>OZ014563.1:16079227-17279227 GCA_963966155.1 Clivina fossor | reverse complement strand
AATCGTAGAAAGATGAAACTTGCCTATTCTCAAATAGGGAATGAACCAATTAAAATGACACCACTCTCATCAAAATCGGTTCAGGGGTTTAGGAGGAGATGCTTGAGAAACATATATACATACATACATACAAACATTTGACAATTAGAGAGATTAAATTACAGATTTTTTTTATAGTATTATTATATTATTTTATTACTATTATTCTGTAATTTCGCTGCTTTTTTTTACAGTGTATGATATGCTTGAAGAAAAATAAATTTACTTCACAAGTAAATTTTATTCTCTGCTAAATAATCTTGAAAACAAATATTATTTCAATAATTTATTACCAGATTATTACTAAAAATAATAGTTTTTTAATACAACTAGCTTAAAATTCTCTTCTTTTATAATACTGACATCTATAGATTAAAAATACTCTTACATCTGAAGTAATAATTAAACCAGCGCTTATGAAACCGGGTCTTAGAAATCTTAGATAGTCATGGACGTATTTTGTTTGCTTGCGTTCCGTATCTCCCGGACTGACACGGGGGGATATGGAATATGAAACCACACTAAACTGATGTGTGCACACCCGAGCGGCCGAAGTGAGTTGATATGTCGCGTTGAATTAAATAGATTGTGAAGCATCGCGACGGCGCCGACGCTAGACGCTAGTTGACACGCTTGGCGTCGATACTAAATGTAGCGGAAAGTGCAGTTCCCTAAATTGGGGGGGGGGGGGTTAGGAGGGTGGATGAATCGACCAATCACAAAGCAGATGGTGGATGAACACAACTTTTGGGTTTTAGAACGACGTGTTTTTACTAAATTAACTTGTAATGTCAAATTAGATTTTTGGTCAGAGGCAATTTCTTTATTTTATTTAGCGATAATGAGAATTTGAAAAAAAAACTACGTTGATGTATGGTAGTGAATGTTGGGTTTGGTTGCAAAAGCATAAACGGAAAATGACTGCTGTCGAAATGAGATTTTTACGTGGGGTAGCTGGGTGTAAATAGGAGAGATTGGGTACGAAATAGATTTAGTGTATGATGAGTGTGAAATTGAAAAAAATGTTGTAGCAAAAGTTGCCCCGTGTTAGTTACAGTTAAGATGGTTCGGGCATGTTGAGCGAATGTCTAATGAACGTTTGGTTAAAAAGATTTATTTGAATGATTTTTATGGTATACGTTTGCGTGGACGTCCGATGAGTAGTTGGAGATGGTATGATTGAGAGAGTGGCTTGCGTGAGCGAAAGTTTTCAAGTAGTAGGAATAAAAGAGCATGTATGAGAGGAATTATGAATGTGGATGAAGCGAAAGTTGCTTGTTTGGATAGGAATGTTTGGAGGCGACTGATTCGGGATGATGAAAAGAGTTTGTGCCACACCCTTTTGGGTACATGGCGTGATTGTGTATGTATATATGTATGTTTGATAAACTTATCAAAACAATAACTTCTCATTACAATAACTTGAATGTAGAATGAAATGATAAGCGTTATCTTTGCTTAGATGGAATCGGGAAATCCACCTGGCGGGAAATGCAATATATCAAATATGAAAAGAGGAAAGACAGTTTTGAATAATAATTGTACGTGAAGGTGAACGCACGTGATTCTGCCAAGATCCATCACATTTCACCTGTTTTGGTTAATTTGTTAATTTTATTACCTACTATTTTATTAATTTCTTATACTAGAGGCAACGGCTTTGTTTGTTTGTTTGTTTGTTTATTTACATGTCACCCGCAAAAGTGAAGTGTACTGTAACGGGGCGAGTACGCATGCGCATGAATCACTGGCCGGAACAATGGCCGTGAGTGTGTGTGTTTGTGTGAGTGAGCATGCGTGCGTGCATCACTAACACAACGTATGCGTGGGTGGAGAGAATGTGTGTGTGTGTGTGTGTGTGTGTGTGTGTGTGTGTGTGTGTGTGTGTGTGTGTGTGAAAATTTACTCGTATTTATGTCGAATGTTATAACTCTCTTTCCAACACAACGTTTGTCTCTTCTCGTATGATATTTATTTGTGTGTGTGTGTGTGTGTGTGTTGGTGCGAGATTGGAATATGTGTTACTGCGATCGTATGATTTTGAAAATGAAATTATTCTAGTGTCTTTTTTTTTCAAATTTTGTTTTGATGGTCTTATTGTGATGAACTGTGTGGGTGATGTATGAGCTGTGGTTCTGAATGGGACAGGTATACGAGTCTGGTTTGGAAATTAGTGGAAATGAAATTAAAAATTGTTTATTGAAAATGTGTGTTTTGTATTTTGCGTTTGCAGTATTTTGATTTAATTTTTTAAATGAGTGATGATTTATTAAAAATACGAAAAAGTTGCTATTTTCGTAAAATACCTAATATATTTATTATATATTTGTTTTTTTTTTTTTAATAATTAATGTTATTTATTACTTACAATTATATTAGTAATCTACAAGTTTTCTCACATAATACTTTATTTATTATTAAAATAAAACGGCTTCATTTTGTAGTTTTGTATTAAGATTTATTAATAGTTGACGTTTCGACGAATTCAATGTACGTCTTCATCACAAAAGAAGATACAAATGATATTTACAGTAAATAAACAGAACATAGAAACTAGTTACTAGGTAACAAAATAAGTAACTAGGTATAATAATAATTTACTTTTAGATCTAAAAATTCAAAGCCTAATCTACTTAGCAATATGTCATGATCAGCTCCCTGCTTTTGAAATACTTTATCTGTTCTAAAAGTAACATATTGCAGAAGTTTTCTTTATCCTGTTTCTAATTCGTGTGTAAATGTTATTTGTATCATTTTTCTTGATGAAGACGGACGTTCAGTACGTCGAAACGTTGATTATTAATAAATATTAACACAGAACAATAATGTAAAGTCGTTTTATTTTAAGTAAGTGGCTATTTATACATACGGTATGTATACGCAATTGGCTATTTATACATACAATATTTTTACGTAATTGGCTATTTAGGGTAGGTTAGGTTAGTAGGTTGGTTTAGGTTTTTTGTTTTTTTTTTAGTTGTATAAATAGCCAATTACGTATATATACCGTATGTATAAATAGCCAATTACGTATATAT
Organism: Clivina fossor; assembly: GCA_963966155.1. NCBI lineage: Eukaryota > Metazoa > Arthropoda > Insecta > Coleoptera > Carabidae > Clivina > Clivina fossor. The sequence goes on along the minus strand of OZ014563.1, from coordinate 17,276,150 downwards.
ACCGTATGTATAAATAGCCTCATCCTTATTTTAATATAACGAGTTCTGAAAGATTTTTTACTATGTTTATTTACTATTTTCATGGTATATTTTTATTAATATATTTATTCTGCGGTTAACTATTCTATATCTAACTCAAAGTTAGAAATGTTGACTTTTAATGTTTATGATATTATTCATATTTGGCTATTTACATTTCATAAACTTTTAATGAGAGTACTCAGTTAACAATAACATATTCTAAAATACAAAATAATTTTATTTTATTTATTACACAATTTACTGCAACTTTACATTTACAATTACAGAGAAATTAAGTCAACATACAGACATAAAATTATTCGAAAGTATATAATTTGTAAAAATGGATCTTTCATAACGAACACATTCAGTATAACATGTGCAGCAGAATAACGAAATGAAAATAAAATGGAAAAAACAAGCAAAATATTATTTTTTCGGTGAAAAATCGATACACAATTTAAAATCGTTTGCGGACGAAAAGTCGTGTGTCTGTCCGTCTGTGTGTGTGTTATTTTTCGACTTCCGTTCGTTTCCAGTCACGATTATTGTGTCCATTATGGATGACATCTGGTGTTTCAATAACAAGTTATAACTCCACCACAAAATTAAGCTTATTATTTTTTTCATTGTGGCTTTTTTTTTTGCTTCTCTAAGGATGGGTACAAATTGTTTCTTAGAAAAAAATATTAACAAAGTAAATATGATTAACACCTGGTTGAAACTGAAATTTGATATGTAATATGTAGGTATTTACACTAAGAAAAATAGATATTTAACAAATTGGATAATAATAAGTAGATATTTATTTGAAATATACGAGTATGTTTACTGTATTCACAAATTTATACATTTTTAAAATCTACTCACATATATATTTTAATACTATATTAAGAATTAAGACTGTAATACTATATACAAATTGATGGTATTAAATTTTTGTTTTTATTATATTTATAGTTAATTTTTAAATATACTTATTTTGTTATATTTAATATCTTGTATTTGTGTCACCTTTTTAAATATAAATAGCGTTACGGTAACTATCCATTTTTCTCAGTGTAGTTAAATTCGAAACTGAAATAAAGTTACTGGTTGGTAACATGAGCACCCCTGAGAAATTAGCAAATAAAGTTCTAGCAATAAATCCTATACCTTGCCATACTAATGTTTTGCTTAATAACTAAAAAACTAATTAGCGAATTTTAATTCGGTTTGCAGCATTCGATAGTTTGCATCTTCCACTAGTTTTGTACTAGTTTTGTTTCACTAAATATTTATTAGAAATATGAAAAAAATGGTTTTGAATAAAGCTCTCTAAAAATTTTACAATTTCTACTAATTATTCATATTACTATTCAATATTTTTGAAATCTCTAATAGTAAAAAATTCGTACTCAATAAACGTATAAATTAATATATTACTCATTATAATTATGTTTTTAATTAATTACAATTTTAACGATTTAATTTCTTCGAAAATTACACATTTACTGAAATACTTAAAATTAACCTACTATTTTCTCAAATTTCTAATTTCTGTTTAAATGTAAAGAGTTTGTGCTTGAACTTTACACAATCACGCTATATATCCAAAAGGGTGTGGCACAAACTCTTTCCATTATCCTGCAATCAGTTTCTTCTAAACATCCCTATCCAAACAAGCAACTGTAGCTTCATCTACATTCATAATTCCTCTCATTCCTTCTATTCTATTTTTATAAACGAAAATCTGGAAAATTTGTTGAGTATTTTTACAATAATGCAATAATAAATAAAAGCGATATATTCATTATAATGGCATTACGTAATAAATTGCATAAAATCTGCAACTTTCTATATCTATATTAGACCTATAATCATTGAAAATTATTGTAATAAAATTGTTCCTCTCCTCAACAGGAATAAACTCTTTTTTTTTTTTTGAATGTATGAGAACAAGATGCAATTTCTCATTGAACTGTTTGTGTGTGTAGGCAAAACTCTTATAAGTTTAAATGTCAGAATAATTAATAATATGCATAAAAGATATATTAGGAATATGATATCTATAAGGTTTTTTTTTGCATTCTAATAAATTGTTGGTATTTTGAAATATTACTTGATATTAATACCCACTATTCCCCGTAAATAAATTTGTTATCATTTTATTGTTACACACGTTAAAGTTTGTAAATTTCATCGTGTTTTTTAAAAACTACAATAGGTTATTTTTAATTTTTGTATTAGCTTTGTTATTGTTTATAAAAATATTAGTAGTTTTATTTGAAATTTACTACTGATGATGGAAGCTAAATATATGTATTTCAAAACAGTAATGACTTACAAAATATGTATAATGCCTTATTTATAACATCTACAGAAACAAGTAAATATATCGCATATGTCTACATTATCATATCATAATTTATTGTAATTTATAAGTATGAAAAGTAACACTTATAGGCTATAAAATTGTCAGGTGATGACCGAAAATTTTTGCATAAAATGTGAAATGAATTTAGCAAAATTGCCGAGAGCAAATTTTTATTACTTGTAATTTCTCGAATCGGACATTATTAACAAAATGTTTTGCGCTATCGCCATGGCAACCTGAGGAACTGTTTATTATATTTATAATGGAACAGATGTTGGGACAGGAGGTACAAAACCTTTTTTTTTTTTCTTTTATTTAGGGACGACAGTCCTTCAGGTTTTTTCTAGAACTTGTAGCAATAATTCTATTGTTATCTATAATAGTGAAATGCTAATCCAGATTTTTTTCTGTTGTAGTCTAGAAGACTGTTGTATATGTTTTTTTTCCTAAGCTTTCGAAGTATGCTTTTGTAAAAATATATTTCAGATAGAGTTTAAATATTTTTATAATTTCATTTTAAAATGATAAAATAAAAGTGCCATTTATTTATTATATGAGGCGTATAGATGCAAAACTCACTATTCGACAAAAAGTGAAAAATGAGATTTTGCGCGATTTGGACGTAGAATTTTACAAGGAATACGATATTTAGGTTAGTTAGAAAAAAAAACTCTGTATTTAATATGAGAAACACTCTTTAAAGTTTAGTGTTGGATGCAAAACTCACTACTTGCGTTGATAGTTTAGATGCAAAAGTAACTGTTTGAATTAATGATGTATAAAACCAATGATTCACGATTTTAAATAAGTATTGCCATCTAGTAATAAGATTTTATCATCAAAATACAATTACACTTAGCTATAACAGTTTTTTGCAAATATCTCAAAACTTAAAATTTGCAAATAGTGAGTTTTGCATCTATACGACTCATATACAGAGCATAAAACCGGTAAAATGAACCGGTAAACCGGTATTTTTCTAAATATTTTGCGAAAATATTCGTAAGCGATATTTTAAAATCCTTAAAACTCTTAATCTTTAACTGAAAAATAGTACTGTATGTATTTTTCTTTTTTTGGGAACAAAAGGAAAAACTTACTAGTGAAATTTATGAATTTTAAACTTTGTTATCAAGATTGGATCTTTATTTCTAAATTAAGAAAAGAATATTTTCTAACCTATAATTAAATTTTGATTTTCTGTACAAAAATATTGATATTTGTTAATAAGTTTCAAGGGGGGAAATCACTTGTACAATATGATGTACAAATTAATTAAAATATCTTAAAATCTTAGAAAAATACTTTAACATCATGGTAAAATCAATTAGAAATTTTTTTAGAATCATGTAAAATCTCGAATAAAATTCATACAATCTTAGAAATTTCGTATAAAATTTACACTTAAAATTTGTACAATTTGATGTACAAAATTTGTGAAAATGGTTTCCTTCTCTATAATTTTACTATTTGGTCATATATTTTTGTAAAATAAACTTACAGTTTTATTTTTAGAATATAGTTCTGTATTAATTTTTGTTAATAACGGAGGTTTTTATTATCATCATCATCAGGAAAAATGATGATGTATGTCGAAAAGTGGAATATTAATAAAAATTAATACAGAACTATTGGGATCTAAAATGTTCTGAATGGCATCTGGTGGCGAAATGAGGAACTAAAACACTGCGTGCACTTGTGTCAACGATCAAAAGTGACAGCTTGCGGAAAAAAACGCTATTTTCTAGCTTTTTTTGTATTATATAATAAATATTTAAATTCTAGATGTTACTGATTTGAATATCCGTTTGATTTAAAGTTCTGTTGTGTAAAGTGTCAACTAACCTATAACAATATAATAAGGTTGCGATGCAGTGTTTACACTTTTTACCTAAACTAGCTTTACAGGAACACACTACAGACTTAATCGCACCGTTTCTGTCAATTGTCATTGAGATTTCATGTGGAACATCTTTTAAACTTGACGTTTTCAAACACAGAGATGTGACTGTCATCTTACCATCAAATCACTTTTCTAATGATTTTCCACATTGTATAATATGTCCAGCGTTTAAAATACGCTCAGCTTGTGTAGAATTGTTCTGACAAGGGTTTAAGCCGGCCCATTTGCAAATTTTTTCAAGAGTTAATAATATTTTTTAATTAAAAAGAAACCATACATTTTGATTGAGTTTAGACAAGTGCACGCTTAGGTCCGCCATATTGAATAGGCTACGCCCCTATTTTAGATCCCAATATTCTAATTCTGTTTTATTAAAACGTTTTATACGTACGTCATCATTTTTCTTGAGGATGATGTACGCAGAATATACGTCGAAATGTCGATTATTAATAAAAATTAATATAGAATTACTTATATCCTAAAGTCGTTTTATTTTTTTTTAATATACATTATGTTTACAATCTTATTTTAAGAAAACTAACCGGTTAAACTAAATTAAAATATAGTTTTCGCTACTGGTTAATCAATATAATTATCGGTTATATATTGTTAAATATTTTATTAATTATATCGTTTCTGTTTGTTACAGGTATGCATGAGAGAATTTCGAAAATTTTTGAAAATAGAAATGCGATTTTTTCGTAGGAGAATGGGTGAGTTTAACTGTAGACGAAATACTTTCTACATTCGTATTAAATTCGGTTTGGTTACAATTAAGTAATTGAAATAATAGAATTGTAATTCGTGCATTAACTTTACCTTAGTTTTACAATGTTGCCGTGAAAAATTCACATTGATATCGAACTAATAAATATTTGCGAAATTTCTATTATTATTTGAGATTTTCAATTTTCCTTTTTCGATAACTGTACAATACGAATATTAATTAAAGTTTGTTCATTAAACAAAATGTTTAATTTTTAACGCATTATTTGCTGTCGATCAAATTTGACACTAAATTAGCAATTGTTTTTGTAGAATAATATATACATACTATTCTACAATTGTTAGTAAGGTTAAGGTAACTTGCTTGTATTTTTATTTATTTTTAGTTTAGTAAATCACAAATATCTGGGCTCAACACAATAAACATCGCTTTCTATTTCTCGCAACATAATAATACTATTATCTTTAGTCTGTTAAGATGGTTCGGACATCTTTAGCGAATGTCTAATGAACGTTTGGTTAGAAAGATTTATATGAATGATTTTGAGCATATACGTTTGTGTGAATGTCCGATGAGTAGTTGGAGTGGTGTATGATTGAGAGAGTGACTTGCATGTGCGGAAATTTCCAAGTAGTAAGAATAGAAGAGCAATTATGAATGCGGATGAAGTTAAAGTTGCCTGTTTGGATAGGAATGTTTGGAAGAGGCTTATATCGGAATAATGGAAAGCAGTGCCGGATTTACTAAACATGGGGCCCTAGTCTGAAAAAAAAATGGGCCCTTCTTCGCTTCCGTAAAAATGAAAAGTAACGTGAATATATTTGAAGAACAAGATTAATCAAATGTTTATTTCTGTGATTAACATTGTGTTTAAATGGTGGTGGTTTTCATATCTCAAACCTCGGAATATTTGATTCAACTGACATTAATTATATACATTAATAAATCAATAAGTATAATTACAATTAATGTTTCAATTACATTATTATTATTTATACTTAGAATAAAAATTGTGGATCATGTACTTAAAATCGAAATAGATTATTTAATATGTAATTTCACTATTAAATATATAAAAATATTAATTAACAGAAATTAAATCCATTACAACTTAAAAATGACTGCAACGTCAATGCGGGGCCCCCCGAACTTGGGGGCCCCGCCGCATCTTTTTGGGTATATGGCGTGATTGTGTATGTATGCATATTTGTAGGAATAGAAGAGCATGTATGAGAGGAATTATGAATGTAGATAAAGCAAAAGTTGCTTGTCTGAATAGGAATGTTCGGAGGAAACTGATTTCGGGATAGTAGAAACAATTTGTGCCGCACCCTTTTGGATATATGGCGTGATTGTGTATGTATGTATTATTATATTCACATTTTATTATTGAAAAAAAAGTTAAAATGGTTCGGTCATCTTGAGCGAATAACTAATAAATGTTTGGTTTAAAATATATATATATATGAAGGATTTTGAAAGTATACGTTTGCGTGGATGTCCAATGAATTGACGGAGTAGTATGATTGAGAGTGTTTTGCATGAGCGAAAGTTTCCATGTAGTAGGAATAGAAGTACGTGTATTTGATGTATCATGAATGTGAATGAAGCTAGAGTTGCTTGTCTGGATTGGAATGTTCACAGAAAACTAATTTCGGGATAGTGGAAGAGTTTATGCCACACAAAATATAAGAGTACTAACTGCAAATAAATTTGCACAAAAAATAAAGTTGTTCCTTCTTCAAAAGGCGTATTATACCGTCCAAGAATATCTGGAAAGTAATCTTGCTGATTTTAATTAATTAATTAATCTAATATGAAGCTAGTTTAGTTAGGTATACATACACTGAGAAAAATGGATATTTACGGTAAATATATTTATATTTACGGTAAATATATTTTATATTTAAAAAAGTGACACAAACACAAGATATTAAAATTAGCAACATAAGTATATTCAAAAGTTAGCAGTAAATAGTGTTGGCGTAAAAATATAGTGTTGTTAATTTAAATATCACACATTGTTATTCTTAATATATAATATATTAGCACATATTATATTGTATAATAAAATTTAATATACGGTATACTTACCATAAATATATGCATATCATAAATGCAAATATATAAGTATATTTAAAATAAATAATTGGGATATTAAATATAAAAATAATTATTTAATAAAAAAATATTGTATCAATTTATCGGTTTCCATTTTTATAACTGACTATAGAGTGTCAACTTTTCAAAATATTTAGTTTCTTCTATATGACTTTGAGGTTAAATTTGTTTTTATACATTTTATGTAAAAATTAATTCATAAATATTTTAAAATTGTCGAAATGTTGATCACTTTATAATCCATTAATAAAAACGAAAACCGATAAATCTCGTTAAAATATTTTTTCTTATTTAATTAATATTAATGATATACATATAGCTAATATTAACTATTTTATAATATATAATATATAGAAATCTTTAATAAATTTTTCCGGTACGAAATCTCGCGTATCTGGTTTAACATCAAAATTAATATCGGAAGAATGGTGATCCGGATCAGATTTGCGTCGTCATTCTCCTGCATTTCTAACTCATTTTGAAGCTTCACGTCAGACTGAAGTTTCAGAAAAGATTTTTGCTCTTCAGCCAGAAACATCCGATCAATCATCATTAATTCCGATGTGGGTAGGTACTTCACGCTACATATTCAAAAACAAAAATCAAATTAGTTTTTGTTCAAATACACCTTACTATATATTATGTAGAATAAACTGTTGAATTTCTTACCATACTTTCTTTTAACAGCAAAAATTTGTACTTGTTCACCATCATCTTGAATTTTTCTATAAAATGTCGTGCTGTTAATTCGAAAATCTCATCCGCTTTATCAATGATCTTTCTGTGATAAAACTGGCTGATTATAGCAATGATATCTTTAAATAATAATAAAAAAAAAACAAAATTAGTGTTGTCCTTCTCTAGCATGTAAAATATTTAATACTAACCTTACTAATCGCTTACAAGCATCTCCTTTACTTGCAAACTAACATTTAAAACTAGAGCACAAATCTTCAAACTCCCACTTTATTAACAACTCTTGCACGAATTTGTCACACATTTCAATTATAATAATTATATATTATTATTATATTAGGTATTTTATGAACAATAAACGAACAGAAACTTCGCCAGTGATGTTGTTACCTTACTGCGTATTTTATGAATAACAGAAACACGATGCTTGCCTGTTCGTTAGGCAAATAAACATACAATGTATTCAGTTTAATGTTATAGATATTTGAATTTAATATACAAGATATTTAATTTAATATTCGTATAAATTCGTATATATTCGTAAATATTCGTAGATGCAATATACAAAATTTTAAATATGCAGATATTTGGTTTAAGTATATATTGGTTAACCATAAGTATATTTTTAAATTGAATTTACATGTATCATAGTTTTAAATATTTGCAGGGTTAGTTTAATAACACGCATATTTAAATTAAATATTTTATTTTTAAATATACAATTTTAAATATCCATTTTTCTCAGTGTATTGTATCAAATTTTGTATGACATATGGATCAAAAATTTTACAAACATTGTGTAATATGATATTACCAACGGAATTTAAAAGCACATATGTATGTAATATTATAGTTTTTTTAGTAAAGTTTCCATATTTTTGATCCATAGAATAAATGAATATTATTATTATTATTATCTGTCATAATGTTTGCGATTCTAACGCAAACGAAAATAGTAAAATTGAATAAATTATTTGACTCATCAGGTCAAACAAAAAAAAAAAACCAACATTGCCATTTTCGACAAAAATAATCGAAAATAGTTAAAAAAGTTAAAATGATTTGTGTTCGTCTCTCCCACACCGAACGGTTTTCGGACCGCGACTTGTACAGTCGGCTCGCTGCTCTAGGATTTTATAGGTTAAGGCCATCTGCCATAAGACGGATCAGTTGTGTGAACTGCGATCAACTCTCTGGGGTTTTTTTTTTTCGAACCGTGCCGTACCGTTTCATCGACGAGCAAATACACAAACACTTGTTTTATTGTTTCATCTATAGGATTGGTTATGTGTGTATGAGAGAGAGAAAGAGAGAGATACGTTGAAAGTGAGTTAAGAGTTGGTTACGTAATTAGAATAGAAATTACGTTGGCGTTTTCAATTGTCATTTGTTTTTATTTATAGTTTTTACGGTTGGATGTGTAGAAATAAATTTGCATATAGTTTAGTGTTAGTGTTTTAAGAAATTTCTTTTTTTCTTCAAGCGTCTCATAATATTAATATTACGTTACCATATTGACTATGTAGAAAGAGGTTATTATGTTACTAGTACAATTATTTACTTATACAGTTAGTTACGTAAAAGGGTGTGGCACAAACTCTTTCTACTAATTAGTTTTATCCAGAGCTGTGCACAAGTACAAGAAAAAAGGATTTAAATACAAGTACAAGTACTTTGTTGAAAAATGTACTTAAATACAATTACTTTTATTTTAAAAGTATTTAAGTACAAGTACAGTACTTGTACTTGCAATTTCAGGTATAAGTACAAGTAGATATAAAAATAGGAAAATTGAAGAAAAAACATTTAGTTTATTTTTTTTTTTACTTACATTTAGTATAATTATTACTCCTATATTTTATTAGCTTTTAATAATACAAGTTTTTCAAAATTTTCGTCCGAGAGAGCGTGTCGTTTCGGGGTGTAAAACGTTTTATTTAAGAAAAACATAACGACTAAGAAAAACAACTAATAGCATTGAATACACCCGCTGTTTGTACTACACAGTTCGCAGAAAAGTCCATATTGTTCGGCTTATTGATACAACATTTTAATAATAAATCATATATTTAACGAACTTACCGTACCAATGAAATGATTTTATAACTAAAAAATACAGCGAATTGCTTATTTCGAGAATACGAGACAAACTAGATATATATTTTCTGCGTAATTTTGCAGGTTGAAACCTGAAAAGCAAAAGTACTTGTCCATGTACTTGTGAACACACAAGTACAATTCCAAAAATATTGGATTTAAGTACAAGTACATACAATTACACAATAAAAAATTGTACTTAAATACAAGTACAAGTACAATAAATATGTATTTAAGTACAGTTCAAAGTACATGTACTTAAGTACATGCACAGCTCTGGTTTTATCCAAACATTCCTATCTAGACAAGTAACTTTTGTTTCATTCAGAGTCATGTGACAAAATCAATTTGAAAAGTAAGAAAACTAAGATGGCTATGCTTGCAAACAGACAGGAAACATATGACAAGCGTGTATGTATATTTATGCGTGCGTGCGTGTATGCCAAGTGTGTCCAGAAAAACGAAATTTTTGTAAACTTCTCTTTTTCGAAGAAATTATGTGTGTGTGTGTGTGTGTGTATAAAAAGAAGCAGATAATAGCCGGAGCGACAATTATAGGGTATATAACTAGTCTGTGTGCGTAGTGGTATGCCCAGAAGAAAAACACGGAAATTCTGGTGGGCAAGAGGAAGGGAGGGGGGGGACTATACACGGCATGTATTTATAACGGTAAATATTTTAAAGCAGACAGAACGAATCAGAAAAATCTGTTGTCAGTTGTTTTTGAGTTGCATTAGAATGCTTATGTTTTCATTTATTTTACTATCGTATGAAAATTGTACCGTGAATTTTACATACACTGTTAAAAAATAGCATCGGTGCACTGAGAAAAATGGATAGTTACCGTAACGCTATTTATATTTAAAAAGGTGACACAAACACAAGATATTAAAAATAACAAAATAAGTATATTTAAAAATTAACTATAAATATAATAAAAACAAAAATTTAATACCATCAATTTGTATATAGTATTACCGTCTTAATTCTTAATATAGTATTAAAATATATATGTGAGTAGATTTTAAAAATGTATAAATTTGTGAATACAGTAAACATACTCGTATATTTCAAATAAATATCTACTTATTTTTATCCAATTTGTTAAATATCTATTTTTCTCAGTGTGTGCATTTCGTTATTCAAATTAGGGATTCCTGCGGGCGGTGTGCAATTTATGTGCTCCGGGTTGGTATAACTTCTTAAATTATGTAAAATTACAGCTTGCATATTAATATCTGTAATAATTCATCAAAATAATGAGATTAGTACATATTTTGTGTAATAATACTAATAAAATATTTTAAGTGTAGTTCATTCATTTTAAAATACATCCTTTATGTAAATTTAGAAATGTATGTAATTATACCAACAATAATGTTACAGAACTAAACAAATTTTATCTATTTATGGAAAATTCTTGACAGCAAATTTATTGAAGTTTTGTAAATTTTCTAAAAGAAACTTTACTAAAAAAATATAATATTACATACATATGTGCTTTTCCATTCCGTTGGTAATATCATATTACACAATGTTTGTAAAATTACAGTTTGTACAATTATGTAAAATTACACCAGTTGAGTATTTATACCTAGAAATACTGAGCATCATACTGTCCCATGGTTTGTAGGAACTATTACATATTTTTTTTAAGAGTGTACATTCATACATAATCACGCTAGGTACTTAAAAGGATGTGACACACTGTTTTCACTATGCCGAAATAATTTTTCGACAAATATTTCAATCCAAATAAGTAACTTTTGCTTCATTTACATTTATGATACTTGTTATACATGCTTTGCTATACCTGTAAGAAACGTCTCTGGTAAATAAAGTTTCAAATCTAGTTCCAAAAGTAATAGATATCAATTGTTTTCATTATATACTAGTACACTGAGAAAAATGGATAGTTACCGTAACGCTATTTATATTTAAAAAGGTGACACAAACACAAGATATTAAAAATAACAAAATAAGTATATTTAAAAATTAACTATAAATATAATAAAAACAAAAATTTAATACCATCAATTTGTATATAGTATTACAGTCTTAATTCTTAATATAGTATTAAAATATATATGTGAGTAGATTTAAATGTATAAATTTGTGAATACAGTAAACATACTCGTATATTTCAAATAAATATCTACTTATCATTATCCAATTTGTTAAATATCTATTTTTCTCAGTGTAGGAGGAGAGTAGAGGAGTATTGACCTAGGTGAAGAAAATTGATTTCTCGAATTATAAATGGTACTTTTTCAAGCTAGTAATGAAAAATGTATTTATTGCGAATTTGTAGTATCTAATTAGTATTTTAAGCGAAATGAATTGCTATTATTTATTATTATATAAACAATTCTCAATTTCGTATTTATTATTAACATGCAAATCGCAATAACAATGCATTGCAAATAAAATGTGATTGGAGAGGTGTATAGTAATACGCAGCGGTTGACGCAGTAAAAACTGCATAAAATGTCAGCAATTTGATAAAGGCACGTACGAGAAGTTTTCAACATACCATTCAGACACTTACTATATAATTTCGCTACCTATACGTTTTTCTGTATGCAGCAGTGGCGTAGCCAGGGGGGTGTTAGGGGGGGGGGGGGGGTTGAAACCCTTCCCAAGAACAAGGTTATGTCTGTTTTTTCACAAGATTATGACTGTTTTTTACAAGGTTATGACTGTTTTTTACAAGGTTATGACTGTTTTTTACAAGATTATGAAGTTTTTCACAAGATTATGTCTGTTTTTCACAAGATTATGTCTGTTTTTCACAAGATTATGACTGTTTTTTACAAGGTTATGTCTGTTTTTCACAAGATTATGTCTGTTTTTCACAAGGTTATGACTGTTTTTTACAAGGTTATGACTGTTTTTTACAAGATTATGAAGTTTTTAACAAGATTATGTCTGTTTTTCACAAGATTATGTATGTTTTTCACAAGGTTATGTCTGTTTTTCACAAGATTATGTCTGTTTTCAACAAGGTTATGACTGTTTTTTACAATGTTATGACTGTTTTTTTACAAGATTATGAAGTTTTTCACAAGATTATGTCTGTTTTTCACAAGATTATGTATGTTTTTCACAAGATTATGGCTGTTTTTTAGAAGGTTATGTCTGTTTTTCACAAGATTATGTCTGTTTTTCACAAGGTTATGACTGTTTTTTACAAGATTATGTATGTTTTTCACAAGATTATGGCTGTTTTTTAGAAGGTTATGTCTGTTTTTCACAAAATTATGTCTGTTTTTCACAAGGTTATGACTGTTTTTTACAAGGTTATGACTGTTTTTTACAAGATTATGAAGTTTTTCACAAGATTATGTCTGTTTTTCACAAGATTATGTATGTTTTTCACAAGGTTATGTCTGTTTTTCACAAGATTATGTCTGTTTTCAACAAGGTTATGACTGTTTTTTACAATGTTATGACTGTTTTTTACAAGATTATGAAGTTTTTCACAAGATTATGTCTGTTTTTCACAAGATTATGTCTGTTTTTCACAAGATTATGTCTGTTTTTGACAAGATTATCTTTATTGATTAATATTATTAACTCCCTCCTTGACAAGTTTCTAGCTACGCCACTGGTATGCAGTATATGTTATAATGTTATATTACTTATTGCAACTGTATATATACAGGCGTTATAGTGTTTGTGTTATGGCTGACTGTAATATGTTAGAAACCGTTAGAAAGTTGATATTGCATATTCGTTATTATATTCTTAAGCAATTTACAATGCGCTTTCTGTATGTTTATTTCTGATGCCTTTTGTTTTTCATAATTCATAATGTAAAATAAAACTGCTTTAGGTGCAAGTTCTGTATTAAAATTTATTTATAAACAACCGGCCTGATTCTCTAACGAAGTTGCTAAGTTTTAGCAATGTTGCTAACAACTATAACCAATATAAACAAATATAACAGTTTTCATTTTAATTTTTTATTTAGTATCAGCTAATATTATTGGCTAATGTTGTTAGTAACGTTGCTAAAATTAGGCAACTTTGTTAGAGAATCAGGTCAAACGTTTCGACGAAACTCAACAATCGTCATCAACAGGAAAACTGATAGTAATGACACTTTCAGTAAATTTACTGAAATGTTATTACTATCACTTTTTCCTGATGATTACGAGTGTTGAGTTTAGTCGAAACGTTTTATAAATAAATTTTAATACAGAACTTGCACCTAAAGCAGTTTTATTTTATGTAATGAGTTCAAAAAGATTTTTTTACTATTTTATAATGTTTATTTTGTGAAATTGAAAGGAGAGTAAATGCTGGTTGTAAGGTTTTGGGTGCTTTGGGAACTTTTGCTAGGAATGTAAATGTTTCCAAAGAAGCCACCCCGTTTGAGTATATACAATGCAGTTTTAGTGCCTACGTTGCGATGTATAGGGTAGTGAATGTTGGATTTGGTTGCAAAAGCATAAACGGAAAATGACTGCTGTGGAAATGAGATTTTTACGTGGGGTATGTGGTGTACATAGGAGAGATCGGGTACGAAATACAATTAGTGTATGATCAGTGTGAAATTGAAAAAAATGTTGTAGCAAAAGTTGGTGTTAGTCAGTTAAGATGGTTCGGCCATGTAGAGCGAATGTCTAATGAACGTTTGGTTAAAAAGATTTATTTGAATGATTTTGATGGTAATCGTTTGCGTGGACGTCCGATGAGTAACTGGAGTGGTATGATTGAGAGTGTTTTGCGTGAGCGAAAGTTTCCAAGTAGTAGAAATAAAAGAGCATGCATGAGAGGAATTATGAATGTGAATGAAGCGAAAGTTGCTTGTTTGGATAGGAATGTTTGGAGGCGACTGATTTCGGGATGATGAAAAGAGTTTTTGCCACACTCTTTTGGGGTACATGGCGTGATTGTGTATGTATGTATGAAGATTTTCTAACGCATCTTGTACAATAACAGATTTATCTGATTGGTTTAGATGTATTGACCTCGTATATTCTGATAATGTAGTAGGAATAGTTCTACTTGGCTGTCCAACATAAGAGGAATAATATCTTTTACACTCTTCATACATGGGTTGCAGTTGCATGTGTGGAAAATAGGAAACTTTAATATTCATTCTTGATAAAATTCTGCTTATTTTATCGGTAATATTTTTCCGCAAAAGGCAAAAAAGCGTAAATTATGTTTTCATTATCAAGCAAATCTTCAACAACTCAAGATCTTCTTGTTATGTATATTTATATTTCAAATTGGAAGGGACCATTCTAAAGTTTTGTTGAAAAATCTAAAATATGAAGTTACGTTACAGCTTTTTAATTAATGTATGAGACAACCTGTTTTATCTTAATTCAATTTAAAATAACATAATCATTCGATTATTTGTCAAATTGAATAAATATGTGCGCAGTAATATTATATTGAAATTAATTATAATGTCAATTATAGTGTTAAAAAGCTGTAATTTGTTATTACTAACAGCTGTTAATGTTTTTAAATTTAAATACGAAAAAAAAAAAACAACTAGAAAAAAATTCAACCATATTCCAATTTGTTTTTCCAGCTGTATGGTTGTTTTTTCTCTCCCAGGCTAACTTGATTATCGCGTAATTCAAATTATAAAGCCGGCTGGATTCTAAATTCGCAACAAACATGGTGGTTATTAAAATAATAAAAGTAGAGTTTTAATATTTTCGAATAAAACATCTTGAATTTAACTTGTCTATTTGGCGGATAAGTGATGCGGGCACACAGCATAAACGCATTTTTTATTTTCTAGTTTTGCTCGTTTTTTTTTATATCTTTGTAAATATTATGCAAGACTGAGAGGTCTATTGAATCAAACGGAATTGATTATAATTTCTAGTAAAACAAAAGCTAGATAAGAAACAGCTGACGACCGACTTTTGTTTCGTGCGAAACAAATGAATAAAGCAAGAAGTATAGACGTAGAGCTCAACTAGGTTAAGAAATTTTCAAATTAAAATCTTATAAATTTATATTAATTTATATTTTATAGGAAATTTGCAAATTATGTTTGTTAAAAATGAATAAAAAGCTTTAGATTTAAGAATTCGACGTTTCAATTCACTGCACATGTATTGTCATCATCTGACGTGTGTTGTGTATCGAAACGTTGAATTCTACAGAAGTTGTAGTATTATTTGTAATATTACTTAAATCATTCTGTAAAAATGCTATTATAATATAATTATAATTTTAGTGCTACTCAAGTAATATGGAAAAATACATAATATTATCTGTTGCAGCACAAATTTACATAAACTTTCGTGAAATTATACAAAAAATATATAAATCTGCTATTTTATTTTATGTAATATTTTAATTCCATTAGAGTTTTATGAAATTTATAAAATAAATGTAGTAAATATGCATTACAGAGAAAATTATTTTCACTATGAAAAAATATGTAAATTCACGTTTTTTTTACAGTGTAGCCAATATTTCTTATAATTCAAAGTAATATTCATAGAAATCTGTATAATGAATCAATTTTATGCAGTTCTGATTGGCTCTCGGTGGCTAAGTGTCAATATTATATTTATTATTATATCATGGAAGCGCCACACCTTAGTTTATAATTGTAACAGCCGTAATTTCTTTTCAATGTATATATATATATATTCATATATGTAATCGAACCTGTTCTAGTTATTATTACGATTATTATTATTGCATTTTTCGGATTTATGAACGACCATTTTCCATTTTGCGCACACACATGATGTAATTTTGCATTTGTATCGTGTGTTTACATCTAAGATTTGATTGTCTGATTGGCTTATTTAATTACTGGACTTTTACATCACAAAATCAAATAGTGTTTTTTAAGTACTTTAATAATTAATTTATTCGTGTATAATTGTTAAGCGCACGAATAATTGCGTATTGGGGTTCAATTAAAAATTTAACGGGCAAGTTTTGTTGTAGCCACCAATAATCAAATTTTTCCACAAATTTACGAGCGTGTTTTATTCATTTTTCGTTTAGCTGTTGTGTGATTTATAAGTTTATATTGAAAATGGGTAGATATATGTAGCGTTTTCAAATTAATATCATTCTAAATATTTGATAAATTTCATTATATGTTTTGATCGTTATTCTGAAAAAAAAAAGTTACGTTAGATATTTTTTACTCAACCGATTTTATTAGCGCGATTTAAAATTTAACTCGAGATTAAATTTGAAAATGTGTTTCACAAAATAGTTAAATACGGAGTTATAATTGTGTACAGAAGTGCAGTTAAAGTTTAATCTTGGATTAAAATGAAATTTCTGCTTTTTGTTTTATTGGGAAAAGAGTATAACAGTATTATTTTTTTAAGTTTAGTAATGTAAATATTTTGAGTATTGTTATTGTTTTGATGAAATTTATTTTTTATTGTAAATATTTGCAGTTGAAACTATGATTGATGAGAGAAATGTATGTAAGTTAATCATGTGCTTCAACACAATATTTCTGCAAGGAATACTTTAATAAATCATATTTTTGATTTTTTGATTCAAAAAATTGTTATACTTATATTAACATAAATATAATAACATATCTTTCAGAACTCATTTATAATTTTTTTTATAATCTAGTTACTTATTTCATACCTAGGAACTTGTTCCTATGTTTTGTTTATTTACTGTAAATGTCATTTGTATCATTTTCCTGATGAAGACGGTTGTTGAGTTCGTCGAAACGTCGATTATTAATAAATATTAATACAGAACTTAAACGTAAAGTCTTTTGTTTTATTTTATATGAGTTTTGAACATTATTTTTGCGATACGGACATTATAAGTTTTTAAAAGAGTTAAAACAGAAATTAATAAAACTAAAAAAAAATTACATATTTTTGAGTAAATAACAATATCAATGATTTAGAACTAATATTTCTATTTTATTTTATATTAATTGAAAAACTTATTTCTATAATATTTGCAAAATTAACCCGAAAAAATTAATATAACTACTACATATTCTTATTATATCTTAAATTAAAATTTTAATTCTTTTTGTTTAACTTAAGAATTTAATTCCAAAATCGGATGATCTTAGGTGTATTATCAAAAGTAGTTTTTTTAAGGCCATTTTTAATTCTATTTTTGTTCATGAATTCAAAGAAATTGTCTATATTAAAATAATAATAATAATAATAATAATTTTTATTATAGCTTTCGCTAATAGAGAACAGCATTTAAATATAATTAATTATAAAAATACAAAAAGTTGATACTTATTCTTATGTATAAACCGCAGATAAATGGAAATCTTGGATTTTGCTAAATAAAACCGTGTAAAACGAAAATAAAACCAAATTGTGTATATTATTCAGTCATTTATTTACGTAAAACATCTTGAAAAACTTATAATTATACCTCCTTCATAAAATAACCAATATATGTCAGTAACATAAGTTCATATTTAATTCATTTTACATTAGGAACAAAAAATAAAAACACAAAAGATCTTTAAATAGTTAATTATATAAGTTTAATTACTGTCATCACTTTTATGAATTATCAGTCTTTTCTTACTGATGTCACTTTCATTACCTGATTACTTGATAAGTGTAATATGTAAACATATAAGAAATATATAATCTTAAGTTAAATAAATCATTTAAATGTAAGTCTTTGTAAAAGAATTAAACTTATATCACCCGAGTAACACCGAGCATTTATTGTAGCTAATAGTATAGTTTGTCCATTGCTTATAAACTTATTGTATTATATTAGGTTTGAAGGGAATTTGTACCTAAACTATTTTTTAAACACATAATATTTAAAAACATTGTTACATAACTCTAAGTTCTATTGAATGAGTTTCATATTATGTGACCACACTTTACCGAAAACGAAAATAACACCAAAATATATGCACATATTTACTTCAATAAAAAAAAATGCCGCTTGTGCAAAAATCGATAAATACCGATAGTTCGAACCAATACCAAAGGACAGCGGCAATATATGTATGAAAAAAAGAATGAAGCATTGAATAGTTGTATACATTAGTATGTGACAGGAGGATACAGCTGCCCATGATCAGAAATAAGCGCACGCGGGTATCTTGTCCAGGCACAAGCCGCACATTTTGTTTCTTAATGTTTATTTCACCTGCTCGGATGTGCCAGAGCCAGTGCCAGAGCCAGAAGTCATCTAGAAATGTACATATGTTTATATTACATTATCGGTTCGCCTTTCGTTTAGTTTTTATTTTATTATTCCTCGTGTTTTTATTGATACGACGTATAAAATTCCAGTTTCATAAAATATCACATAATATACTTTGAAATGAAATAAAGACATGATCACATTTAACAAGATTGTTTTACATAAATACTGATTATTTTTATTAATATTATAAATTTTTATTGGTGTTAATAAATTATAAGGCAGATGTATAGATTTTTTTATTTATTTATTGAAGGTTCATGTTTTTTATATATTCTAATTTGTATATGTGTACACTGTAAAAAAATCGGTGTAAATTGTAAATGTATTGATTTTTTAGATTTTATTGTAAATTTGCTAAAATTTGTAAATATTCCAAAAATATTTTTTGGGATTTGTTAATTTTTATATATTTTTATTAAAATAGAAAGTTTTTAGGATTTAGTTCTGTATTAATTTTAATTAAAAATCGACGTTTCGGCGTACTTTATGTACATCAAAATCAGGAAATATTACAACTGTCAATTGTTAAATCAATTTTTAATAAATGAAAAATGAGTGCTGTGGAAATGAGATTTTTACGTGGGGTATGTGGTGTAAATAGTAGAGATCGGGTACGAAATAGATTAGTGTATGATGAGTGTGAAATTGAAAAAAATGTTGTAGCAAAAGTTGCCGTGTTAAGTCAGTTAAGATGGTTCGGACATGTTAAGCAAATGTCTAATGAACGTTTGGTTAAAAAGATTTATTTGAATGATTTTGATGGTATACGTTTGCGTGGACGTCCGATGAGTAGTTGAAGTAGTGGCTTGCGTGAGCGAAAGTTTCCAAGTAGTAGGAATAAAAGAGCATGTATGAGAGGAGGAATTATGAATGTGGATGAAGCGAAAGTTGCTTGTTTGGATAGGAATGTTTGGAGGCGACTGATTTCGGGATAATGAAACGAGTTTGTGCCACACCCTTTTGGGTACATGGCGTGATTGTGTATGTATGTTAACTTTTAGATTTTTTTTCTTGTTTATTGTAAAACTTTCTGATTTCAATAATCAGCATGCACTGTATTTATTATTTTCGTAACAGCGATCTGATTTTACTACAAAGAAAACGAAATATTAATATACAATATAATTGCATATATAGTTGTAATATATGTTAATCTAATTTTAATTACATCATAAATTTGTAAATTGCATATAATATATTTAAGTACCTATTTTCATATACTTATGATAAATATCTGATACTATAATATTAATTATCTAATCAGTTTCGTAAAATATTAAAATCTATCAAGGCTATAGAAAAAAATGATATTAATATATGTTCTGTTTTCAATATATACTACGTGTACATACACACACATGCACTGTGTATTTATAATAATTAATGTTGATAGTTATTAGTCATCTAGTTCTTATACATATATAGTTAATCGTACACTAGTAGGCCACTATATATTATTAAACTACTTTCCGGTCATAAATATTAATTAAGTATAACAATATTATTCCACTTGTCGAATGAAAACAAAATCAGAAAACAAGTGAAACTTAATATAATTGTTCTGTATTATTGGTTTACTTGAGTTATCAAATTTTTTATTAACAATATTAGTGTAACATTATAATAAATAGTTATGAAGTCTATGCTCTAGAACTATAGTAGAGAGATTCGTTATAAAGAGACCTACCAACACATATGTCAGGTCATCAGTGAACATAAAAAATGTAATTTAGTTAGTTGTATTTTGTTACCTTGTAACTTGTTTCTATGTTTTGTTTGTTTATTTTTTTTTTTTCAACCGTATTAAAATATTGATATTAAGTTACTGTCCTAGCTTAATTGAAAAACTTAATTTTTCAGTTCCAATACTTTTGTCTCGTTCTATTCTAAAGCTCGATTTACATTATCCTAGATTCGGCTAGAAAGTTTGACTAGTTTACATACTAGACGCACTTGTCAAAACTTGGATAATGTAAATCAGAAAAAATTCAGCCAAGTTTTCAAACTAGAATCGTCTAGAAGTTGATTTTCAAACTAGGTTTGGACCAATTTTTCATCCAAGTTTCTATATTAGACTTGCGCACTAGCGGTAATTTCAGTGCTACCAACTCTGTGCAAAGTGTAAATACGTAACTAATTAACTCAGAAAGCTTCAAAAATCTTAGAAATTTTAACTAGTTTTTCTTGTTTACGTCTATGAAAATTCATTTTGTACTTAACCTCTTACTTTCACACAATAACAAACTGGTATATAAACCCTACGTACATTTTGGATGTTGGCAAACCTAACTCACATCCAATTCCGCGCCTGCGTACAACTAAAAAGTATGAACATGCGCCTTAATAAAAAGTTTTAACTACTTTAAAGACGATTCTAGTTTCAAATCTAGTATGTAAACTAGTTAAAGTTTCTAGTCGAATCTAGTATAATGTACATCGAGCTTAACGTTTTATTGTTATTCTTCTAGAACAAATATTTTAAATAACGCATCAATCAACATAATGTGCAGAAATTTCAACAATTTTTTATCGAATTTTGATATTTTGATATAATATATTTGTATATGTATTAATATTATTATATATTAACTGATATACAGTGTGTCCCCGGATTGAATTTACTATAGGTGTAATCGGCAAAAAATTTAAGAATTTTCTTTTCATGTTTTGGGATTCCGCTCTGCTTTGTCTGAAAACAATTTTAAGCATATTTTTAGTTTTTTTTAAAAATCAGGGCGGCCATGAAAAATGTAAAAAACTATTTTGTATAGGTAAAGTGTCTTTTTGGTCAATAATACGGCATAATGTTCTTGAGAAAAGTTGTTCAAAATATGAAATTATGGCTTTGTGCAAAATTTGAAAAAGATCAGATG
Source organism: Clivina fossor (assembly GCA_963966155.1). Lineage (NCBI taxonomy): Eukaryota > Metazoa > Arthropoda > Insecta > Coleoptera > Carabidae > Clivina > Clivina fossor. The sequence goes on along the minus strand of OZ014563.1, from coordinate 17,254,179 downwards.
TGTTGATGTCAAACTGGGCTAATATGGGTTTACCCATATGCTTCTAATTTTGTTTTATTAGAATATACTTTATACAATTTCCATGAAAACAAATATGTCCTTCAGCGTAAACGTAACAATACACAACACAGACAGCTACAAGTATTGATCCAAACTTATCTATGCCCATCCTTGGTTAGTATATCAGCAAAGCTTGGTACATCTAAAGCTTGAAGTTCCATTCACACTTTCCTACTTATCAATACCGGAACATAGAAACAAGTTATTTACTGTAAATGCCATTTGTATCATTTATTCTGATGAAGACGGACGTTGAGTTCGTCGATTATAAATACGTAAATATTAATACAGAACTTGAATCTAAATCAGTTTTATTACCACTTTGACTGCAAGGAAAAAGTGGTATAGCGTTTGGTACGGTGTCTGTAACATTTTCAAAAAAAAAATTTATGTATAGAAATTCTTCATATAGTCCCTAGATGACGAATCTGAACTTAGTTTATGTGGGTGTATGTGTGTGCGTCGTCAGCTCGCTCGGTCGTAAGTCAAAATTTTGTGGCCGCAACTCCTCCTAGACGGTTCAACCGATTTTAATGAAATTTTCAGGATAAATTTGTCTAGTACCCAAGATGGTCATGTGGTTTTATTTTTATCCAGTGTCACCAACTTTCCGAGAAAAAAATTACTAAATTTTTTAAAAATTCATATTGGCTACATTATTTATCCGATTTTGATCAAATTTTCAGAAAAGATTTCCCTAATGCTCCCATTAATTACATAATTTTATTAATACCCAGTGTTGCCAACTTTCCGAGAAAAAAATTACTAAAGTTTTAGAAAATTCATTATGACCACTATTTAACCGATTTTAATCAAATTTTCATAAAAAATTCTCTTAGTGTCTAAATAAATTATGCAATTTTAACAAAATACAATGTTGCCAACTTATCGAGAAAAAATATCACATTTTTTTTTTAAAATTCATTGTGGCTACATTATTTATTCGATTTTCATAAAATTTTCAGGAAAGTTTCTTCTAGCGCTCACATAAATTATAATTTTATTAAAGATATTGTGTTGCCAATTTTCCGAGAAATGTCAAAGTGGTCTATATATGGGATTACCCATATACTTCTAATCTTGTTTTATAAATCATTAGTTAAAGGAAGCCAAATTTTATTTAAATCAGTTACTAATCACCACTGATTGATGTTATCATTTTTCTTTATAAATTTCTATTGCTTCTCTTATCCAATCTGCTGTTAATATTGATCGAATCAGTAAGTAGTTTAGTTCAGAATCGCCAGCTCTGCACTAAACAAACAAAACGTTAATAATTATGTGATAAAGTAGGGTGATATGAATGAGCCTTTAGTGTTCCATTTTCCAAGCAGGGAATAAAATGCAACCACTTTCCTGTGGAACTATAATAGATCAACCGTGAACCATGAACTTTTCTTACGCAGGAAGTCCAGACTAAGGACCGTTCGTCCTTGGCAAATATTTCACTTGTGCTAGTACATTATCCTGCATGTAAATCTCTAGTAAATATCCTTGGTTATTTAAAAGCTCTCGGCTACTGCGCTTAATGGAATCATGCAAATGTCAGCTATTACTTATTGTCATTATTTTGTATAGATTCTAGGAAATGATTTGGAAATCTAGAAAAATATGTAAAATAAAAGGTTTCTGGTTGGAATTCTATTATTTTAATTAAAATTTAACATAAATATTTGTACATAGATAAATATTTGTACATAGATTTAATTTTTATAGCTATGTAAGTATTTATTTATTGTTTTAATTTGAAACATTTTGTTAAATTATTGGATTTTTCAAGTACAAGGTGTTCTAATTTTGAAAATTGGTTTTAACTAGTGATATCGGTAAGTAATGTGTAACTGGTAATTTACCAGTAATATTACTTTCGTTTGTTAACTACAGTGTTATTATTAGGTTAAAACAATTATTAATTGCAAATATAACTTAAATATTTCTTAATACGGCAGAGCAGTGGTTCCCAACTCTCGGGCCGCGGACCGGTACCGGTCTGTGGATCAAATGGCACCGGGTCCGCCCGAGGAACATTAAATTATTTCTATTTTATTTACTGTGGTGTATTTCTTTCGGGTCTGTGAGACTTTCCATGGACGAGAGGTGCGATGACAGCAACCAAAATAAAACAACGGAATAAACTGGACATAAGCAACGCACTTGGGGTATCATTGTCTCATATTACCTCCAGATGGAACCGCCTCGTTGCAAAGAAACAATCTCAGTGTTCTCATTGATTTAGCGTTCTAGTGAGATAAATTGTTAAATCACTTAATATTTAATTTATCGATGAATGCCTCCATTTTTATATTGGATAATTTAAATGTAATTTGGAAGTAGAAAAACCAATATATATATATTTGTTATATTTATTTTTTATTTTTTATATTTGGCGATTAATTTCGGCTAATAGCCATTATCAAAGCCTCCTTCATTCTATTATTTAAATGTAAATCTTTGTATGATGTATAATGTAATATTTTGAAGATTAAATTGAATTGAAGAAAACAGTATTTTTTATTTTTTATGTCGCGTCATCGTGGCAGTCGGGTCTTAATATTTATTTTTTAGCATACATAATTGTATTTTATTTTGAAGGCATGTTTAAATACAATTAAATTAAAATTATTAAATCAAAACATTATAAAATATAAACAATTATCGTCTTCTACCCCCCCCCCCCCCAACGGGCCTCGGTAAAATTATCAAACGTTGACCGGTTCCCGGCGATAAAAAGGTTGGGAACCACTGCGGTAGAGCATTAAATATACGGTTATTTATCAAAATATTTATATTTGTAAATTAACTTTCTTGTTAACTTGTCGACTGACCAATTAGTGAGGCGGTTTGAAAACAATTGACAATCTATTTGCCTACACTGTAAAAAAAGTTGCCATTTTACATAAAAACTATAGTAAAAAAATTACATATTATTTCAGAGAAACCGATGGTTTATATAAATTTTCTTTAAAAAATAATACTACAATAATTTTGTAACTTTAAGTAAAATAATTTACGATATTATATATGTTTTTTTTATCGAAAAAGTATAAGTAAACTTACATAAAATATACGTATTTTATATTTATATAATGTAAAAATTTTCTTGTAACGTCTGTAAATTTACATATTAAACTGATGTAAATTAGTTGCCCTGGTTTTTTATGTAAAATTACATTGCTTTGCTTACAATGCTTTGTGCAATTGGATCTTAATGTATGATTATTATAAATACAAGATGAATTTAATTTAATTTTTTTATTTTTATATCGAATAATTATTTATAGCTGTTCTTATTTATTTGATATCAAAAGATAATTCAAATATGCAGTTTAAATTTTATTTTTGTTTTATAGGGTATAAATTATTGGTAATTTAAGCATCATTAGTTTTTTTTTATAGAATGCATTCTAATTATTTGTAATTACACCGAAAAAGTTATGGTGATTATTTTTTTCAGTATAAATTAATTAAAATTTTCATTTTACAATAATGTCTAGTAAAAAATTATAAAAGCATTTCGTTTAGGTCTGCATTGAAGTGGCTAAATTTTAATAACTCCGTTTAAGGCAATTGCTTGAAAATTATTAGTTTTAACAATGCATCATATGGGAATATACGGGCTATTTAATAGTTTATGTGATTACCAGCTTTTTCTATACTTATTATGAAAGATATCAATCTTGATAAAGCAAAAAGTTACTTCGTGACTTACATTCTTCGTATTATTAAAATGTCATGTAGAATTTTGTTGGTATATGAAGGTAAAACTTCTTAAGGGGGGACATCACCCTGACACTTTCAAAAAATTGTTTTTTTTTGCATTTTCTGAAAGCTTGTAGTGTATAGAATAATTTTTTCAAACGGCTTTCCGAAATTCGAAGTTTTGGCGAAGCTATAGCGACCAATACAGAATTATATCAGAGCAGCTAAACGTACAGATCGTGCAGTAAAAACTAACTTTAAACACGTTTTGTTCGAAAAAGCAGGGTTTAATTTTTATTAATGTTTCCAAAGAAGCCCGTTTGAGTATATACAGTGCAGTTTTTGTGCCTACGTTGATATGTATTGTAGTGAATGTTGGGTTAGGTTGCAAAAGCATAAACGGAAAATGACTGCTGTGGAAATGAGATTTTTTCGTAAATAGGAGAGATCGGGTACGAAATAGATTAGTGTATGATGAGTGTGAAATTGAAAAAAATGGTTAAGTTAAGTTAAGATGGTTCGAACATGTTGAGCGAATGCGTCTAATGAACGTTTGGTTAAAAAGATTTATTTGAATGATTTTGATGGTATACGTTTGCGTGGACGTCCGATGAATAGTTGGAGTGGTATGATTGAGAGTGTTTTGCGTGAGCGAAAGTTTCCAAGTAGTAGGAATAAAATAGCATGTATGAGAGAGGAATTATGAATGAGGATGAAGCGAAAGTTGCTTGTTTGGATAGGAATGTTTGGAGGCGACTGATTTCGGGATGATGAAAAGAGTTTGTGCCACACCTTTTTGGCTACATGGCGTGATTGTGTATGTATATATGTATGTAAATTTGAGACCAAGAAAGTCAAATTTTTTGTATAAAACAATGAATCTTATAGCACCATACATATTAGTAAATATAAAATAAATTAATATATAGATTATTGCATTTGAGCATAAGATTTCTTTGACTATAGTGCTGTGCAATGCGCGCACTCCTGGTTAAAATGCATAAAATTTGAATGTAATTTCTATGCACATACGGCCGTATGGTTGCGCGGTGCGCATGCGTCGAGTGGAATGCTATTTAATGTGGTAATGTTTTCCTATGCGCGGTTGTTGACAGCGAAAAATGCATTTTGCATTTCGTAAGGTCACATTACTTGCATTAAGGCAGAGTTGCTTACGTGTTTCAGTTCTTATATTTATATATTTAACTTATACCGATTAGCTTATAGAATGCAACGACCATGTGTTTCTGCTATATGTTAATATTCTCTTTGTTGCTTGTTTTTTTTTACCCTTTAACTGCCGGGGTCGTTAATAAGCGACATAACCAAAAATATCTGAAACACCGTCAATGAAGCGATTTATGTTATTTTGCGTTATTTGGTTCACATCTGTAAGGCTTTTAGCGTTACAGAATAATTTTTTCTATCAGTAGAAGCATTCCATTTACTAGGAAAAGACAAAACATTTTTTAACACTGCAGATATTACACTACCACACCACTATTGACGCAAATGACAACTCGACATTTTCCAAACCTCTGTACGCATCTGACACTCGGTCTAAGTACCTTCACTACCTGGGCTTGAGCCTACCCTTATTTGTACGGAAGTGATACTAAATAATGTTTGTGCGCATCTGACACGTACGCAAGTGACACGACACCTTAATTGCCGCACATACTTTTAAATAATTAAATTCATATATTTATTTTGTGAAATTCGAAATTACAGTTTTGGATAAGCATATTTTAAAATAAATTTTACCTTGTTTTTCCTTCTCTGGGGATGAATGGGATATTAAGAAATATCTGGAGCTGTAGGGTTAATTATAAATAAAAATTAATTATAGATTTGAGGTTTTTACTTTTAACCAAACGCGTTTTTAAACTATAAACTTGAGTTTTTTTTAATGAAAATAAAAAAGTTTGTAAAAAAAAATAATAGTAAATTATAGTATAATTATTTTAAAATCTTTGTATGAAATTATTTACTATTTAATTTGAAAACATATTGTTTTTTTGGAATAACTATACATACATATACAATTACGCCATGTACCACAAACTCTTTCGGTCTTTCCAGTACGCCGAAATTAGTTAGTTTCTTCCAAACATTCCTATCTAGACAAGTAACTTTTGCTTCATACAAAGCTTTGAAAATAGTCAACAGTAACTTATTACTATTTTTTTTCTATTCAAATTTTTATTTCTATTAGAAAAACTTATGTTTACAATAAAATGCGTTTACTTTTGAGTTAAAAGTAAAATTGGATTTGAAGCAGAATTTTTCGAAAGTATGTAGAGTTAAAAATATTTAATTCCGTAATATCTTTATCAGTGTGCAGTATTTTTTAATAACATATTTTGCTACTAGTTATAAATTTAATTATTAATGCCTAAAATTGTTGTTTTCCAAAGAATATATATCTGTATTTCTAACGAATAATTATAGAAGAACGTCCATGTAATTCCCGATGCTCAAGTGTTTAATTTCGCGACCTTGACTAACTAATATGGTATTATGCTTAAATAATAATATACACATTTGAAACAAAACAATATAGTATTAAAACCGTTACTAAGCAACCATAACATATACATAATATAAACACAAAACATTAATATTCTTGTCTAAGCATACAATCGACGAATATTAATATTCGCGAAATGAAAACAAAAACTAGTGAAACAAAAACGGAACGATAAATTAAAGAGAAAGAGAAATTTTTGTGTGTATGTGTGCGTGGTTAGGTTTAGGAATGTTGAAAGAGAATTTGCAAAACAAAAACAAACAAAAAAAAAAGCGAAAATAAATTTATTCAGTGAATGTTTCAAATTCATAATCAAATTGAAAATATATTTGTTGAGAGAATATGAAGTTATCCTAAAGCGAGATGCAATATTTTTAACAAAAATTCTTTTAATTTGATTTCACGCGAGAGCTTTTATTTTTATTTTGGCTGGGGGTAATCAAATAAAAATTATGATGCTAGACTAATTATTCAATTATACAATTGGATAAAAGGTAATTTGGATATGCAATTATCCTACTATTTTTGTTATTTTGGTCTACAAATTAATAAATTTTTAGTTAATGAAATATAATGAAATAATTTCCGAATAAATATTACAAAAATTTGTTTTTTTGTTATGTTACTTTATAAATAAAGCAATTGTTTATTTAATTGTAAGAAGTTACATTTTCATAACAACTGTATGCAATTACTTATATGATATTTATTTAGTTTTAACAAAAAGTTTCGCTTTAAAATTAACAAAAATAAATTAAATACAAATATTATTACATTTCTAAATCAATCGTGTGAAAAACAGTTATAGAATATGGTTGTTAAGTCTTAATGTCAACGAATCTCTACAATGAAGTTTTTCATCTAATTTTTTTTAAATCTTTTCTCGAATTTATTTATACCAATCTTATATCTTTCACGCTCTGTATTTTCAAATGTTGGAATAAATTTATTCTTGGAATAATTTTAAAATTAGTCAATGAAAACTTAGGATACAATTTTAGCAAATTACATATGTTTTTAAACAACATAGAACAAAATTGTTCATGAATGTCACTTGGTGAAATTAATATAATAATAATATTCTAAAGTTGAGAAATTTTCTCAAAATTTCACAAGTTACTCAGTCATTGAATCGGCTGTTAAGCTATGCATCAATGACTGGCCAGATTAACTATAAACACGTGTTTCGGTCTTTAGGACCTCGTCAGTATGGTGCTTTGATCAGTTGCTGAAAGGCAACTTGATACTGATGTTAATTCTGGCTGGCTTATTTAAACCAAGTAACTTGTGAAATTTTGAGAAAATGTCTCAACTTTAGAATATTATTAACATATGTTTTTTTTATTTATCGTAAGAATAAATTAAATTGGTAAATTGGTTATTCGTTTGGTTTTAACTGTAGTTCAGTTTGTGAGTTTATGCCGTTTACATCTGTAAAAATTGTAGCGTTTCTTCAGGCTTTCACGGCCGATATCTATTGAATTTATAGAAGTTTCTGGGCTGGTAATGCCGTGGTCGATTTATCCTCATCAACGTTACAGAATATTTTATCTTTTTTTTTTTTTCAATAGACGAATTCCATTTATTAAAAAGAGACAAAACATTCTGTAACGCTGAATCAAATAAACCTATTAAAGAGAAACTATTACAAATGTTTACGTTAACAATTAGTTGTAATACATTTATCTGCAATCACAAAATGTTAACAGGTTACCCAACCCTTTACATATTATATATATATTTCTGCAGTTAATTTAAAGTATAAAAGGCAATGAGCAAATACATCATTTATTTTAATAATCTATCGTTAATAATAATCTAAAACGCGCTGGCTTGTAAAATTTGCTAAGACCAACTGCAGTGACCGTGGTTCGTTGTTGCATTTCCTATTGCAATTATATATATATATATATATATATATATATATATATATATATATATATATATATATATATTGCACATGCACTCACTCACACACAATGCAACAGTAAAATGCCTCTCTCACCTTGGGCTGGCATCATGGCCGATCTAAACATTGTGCAATTGTACACGCACACACTATTGCATTGAACACCTGAGCCCTACTCATTTATACAATCTTCAAATATTTGTACCAACTTATAATTGATCCATTAGTTGAAGCAATTCATTGTCATTGGAGCTAGACTGTTTAAGAACATTCAAATGAATATGATTCTAAAAACATTCTAAAACCCAGCATTGAATAAGGATGAAGCTATTCTATGCAGTTTGTATCAAATAGAGATCGAACACTCCTGAACCTTATTATTCACTCATTTTTCAAATATTTTTACCATCTATAATTCGCCAATTACTTGAATTAATTCATTGCCATTCGAGCTAGCTATTTACGAATTTTCAAATGAATATGATTCTAAACTTACAATGAGAGACTAGCTACCATTGGTGCAATATTAAATTCAATTCATTGCAATTGAAGCTAGTTATTTACGAATATTTAAATGAATATGATTCTAAACATTCTAAACTTGCATTGAATAAGGATGCAATTATTCTATCTAGTGTGTATCAAATAGAGATAGAATAACTGAATCTTATTCATTTACTAATTCTGGAAAGCAATTGGATTTACTTCAAATGGTCGATTACTTTCGTTTGGTTATTGTCATTGAAAACAATGATTTTACAAACATTCAAACGAATGAGATTCTAACTATGCATTGAACAAGAATAGTATTATTCTAGGATAGTGTGTGTAGAATAAAGATAGACAGCTCTATTGTTATTACCTTGGTGCATGTGTTGTGCAGTATGCGACCTACTGCACGTCATTTACTAGTTGTTGTTTTTTTTTTATTAACTATGGTTGTTAGTTACTTTAACTAACTATGGTTAACTATATAGTTATAGTTGGCTGATCTATCTCGCATAGACGAGGATAGAATGTGGCAATGTGATTGTTAATAGAAAAGGAACAAAAAACTGCTGAACAAAAGGTCAACTTGTATTGTTATTGTTTATTGCAAAAAACGTCATATGTTATGCTTAATTGGAAATAACTTGCAGTTTTAGTTGCATTTATTTATAATTTGTATTTGTTGCTAAAATGTAATGTTAGTAAAATAATTGCAAACTTAATTTTGTTGCTGTTTTATTAAAGGAAATGATTCTGTAAAATTTAAGGGATTAATTCTTATCAAATCGTAAAATCAGAATTTTCTAGTAAATAGAATATTCCATTTGATAGATACATAAAATATTCTGTAATACTACAGGTCTTTATTGGTTTGATCAGTATCTACCCATAAAACTGCCCATTAAAAACTTTGAGAGACAAAATTTTAAAAATATGTATTCTTATATTAAATTTTTATTTAATTTGAAATTTTTCTACTTTTAATTTGTCGTACTCTCGTATGTTATAAACTTGGACGAATTTAATAGCGAAAACATGTTTTAGTTCAAGCAATTCGGATTAGAAATGTACAATTTCATTTTAATTTTCTCCACGAATTATGCGTTAGTCGAATTACGATTTTCAGGTTTTAAAGCAAAAATCTTCAACTCCATTTCACTACATTTGCAAAAGGAGGACTGAAGAATTTTTAACAGTTTACAGTCTTTAATATTTTCTGTTTTTTTTTTTTTTTAACTTTTTTACTATACAAAGTGTTTGGTAAGTAATTTTGATTTCATCATTAATTTTGTTTAGAGCAGAAATGTAAATGTGTACATTGATTAGGTTAGAACTAAAAAATTGAGATAAGTGCAGTAATGGAAACTAGATATGCATAAAAGGTTGATGGTAGGTTGTTATTAACACTTAACAACCATGTTTTGTAACTGTTTTTCAAACGATTGATTTATAAACGTACTAATATTTGTATTTAATTTATTTTCGCTAATTTCAAAGCAAAACTTCGTTAAATCCCAAAAAATATTATAATGCATGCGGTTGCTATGAAAATGTAACTTTTTACAATTAAATAAATTAACAATTGCTTTATTTATAAAATAACATAACAGAAAACAAATTTTCGTTATTAAAATTTTCTAGTTTTTTTCGTGATAAAATAAATAAAGCTAACGCGATTGATGTTACATGGTAATAAACTTCTAACGGCTACAGTTCCGTTAGAAAGCATTTTCGGACATATGTTTATTTATAGTTTTTTTATTTTAGGAATCATCCGGTGTAGTTTTTCTCCGATGTCATAAATCACCCTGTATATTACTACTTGTTCTAACCCATATGTAATTTGTCATTATATTACAAATTTAACCACATCCATTATGAATCCAACAAAATGGCACTGAATCAAGTTAAATCAACCAAGAGTAAATTCGTTACTATTTAAAAACGCGAAGCAGTTGTTTCGCAATTCTTCTAATTAATACCGTTTGAAAACTGCTGTTTAAAGGATGTACAAACCTTGAATGTTATTAGTAACGGTTTTCTATATAGGTCTAGGTATACCACCAGTCTCCTAGTGCACTTTGCAATTGCATTTGTCTATTTATAAATTTTGTAATTTTGCACAAAACTCGTTTATTTATTGTAACTATATGTTTAGATATATCAAGATCACATCATATTTAGAATACGGATAAATTGAAAAAAATAATATTTGTTTATATGTACAAACCTTGGAAACGTGCGAAATGTCAGACAAAACTAATGTGATTTTGAACAATTTTGTAGCGTTATAGACTATTATTTGTCCTTTTCTATTAAATTAAATTTTCGTGTGATAGAAAGAGACAAAAACATTTCGTTGTAGAATTGTTCAGACTTTTTACATGTTATATCAGACAATATGTAATTTTCGATTTTCTGCAAACGCCTTATTTTAATACTGTATATCTTATTAGCAATAAATTTATTTATTTTTGCTGTAATGTAATTAGCAGCTTGTAAAACAACTTGTAATTTATTATTTAAAATATATCATTTTCAATTATATAAACACATATATCTGATGGTATTTATATATTTTACTAATTCCATATAAGATTTTTTTTATATTAAATTAATTATAGTATATTAAGTTAAGTAGCTGAATATTTTTTTGTTACTATAAGCCTAATTTGGGCTTATCTGTAAAAATCTCGATATGTTAAATTTGATATGATTACAATAACTCCCTTATCATATGTGATATAACGGTCTGTAAAAGACTTAGAAATTAGCATTTTTTAACATTTTCTAATATATTTATTGTATATTTGTTTAAAAAAATTGGGGGGCGCAATTTTGAAGTGTTAAAATTCGTCGGCACGGCTCTGGTAAACTTAAAAAACTACGTTGTTAAATATATTTTTTGTGAATGGTGACTAATTATTTACAATTACATTTTATTTTATAGAAAAAACTAACTTTTTTTTATTGAATTTATATATATATATATATATATATATATATATATATATCCTGTATTGAGTTCTGATCGGAATCATCAAAAAATACTATTGATTATTTAATATTCTTACGACATCTAATGGTTGAGCGAATGTCTAATGAACGTTTGGTTAAAAAGATTTATTTGAATGATTTTGATGGTATATGTTTGCAGGTGGACGTCCAATGAGTAGTTGGAGTGGTATGATTGAGACAGTGGCTTGCGTGAGTGAAAATTTCCAAGTAGTAGGAATAAAAGAGCATGTATGAGAGGAATTATGAATGTGGATGAAGCGAAAGTTGCTTGTGCTGGATAGGAATGTTTGGAGACGACTGATTTCGGGATGATGAAAAGAGTTTGTGCCACACCTTTTTGGGTAAATGGCGTGATTGTGTATGTATGTATGTATCTAATGGTTTATGTTGTTCTGATGGATAACATAAATTTTTATAAAAATAGTTGTTACAGCTCTATTAACTTAATCAAATACTTTTACATATTGGGTGTGGCAGACAAATTGCATATGGGCACATTCATATTTCTACTGCAAAAAAATCCTTATTTCACTATGATGAAATCAAAATTCCTAACCAAACATATTATCTCATACGGTTAACATATTATATCAGAGATATGTACCTAATATATCTTACCTGTATTGTTAATAATAACAAGTTTAAATTCAATTATCTTTGTCGTATATGTGACAGGTATACGTTTGGAAAATGATGACATTCCTAGTTGTCATTCCCGCTGTATTAATTAATTTATTAATTAACGGTATTATCATTTTATTAATTTTTGTTTTATGTGATTTAACTTTCATTCGAAGTGTGTGAAAATTGTGACATTTACTTTAATTATTTTATCACCTTTCTGCAGATATTATATTGATATTAGTTCGTATTTTTTTAATATTTTTTTTTTATATTTTTAAGATTGCAAGTAACGTTTTAATAATAATAAAAGCTTTGGAGATTTATTTTTGTATAATTTACCGTATTATATATATATATCGAAAAAGTAAGTAAACTTACATAAAATATACATACATACATATATTCATACACATACATACACAATCACGCCATGTACCCAAAAGGGTGTGGCACAAACTCTTTTCATTATTCCGAAATCAGTCGCCTCCAAACACTCCTATCCAAACAAGCAACTTTCGCTTCATCCACATTCATAATTCCTCTCATACATGCTCTTCTATTCTTACTACTTGGAAATTTTCGCTCACGCAAAACACTCTCAATCATATCACTCCAACTACTCATTGGACGTCCACGCAAACGTATACGTATTGTATATTCATATTATGTAAATTGTAAAAATTTGCTTGTGACATCTGTAAATATTAAAATGGTGTAAATTAGTCGCCCTAGATTTTTATGTAAAATTATCTAGTTTTTTTTAGTGTAGTTACTTTCTAATCTAGTAACTTGTTTCTATGTTTTGTTTGTTTATTATTTATGTCATTTGTATAATTTTTTTTTGATGACGATATACGAACAGTATATTGAAACATCGATTTTTAAATATAATATATACAGAACATAATCTTAAAACTTTTTTAAATTTTAATATAAATAGTTCTGAAAGATTGTTATTATGTTAAAAAAATGGATGTACAAGTAAATAGCAAATATAAACTTTGAAGCATATACATTATCAAATTTAAGTATATTTTGATTTTGTGAGACATTTGAAATCTAACTTCACTTTTAAGAGCTAGAGAAACAATTGAAATAAATAAGAGAATAAACATAGTAAAAATGTTGTATACGAATGTGTGGCATGGAATATCGTATTAATTGACATTTTCTAATTAATATTGTTTGTGTTTTTCGTTGATTCACGCTAATTAACGCGGGATTTCGTTTCGATTATCAAAGCTAGCTGTGGCGAACAAATATTATATGAGGCGTATAGATGCAAAACTCACTATATGACAAAAAGTGAAAAATGAGAATATGCGAAATTTGGACGTAGAATTTTACAAGGAATACGATAGTTAGGTTAGTTAGACAAAAAACTCAGTATTTAATATGAGAAACACTCTTTAAAGTTTAGTGTTGGATGCAAAACTCACTACTTGCGTTGATAGTTTAGATGCAAAAGTAACTGTTTGCTTTCCACCAATAAAAATTTTATTGGTGGAAAGCAAACAGTTACTTTGTATGAATTAATGATGTATAATACCAATGATTCACGATTTTGAATAAGTATTGCCATCTAGTACCAAGATTTTATCATCAAAATACAATTACGCTTAGCTATAACAGTTTTTTGCAAATATCTCAGAACTTAAAATTTGCAAATAGTGAGTTTTGCATCTATATGACTCATATGTACGTACAGAGATACATAACGCGTTACCTTAACCATATAAACGCAAATTGTGCATACGTTTTGTATGTTGTGGTAAATTTGATTTTATTTATTATATTGACACCGAAAGGGCGGAATCACTTGTACAATCCGGTGTACAAATTAAGTAAAATCTCTTAAAATCTTAGTAAATTAATTAAAAAAAATTTTAAATCTTGAATAGAATCCCTAAAATTTTATAAATTTTGTATACAATTCGTTAAATTACTACAAACTCAAAAGTCATTCACAACAAAGGTCACAAACAGCTCAATCCTGAAATAATGTCCACTTTTTGCAATCACTAATAACGGAACAAAATATGAAATTGAACTAAACAAAAAATAACCAGATACAGAAATATGTCAAATAATAATAATTCAATTGGTGAAAAATATATATAATCAAATCTGAACGTTTGGTTAAAAGATTTATTTGAATGGTTTTGATGGTATACGTTTGCGTGGACGTCCGATGAGTAGTTGGAGTGGTATGATTGAGAGGGTGGCTTGCGTGAGCGAAAGTTTCCAAGTAGTAGGAATAAAAGAGCATGTATGAGAGGAATTATGAACGTGGATGAAGTGAAAGTTGCTTGTTTGGATAGGAATGTTTGGAGGCGACTGATTTCGGGATGATGAAAAGAGTTTGTGCCACACCCTTTTGGGTACAAGGCGTGATTGTGTATGTATGTATCAAATCTGAATCATTGTCTAAATGCTTCGTTTGCAATAATAACAAGAAAGAGAGCGAATCTAACAGAGGATTTCGAAATAATAAAAATTTAAATTTAAAAATTATAAAGTTAAACACGAGTTAAGTACGATCGCGAAAAAATAAAAATAAAACGTTATTGTGTCAAAAAATGTATTCAAACTCCGCATTTTTCTGCATTATTCTACAATTTATCACACCTATCATGTCTTTGACAGACAGATCAACAGACATTAAAAGAAAAACAAAAAAGATCTAATCCAATGTATGTGTGCAATGAATCGAACAGTACTTCGCATAATTATAATATAACCTCGTGCTGCGTTATAATTTACCATTTTTTTTTCGCTCTTCCGTACAACAGAGCCAGAGATCGAAGCAAGCCAGGTGTGCAAACGCTGCTGTTGGCAATCCTGACATCAGTTTTATAATGTTAGGCTATACTTGTTCAGTTGGTAACACTACATGAACAGATTGATATTTCGATCATATATACAGCTATTTATTATCACAGAAGAAAATGCCATGTAATTAGGTAGTTACGTATCATACATAATATATCTCGGATATATTTTACTTCAACTTGATTCTCTATTAGATTCTGTTTCCGCAAAATGGTAGAGAAGCGAAAAAATCGAAATGAAATCGAAGATATATTATTGGAAATATATAGAGTTCAATTAAGAATATTGCAAAACGTTTTATGATGCTATTACTGAATTGGTATTTAGCGTAACAGAATGTTTCGTCTTTGTTCTGCCGAATGAAAAATTATGTTTACTAGAAAGAGACAGTACATTCTATTACGATACATTGCTATTTTGAATATCACTATTACGAGTGTATTCTGTATCGTTTCCGTTAAAAATAACGGTTATAACGAAAATTCTGAGAGTAAGAAATTTTGTTGCTATATAACTTATAGACAATTTAAATGGGTTTAGTGATAAAGATTGCTGTTTATATTATAGTAGAAAATGGATGCACGCATAGACAATTGAGAAAAGATAAATTTCACTTGTACACGAAATGATCGTAAATAAATAATAGTAATAAATATGAATTTTTGTTTTCTTTATCTGTAGTTTCTGTTTGCGTGTTTGATATTAGCAATTTTTGTGGGTAGGTGTAATCGGCAAAAAATTTAAGAATTTAATTTTCATGTTTTGGGATTTCGCCCTGCTTTGTCTGAAAACAATTTCAAGCATATTTTTAGTTTCTTAAAAATCAAGGCGGCTATGAAAAATGTAAAAAACTATTTTATATTCAGGTAAACGGCCTTTTCTGTCAATAATATGGCATAATGTTCTTGACAAAAGTTGTAGAGAATATGAAATTATGGCTCTGTGCAAAATTTCAAAAAAATCAGTTTTAAAAAAAAGTGTCTGGACATAACGCCGACTGGACAAAACGCCGACTGAGGACACTACGCCGACCGTATATTTTCATTTGCGCTAAAGCTAAATAAACAAAAGGTTGACGCTTGTACAAGCCAAAACGTTGAGGGTTGAGGAAAATCCGTCAATACATCAATCTCATGCAAAATATCTAACAATAACAACAATTAGCAGTCGGCGTTTTGTCCAGTCGGCGTTATGTCCAGACACTTTTTTTTAAAACTGATTTTTTTGAAATTTTGCACAGAGCCATAATTTTATATTCTCTACAACTTTTGTCAAGAACATTATGCCGTATTATTGACAGAAAAGGGCCATTTACCTGAATATAAAATAGTTTTTTACATTTTTCATGGCCGCCCTAATTTTTAAAAAACTAAAAATATGCTTGAAATTGTTTTCAGACAAAGCAGGGCGGAATCCCAAAACATGAAATTGAAATTCTTAATTTTTTTGCCGATTACACCTATAGTGAACTCAATCCGGGGACACACTGTATATATATATATATATGTTTCTCCAGCATCTCCTCCTAAACCCCTGAACCGATTTTAATGTTAGTCATTTTGATTGGTTCATTCCCTATTTGAGAATAGGCAAGTTTTATCTTTCTACGATTTCATCTTGGTTCTCAACAATTTGAAAAATTATGTTTATAATGCAAATGTCAAATGACAGCAGTGTGAAATTATATACACTACTGATAGAAGTGTTGCTTCTGAGTAATATTATAATAGTGCAATTGATATTTTATTATTATTATTATTTGTTTATTTATTTATTTTTATTATGTTTATGTTTAATTACTATTTTCGACTTCAAACGTGACCTTTTAAGTGTCACGGGTTTCCTAGTATTTTTGTAAACCAAAACATATTCAATTGTATAGACTTTATAACCGTGTTAAATAATAACTGTTTTAGAATTAGATTCTGTTCAATTATTTTATAAAAACGACGTTTCGACGAAACTAAACGCTCGTTTTTATCAGGTCAAAATTTATCAATAACATTTATAAATTTTGAGCTATTTTTCCAAAAATTTAATCACTTAATTAATAAGGGGGTGTCGTAGGGGGTTTTTGGATATGTTGTAGTACGGCCATAGTTGACCAGTATTTGCAAAACGCGGAAAATTTTGTTATTTTTGCGAAATTCCCAGCCGTTTTCGAGATATTGGCGAATAAAGATTTTTTTGCAAACATTAATAATTAATAGCAGAGGGGTTGTGTCAGCTTTTCCGCAAAATTAGCAAAATATCTAAAAACGATGTCAAAAACACTTGCGATAGAACTTCCTAATATTTTTTAATTATGCAATGCAAAATTATTTTTTTTTTTAATATTTAAAAGTTACTTTGACAAGTTAAAAATAAAATTTAACATTAACTCGATAAAATTGTCGAATCTAATCTCTCTGTCAAAACGGCCATCTTTAGACGATAAACTACTCAAATACACAAATACATCTCATCAATACGTAAATACTGTAAATAATTCGTAAATTTTTCTTTATAAATTTGAAACAATGGAAAACATTGAAGTGTAATTTGTGATTCAAATTCGACATTTAGAAAGCGATAGTCAATAGACATCTCTTGTTAATATTTTTGCATATTAAACTTGATTAATCGTACAACAAGCAAATAAAATTCAATATATATATATATATATATATATATATATATATATATATGTCAAAGCCATAGTTGTAGTACATACATATGACAGTACAGTAAGAGCGGAAGTAAGAAACAATACTCTATACACACACACACACACACACACACACACACACATATATATATATATATATATATATATATATATATATATATATATATATATATATATATATATATATGTATATGTATATGTATATATGTTAATATTATCAGTTAACTAACTCTGTTTTTCAAATTGAGGTCAAAATAATTAAAAGGACAAAAAGTTTTGAAACTCAAACGATAATAAATGTTTTGCCTACGACTGCGACATGCCAATAAAAACATTGTATTGTATATTTATTAATTTTTAAATATGTTTCCAATGATAAACTTGATGATAACTTTTAACTTTTCTAATAAAAATTTTTCAAACTTTCTTTTTAGATAAATATGCACTAATTTTGTTATTTTATAATGGCTCTTATCTGTTACGAGAAATAGACAAATAAAATTTTATAGTAAATAAAAAATAAAAAATGTAGCAAAAGTTGGTGTTTGTCAGTTAAGATGGTTCGGACATGTTGAGCGAATGTCTAATGAACGTTTGGTTAAAAAGATTTATTTGAATGATTTTGATGGTATACGTTTGCGTGGACTTCCGATGAGTAGTTGGAGTGATATGATTGAGAGTGTTTTCCGTGAACAAAAGTTTCCAAGTAGTAGGAATAAAAGAGCACATATGAGAGGAATTATGAATGTGGATGAAGCGAAAGTTGCTTGTTTGGATAGGAATGTTTGTAGGAGACTGATTACCGAATGATGAAAAGAGTTTGTTCCAGACCCTGTTGGGTACATGGCGTGATTGTTTATGTATGTATGTGAATAAACTTAGTAAACATGTAGAATTTGTAAAATAACGGACCTGTTCTTCACATGTGTGTCACTTTTTGAACTTAATTTAGAACTGCATAATGACGAGTTTGGGCCGAAACTTTTTGGGTACATAGCGCGATTGTGTATGTAGATATGCATTCATATGATAGCTATAAAACAATTTTATTACATTATGTTATTAATAAAAATGTGAACAATGTAAACAAAAAAATAAAATAATAGGATATAAACCGTGGCTAAGAAGATTATAATAGCATTGAACTCTTTCGATGCTACACTGTTCGATAAAAATACCCTTATTAGTGCCTATATAAATCCGTTCCCTAAAAAGGGTATATATGTATACCCTAAATAGGTAAATTCAAAAAGCGCACTTTATTATCCCAGAAAAGGGTAAAAAATACATACTCTTTTTAAGGCAATTAAATTAATTTTTTGTGTGTACCACACGCATGTTGGATCATGCGTAGTAACAAGAAAATTTAAAAAATACTCAAAAAAGGGTAAATTTTAATGTTTTACTCAAAAACAAAATAAGTGAGCAGTTATTTACTCTTATTTTTCGTATTTGTGCCCTTCCATGAAGGTAAAAAGTCAAATATTTTAAAATACGCAAAAGCAGGGCAATTTTTTGCTCTAATAAGGCTACAAATTCGATTACCCTCGAAAATTTTTACTCTATTACCCTATTATTTTGAACAGTATATGTGAAATAATACAGCTCTGCTATAAAAAAATGTTTTCTCAATTTTGGTGTATAATTAGAATTACTATTTCTGTCAATGTGAATATTAATTTGATTTTTTTTTGTTTCAGGTACGTCCATATTCTATCAACATTAATAAATTTAAGAGTAGAATTACGCAAAATCATTTTCTCTTGGTGAGTAGGACAGTAAATAATCTGAACAATTATATTTTGTATTTTTATAAATTTCTCGTTTTTACGGCGATAATATGTCAATTAAACGCACAACTATGCCTACGAATTCAATTTGAAGTTATATATTATTATAAATACGAAATTACGTAACTATATATATAGTTCGTATACGAATAACAATGCTATTATATCATTAGTTTCAGGTAATAAAAAATTATATTAGCTTTATAATGTGCATTTTGCACTAGCAATTTATCAGGTACAAATTTTATTTCTATTTGCTTTTAATTCGATTAGATATTGTTTGAGTACTGCTGCTTTGATGGAAATTTATGGTGCAATTCTGAGTCATCTTATAAGCTCTGTTTAATGGTTCTATTCTGAACAAAAGTTTTTTCATTACAGGGTAGGTTAGGTAAAAAGATTATAATGTAAAAAAATATATCTTAAATTTATATAATTTTACCTAGGTTCTAACAGTAAAAATAACAACTTTTGTAATTTTACTGTGATAATTTACGTACATACATACATACATACATACACAATCACGCCATGTACCCAAAAGAGTGTGGCACAAACTCTTTTCATCATTCCGAAATCAGTCGCCTCCAAACATTCCTATCCAAACAAGCAACTTTCGCTTCATTCCCATTCATAATTCCTCTCATACATGCTCTTCTATTTCTACTACTTGGAAACTTTCGCTCACGCAAAACACTCTCAATCATACCACTCCAGCTACTCATCGGACGTCCACGCAAAAGAATACCATCAAAATCATTCAAATAAATTTTTTTAACCAAACGTTCATTAGACATTCGCTCAACATGGCCGAACCATCTTAACTGACTAACACCAACTTTTGCTACAACATTTTTTCCAATTTCACACTCATCATACACTAATCGTATTTCGTACCCGATCACTTCTATTTACACCCAAGCTATCCCACCGTAAAAATCTCATTTCCACAGCAGTCATTTTCCGTTTATGCTTTTGCAATCAAACCCAACATTCACTACCATACATCTACAAAACATGTAAAATTATATAAATTTTTTACGATGTAGTTTGTATTTTTATAAGAAAAAAAAATGTACGCTAGTGATTTTGCAAAAATATCAAGTATCCAATATTCATACAAGATACACATTGTGTTAACTTAATAACGTCTGACGATTGTATTAGATTATACACCCTCTATTATCTATTTATTGATTTATCGTCCGATTTTAAGGGTATGAAGTCCATTTCTCAGTTAAAAAATTAAATAGAAAAAAAAAGTCAAGTTTATATCCTATTGTATCTACGGAACTTATTTAATAACTGTAATTAAAACCTGTCCCGGGACCCAGATGGGCGCATTCGTTAAACAATTGATATAATCGTAGCATGCTGTGATCAGTGGCGTACATCCATCTACGTGTTTACAACTAACAGGTTATTAATCTTAATGTATCTATTCCTTTGATATATTTTTTTTTGACGTGGTTTAAAGTTAAAAAAATTGTTGTATATAATTTTATAACGATTGAGATAAAATATGATTTTAAAAATCTATGAAATATGTCATGCATATATAAGTTAGATGTTAGATAGGTATATTGTTTCAACTATAAATTATTTATTATGCAAATTTAATGTTTAATTTATCTGTTAAATTGTGGCGATAATCTAAAAAATATTAATTTATATTTTATGCTTATAAGATACATATTTGTAAATACTGCAGACGTAACTTTTATAAATTGAAAAACATGTAGGTACGTTTATTTTATAATGCTTAGCTTATCGTTTATCGCAAATTGATGAATTGAAAATATATTATGACACTAATAGCTTAGATCGTATACGTCTATCGGGAACTGTCTATAAAAATAAAATGCTAAATCTTAGATATTAAGAGGGTGGTATTCGCGTATGTAGCATCGATTTTTTATAGGTGTTTTTTTAACATTTTTTTTTTGGGAACTTTTACAACATTTACAGTAAACAACAATTATAACCGTTGGAAAGTCTATTTATTGAAGTTTTGAGTAGTTTTTTTTTTTCAAAAAGTCAAATTTTTATTTAAAAAATGGCGTCAAAGTGATTAGGTCAAAATTTAGATTTGGCAATGGTGGCAGATAAAATTCGCGTTCTACATTTCTGAAACAAAAACAAATTTAGGCACTGTTATTTAAGAAGACCGCCATTTTGAAAATAAATGTAAGAATTATGTAAAATATAAGTATATATTCATTGTGAGGGCGAAATCACGTGTACAATCTGGTGGTCAAATTAAAATCTTATTAAAATCATGGTATAAAATCAATGAAAAATTATCTTAAAATCATATAAAATCTCCAGCAAAATCAATACAATCTTATAAATTTTGTATAAAATTAATAAAATTTACGCAAAATCACTACACTCTCAGCAGTCATATTCCATATTTGTGCAATTTGGTCTACAAAATTTGAGAAAGTGGTTACCCATGAAACTTTGGGAAGTTGTTGTTTACACTCCCGCGAAGTTTTCTGGCATAAAATTTTTGTAAATATCGGCCCTCCAGGGCCCTCATAATCTATCGAATACTGAATTTTTTTATTTATTTATTGCAACAACGCGCGATAGCTAAGCTACAAATAGTATATAATATAATTATTACAATAAAAAGCGTAAATAGTATTGATAAAAAAGTAAAATAATTTTCAACAAAAAATTATTTATTTTTTCAAAAAAAATTAGTATTTGTTAAGTACGATTCAAGGAAATTATATGCGTCTCCTGTAGAAAGTACATTTTTACAACTAGATAAAGAAATAATTTACATCTGTAAAATCTGTAGCGTTATAGAATATTTTGTCTTTTTGTATCGATGGAAGAATTTCATTTACTAGAATGATACCAAATATTCTGTAACGCTACAGATCTTATAGATGTGAACCGAATAGACCCATTATTCTTATCAGTTAAAATCTGAATGACCAAATACCCACATGCACGTCACTGTCATCACTCAATCCACTGTTAATCCGTCCTGTTTTTGTTTTATACCCTTCATTTCATTATCTACCCTTCTTTATCCTTTATTTCCAACAACCAATACACATTTAGAAGCTCCAAAATTAAACTATACGAAATTACATCAGATCAACTGTAAGTATAGATACGTAATATTTATACCTAATACATGGATTGTTTTGTGCAGGGGGGTGTTAGGGGGGGGTTGAACCCCCCCCCCCCAAGAACCTGAACTACTAAAAACATACGTATGTGAAATATGAAATGTTATTTTACTTTGATTTTTATAAAAATAATTTTCTTTATTTTATGACTGTTTTTATAACTGTTATGACTGTTTTTTACAAGATTATGAAGTTTTTCACAAGATTATGACTGTTTTCACAAGGTTATGACTGCTTTTTACAAGATTATAAAGTTTTTTTACAAGGTTATGACTGTTTTTGACAAGATTATGTTTGTTTTTTACAAGGTTATGACTGTTTTTTACAAGATTATGAAGTTTTACACAAGATTAAGATTGTTTTTCACAAGGTTTTGACTGTTTTTTACAAGATTATGAAGTTTTTCACAAGATTATGTCTGTTTTTGACAAGATTATGTTTGTTTTTTACAAGATTATGAAGTTTTTTACAAGATTATAATTGTTTTTCACAAGGTTTTGACTGTTTTATTTGACTGTTTGACTGTTTTGACTGTTTTCTTTATTTTTTATACAAATTATAGTATTATCTTTATTGATTAATATTAGTAACTCCCCCCCCCCCATGGCAAGTTTCTGGCTACGCCACTGGTTTTGTAACATACATTAAAAAATAATGCATATAGTGTTTGTTTACATTTTGTAACCTGATTTAAAATGGTCTCGCCGTTTAATACACAAACGTGTTTATAAACAAAACTTCTTTCTCTCTTATTAATACAATTATAGTACATTGTGTTATGTATCTATATTATTATGGTTGATCTGTTGGAAACTATGGACTCCCTCTGAGCATACACACGTCATCTAAAAAAAAAAAGGATGGCCTTATACCACTTCGTTATACTCCCGTTGCATTCATTCGTGTGTTCAAAATTTTAAATATTGCATTTCGAGTTTTTCGAACATCTGCCGAATGCAGGGCCCACCTCTCATCCACACATGAAGTTAATGGGGGGTTGGATAAAGATAGATATACATGGGTGTGTGTGTGGAAAATGATGGGGGATGATTTTGATGTTGTATGTTCCCGCTTACAGTCATATGGTTTCGTATTTGGTAAAGGCGAAGTTTGTAAGTTTTGAATCGTGAGTGAGAAGTTAGGTTATTGTTCTTCGAAGGGGAATTAATTATAATAATTTTTGACTTTGATAAGTGACTTGTGTCGTTTGGATATGTGTAAATTAAATTGCCTGATTTGTGGTGTGATACGTACGTCTGATATATGTTGCAAAGGTAATTTGTACTAATACGGGAGAAATAGGTAATTATAATTACAAATCGTTTACAAAATAACTTTTTTTGGGAGTCATTATTATGTTATAATAAAATTACAATAGTTTTTAAAAATATCAATTTATAAATATATATATATATATATATATATATATATATATACATATACATATATATATATATATATATATATATATATATATATATATATATATATATATATATATATATATCAAAGAATAGTTTGTTCAGACTTGGTTGTTACAACTTGATTTTTGGCTGTTATTTGTTTTAACATAACCAACTTTGATTTTGAATTTTATTTTCATTCAAGTTTAATAAATTATTTTAATTATTGACGAGCTGTTAAAATTATACATTTTTATTTTATTTAATTTTGACTATTACATGTGCTTCATGTTTATCTCTGTATATAAAACTTGCCAATTATACAAACAACGAATGTTAGAATATATTTTTGCTAACTATCACTTCATACGTGCGTTTTCACAAAACTTTAGTTGATAATGTCTTGAAGAAGATGGGATACTGCCATCGATAGCTTGACAATTAATCAGAAATGAGTTTTTGATTTACACCTACCCGTTTTCCTGACTACTTTCCTAAAAATCGATTATTATATATATATATATATATATATATATATATATATATAATTCATTAATCTGGTTAGTTGATAGATATATCATTTAAATACAGTTAATACTCAAATATAATCATAAAGGAATAATCTGAAAATGAAAAAATCTTATCGCCTCAACCTGGGATCGAACCAGATTATTCCTTTATGATTATATTTGAGTATTAACTGTATTTAAATGATATATCTATCAACTAACCAGATTAATGAATTATATATGATTGCACTATTGCACGAACCAACACCATTCATAAGTATAGTTCTTATATGTATTTAGACATTAAAAATTAATGATATTGCGTATTTGTTGACTATGAAAAATTATGAATAGAATGTGTACTGAAAATGATTAGGTTTCATTCGCTCGATCTGTAATGGTCTTGATAGCTCAGTGGTAGAGCATTCGCCCGGCAAGCGAAAGGACCCTGGTTCGATCCCAGGTTTAGGCGATAAGATTTTTTCATTTTCAGATTATTCCTTTATGATTATATTTGAGTATTAACTATATATATATATATATATATATATATATATATATATATATATATATATATATATATATATAAATACACAAAATGTATAAATTCTTACATGAAAATATTTTCACAACGTTTCTTCACATTTTGAACCAATAAATTTAAAAGGAAAACCAATTAATAGTGATAGAATAATAGTTATTTTTCTAATTCTGTTAAATAATGTATTCATTGTCTATGCGTTTTCTAATAAGTAATGTTATTCATTACTTGTGTCAGTAAGTTTTTGAATTATTATCCAACACCTTCTGATTATACATTTGCAATTTGTTCTGACATCGGGAATGAAATCACGTTTCAAATCATTTCGTTATTGTATAACGTTAGTTATTAATTGTTTTCGTTACGTAACACTATAAATGACATATAAAAAATAAATTGTTTTTATATAACGTTATAAAAATAGTTTTTTATATGTAACTTTGTAATTATCTGTAAAGTACAAAAAATATTACCAAATTAATTTTCTTGTTTGAAATACAAAGAAAATATATCGTCCTCTCAAAAGAAAACTTATATTAAAAAAATAACTTTTTATGAAACGTTACCGGTTATTATAACGTTATTGAATATCGTTACGTTATTGTATTAGAAATTATAGTTTAATCTTTAATCAATATAAAATAATATTATACCATAGTTATTTTGTATAATCCGAATAATTAATATTAAAGACCAGTGCAATAAGAAAATGAAAATATTTCTCCGCCTATGGAAGAGAAGACTAATAGATTATCGTGTATGCAAAAACAGTTGACGACATACACACGATAAAGATAGCATGATCAGTTAAATGCATTTGCAGCTAGAAAGAGACGATAGAATTTATACATATACCGTTATGAAATAGGGTCTTACAAGTGCTTGCTAGCTAAAGGGGTAAGCATGGGAAAAATTTCAAGCACATAAATATGTATAAGCACATTTAAGTTGCATTGTAAAAAGAAAAACTTTTTGGAGGAAAAAAATTAAGTGTTTAATGACGGAAATGATTTATGATTAACTATGACGGTAAAATATTGAGTATTTGAAAGTTTACGTTCTTAACGTTATATAGAATAAAATTACAAAGATAAATAGAATCAGGACCGTGCTTAGTAATTTTGGCGCCTGAGGCAAAAATATGTTTGTTCGTTTGTGCAGAGCAAATTCGGATGTAGAGATTTTTCAGAAATTTCGATATTACAAGTTTGGTTTTAAAATTGTTTTTAATTAATACCGGTTCTAATACAACATAAGAACAGGACTAAGCACATGAATTAAAATACCAGTTTTCATGTTTAATTTCAATTTAATCAATTTTTGGTATAGATCGGAAGTGATAGTTTCTTAAATTCACTTTTACATAAGCAAGCCATGCACGCTCAATTTAGGTGTCGTGTCAGATGCGTACAAACATTATTTAGTATCACTTGCGTACAAATAAGGGTCGGCTCAAGCCCAGGTAGTGTAGGTACTTAGGCCAAGTGTCAGATGCGTACAGAGGTTTGGGAAATGTCGAGTTGTCATTTGCGTCCATAGTGATATATTATTTGCGCCACGAAACACTATCGTCTGCGCCACTGTTGACTTAGGGTAGGTTAGATTAAGGTTTAGTGTTATTATTCAATATAGGCGCAAATGACGACTGGCGCAAATGATTGGCTAGGTTAGGTCAGGTTATCTTTTAATTTTGGGAGACCATGTGCGGAAGACAACTCGGTCATGACCTTTTTTTGTCTCAGGTATAATTTCAAATTTTGAGAGACAACTCTGCCCATTAATCTACACAAATTAAATTTAAACCAGTAAATATAAACTTGGTCAATATTAAAATTGCATACTAACTTGATTATTTCTAAAATTGCTGTGCGCATCTGACCCTTGGCCTAAGTACCTTCACTACCTGGGCTTGAGCCGACTCTTATTTGTACGCAAGTGATACTAAATAATGTTTGTACGCATCTGACACGTACGCAAGTGAGCCTATTTCCTCAATTTATTGCACAGGTTTAACTGCCCAGGTTAGAAAAGTATGAAAATTATATTTTATTTAGACAAACAACAAACCAAGTTTCAATATTAATTTTTAACGTATAGATGGCAATAATTACTTATTGCACTTACAGTAATCAAATGGGTTTATTAAACTTCACTTTTAATTTTTTCAAATAGAAAAAAATATGAACTTGGTGTACTAGCTCTGGACATTCCACGAAATTGCGATGACGGTCAGTTCTGTGGTGACCACTACACATTTTTTTAAACACCAACCTGTCCTTGTATATTTTGAGTCAATAATTATATTTATTTATAAAATATTTAACGCCCAACTTACATAAATCCGGGGAGTAAGTAATTAATTTGTTCTATATTTAAAGCGAATGTTAACTGGCCTAAGTTAGTTTCATGGTTCTTGATTATAATCGTTCTTACATACGAGTATTTCGTTTTCCTCGTTGACTCTTAACGTAGAGAGGAAGTAATTTTATTTATGACTCAATGTTTGAAGTAAGCGTGTGTACGTCATCGTTTATGCGATATTATAGTGCAAAAGGAAACTACTGCATTATAAAAATAGCACTTTTTAAACGTATATACTCAAGTACCTAGCTTCAATTTGAATAGAGTTACTATAATCTTTACTGTGTTGCTATATGGTTATGAATGTGTGAACACGTTCTGTTATTATTATTATTTAAACTAGGTTAGTTATTTAGACGCAAGAAAGGTAGTATTTTATTTGCTAGATTATTATATTTACTGAATAATTTATTGTCAAAATTGGATTTTTATTTGATTTGTAAGTTAGTAATTTTAAAATTAGTTAATGAAATTTATCATTTATTCCAAGTATACATTTTTTAGTCAATTTTATAAGAAGCTTTGGCAATAGTTACCGTTACTTATCATAATTTTTTTCAAAAAATTATTAAGAAATAAAATATCAATAAAGTTGTATTTATTAAAAACACTTGGTTAGTTTCACAAATTATTTATTTACTCTACGATCGTTTCGACCTTTCGGTCATCGTCAGGAGATACAAGAAATCTTACAATTATTTTTATATAAATACTTTACAAAATGTGGTGGGGAAGCAAATACAAATTTTTAAAAATTATTTTTACTGTTAACAGTAAATTATGTAGGTAAAATAATGTTTACAAGGGGTGAGTCGAATAAATCTGTATATTCATTGACAATATTTTCTTTCGCTGTAAATGCTTTATTAACAGCTAAAGATTCTAGCAAATTTAGTTTATGGCTTTTTTCTTGAACAGATAAAATTTTATAATCTAGAAATTTATGTTGGTTTGAAATGCAATGTGTGGAAAAACCTGTAGTATTTTTGTTGTTAGCTATGGATTTTTAGTGTTCATAAATTCTTTGTTTAAAAGTTCTACCTGTCTGTCCTATATAAAAAGCATCGCAGTCATTACAAAACAATTGGTAAACTCCGGATAATTCATCTGATTTTAATTTTTCTTTATTATTAACTAACAATTTTCTTAAATCTACTTACTTTGTTGGTTGTTACTATATTTATATTCTGTTTATTTAAAGCTCGTTTAACATATGATTAATACAGTTGACTATTATTATTATTATTAATTTGATGATTATATAATAATTTTTTTCTATTAAAATGTATATTTTTATTGGAAAAAACATAAGTTTACAGTTTAAAAACACGTTTACTTACGAGTTAAAAGTAAAACCTCGGATTTAAGGGGTAAGAATTTTATCAAAAGAATAAGATTAAAATTTCGTTCTATTTCAAACAAAATTTTAAATCTACTAGATCACAATCTTGCTAAAATAACAAATTCATTCCAATCTCTCAAACATAAAAAAAAATCTTTATTAGAAAACGTTCCAAAATCCATTTCATCTACAATATAATGTGCAACAGTTGCGGTCAACTGTTAAATATTTGCTCACACACACAAATACACACGGACAGACTCGCGGATGGTGTATATGAAATTCCATTGTGGCTGTTGACAAGTCCACTACTGTGTGTATGGTTGGCGCGGGGTCGTGGGAAATTTAGCTGGCTGCCTGCGAGACTGGTCAAACGCGCGCCGAGCCGGCGGACCTTTTTACTGGTTGTGTGATTCCACTGTATGTGTGTGTTACATGCTTATATATGTTAGAGAGTTACATTATCTTTGCAATGATGGCGCCTATTTATTATAACTACTGAGATATTTGCCTTCTTTTATATACCTGATTGTGCAAGTGATGTGGAAAAGCTATAGGATTATTATAGTTGCTAGATAAAGTTAGTAAAATTTGCTGATTTGTTTTAATTGCTTTGCTAAGAAAATTGTTTGTTTAAATATATTTGAAATAGGCTCACTTGCGTATGTGTCAGATGCGTACAAACATTATTTAGTATCACTTGCGTACAAATAAGGGTCGGCTCAAGCTCAGGTAGTGAAGGTACTTAGGCCGAGTGTCAGATGCGTACAGCGATTTTACAAATAATCAAGTTAGTATTCAGTTTTAATATTGACCAAGTTTATATTTAGTGGTTTAAATTTAATTTGTGCAGATTAATGGGCAGGGCCGAGTTGTCTCACAAAATTTGAAATTATACCTGAGACAAAAAAAGGTCATGACCGAGTTGTCTTCCGCGCATGGTCTACCAAGATTAAAAGGTAACCTAACCTAACCTAGCCAATCATTTGCGCCAGTCGTCATTTGCGCCGATGAGATAAGCGCATATATTGAATAATAACATAACTTAACCTAACCTACCCTAAGCCTACAGTGACGCAGATGATAGGGTTTCGTGGCGCAAATGATATACCAGTATTGACGCAAATGACAACTCCACATTTCCCACACCTATGTACGCATCTGACACTCGGCCTAAGCACCTTTACTACCTGGGCTTGAGCCGACCCTTATTTGTACGCAAGTGATACTAAATAATGTGTGTACGGCATCTGACACGTACGCAAGTGACACGACACCAAATATTTGTACTATTGAAATAAAAACTGTTTTAGAATAAAATTTTGTTTAATTGTTTTATAAAAACGACGTTTCGACGAAACTGAACGCTTGTCTTTATTTATCAACGACATTAAAGTAAATAATAATTAAATAAATAATAATCTGAAGAAGATGAGCGTTTAGTTTCGTCGAAAAGTCGTTTCTATAAAATAATTAAACAGAACTTATCCTAAAACAGTTTTTATTTAATACAATGAGTTCTGAAAAATATTTTACTATGTTAAGAATGCTTTAGGTGGAAGTTCTGTTTCATTTTATATTAAAATTCGACGCTTCGATATACTAAACAAGAGACATACAAATGATGTAATCAGTAAACAAACAAAATATAGAAACAAGTTACTAGGTAACATAGTAATTAGATTTTTGTTTATAAATTAAAAAAAAAAAGATAAAGAATTGAAGGTCATTTGTATATTTTTCCTGATGATGATATACGTAGAATATATCGAAACGTCAATTTTTAAATAAAATATATACAGAACTTAATTCTAAATCTTTTTTTATTTTAATGTTCACTAATTACTATTAATGAATTTTTTTGGTCAATTTGAGAGCAGAAATGGGTATTTACTCAAAAAATATGTAAGTTTTTTTCAGAGAAATAAAAAATGTTTCTAGCTGACAAGGCTTGCATATTTTTATTGATGTTTCATACATTTTTGTTAAACTTGCATTGATAATAAAGACTGCATAGAATTCTGACGTTTAAAGAGGAAAGGTATGAAATATTATCCTTTAGAGTAAACTTGCAAAATCATAGACTATTTGGAGCAAATTTGCTACGTCATCAACATTTTTTTTGGGGAAAAATGTATAAATGATTGATTATATTCGTAGTCAAAGAGTCCAGACACATTTGTACAAGAATATTTTCATAAATTTTGTTAGCTATTATAACTAACGAAAATAAGAAAACAAATGCTAGTATTCTGTACAGTTCTATAACCACTATAACACTGTAGAATCTCTTTTCTTCTTTTTGGATAAATAGATAATATCATAGGTATGTAAGAAGAAGACAAAAGATTCTATAGTAGTATAGATCTTATAGATTGATACAGAATCAAAGCATTAATGACAAATTTTTTATTAAAATAAATCTTATAAGTTTATGTTTGTACTAAATTAAGTATTAAAAAAAAATATTTAAATACTTAATGATGTTGGTAATGAATAATATTACTTATTAAGAATCATATATATGTATAATATATTTATTTTAAGATGATTCGTCCATTTTAAGCGAATATTTAATGAACGTTTGATTAAAAGAATATTTAGGTGAGTGATATTGAAGGTATACGTTTAGCAGTGGACGTCCGATGAGTAGATGTGGGGTGGTATGATTGAGAATGTTTTGTGTGAGTGAAAGTTTCCAAGTAGGAAGAATAGAAGAGCAGGTATGAGTGATATCATGAATGTGGATGAAGCTAGAGTTATTTGTCTGGATAGAAATGTTTGCAGAAAACTATTTTCGGGATAGTGAGAAGAGTTTATGCCACACCCTTTCGGATACATGGCGTGATTGTGTATGTATTTATTATTTAATAGAAGCAGATCTGTTACATAACACCTATTACTTTTGCAATAAATCTGCAACAGTAACTTGAAATTATCTTTGCGAAATTCATATATTTTATACTATTTGCAATAACAGTAATAAATTTAATAAATTACAATAATTTAAGAATAATATCTATTATAATATTTTACATAAAATAGTAATCATAGCACACTCTGATATTATAATAATTTCGAAGCACAATAATTTATAATTCGAGTAAAAAGGAAAACAATTGCCAGTGAATTTGCAGAGAAGTAGAACAAAACTTGAATTATTTTATGAAGTCAGTCGTGTGCAATTTTCTTTATAGTATGGGTTGGTTATTGTAATAGTGCGACAGGGGCAAAGGGGGGTCCCATACAGCATTCACAGTTTGACATAAATCACTTTCTATTTTGTCTTCGGAATGTCTATAAATTTCAAATGCATGATTATTATGAAGTCGACTGCAAAATGGAGACGTTATAAGTCTTTTTTGCTGTTTTCTGGAATATTGAGTTGGGCAGATTCTGTAAAGAATTGATTACGATTCGATTTTAGAAACGCTAATTAAATTTACTTTAGAAGTAAATGTCGAAACGTCGATTATAAATAAATATTAGTACAGAACTTTAATCTAAAACAGTTTTGTTTTACTGAAAACTTTAGCTTAAATTCCTTTAAATTTAAATGGCATGCATGTTCAGCAATGCTCTATTGAAATTTATTTAAGTCGCCAAGTTAAAGTTTTATTTCAGTTAAAGATCTTTAAATTTAAAGGTAATTACCAGAATAAGTAAGCAGCATATACCGGGTGTTCGTTCGTTAAGTTCGTATGGGCTTTTAACATTCAATTTCGATAATTTGCGATATACTACTTTCTCGAGTA
This sequence comes from Clivina fossor, assembly GCA_963966155.1. NCBI lineage: Eukaryota > Metazoa > Arthropoda > Insecta > Coleoptera > Carabidae > Clivina > Clivina fossor. Next base: position 17,221,500 of record OZ014563.1, on the reverse strand, counting down.
AAATTCGAAGAAATACTTAGAATACTTTTTGATAGACAATAAAAAGTTCTATAATTTGGTTTTAGTTTCAATTTGCTAGCATGTGCCGTTTGGGCGCTAGAATTTTTTTTTGATTTTTTTGTTTTTATTTTTTTTCTGAAAAATTATGAGGTATAGGAAAATAAGCATAATATGGAAAAATGCGGAATAATGAGTACTATAATCTAGTGAATAAACCAAAAACTGAATTTTTGAAAATCTTGGGATTTTTTCAAAATAAGACTTTTTTCAAAATTTGCTCAAAAAAATCTGAAAAAATTTAGTAAAATAGAGAAAAAAATGAGCTACATAATAGTTAAGTAAATTTTTTCTCAAACTCATGCTGGTTTGGTAGGAAAAATTATTGAAAATTCTAAAAAACATTTTAGAATATGTAGACATATGTAGACATATGTATATATATATATATATATATATATATATATATATATATATATATATATATATATATATATATATAGTTCGTGTTTTCTATTAGTATTATAAACATAAATGGTAACAAAATGAAACTACATTTTGATAAAAACAAAAGGTTATGTGTAGTAATCAAATAATTTGCCCGTAAATGTATATCAATATTTTATTAATATTTAAACTTAAAATACTTTAACTTCAATAAATTTATTGATTTTGTCACTTTTATTGCTTTTTTGAATCCATATAAAGTGTAATTATTACAAGAACAAAACATGTTTTGATTTAATATCAAATTAAGTAAGAAAATATAAGGAAATCTTTTTAATATATCTGTTCTATTTACTAAATATGTAGGTATATACACATTAGTATTTCAGAATTCATTATATAAAATAAAAAAATGTAGGTTCAAGTTTTGTATTAAAATTAATTTCTAATCGATGTTTCAACGAAACTCAACGTTCGTCTTCATCAGGATAAACCGATTTAAATCATTTGAATCAGTAATATTTTAGTAATAATAGTCATTACATGCTTGTTGAATAGACTCGTAAAGTTTCCCTAGTAAAATTAAATGTTTTGGCTGAGAATCGAATTCAAAATCAATATCTAAAATTACAATATGTTAGCATAATTTATAGTGTTTGTAAAAGTTTCTGATGTGTGTCATATGTCACGATACAAACTTCATATTTTTTTTCTTCTTTCTTTCACGCAATATTTAGCTGACCTTGACACTTCTAGTCATATGTGTTTGGTCGACGAATCGACCCAAATGCATGAAAGGAAAAACTTATGTTATGCAAAATAGTTTACGCAAAATCGTACAATCTTAACATGCAACATTTTAATTCTTATCTTAATATAAATTATTTATTAGTGTTCATCGTAGAATTATTTAAATATTTGGACATCTCATATACAGTTGTCTCATATACAGTTGAATGTCATTCTGAATGATCCTGTGAGGCCCGCTTAAGTTCGGATCTGAGATTAGAATTTTTCCAATAAAATCTTGATAAATTTTCTTAGTTCTTAGATATTTCGATGTTCATTTCTAAGGATCAGTGTTTCTAAAATTATTATTATTACAATTAAATTAAATATAATAAAAATTATTATAATTAAATTATTTAAAGAATGTATTTTTAAACCTTAGACAAAGTGATTAAAAATGTTATTGTAGTTTGTCCATTCCTTATATGAGGCGTATAGATGCAAAACTCACTATATGACAAAAAGTGAAAAATGAGATTATGCGAAATTTGGACGTAGAATTTTACTAGGAATACGATAGTTAGGTTAGTTAAAAAAAAAAACTCAGTATTTAATATGAGAAACACTCTTTAAAGTTTAGTGTTGGATGCAAAACTCACTACTTGCGTTGATAGTTTAGATGCAAAAGTAACTGTTTGCTTTCCACCAATAAAAATTTTATTGGTGGAAAGCAAACAGTTACTTTGTATGAATTAATGATGTATAAAACCAATGATTCACGATTTTAAAGAAGTATTGCCATCTAGTAACAAGATTTTATCATCAAAATACAATTACACTACGCTATAACAGTTTTTTGCAAATATCTCAGAACTTAAAATTTGCAAATAGTGAGTTTTGCATCTATACGACTCATATACACATTGTATTGTATTATGTTTGAGGTGAGGTGGGGAAATTATATCTAAAATATAATATTTAAAAACATTTTAGGATAATTCTAAGTTCTATTGATTGAGTTTACACTTTACTTGAAGATATATATATATATATATAAATATATATATATATATATATATATATATATATATATATATATATATATATATATATGAATGCTGGTTGTATTAAGTTTTTGTTGTTTTAATAAATAAATGAAAGAATTCTTCTCTAAGGAGAGAGTGAGAGCTAGGAACATAATAAATCTATTATATTTTCCGAAGAGATAAGAAATAATACAACATTGTAAATACTTAAATAGCATTTATTTATCATGGTAGATACTTAGTTTGATTTTCTTCTTCTGTCATATGCAAATTACGAAAAACCTTCAAGGCTTCAAAGCCATTCAAATAAAGGAATGCTAAGAATACCATCGATAACTATGATAAATGAATCGTTTTTCCAAACAAGCTAATTATAATGCAACTATATGTGATTGACAATGTACAATCAAAGACCTGCAACGGAGGGGCAATTAAGGAAATAAAACTAACGTTGGTTTAACAAAAAAAAAAAAAAAACGACAACTATAAACAAATGGAAGAAGGAAAAAAAAACAACAAAACAAATGAGTAGAAAGATATTTACGTGTTATGTCAACATGATTAAATGTTCGCTATGTTTGATTGAATGTAGTAAGATCAAAATCAAGTAGGCTGGTTTGGTATAGGTGCCGTAACAGTTGAAGGTCGTTCGCGAGTGTATCCCGCTATCTTTAGCTACCGTATACGGCTACGCATGCGCCTCGCCTCTCATGTTTATCTACTCCGCTCTGTAGTAATAGTAGTAGTAGTAGTAGCAATTACAACGATAAAATTTATGATTTGTTGTCAAATTGTCTAATTTTCGTACATTTTTTTTTCTTTTACCAACTTAAAAGTAGATTGGTGTGTTTATATGTTTTTTTCGATGAAACATTTTCGGTTTATTTGTTTTGGATTATAGAAGGTTTAGAAATATTGGTTTTTAGCATGATGTGCTATTTATAAATTTCTATTTTTAGTTTTTATGTTTTGTATACGGAAAAGTATTTTGTGGAAAAATTCCAAATTGAAGTTGTCATAAATATGTTTTGGAAGGCCGAAGAATTAAAGAAATATTTTTTAAAAATTTATATTAGTTTAATAAATGTTGCAATGAAAAATATTACGATTATCTTCAGCAATAAAATTGTGGTATAAAATTATACATGTATAAATTTACAGTTATAATAAATAAACAGAACATGGAAACAAGTTACTAGGTCATGAAATTTATAAATTTTTAATTAAAGGAAGTCAAATTTTATTTAAATTAGTACCTTCACATTGATTGATGTTATCTTTTTCTAACATAATGCAAGATTTTTTCACTTTGTTAAATGTATTTTGTTTTATTCTAATATGAATTCCGAAATATTTTTCACTATTATGTATTTTTAGTATAGTTTTCTAGTATTTCTAGGTATAATTACTCAATTGCTTTTATTTTAACATAATTGTTCAAAAATACGTAATATCAGAACTATTACAAATATTATGGAATATGATATTACCAACGGGATGGAAAAGTACATAGTTATATATCTAATATTACAGTTTTTTTTAGTAAAGTTTCTTTTAGTAAATTTACAGAACTTCAGTTAATTTGCTGTCGGGAATTTTCTATAAATAGGTAAAATTTCTTTAGTTATGTAATACTATTGTTGATATAATTACATACATTTCTAAATTTACATAAATTATTTACACTTAAATTATTTTATTAGTATTATTACACAAAATATGTACTAAGTCTCATTATTTTGATGAATTATTACAGATATGTGAAAATTACAGAATTTTGAAGTAAAAATACTGAATATTTATGATAAAATGAAATTACAGATTTTTTTATAGTAAAATTTTATCACTATTTCTTTGTAATTTCTTTATTTTTTTTACAGTGTATAAGTAATAATATTACAAATGAATTATTTCTGATTTTATCTTCTCTAAGAACCAATCATTTTCAAAAAAAAAATTCCATTACTTTCACAGCCAAAGATCGAAACCCAAAACAAGAGCTATTGTATCCCTTATGCTTGGTTCACCATTTTTTTTCTTTCTCCTTTTTCCTCGCATTATCCTGCATTTGCTGACTCTGTTTTTCCAGTTCCATTGTGTCAGCTGCAACATACGAGTACGTGAGCGATTGAAAAGTTTCAGGCACAAACTCTCAGAAGCCCTTAGAATTTCGTAACAATACACCCACGATGAGATCGTACCGCTTCGGGCTGTTTCGGCTAGTTTGGCGAAATTTTGCGTCCAGGTGTGTTTTTTTTTTAGAATTACAGAATGGACTAGTTGTTGGATATGTTTGCGATTTTGAGAATTCGAATTTAGTTTTAGTAATAGTCTAGTGAAATATGGACATATGGGGTTGTAAATTTTTAATTGTATAACTTTTAAGAGCTAATTGAAAATAAAATATTGTTATACATCAAATCAACCATAATATAGATGGCGAATATCAATGCCATGTTTTGTTTTATTAATAAGAGATAGAAGTTCTGTTTGGAAACACATTTGTGTTTACATTCGCTTCTGAACAGAACCGAAAATAATCGTTATTATTGCTGGAACGAAAACCGGAACTGAACCAAAAAAAAAATATTGGTTTATTTCGGTTCAATACATATTGAAATATTTTTTCATTTTTTGTGTTTTTTATTTATTGAAATTCAAAATAAAACTAGGGAACACTTTGAGGAAGATATATTTTTTGATAATAACTTTACTTTTAATAATCTTTAAATAATTGAAATGAAAATACATCGGAGGTAATTTTCATATTTTCTAATTATAAATAAATAAAAATCTTGTATAAAAGAATTTGTTATGTTAACATAATTATGTTATCTTATTATATACGAATTATATAAGTTTTATTATACCTTTAATTAATTAATAATTATTATTATTATTATTCATATTATTATATAATTTATTTAGTATGCTTATTAGAAAATTAGGAATAAAATGTTCTAAATTACGGTAGAAAATAAGTTTTTAATACAAATAAAAACATTTAAAAAATTTAAAAATTTGAATCACTCGAAACTGAACCGAAAATCGAAAAAAACCCGTTATTTTTGCCGGAACGAAAACCGAAACCGAACCGATTGTTTTTTTAATTGAACCGGACCGAAAAATATAACGATTCGAAGCCCTACTATATTCATCCTTTTTTTTATTTAATGTACATAACAAAATAATCCATGTATTAGGTATGGACATTACGTATCTATATTTATGATTGATCTAATTGTTAAGCACATGTTAGTAGACAAGTGCTTAAATTGTTAATTGACTGTTTCAGTAATTTTTATAACAAATATAATGGTCTCAAATTAGATTCTTTGTGGTGCACCTAACAGTGTATAATATTTGTATTTTGATACTTAATAATGGAGAATTATTAAAAATAATAATCCATTTACAAAATGCATATACAATTGCATTGAAATCTAGTAAACTTCAACAAAATAATAATAATAAAAAAAAACTGATATAAAAACGAGACTATATGTATAAATGATATCACAAACTTTTACCACGCGAATCAGAAATTATGTGCATACAGAACAAAGTTCCAAACAGAAAATGAATATGTATATAAAAAAAAAAGACTAGAGGAACAATAGTTGGAATATATATACACACACACACACATCCATGGTAAATAATCCTTAGCACAGTAGGAAACTAGAATTTCGTATTTCCCTCGTTTGAAGCTAACTTTACTGGTCGAATATCGATTCCCTTCCTAGTACAAGGGTACCACCGGCTGCTGTGTAAACGTAACACTCACGGGTAAGGGGTTGAAATGAACAGGGGGGTGGGGGTGGGGTAGGGTGTATTCTTCAACCACTAATCCACCGTCAACGGGAAACATGTTTCTGCACCATGATAGAATTCGAACCACCCTGTACGATGTATTTTACTTATATATTGCATCCAGCAAATTTGGATTTTTTTATATGTTAAACTAAAGGCAAAAATAAGAGACCAATATTTTTCATATTTTGAAATAAAGTGAGCAAATACAGAAAAAAGAAATTTGTTAAAGTTGCAAAAATTAATAATTGTTTATTTTTCGAACCACACTAAAAAGTTTATGAAATTTTAGAAAAAAATTAATTAATTTTACATGTTTTGTGAATGTAATTTTTCTTAAAAAATATAATATTACGTAAATTATCACAGTGAAATTACAAAATGTAAAATTTTTACTGTTTAAACCTATGTAAAATCACATAAATTTACGATATATTTTTTACAGTATTCGCTCAAATTTACACCAATTATTAAATCAAGTTACGACTAACGAACTAGATATTAGGAATTCATATAATATATAAAGATATAGTAATACGAAAGTATAAATGTATCAAACTTCAGTACGTTAAGAAATATCAATCTGACGTTTATTAATTTTAGTTGAGGTTATATGTTGAGATATATGCACTATGTGCCGCACCCTTTAATTTGACATTTCAGTGTTTCTCAGCCCTCAGATTCGCTTGTACTATCTCCAGTCATTTGCAATCATTGGTGGTTTGACATTACATTGGGGTTTACTTTTTAATATTCATTTGGTAATTATTGACATTATATATAAATAATCAAAATAAAATGGCTTTAGGTTCTAGTTCTGTATTAATATTTACAGTAAATAAACAGAACATAGAAACACGTTACTAGGTATCAAAATAAGTTACTAGATGTAGATGTACGTTCAGTACCTCGAAATGACATTTACAGTAAATAAACAGAACAGAAACAAGTTACTAGGTAACAAAATACAAGTAACTAGCTGAAGATGTACGTTGAGTAAGTCGATTATTATTAATAAATGTTAATAAAGAACGAGAACCTGGAGCCGTTTTATTTTAATATAATGAGTTTCTGAAAGATTTTTTACTATGTTATTATATAATATAATCATTTTAAAAAAATATTTTATTTATCATAAAGTTTCGACTTACATTTAAAAATATTAAATTATTAATAGACCATAAAACAATAATAACTTATCATGAATTTCTTGTTTATTGAAAAAATTAGTAGTAAATTTTCAAACAGCTAAACTCTAATTAAGTTACTAATAAATTGTACGTTATCATTGCCTTAAAAAAATCGAAATAAATCATTTCGCAAAAAAGAATTGACAATGCAAATTTTGCAACAAACTTTATCTTAATATATGAATGGTTGACACACACACACACACACACACACACACACACAGGTAATAAACATTTGTACCAGAAAGTAACATTAATTGCATATTTTGCTAATTGTAATTGAGTAATAAGTGACGTTATAAATTTTGTAAAAGTAAATTTATCGCTCAATACGTTTATCTTGTGTTATTAAATGTTTACATAAAACAGTCATAAAACGATAAGTTCCACACAAGCCGCACACTATGATACCATAGCAATTGTAAAATGGAAAAGTAAAATATTTATCTTATTACGTTCAACATATATGTCACTCGATTCTGAAATACAAATAAAACTTAACCTATATTTATGTGAGGTAAATTTTATTAGCTTTTTGCAATTTTGTTGTTTGTTATATTAATTTTACTGAGTATTCGGTAAAGAGGGGGGGGGGGGGTGCAACCTTTAAATAGACTTACAAAATATAATACATAAACTTATCTAAAAAAACAAAAAATATTAAGTGTGTACAATGCGTAAATGATTAATAAAAATATAAGTGATACATATGATAAATGGAAAACTTTGTTAGAAGATTAGAATGAACAATAGATAGATAAAAAGTACAGGTAACCCTCCTATAACACGGTAGATAGGTTCCAAGAAAACGGCGTGTTATGTGAAACCGTGTTATATGAGACCCATGGCCAATAGAAAAAAGAAAGTTAGGTTCCAAAAATGAAAATACATTTGTACATATATTTTTTAAGATACATAGAAATAACTTCAATTTTATTAAAAATGTACCTGAGAGGTAAACAGTTATTTTTGTTATTTTTATAGTAGACGCGAAAAACGAAAATACATAGTTTTTTTTTATTTTTATGTCGGCATAAGTTAACTAATACTATAAGCAGCTATTTTTAAGAAAATAGTAATGCAGATTAATATTGAGACAGTTATAGACACATATTAATGTCAAAAGATAAACTTTTGTTCTTGGGTTCTGAAACTGCGTTATGATTAATTATAATGTTATTAAATTCCCTATCAGGTTCGTTATTGTTTTTAGCAATGACGCGTTTCGACTTTTCAGTCATCTTCAGATTTTCTGAGTTTGGTTGATGTTGTGACTCGAGCCAAAACATCGACCAAACTCAGAAAATCTGAAGATGACTCAAAAGTCGAAACGCGTCATTGCTAAAAACAATAACGAACCTGATAGGGAATTTAATAACATTATAATTAAGTTATAGACACATTATGTTAGCACATGCAGGTGATTATGAACTTACTACTGTTTGCCTCTTATGTAAAAGACAGGTAAAAACCTGAAAACTGCGTTGTAAGCAGAAACGTGTTAGAACAAAACCGTGTTGTCGGAGACCGTGTTGTAGGAGGGTTACCTGTATTATTTGTACTTCTTGTAGCGGAAGGAAGAAGAAATTGTAGTTGAGAGAGTAGTGCAGAGTTGTTCATAAAGTTATTAATTAACTTAAAAAGAAAAGTTAAAGATAAAATAATTTTGCGAGACTGTATGAAAGTGTGAAATTGAAATAAAGAAAGTAAGGACAAGTAAGAGTAAGTATAGGAAGGATACATTCCAAACGATTTTAAGAATAACAATTTCAAAAAAATTTATAGAGTTATTGTATGTTGGATTCCACAGTATTTTAACTTAGATCTTACTAGTTAGTAAAAAAAAGTGTTTTATTAATACTTTTTCAGGAAAACATTCTGTTTCCAAACCAAATAGTAAATAATTTCATACAAAACTTGCAAAATAGTTATACTATAACTTACTATTATTGATTTTTATTAAAGATTTACTTTTAAAAAACGGCTTTAGGTTATAGTACTGTATTAATATTTATTAATAATCAACATTTCGACGAACTTAACGTACGTCTTTATCAGGAAAAATGATACAATAATTAATTTTCTATTATAAAAACCCAGTTTTACAGATCAAAAGTATGTGTACTTTTGAATAGTAGAATGATTGGTTTTAAAGTCATATTTTTTCTATGTGTATAATATATGTACAGTTGTACTATAACAAGCGACGGAATATTTTATTTTGGGTGCAACAAAGTTAAAGTTGTTGATAGGATATGTTCTGAGAATTTTGTTCATAAACGAAATGACCTTTTCAATGGTCTGCTAATGTGCATGTACAAATTGGAAAATAAAATTATATACTTTTGAAACCTCCTTCTATACCTGTGCATTTATTGCCCGTGGGCTAGCGGTGTTTTATTCGAGAAACTGGCCAACATAAAATTGATCTTTATTGTATTATTATAACTATTGTTTCTACGAAATTAATTTCCAGGTTTTCGCAGAAGGATAAAAATTTTCAATTTGTATTCAAATTATTTAAGGGCCAATATTTCCGATTTTATTTATTCTTATACCCGGTTTTATATATTATAATACTAGTTAAATTTACTTTAGAAGTAAGTTTACTCTATAGACTTTTACTTTATAGATTTTTGTATTAAAAAGAAGGAATAAATTTAATACATACATACATACACAATCACGCCATGTACCTAAAAGGGTCTGGCACAAACTTTTTTTACTATCCCGAAATCAGTTTCCTCCAAACATTCCTATCCAGACAAGCAACTTTAGCTTCATCTATATTTATAATTTCTCTCATACATGCTCTTTTGTTCTTACTACTTGAAAACTCGCTTGCGCAAGACACTCTCTCAATCGTACCACTCATCGGACGTCCATGCAAACGTATACCATCAAAATCATTCATATAAATTTTTTTAACCAAAAGTCATTTTATTTCGTATCCTATTCCTCCTAGTTACACCACATGCCTTACGTAAAAAATTCAATTTTTACAGCAGACATTTTTCTTTTATGCTTTTGCAGCCAAACCCAACATTCACTACCATACTTCAAACCTAGACACCAAAACAGCATTGTATATATTCAAACAGGCTTCTTCTTGGAAACATTTATTTTCCTAGCAAAAGTACTCAAAACACCCAAAACCTTACAACTAGCATTAACTTTTCTTTCAATCTCACGATCAAAGCGACTCATCCTTAGACAACGAACTATCCAAATATAAAAATTCATCAAATGGGGATCATGAAATTTAATGAGTTAAAAACTTTATTCGTTTATAGAAACATAAATAGTTCTCAATCTTCAACAACTATAGATAAATAAATTACATTTTCTTGTATATCGTGTTGTCATCAAAAGAACATATTACAATCACCTTTTAACAAAGTTATTAACATGCGGAATTGAGATGGTAGAGCGCTGATGACGAAAATGAGATTGCAAAGAGGATTACTTCATGTTTGACTGTATAGCTAACTTCGCGCGCCACACCTTCGTTTTGTGCATGTAATCTTACAACGACGACATGTGAAGTTAGCAACAAGCTCCTTGTAAATAAATTGTGTGTACAACCTCATATATATACTGGGTGTTAGGTAGGGCCGATGCAAAATTTTTATAAGATAGATTAATTTAGAAACTGTCTAATATCACTCTTACCTTAATTTACAATGTTTTATAGTTTTTAAGATGTATTTTAATTGGTGTCGTGCCAGTTGCGTAAGTGCCAGTTGCGTAGAGTCATTAAATAGTGCCATTTACAAATTTAACATCACGAATTTAAGCATAATTTATCCATAATATAGTAATAAGTAACGAAGTTGGTAAACGATATGAATTTATTCAATATTAAACTACACAAATCAAATTTAAACCAATAAATATAAACTTGGTCAATTTTAAAATTAAATACTGACTTGATTATTTGTAAAAATTATATGCTATGATATTATAGCGTATTATAAATATTATATAACGGCTGTACTCATCTGGCACTCGGCCTAACTAGCTTCACTACCTGGGTTTGACCCGACCCTTATTTTTACGCAAATGGCACTATTAAATGACTCTACGCAACTGGCACTTACGCAACTGGCACTATTTCATTTTAATTGTAATGAGACATGAGACTAACAATTTTAAATTCTGTGTCAAAACTGTATTTTATATCTTGACACACGACAAAGTTTAATGATCATTTGGCCACATTTACACTTCGATTTTAGTAGTAACAGTATGGCTGCTACCACTGCATCTCCACTTAATTGTTATTGCTAAAACCGCAATCTGAATGTAGTTTAATGTTCATGCTCATTAAATTTTGTTGTGTATTGAAGATATTAGAGTAACAATTAATTAAAGGTAGCTGCTTTATCAATGTATTAGTAAAGTAAAATAAAGTAAATAGGTACTGAATATTTCTCCTTTTAATATTTTATAAAAATTTACATCAACCTACCTAGCATCCTGTATACGAAGCAAAATCGAAATATAAAATCCCGTAACATATACAGAAAGGAGTATAAATATGCTTTGCATTCTCTTCCCTTGGCTCAGCTCCAGACAGAAATAACTGCTGTGAAATAGACTATATTCGCTGGATTTCCTGTCTTAAATCGTAGGAGAGATTTTCTTATATAGATTGAAATATTTATGTTTATATTTAAGAGCAATTTTTAAAGAATATTTTGCCTTGAATATGTCTCATTATTTATTAATTTTCAAAGTTAAATAAGAATATTGATTGACCGATAAAGAGAATTGTAAATAATTATAATATGAAGATATAATTAAAAATGACATTAACATATTTTTAATGCGCCAAGTTTTGTTAAAATTTTATACTATAAATTACAATAAGTTATTCGTACACTATCAATACAAAATTTTTTTCACAAAAAAATTAAAAAAAAAAAAAGATATTTACAATTGAAATCAAAGCGCGGAGCCGGATCAGTTGTATAAATACCCGAACGGAGAATTAAAAATTTGGATTGCTTTAAAGCCCTGGTATTGAAAATCTAGATAATTCAAGCTTGATATTTTATTTATTTATTATTTGCAGTATGTTTCAACATACTTTACTCGTTATATCTCTCGAAGTATTTAGTCATAGGCAAATTGATTTAATAAAAAATATTCTAACTGTAATTCTAGGCTTTTATGAGTGTAAAAAAATCACTATAATAATTTATTAGACATTTTACATGATATATAGCAATAAAAAATGTACCACGAGTATACTATTAAAATTGACATATTTTTAATATCTTAATTATAAAATAATATTATAAAAATGTTATCTATAATTGTTTATCAGGATTTTTAAAGTTATCAGTTATTATATATTGTATATTGGTTCTTTTGTGGAAAAAACATATTGGCAGAAATATAGGATAACCATGCAGATTTAGTGGTTACCTTTGGTGAAAATGAATGTCCCTGAAAAACAAAAACAAAATATTTTAATAATAACTGACAAATTACTGTCATCGCCCATATGCTCATAGAATGTGGCAAAAATTCATGTCACATTCAATCATAATTTTTTCGGACACTCCACTTATAATACTTCTCATATTTTTATTTTTTGCTTACGCAAAATACTTTCAATTTTATTGTTTTTCACTTTCAATTATTCTGTTGCTACTGAAATGAAAAAACTTTAGGATTAAGTTCTGTTTTATTTTATATTAAAATAGAACTTAAATCTTAGAGCTTTTTTATTTTAATACAATAAGTTCTGAAAGTTTTTTTTTACTATATTCAATTTAAAGTTCTCCACCTCTAAAAAAAACACCCTTTACATCGGACACCCGTTTCTTCAATTTTGCTTACATATATTTATTATTACACTTATGATACCTCTCATATTATTACGCTATTCTATTCACATTCAATTATTCTGTTGTTTTTACATATCGATCGTATATGTATCTTCAATCTTATTCACATATATTTTTGTTTTCACAAACACGCAACTCCTTATATTAGGCTCTTATTTTTTACTTACGCAAAATACTTTCAATTTTCTCTGTATATCCATATTTTCAATTTTATTGTTTCCATATAATGTTTCGAAAATACGTTCATCCGATATCATCCGATGTGTGACATAACTCTGTATGATGAATTTCTTGTTAATGCTTTGGTGTGTATTTTTATGTATTTCCACAACTGACCAACCACATAAACTACCTGGCGTTTGCCGGAATTATAACCGGACTCCTTGCGGCCACGTCCGCTACTGAGAGTCAGTCTTTACCCTACAAGTAATTTTTTACAACAATTTTTCAAAGGTTAGTATTGATTGATTGATTTCGAATTATTGTTTTCAGATACTTCAAATATACAAATTAGAAGAGTATTTAATTTGTGTTTTTGACAGATGCTGTTTATAAGTACTTTATACCGCTGGGTACGTTGAATAATTGGCTAGTTAGTTAATATCCTAACTAAGTAAATTTTAAAAAACCCTTTTTTTACTTCAGAGAATGTGTAAAAAAAACACTTTGTAAAGGATAAAAAATTGCAATTGTTGCAATTATTTACTTTTGTATTCTTGTATTAGTATAAAAAGTTACATAAAAAGAGTAATAATTTTTACTCCAATATTTTGAACATGTAGTTAATATCTAGTTATTATAACCAGAGAAAACATATTTAAAATTTTACAGAAATGCTATAAAGATAAATGTAAATATTTTATGAAAAATTAATCGAAATAATAATAAAACCTGATTAATATAAGAAATATTATATTGTTCGAAGAAAACTGCTTATATAACGGCCAGTTTCATAATGAACACTTTAACTAAAGTCGATTTTAAGCTGACCAAAAAACATTCTTTTATTGATTTATCAAATAATTTTACTATTAGAAATTTGAAAAGAAACATTGTTTTATTGACAATAATAATAATTATGCCAGTAGAATTTAGAAACAATGCTTTTTTTGTCAGTTTAAAGTCGACTTTAATTAAAGTGTTTATTATGAAACCGGCTGTAAGTGTGTTCCCTAAAAAGAGTAAATTGTGTTACCTTAAATTGGTAAATTTAAAAACAGCATTTAATACTTTTTGGAGCAATTAATAAACTATCTGTTAACATCGGATAACAACAACTTTTATAGAAAATCCGGCATTCTCAGTGCTTGGTGACTTAATTCAGTCACCAAGCACTGAGGATGTCATCTATAATGTTTGGCAAAACGTCTGGGATGAGGATAGATCGAGCATCGCATATCAACCTAAAAAGTTCTATAAATTCAACTAATTTCATATTATTAAAGAATAAAAAAAAATACAAAAAGAAGGGTATGTATGGGCAATTATTTATTTTTGCTTCTTGTAATTTTTGCTTTTTTACTAGTGTAAAAAATTAAATATTTTAAATTACATTACATTATTTTAATTACATTTAAATTACTCTAAAATTTCGAACTGTGTAGTAATTAAAAACTTATTAAATAATCGGAAAGACAAATAAATAAACATTGAAACAGTGAAGCGAAACAAACTTGGTTGATATATAAACAAAGGAAGATGCATAATAACATTCTCTGTTCTCTATGGCGGCTCAGCTCGGCTCAACTTACGGAAAAGAATTAGAAATTTAGGTCAACACGGGTCAGTGTTCGCCCCGATGCAACACACGCAAAGGCGACGCGACGCATCATAACAACGACCGACGCTTGCTGACTAGTAGCGTGTATACCCGACGCTGTTACATTGCCTGGCCACAAGCCAAATACCATATTACTTAGCCAGAGCTGAAACGCGACGTATTGGTCACTACTGCATATATAAACAGAAAATGTCTACAATCAACGAAATCAAAACGTAAAGAAAAGTTATTGTTTCTTGTAAGATTGACAAATTATAACGCCTTTAAGTGTAAAACTTAATTTTAATACGTTTTTATTAACTCGCTTTCTAGTCTGTCTGTCTGTACGGTACAAATTTTGCAATCGATTTTAAACTAACTTCCCGATAAGCTAGAGACTTTAAACTTCAAACATAACTCAGAACTGGATAACAATGTAATATTAACTAATTAATTAATAATACTAGAAATATTAATTTTTATCTTTTCAAAATACAGAAAATACAGAACACACACGTAAGACTAAAAAGCATAAAATAATTATTTAAATAAAAACAAATTTTAATATACCACGTATAAAAAGTATAAAATAATTTCTGATTTGTGACAATACTTGTAAGATTTAAAACGAAAAACGTGGACCGCAACGACAGCTACTCCCTACACTCCTTACTATTATCTATTGTATGCCAGTAAATTTTCTGATAGTAATTATTTTGTGCACTTCCCTCCACATATTTCTACTGATCTAGTCTTAGAACTTACCTGCATTTTCACATATATTGAAAGAAATCTTATAAATTTATTTTATTCTATATTCTTTTTTGTATTTACCAATAATAATTTGTATTAATTCTGTAATACCATTTTTAGCATATGCTAAATAAATAAACTTATTATTATTATATAAAGATTCTTTTATCTAACGTATTAAAAATCATTTCAAATAAATAATGTAGCGCAAACTTTTAGTAAAGTTCTAATAAGTTATTCTAGTAAATTACATGTATTACACTACTTTCACAATTACATCTATCAGTGAAGTTGTAAATAATAAATATCAATAAATATTTCAGCAATAGAAACTTAGGTATATATATATATATATACTTTTCAACAACAAATATGTTATTTCTTTCACCAAATAATAAAAATTGACAAGCAAAATATAATATTTTAGAAACACAAATATACAAATGTCATTTCACGTGTTTTATCGTTGCTTTAAATATTATACATATAGTTCGAAGTTCTGTTGTACATCATTATGTCGGTGACATACCTAATAACACAAAAGTATCTGTACTTAATATATTTTGTAAATATATTTGATTATAAGATAGTATGTAATCAGTTTAAATCGAAATTTAATAATATTTTCTTATATTTACAAACAAATAAGTACTAATTATCCCCGTTCGATTCGCACCCTTGCGTCTACTGTTTACTGTTGCGTAAATATATGTTGTTTTAGTCACTTCGCAATGGGGAAGTTTAGCGTGATTGAAGTTGCGTGTAAAATTATTTTTTCTCAAATATGTATATAAAATAATAACAGAAATTGTCATTAAAATGTTTGATAATTGTTTCATTTATTTGTTATTAACAATTTTTATAAAGACATTACTGACGTCACAAGCCTATTGTGCGCAAGCGCAGAAGAATTGGCGAGATATAATTTTGAAAACGTATGTCGTAGTAAATGTTGATTTTTGTTGATTTGGTTACGCCCAGCCAATAGCTTGTATCGGTAACCATGGCAATACATGTGCGTCTGATTCAGATGTCGACATAAGTTTTGCGATGACATTACTGACGTCATCACGACATGTTTTTGCATTTTTTAGGAAATCTGGGCATCTTCGAGAAAAATTATAAATTAAACATCACTTTTTAAAGCAGGTCCAACTAAATAAAGAAATAAAAAAAAATACGCTAAACTTCCCCATTATATGTTACGTAAATGGCAAATCTTTGCATCATTTATGGCGGCTATTTGTAGTAAAACGCGATAGAGTCAATCGAACAAATCTATTATATACAAGCGAGGGGGGAAAACAACTTGAACAATCTGGTGCATAAATTAATTAAAATTTTTATAAAATTTTTAAAAATTCTTTAAAATCTTAATAAAGTCTCTTAAAATCTTGGTAAATTATTTCAAATCATGGTAAAATCAATTAACGGTTTTCTTAAAATCATTTAAAATTTTGGAAATTTCGTATATAACTTAACGATCATACTTAAAATTTGTATAATTTTGGTGTTTAAAATTTGAGAAAGTGGTTTGTTTTCTTCTTTGCCCTTATACCTATATAATAATATTTTGACATTTGTATTTATTAATTTAATTTAATTTAATATTATTTAATCCTTTAATTTTATAGTATAATCTAGTTACTTGTATTTTGTTACCTAATGTTATTTGTATCAGTTTTTCTGATGAAGACGGACGTTGAGTTCGTCGAAACGTTGATTATTAATAAATATTAATACAGAACTTAAACCTAAAACCTTTTTATTTTAAATAAGTAGATTTTTCTCGTTTTCTTTTGAAATATTAGTAAAAAAATCTGTAATGTTTTCGAGACTAATTTGATAATGTTTTAATTATTAAATTTTTATTTTATTATATTATATTATTATTATATTATATTATTATTATTATTATTATATTATATTATTATATTATATTATTATTATATTATATTATTATATTATACATTATAAAAAAATAAATTAATAATTACATTATTTTCTTGCATAACATTTTGAGAAGATACTTATTATGAGCTCATATAAACGTACTCGCTAATGATTTTATAGATTTAGTTACTTTTTTGGATGACGTCTAACTAAACTTACAATAATTTAAAAATTGTGATTTAATATTTTATTCAAAACTTTATTAAAAGTAAATATTGGAACAGAAACTGAAAATTATATTTAAATGCAATGTCAAAAACAGTTGACTGCTGTGCTATTACCTCAAACAAATGAATCAACACACTTTGATCTTTACATGCCAAATAATTTGCAAATCGGAGAAAATCTCATTATAATGTTTAAGTATATTAGGAATACCTTGAAAGGATTAATTTTTATAATGTTGATTTAATTTTCCGTGTTTTTTTTTGTTATATTCTATTTATAGTTTATTTATTGTTATTATATGTAGGAGTTTTAATGAACTTCTGATATAACAGATTTTTTTTTCATCTTACGAGGAATAAATAAACGTTTCATGTAAACAATGCAAGTAATGTTTTCTGTGCAATGACCTCGTGACATTTAAAAAAAATCAGCTGATTTGTGATTAAGTTATCGGTTTTAAGTGGTTTTATAATATTGTATTGAAAATAATTGGATACAAATTAATACAAACTTGATTTTTTTATTTCTGTGTATTCGAGAATGGGTGTTAGATACACTGTAAAAAATCTATGTTACATTGATAATTTTAGTAATTTTACTACATTTAAAATAAAACGGTTTTAGGTTATAGTTCTGTATTAATATATATTTATAATCGACGTTTCGACGAACTCAACGTCCGTCTGTATGAGTAAATAACGGAACATAGAAACAAGTTACTAGGTAACAAAATGAGTAACTAGATCATAAAATCACCGAATAAGCAACATCTATAATTGTAGATGCAACACCTGTTTTTCTCGGCAAACAGAATCCAAAATAAAACAAATGCAACAAGCGTGTAACAAAACAGCAACACAAGACAAATGAATCACGAACGGGAAGAAACAGTACTACTCTAGATGCAAGACAAAATGAAATAAAAACAAAACAACAACAACAAGAGAAAAAGAACGACTAAGTAAGTAGAGGAGGCGAGGCTAAATCGAGTCCGGGATTCAGAGAGTACGTTGGCCCCAATTAGACGAATCGAACTGTTAACTAAATTATGCATGTTGTGGCTAAGTTAGCCGGAGAGCCCGCGCGATATATATATATATATATATATATATATATATATATATATATATATATATATATATACACCAAGGCTTTGAAACAATGCTAAATTTACCCTCTCTTACGAATATTACCCACGCGATAATGACGTTAGTAGTTCACCCTCTTGGACAGTTTGAACACGGATCTGTTTTGTGTTATGTAATGTTGGTTTATATTTGCAATGACACATTTGACATATATATCGTAGATGGCAAAACGTCTGCGTTGAGGATAGATCGACCACGACATACCAGCTCAGATAATTCTATAAATTCAATGAATACTGAAGATTATAATGTGCCACACTGTAAAAAACGTCTGTGAATTTATATATATATATATATTGTATATTTTCACGAAAGTTATGGAAATTTGTGCAGATAATATTATGTATTTTTTCATGTTACTTGTGTAGCACCAAAATTATAATTATATTATAGTAGCATTTTTACAGAATAATTTAAGTAAGATTACAGATAATATTCAGTAATACATACATTAGTCGAAAAAAAAACGCGCCACTTGAAAAACTAGAAAAATTACCGATTTTCAAATAGGTGTAATTCGGCCAATTTTAAACGAAATTTTGTGTTCGAGAAAATTTGAAGTCTCGTCTTTAAGGTGATGCAAGATATGTACCATTTGGACCATTCCGCTTCACACCACACTCCGCAGAAAAAACATGTTTTGACTTTAAAAATTGTCAAACTTTGACAACATGTATAGTATACAAAAAACTTTTTCGACTCAATTTACTAAGCGGGCGAAAAAATTTAAAGATTTCCACGTAAATTACGCTTAATTTCAAGGGCTTGCGATGCTTTGGTGCAAAGTTATGATTTTTTTTTGAAATTTACCTTGCATATTGCGAGTTCTTGTGACATAACTTGGTTACATTTCATGTAAAATTAAGGCATTTTTATTACTCCTGGCTTTTTATATAGTTGCGACAAGATAAAAAGATAGGTACGTCATAATCACGTGATAAAACTTAACAACATGAAACTCACTAATGAACAAAATTAATTTTACTCTATTCTACATATAATGAACTAAATCTTCTTGAAACTATTTACGTATGGTATTTTAATCAAATTAAAATGTAATATATACAAATATATCGTATATTATTGGTTTTTTTTTATCGAAATCAACTTATTTATTTATGCTATATTTGGCAGCATTGATTTTCATTGTCAAAAGTCACAGTACGTTTATATTAGTTCATTGGACGTTATATTTTGAATGTGTATTTTTGTAATATATTATTGCAAAAAGATGGTCTAGGCGATGTCAACAGTTTTGTTGGCAATTTAATTTCATATTTTGAACAAGAAAAGGAAAATAATGGGCTATTAATGTCCCTGTCTGCTGTACGCGAGAAGCTCATATAAACATAGTAGTGAGTGACGTTATTTACCTAGTGACAAAAATTGATGACGTCCCTATCTTTTTATCTTGTCGCCACTATAATAAAATTACTTAAAAAAAATTGACAGTGCAGTTATATAAATAAAAAATTAATATTGTTTTGAATTGTTAATTTTAAGTATACTTGAATTTAGCACAATAATGTCCTCGAGTTATTTTCATATTTGTTTATATATTTGTAATAAACAAAATACGTGAAATTGTTTATTTATTCCATTGTATTGTAATACAGCTACTATAATAACCGTATCATTAAATCTCAAGCATATAATTTCCCTAGTAGTCACTTATTAAATATTTTAATATTTCTTCTAACTGTTTACTAATTGTAGCTCTAATTTTCCCGTTTAATATTAGCGCGTGTGCATTATTTTTTTTCATCATCTGAAATATATGAAATGGAATATATAGACAGGATTAGTTCAACCAGAACGCAAAGCAATACTACAGGTTAATGTAAGTACGTAAAACGAAGGTATTATTTACGTTACCTGGTATATACATATTTCTAAACATTTGAATGCTAATTATAATAGCAATTTGTACCTGGTTAAGAAAGATTGTTGATTTATTTTGCTACAATAACGGACCAACATACACTGAGAAAAATAGATATTTAACAAATTGGATAATAATAAGTAGATATTTATTTGAAATATACGAGTATGTTTACTGTATTCACAAATTTTTACATTTTTAAAATCTACTCACATATATATATATATTTTAATACTATATTAAGAATTAAGACTGTAATACTATATACAAATTGATGGTATTAAATTTTTGTTTTTATTATATTTATAGTTAATTTTTAAATATACTTATTTTGTTATTTTTAATATCTTGTGTTTGTGTCACCTTTTTAACCCTTCGTACCCACACTGGGGTGTGACATACCCCAACAAAAATGTTTTCTACTGTTTCTTTTTTATCTCTCGATAAAAATGTATGGCACAAAGGTGTAAATAAAGTTAATAGTCCTTACTACTTACAGCCGTTTTTTCGAGCTCAGTGCATACATGGTACCCAATTTACGAGCCTGACAAAATACACTGGGGTATATTACACCCCAGTGTGTGCATTGCGTTGCATATTTTATTCTAGTTTTTTTTTCTGACAATTATTTTTCACACAGGTTAGTTGTATTAATATGTATTACTAAATTTTAAAATTCTAATTTTACTTATTATAGTTATTTGCGCGCACAGTTAACAGACTCATTGTATTTCCAAAATATTTTGTACAGATAAAGAATAAAGTATTAAATTTTACAATAATATAATTTGCAGGAACAAGTAATTATAAGATATTTATTTTCATGTTTGTGCATACAGCAGACCAAAGACAGAAAGACCAAAAATGTGTGTAAAATTTGTCATTTGTCTATGTGTGACGAACACAGAGCAATGATTTGTACCGATTGCGCTGACTAAAAATTCAATAAGTTTCGTTGTTTGGCTAACGTCAGTAAATGTTCATATTAATAAAAATTTTATATAATTAGAATTTACAATTATTTTTTATATTATTGTACCCATTAGTTTGGTTTTATGTTTGTTTTTAATTGCTATTACATGTAATACTTTGAGAACCTGTTTTTATTTGTTTTGTTTTAAGATGATATAAATAAAACCTTTTGAACATCATGTATATTTATTTATTTTATTAAATATAAATTACACTTGTTAAAAACAAGTCTACTGAATAAAAACATATGGTTATTCTGAAATTTTATCTAATTTCTAATATTGTGTGGCCTGATATTTGTGTGGGGTGTAGTACACCCCTGTGTGTGTTGCGAGTAACAAAAATATAAGTGTGGGTACGAAGGGTTAAATATAAATAGCGTTACGGTAACTATCCATTTTTCTCAGTGTAATAGTATATTATGTTACAAGGAATAGAAAGCGATGATTATTGATCTTTATATTCCGAGTGTCGTATTCGATTTTTCTTCAAGCTTTCTAAACGAAACTAAACTAAAAATAATTCAAAATACATGCTAAGTAACTTTAACCAATTACTAACAGTTATAGAGTAGTATGTATATGTATATATTATTTATATTTGTTTAGTGATTTGTGAGAATTATTCGTTCTTTAATTTTTGCACTTCTTCACACATTTTCAATAATCAAATTCAAGCAAAAATAAACAATGCAATTGTCAATTAACTTGACGTAATAGTTTTGCAATATAGTCGCCGAAAATGTCAGATTAAATACACTTGATATTGTAGTTATGTATGGTATTGCCACTTGTGGTGTATATAATAACTAACTGCTGTATAATAATGTCATTATTGTACTAGTAACATAATAAATATCCATATATCTTTTAGCTTAATTAAAAATTTGGATACAATATTAAAATGAAAAAGGTTTTCATGTACCCTTTTG
This sequence comes from Clivina fossor, assembly GCA_963966155.1. Taxonomy (NCBI): domain Eukaryota; kingdom Metazoa; phylum Arthropoda; class Insecta; order Coleoptera; family Carabidae; genus Clivina; species Clivina fossor. The sequence goes on along the minus strand of OZ014563.1, from coordinate 17,198,854 downwards.
GGTACATGCCGTGATTGTGTATATATGTATGAGAAGTGGTCCATACAACGAGTTTACTATAAAAATATTTATAATTTTTCTGTAGATCTTATTGAAAATTTTGGGAAACATATTTTCAGAAATTTAAAAACAAACTGTTTACGAACCTGTCGGCTTTCTTTCTATTTTCTAAATTTAGAGTTCTACAATCTGTGTTTACTTGTAAATGTACCTACTTTTCAATTAGTTAGGGTCGGGCACATTGTAAAATTTCTTCTGTTAGTATATTTTTCCGCCCACCAATAATAAACTGAAATTAGGTACTAAACATTCAAAGGATATAAAAATATATTTTTACGAAAATTTTAGGATCACGGTAAGAATCATAAAATTTTACTACTTGAATAGTATAGAGGGGTGGTCATAAAGTAAAAATCCATTTATATCTTTGCATTTTACCTCCATCTTGCGTTCTTTGTAAACATGTTTACTTTGAAGTTGGTGATGTTTTTCTACTTCTGATGGTTTCTTAACTCTGGGGGATATTTTGAAAAGTGGATTAGATATGCGTTAAATGTTCGTTTCACTAATTCTTTGGATTGCAGGCTAGGTATGTAATTTCAGGAAGGTATACAATGGTATAGAGATATTCCGTTCTAAGGTAGGGAAACTGGTTGCAAGTTAGTTTCAGTTCTGCCAACTTACAGGAAGAAAATATTGATCGTATCACAGCGCGTGGAGGTAGAGCAGAAGTTTGCAAAATTTTCCAAGTTGTGGAATACTACATAGACAAATAAAAAATGCCATATTATAGTTGGCCAAATTTTAAATAACTTGGTTAAAAAAATTTAGAACTCATTATATTAAAATCAAAAAGGCTTTAGGTTTCAATTTTGTATAATTTTAATAAAAAATTTGACATTTCAATATACTGCATGTACTGTATTATCAAGAAAAATATATACAAATGTCATAAATAATGAACAAACAAAACTTGGGTAACAAAATACAAGTAACTAAATTACAAATTTTATAATTTATTGTATTTTATTACCTAGTAACGTAACAGTAAAAAAACCTTTCAGAACTCATTATATTAAAATAAAACTGTTTTAGGTTAATGTTCTGTATTAATATTTATTTATAATCGATGTTTCGACCAACTCAATGTCCGTTTTCATTAGGAAAACTTATTTCTATGTTCAGTTATTTACTGTAATGTCATTTGTATCATTTATCATGATGAAGATAGTTGTTCAGTTCGTCGAAACGTAGACTATAAATAAATATTAAAACAGAACTTTAACTTGTAGCAGTTTCATTTTATCTGGTAACTTGTTTCTAGGTTTGCTTGTTTATTATTTATGTCATTTATATATATATTCTGGTGATGATATACGTGCAGTATATGGAAATAGAAATATAAAATTTTAATAAAAATTATACAGAAGAAAAAACCTTTTTATTTTAATTAGATAATACATTCTGCAGCATTACTTCTTTCATCTACATGCAAATTAGGTGAATGAAAATTGGTATTTAATTAAATTTAGATAAATAGTCAGAATACTACAAATACAAATACAAAATAGTCAGAATATTACAGTAGATCAATATAGCAAACGTAAGAAATTGTCTACTGTTGCATTAGATGTTTTATTTTAATATGATTAGAAGAATGAAAATCATCTAATTTTTAAGTAAAAGTTTTTTTGTAATACTAATCTCCGATGTATTTTTTTTTATTACTTTTTATAATTTTTAATTCTAGAAAACAAGTAGCTAAATCTACGATTTTTTTCAAAACCGCAAACGATTTGTTAATTTAATTTATTGATGTAAAAAATCGCATTAATATTATTTTTGTCGATAAAAAAAAAACTTGTTTTGTTTTGTAGCAACCGTGGATCAAAAGAATTAGACAAAAAAAAAATGATAAAAAAGTCAAACAGACAAAACAACAGAACATCGAAAGGAAAGTTAATTTTGTTATGACAAGCTGTGACATCTATGGCACATTTGATGTGACAATAATTGGATTGATAAGTTTGCTAATGTGCTAAGAATTTCTAATTTACTGTTTTTTTTAAAAAAAATTTTGAATTATTTTTTCCACAAATATCTATTCGGGTAAAAATTGCGACTTTTAGAAAAATGTACTTAATACTCAACATGCGTTAGAGTCTTTATGATATGAAAGTCAAAGATACTGTAATTATTGCAATATTAACAGTAGATTGATAAGAGAAGCAATAGAAATTTGTAAAGAAAATAATAACATCAATCACTGTGAAGGTATTTGAGTAAAATTTGCCTTTTATTAATTAAAAATTTATAAAATTTTTATGATCTAGTTACTTATTTGTTACTTAGTATCTTGTTTCTATGTTCTGTTTATTTACAGTAAATATCATTTGTATCAAAATGTTCAAACCCCGGCAAGGTCATTGCTTTTTTTTCCATTCAAAAATTTACTAATGGTTGAATTAGTTTATCAAAATAAATTAATGGCGATTTAAGCAAAAACAAAATACTATAACGTTGAGTTCGTTGAAACGTCGATTATCAGCACTTAAATATAAAGCTATTTTATTTTAAGAATTGTGAACTTATATATTTTTTGTTTGTAAATAAAATTCTTATTTAGCATTTTTATTATTAATTTTATATTATTATATGTAATGCATCGGAGAAACATTACACAAATACAACACTTTTCTACATTTACAAGATAAAAATAACCTACATATCTAGAACCATTTTCGGAAGATAAAATTTTATTTGTAAACTTCATGCAAACATTCAATATCCTGTTGCATATTGCAGAATTTGCAATTTCGAAAACGAAAATTCACAAACTGGAAAATCATTTTTCGGGGACCAGTTTTAGATGTCACGTCGCGACGCTTTCGTGTGCGTGTAACACTAGAACCCGACGAAGGGCGTTGTGTCAACCCCCCCGATCGATCGACGCTGGCGTCCTTTTTGCCTGCCTCCGGCCAACGTGATGATTGCACGACCGTGCCCTCCGATGTAGAACTGAACTCTGGCACCGTGAACGGTTTGCAACACCCCCCACCGTGCTCTATTTATCTCACGGACTTCCTGTTTCCGGATATGGTACAGAGAGCGGGGGGATCTCTTGTAATGGTAGTGCAATGCTGTCTAGGTTCACACATATCGGTATAAAGTCATTGTTATTGTCGTATGTTTTAAAGTTCAATATGTTTAGTTTTTATGTTTTTAGGTATGTTATTACTACTTTGACTGCAAGGAAAAGTAGTAAAGCGTTTGGTACGGTGTCTGTAACATTTTCAAAAAAAAAAAAAAATTGTATAGAAATCCTTCATATAGCCTGTAGATGACGAATCTGAACTTAGTTTATGAGGGTGTATGTGTGTGCGTCGTCAGCTCGCTCGCTCACTCGGTCGTCAGTCAAAATTTTGTGATCGCAACTCCTCCTAGACGGTTCAACCGATTTTAATGAAATTTTCAGGATAAATTTGTCTAGTACCCAAGATGGTCATGTGGTTTTGTTTTTTTCCAGTGATGCCAACTTTCCGAGAAAAAAATTACTAAAGTTTTTAAAAATTCATATTGGCTACGTTATTTATCCGATTTTGATCAAATTTTCAGAAAAGATTTCCCTAATGCTCCCATTAATTACATAATTTTATTAATTTTCAGTGTTGCCAACTTTCCGAGAAAAAAATTACTAAAGTTTTAAAAATTTTATTATGGCCATGTTATTCAACCGATTTTACTCAAATTTTCACAAAAGATTCTCCTAGTATTCATGTAATTTATGTAATTTTAACAAAATACAGTGTTGCCAACTTTCCGAAAAAAAAAAATTAGTAAAATTTTTAAAAATTTATTTTGACCATTTTATTTAACCGATTTTAATCAAATATTTATAAAAGTTTTTCCTAGTGCCTAAATAAATTATGCAATTTTAACAAAATACAGTGTTGCCAACTTATCGAGAAAAAAAATCACAAAATTTTTAAAAAATTCATTGTGGCTACATTATTTATTCGATTTTGATCAAATTTTCAGAAAAGTATCTCCTATTGCCCATATAAATTATAATATTATTAAAATACAGTGTTGCCAACTTTCCGAGAAATGTCAAAGTAGTCTATATATGGGTTTACCCATATACTTCTAATCTTGTTTATTATTCACATTAGTGAATTTTTGAATTATTATACAGCGTGCTTTGATTATTTAAAATTTTGTAATTTACTAATCAACAGTTTGTGGCAAATTAGAAAATTGAATTTGAAAAAATACCTGACGATTTATCGTCTCTAATACAAGACAAGATTATTATTACATACATACATACATACACAATCACGCCATGTGTCCAAAAGGGTGTGGCACAAACTCTTTCCATCATTCCGTAATCAGTTTCCTCCAAACATTTCTATCCAAACAAGCAACTTTTGCTTCATCCACATTCATAATTCCTTTCATACATGCTCTTTTATTCCTACTACTGGGAAACTTTCGCTCACGCAAGCCACTCTCTCAATCATACCACTCCAACTACTCATCGGACGTCCACGCAAACGTATACCATCAAAATCATTCAAATAAATCTTTTTAACCAAACGTTCATTAGACATTCGCTCAACATGTCCGAACCATCTTAACTGACTAACACAAACTTTTGCTACAACATTTTTTTCAATTTCACACTCATCATACACTAATCGTATTTCGTACCCGATCTCTCCTATTTACACCACATACCCCACGTAAAAATCTCATTTCCACAGCAGTCATTTTCCGTTTATGCACCGTAGGCACCAAAACTGCATTATATATACCCAAACTGGCTTCTTTGGAAACATTTACATCTCCTAGCAAAAGTTCCCAAAGCACCCAAAACCTTACAACCAGCATTTACTCTCCTTTCAATTTCACGATCAAAACGGCTATCTCTAGCTCCTACTTGAAAGAGTGGAATTTGAAATATTGCTCATTTGTGGCTCCTATCATAAACTTTATTTTTGTAAGTAATAACTATTATTATACTCACTGAATAATATACAATAAATTGTCTTAATTTTACATGAAAAGTCTTCATTGATTAAATTGTTTTTGTTTTGTAATAAATTACAATCATATACACTGTCTGAAAAGAATATCTTCTAGACTATATATTTTCCACGTTCTTCCTAAATTTTAATTAAGAAAAACAATACGAACACCGTAACAAGACAATCACATGAAACAAAGAGTGCAAAATGCTTCGCGTATGAAGAAGTATGGGCCAACTCTCTCGCTCTATAGATCTTTAGACAAAATGCTAGTCAGCTCAACTAGAGACAGTATAGTAGCAGTACAAAGGGAGCCAAATCCCTTCAGTGCACTAACGTCATGTAAGCACTTTTCCCAAACCGATTTGATTCGGAAGAATTCATGTGCGTTGTCACTTCAATCGTGAAAGCTCAAGCTTCCGAACTTTCACAACATGTTCACATATGAGAATGATGGCTATATGGTCGCGCATGCGCGAATAGATTTTATTATAAATTTGATTTTGGTCCGATTTTATAAACGATCAATAAATTTATTTTTATTTATGCTTGGCAAAAAGGAGAGATCGGGTACGAAATAGATTAGTGTATGATGAGTGTGAAATTGAAAAAAATGTTGTAGCAAAAGTTGGTGTTAGTCAGTTAAGATGGTTCGGTCATGTTGAGCGAATGTCTAATGAACGTCTGGTTAAAAAGATTTATTTGAATGAATTTGATGGTATACGTTTGCGTGGAAGTCCGATGAGTAGTTGGAGTGGTATGATTGAGAGTGTTTTGCGTGAACGAAAGTTTCCAAGTAGTAGGAATAAAAGAGCATGTATGAGAGGAATTATGAATGTGGATGAAGCGAAAGTTGCTTGTTTGGATAGGAATGTTTGGAAGCGACTGATTTCGGAATGATGAAAAGAGTTTGTGCCATACCCTTTTGGGTACATGACGTGATTGTGTATGTATGTATGTATGTATGTATGTATGTAAATTATTTAATATTAACAAAATATCTAGTGTGTTATACATTTTTAGAATATATAAAATTAAATGGTTTTAGGATGAAATTCTGTATAAATTAACAGTAGATTGATAAGAGAAGTAATAGAAATTTATAAAGAAAAAAATAACATCAATCATTGTTCTTTAATTAATAGTTTATAAATTTTATAATCAAGTTACTTATTTAGTTACCTAGTAACTTGTTTCTATGTTTTGTTTGTTTATTATATACATTTGTATAATTTTTCCTGATGGATGATATACGTAAAGTATATTGAAACATCGATTTTTAATTAAAATTTATACAATACTTAATCCTAAAGCCATTTTATTTTAATATAATGAGTTCTGAAAGATTTTTTACTTTGTTAAAAATATATATGTATCTAAGTACATTTGATTTATATAGCAAACGTAATTGTCTACCCTTGTAATAGATATTCCATCTAATATAATTAGTAGGTTGAAAAATCATCTAATTTTTAGATAAATAACTTAAATATTGGAAATATCATCGACAACAAACAAATTATTTTCAATTTTATAGTTTTAAGTTAGTTTATGTTTTTTTTTCTTTTTTTTTTTCAGGTATGTAAGATCCATCTAAGCTTACCAACTGCATTCCGAAACAAAACAAAAAATACAATAATCTGTTTAAAAAGAAAAAAACCTCTACAGCGGCAACAAAACAAAAATTATCTCAAACGTAATAACTTCCAATAACAACATACTACACGTTTGTCACGTGACACGTGATCTGAATCTATAAAAATAAATGACAAACGACTCGTGAGTGAGTACACGAGAGCTATCGCGCAATGTTCATTTGTTTGTCGTTATAGCGCGCGAGACAGTCACTTGTTTCTTCTGTTTTGTTACTTCACTCTATAGTGTACTTTTAGTACACTTGGGTGCAAAAATAAGGCGAGGAATATAAATATATAAAAATTGAAAGTGATGTGTCGGTGTGTTTCAAATAGGCACGAAAACATACATAGTCGGTAAGTTAGTTTTCTATATATATTCTGTTTTATCGACACGGTGGGAAGTACCGCATTTTTGATATTTACATACAGACATTTTAATATCGAGTCCCCAAAATTTTATACAATTTTGAACTTCAGTAATTTGTAATTTTTCGCAAATTTATCTTGAATATATTAATTAAATATAAAAATAACTAAACAAAAAGTTATCAACATTACGTTTATATTAGCACATTTTCTGATTAGGATATTAAACGGTTATTTAATTAAAATTAAATTAAATTTTATGATTTATTAAATGCAAATTATAATAATAAATGGAACGTAACTAAAGAGAAATTAATTGATTATTGGTTTAAAATTAATTTTCAAGTTTGTTTTGATTTTCTTTATCTTAAAAAGGTATATAGAAATAATTTCACGTAACTTATAAACATATTAAATTATATATTTTTTGTTATTAACAACAAGAGAAAATTAATTATTTTTATCCTAGTACTAAAAAAAGTTACTTTGTAAATCTAAATTTGTTTAGCAAACATACTTGTTAGAATGATCAATTATGTACTATTTTTCTCTAATTATTGAAATATAATTATAAATTTTTAAAAAAAAAATAAAAAATATTTCTATCTCTTATTAAATATGGGTAGTATTTTTTTTTTTGATATTTTTTATTATATCTAATATTATAAAATTTAAAATAAACTAATTAAAATTGCTTAATAAGTAATTTTGAGTGAATATCAAAAGTACTTTTGACAAAAATCACTTTTAAAAGTGAGGTAAGAATACGGACCAAAAGTTTTTAGAAATACTTTTATTTATTTCGTACTCTTCAAATGTATCGTACAATATTATTGCGTTATTTATTTATATTATAAAAGAAAAAAAGATCGCAAATTCTTCAACATTGTTTATATGATACAAAAATACAATATTTTAATGAAATTGATAGACGTTAACATTCATATTAAACTAGATATTTTCGTAGTATTTTATTTCATTGGTGTTTTATTGTAACTATAAATATTCACACTGTATTTTCTGTCAAGTTCCACTTTCAATTTCGTCGATAAATATTTCAAAAGCGCGCATCTTGAGCGCTGCTGTATTTTGTATAACGTCTCATTGCATTGTGTCCGTATTGCCAACTATCGCTAGCAAAACACATTGTACAACCAAACGACGAGTAAATTCGATTTGAATAAAAAATTCGCTCGTCGAATGCGCACCATATATTCGTTGCACATCGTATCGATGATATTCTATACATTTTCACGATATTTTTATATTCTCTATGAAGAAAAATATGGTTTTGTAACTAAAGCGTAGAGGGGTAACTTTTATGAGGATATAAAATATGTTTTAAGGGTTTAGGGGGGACAGTTTTCAAGTAGAGTCTTTGTTTTATTATGTAGTTATCGTGAGATTACGATTCTTTTGTTGGTTTTTCTGGGTTAGTTTAATCAGAAATTTATATAGATTTGAATTAATGATGAACTAGGTTGTTGTAAAATTTATATATATATATATATATATATATATATATATATATATATATACTGGGTGTCCCATTTTAATCCGCTACTTGCAATAACTTTAAAATCGTGCATCGGACAAAAAAATGTTTCGGATGAAAAGTAAATGGTTTCGAGGGGGACATCTAATGCAGAGACCCTTGCCACCCCCGGACTCCCTGGGGGGCGAGAACGAGGGGCAACTTTGAAATCTTAAATAGAACCCCCTATTTTTTATTGCAGATTCGGATAGACCATTAAAAAGTATGTAAATTTTATTTTGAGACTTTTTTTTATCTTTGATAGATCGCGCTGCAAACAGCATTTTTTTCTCAGTTTATCAGTCTTCAATTTGAAAAAAAAGCTGTAACTAAGTACGATATTCTAGTTCTTTTCGGATTAACATGGGACACCCAGTATATCTCATAAAAATGTAAAAAATTATAGAAAAAATTATTTAGCCATATCGAGGAATGTTTCAAATAAACGTTGTTAGTTATAACTTGTTTAGCAACTTTTGTTAAATAAGTTTTTTCGAAATATATCTTTGTTGCGAAATATTCGTAAAACACATAAAAGTGACATCAGTAAATTACTACTTCCAGCTGGCAGATCTTTATCAAAAGTTGATCAAATTGAAATATTCAGCATCTTCGAAGCTTAAATATGAAATTTTATAACAATCCGTTCAGCCAAATTTACTCTACACGTTTCCACAGACAGACCAATAGACAGACATTACGCTAAAACAGTTGATTCGTGTTTATCTGTAAAAATCATATTATGTAAAATGTGGTATGATTACAATACGTTCTTTATCATAGTGATATGACGGTCGGTAAAATAGTAACTATTTATCTGGTAACTATGAAAAAAATCAGTTTAAACAATTTATCAATTATGAACATAGAAAGCCATGCTTTATTTATTTCAAAACTTTCATTGCTGCTGAGATTGTTATGTGATAATTATAACTATTTTATACACAATAAAAAATTTATATAATTTTACGTTTTGCAAATGTAATTTTTCATAAAAAAATTTAATGTTACGTAAATTATTACAGTAAAATTACAAAACGTTGTTATTTTTATTATATAAAATTTCATAAATTTAATATATTTTTTTTTATAGTGTAGATATAACTGAGAGAATGTATGTCGAATAGATAGATGTCATTAATTTTACAAATATATTACAATTGTATTATTTTAAGAAAGGTGCTATGATTTTTGCATTAACTTTTGCTATTTAGAACTTGCTAAGTTAATTTTGAAATTAAACTGTGAAAATTTAGGTGTTGAAGTTTTTTTGCATTTTACACATTGTTTTACTGAGAAACTAACTGGATTTTCATGATTAGTTTTCATTCTTGGAACTATGAACGTGAAATATTTCTAATAAGTTTTTGTAGTAATACTATAACACAAAAAATATTTTACAATGTAATTTGAATACAAAAAATATATACTAATGTTAGTTTAACTATAGTAGACATTCATTTACAATAATGATTCATAATTCAACATTTGATTTATAAAAAATATAGTATTATTATCAATGATTCTAGCGGAAGATGTCTTAGTCATGATTTTTTCTATTTAACTTATTATTATATTTCCAATTTTTTTATTTTTATATAACCAATTCGTCAGAAATTACTAATTCATTCAGGAAGTACACGATTTTTACATTAAATTCAATTAAACTTCATAGAATTTTAAAGTTAATATTTGCTAAATTTTTATACCTATGCTGTAAACATATTTATAACACTTATGAGGTATCCCATTTGAGACACATCAAAAATAGGGTAAAAATTACTCTAGGAGAAAATGTCAAAGGAATATACGTCCTGGCAATGTCGGTGAAGCTTGCAGACATATTTTGGCAGAATGACGTAAAATTATTTTCAAAATTTTAGGCTCCATTATTGTCTATTTAAAGCTCTAAACGCCAAATTTTGAGCTTCAGCCGTTTTCCAAGAATTTGATATTTGCCAGCTTTTCCTCAAAGTTAGCACAATCTCTAAAAATGATGTGAAAAATACTAGCGATATGATTTCCTAACATTTTTTAATTATGGGCTATTTATTTTGACGCAAAATTATTTTGTCTTAATTGTTTGTTGATTGTTGATTGATAATTAAATCATGCGCTGAAGTTGAAAATATTTTAGAGTATTTTAAATACATTAGAGTATTTTCAATACTTGGCAGTATTTTAAATACTTTTTTTTTAGTATTTTAAATACTTTAAAGTAATTGAAGTACATTTATAAATACTTTATGCTATAAATACAAATACTAAATACTTTTTTTTGCAAATACTATCCAGCTCTATCTATTATTATGTATGTATTGAACAAAATAACGTATTTTTATCAAATATTAGGTCGATGTCTTTTTTAACTTTTTTCTAAGTTAAGATTGTGATTTTTACATTCAAAAATTTTAACATTTCAACATAATAAAGTTATTGAACATGTTTTTTTGAGGAGATGTAAGCTATTACGATAAAGTTGAATTGTTTAGTTTATTGCAAGAGGGGTGCAGTACAGTCCAGTGTTTCTCTTCTATATGCTCAACCGGACGTACCTAGCTAGATGACTTGGGTGATTGTGACGCACCTCGCACTACCTTGTTAAACTAACACTTCCGTGTACAAATAACACGCAGGCACGTTTGTGTGAGTGTTAAAACTTTAGTTTGTTTTATGCATTATGATGTTATGGCTCTCGGATTTAAGTCAGACTGTGTTTGAGTTGATAAATTCACTTTTAAAACCCGGTTGATTTTAAAAAGATTATACAGATATTTCACACTTTAATAATTCTGATGTTTTTGTCAAAATACATTATCTACAATTTCTTGGTTATAATTATCTACATGTTAATATGTTATTAGTTTAATGTTATTGCAATGTTTTATGATAAATTGCTCAAAATGCTTAAATTCTAAGTGATAAAGTATTTATTAAGATCGATCGATTTACTTAAGACGTAATAAATATTTTGAGAGTGCAACATACTGAAGGATAGTTTTAGTTTTTTTTGTGAATAATTTAAATTTTAAATAGATTAAAAATGTCAAATATAATTATTTATTAAAATATATCGGCTTTGGTATTTAGTTCTGTATTAATTTTAATTAATAACCGACGTTTCGACGAACTTAACGTACGTTTTCATCAGGAAAAATGATACAAATGGCATATACAGTAAATAAACATAAAGTTACTAGACGTAACAAAATAAGTATCTAGATTATAAATTTTAAAATAAAGGAAGCCAAATGTATACTAGCTGTTATTATAGTAATAATAATAATTGCTAGACCCTTCAATATTAACAGTAGATTGATAAGAGAAGCAATAGAAATTTATACAGAAAGAGATAACATTAAATCACTATGAACGCACTGATTTAAATAAAATTTGGCTTCTTTTAATTAAAAATTTACGAATGCCATGATCTAGTTGCTATTTTGTTACTTAGTAACTTGTTTCTATGTTCTGTTATTTACTGTAAATATTATTTGTGATGATGATCCTAATAAAAATTTATTCAGACCTAAATCCTAAATCTATTTAATTTTAATATAATAAGTTCTGAAATATTTTTTCTATGTTATAATCATTTATAGTATTAACTAACAAAAATACTAAAAAAATGATCATGAACTGGGCCGAGTATATATTTATTTATATTTTAACTATTTTAAAGGTTTACTATTTTCTACGAAAACTTAATTTTATGAATCTAAAAAAAATCGTTCTACCGGAAACGGATGTTTACGTGTGTAAAATTGTTAGTTGTTTCATATTTATGTACATTCGGATATACAAATTCCTTATAAGTATTTGAATTTCTTTGAAATTTCTAGACAGTTTTTCAATATATGTAATAAAAATAAATATATTCTAAGAAATATTATTTTTTTCAATTTTTTTATGATATTGAATAATATTATAATTTACATAACGATGTACTATTCGTAAATTTTTCTAATTATTTTATGGGAAATTTTATTATTTAAAATTGTAAAAAATAGAAATATATAATTGCAAATTTTTATTACTTTCAATACAGAGTTTTACTTATTATGTAAAAAGTACATTTTTTTGTACAAATAGTATGTTATGTTACGAGGAGGAGAATGCGATTATTATTTTGATGAGTACAGACATTTGTGGCCGAGGCCAAGAAATCTAGGCGACACACAAAAAGTTTTTTATTCCGATTGACATATACGATTTTTTCTTCATGCATTCTAAACGAAAGTATAGTCCCTAGGTTCCACCTATTATACAAAAATGTATACAATATGAAGAAATTAGTTTCCGTTAAATATTACTGTCTTTGCAAACAACTTTCGCTTCATATATATTTATTATACCTCTTATACATGCTTTTTACTTCTTATTATTAAAAAAAAAACTGTTTAATTACATTTAATTCTAATTTAAATTTAAATTACAACTTATCCATTATTACCTAATATTAATTTCAACAAAATTCGCATTGAAATTCCATCATTCTGCCCATTAAAATACAATTTTACATTCTTCAAATTCGATCCAATGGGGAAGCAAGATTGTACACCCCTCTTTATGGTGGTGTGTATAGCGGTTAATTGTTTTGTTTTAGGGGTGGTAATGAGTGACAGTTGTCACGCGCTACCTAAATTGGACACACATCTACCTATACGTGTGTGTGTGTGTGTGTGATTGTATATATGTTTGTCAAAAGGGATGGGGGGTGTGATTGTAACAGCCAACAGAGGTTAGGGGATGTTGTGGTTTCCAGTGAATTGTAAATCAAATGACAGAAACGATAGAAAGGGGTGCAAAATCAGGGTGGTTTTGATTAGGTTTCTTGAGGGTAATTTCCCTTCTTAAGGAAAAGTTATGGGGATGAAATGGAATGTGTTTAATTTAAATGTTATTGTGTAAGATTTCTATCTATACATTTTTCTACTGGGTGTTACATTTATCTTGATTGCTTCAAAAAGAAGAAAAAAAAGTTAATATAAATGTATAAACGTTTTTTTAAACTGTAAACTAGTATTTTTATAATATAATAGAAATAAAAAATCGAATAAAATCAAATAATAGTCAGTTACAGTATAATTATTCGAAAGCTTTGTGTGAAATAATTTTTTATTTAGTAATCTTCAAGCTTTCACGGCTGGTATCCATTGAATTTATAGAATTTTTTAGGCTGGTATGCCGTGGTTGATCTATCTATATCTATCGCCATACATTATACATTATAGATAACATTCTCACCTTCCTCTACAGGTATCATTACGCCATTGGCCGATTCTAGATTGCCCAACCTTTCCAATCAGACTGTACATTTAGTTTCCGCTTAGTTTAAACTAAATAGTAAATAATATCATGCAAAAGCTTATGAACTTACATTTTTTTTTCTTAAATTTATTTATTTATTATTTAAATTAGTAAAACTTATTGAAATGACAGTAACAGAGACCAGAAAGTTTCTCAATTATTTATTTGGTGGATTCGCAACTTTATAATAAAACATGTTTATAGTTTAAAAACACGTATACGTAAAAGTGAAAACGTTGTATCCAAAGTAACAATTTTCTTACTGTAGACTTTCAGGGCTGAATTTAAGATTAGCAAAGCCCCAAGCTAATTTTTTAAGTTCTTTGAAACTAGGCACATGTATAAATAATATAAGTAATCCTACTGATTTAATAAAAGTTGTGTTTGTAAAAATATTTTCTAATTTTATTAATTTTTAAATAGTTTACGGTCGGTATTTCCAATTTTGGATAAGATATGGAATAGTTAACCATAGAATAAATGTAGATATTTTTACATTACACTTATTTTGAATCTGGAAACATCGGCCTGCAAAGTGCAAGGCTCCTAAGTTATATTTTATTTAGTAAAGCCGGTTCTGGATATTGTATATATTTGCAAATAAAACTAACTGCATTTAAATGTCTAGCTAATAATATTAATAAAAAAAACGGTTTAAAAATAAATAAACGCAAACAAGTTTATTTATTTTTTGTTAAGAACACGATAGTAGTATGATTATATACAACATAAAAAATTTTAGACATGTTAATTACTTTTCAAGCAAAAAATCTGTAATAAAAATTTCACGATTTAGTTTTTTTTTAATACCACCATGTTCATAAACAACAAAATTACTATACAATTCATATAGAAATTAATTAAAGTCGCAATAGAAACTGGTTTTCGCTAACAAAAACTGTTGCATTCACTTCTATATGAAAACCGTCAATCTATATTATATATTTGCTGCATATGCAGAGCCGGTTCTCGATCTTTACTGGTCTGTTTGTCAGAAAAATTTGTACGCCCCCTACGTGGATGTGAAAAAAAAAAATAAAGTGACAAACACGTACATTTATAGATTGTAAACGAAAATAGCGAAATTACAGAAAATAGTAGTAAAATTTTACTATAAAAATATCTAATTTTATTTTATTATAAATATTCTAAGGGAAGAAAAAGTACATATACATTCAATATTATAGTTTTTTTTAGTAAAGTCTCTTTAAGTAAATTTATAGAACTTCAGTCGAGAATAGGTAAAATTTGTTTAGTATTATTTGACGCCCTGAGATCAAAAACGAACGAAATATTTAGTATGAGGAATAACGCCATTGAAATTCACGAAAGAAAAACGAATTAAAAAAAGCTAAGAAGAAAAATGCGACAATAAAAGTTCTGCGTAAAAATTGGATAAAAGTCTAATTCGTTTTTACTCTGAACTTTTTTTGTGTCTTTCTATAGTTGTAGTTGTAATGTCATTGCAACTTGTAGTTTGTTGTAGTAGAGAGATGAGATAGAGACAAAAATGTAAGTTCCGGGTAAAAATGAAATAAATGCCTAATTCGTTTTTGCCTGGACCTTTTTGGTTGTTGCATTCTTGCGCGGAATTTCAGGTGTTTCATTTTTACTCAAATAATACTACTAAAATCAGTTTTGCCCTCATAAAAATTTTAACTTCTTCTTGCTCAACAAGGTTTTTTTACATAGATTTTGTTCTGGGCGCGCCATTTGTAAGGTGTATTTTGAAATGAATAAATTACACTTAAAATATCTTATTGGCATTATTACACAAAATATGTACTAAGTGTCATTATTTTAATGAATTATTACAAATATTAATATGCAAGCAATATATAATTCTATATTAATCGTTTGAGTGGCACGAGTTTTTGCTGTTTCCCCATCCAAAAGTGCCAAGGAGCGCTTTTGCGTTTGCTATTATTTCCTATTCTACATTATTTAGTTAATTATATTATTATAGTAATCGTTGTTTATAAGAATAAAAACTGTACACCTACAACGTGTAATATTACTTCAATTATATTTTTACGTAAACAGAACGGTAGTCGTAAAGTCGGACATCGACGGAAACCGAGCTTGCTAGAGCGCTGGCAAATTTCGAGCGTAATAGAAGAGCCCAAAATCGCTGCTTGGTTGGCTCTCAAACGGTTAAGTATGTGATGGAATTTGCAGAAAGTAAGCAATTTTACATACTTATTAGGTCATTTTTACCACTTTGACTGCAAGGAAAAGTGGTATAGCGTTTGGTACGGTGTCTGTAACATTTTCAAAAAAAAAAAATTTGTGTATAGAAATCCTTCATATAGTCCCTAGATGACGAATCTGAACTTAGTTTATGTGGGTGTATGTGTGTACGTCGTCAGCTCGCTCGGTCGTAAGTCAAAATTTTGTGGCCGCAACTCCTCCTAGACGGTTCAACCGATTTTAATGAAATTTTCAGGATAAATTTGTCTAGTACCCAAGATGGTCATGTGGTTTTAGTTTTTTCCAGTGATGCCAACTTTCCGAGAAAAAAATTACTAAAGTTTATAAAAATTCATATTGGCTACATTATTTATCCCATTTTTATCAAATTTTCAGAAAAGATTTCCCTAATGCTCCCATTAATTATATAATTTTATTAAGTTTCTTCTAGTGCCCACATAAATTATAATTTTATTAGATATTGTGTTGCCAACTTTCCGAGAAATGTCAAAGTGGGGTATATGGGTTTACCCATATACTTCTAATCTTGTTTACTTACTTTATGTGATTATTATGAATTATGTAAAAATTACAGAATTTCGTGGTAGAAATAAAGAATATTTATGGTAAAATAAAATTACAGATTTTTTATAGTAAAATTTTACTACCTTTTTTTACAGTGTAACTAATAATTGAACTTATATAAAAAAAAAAAAGGTTTTAAAACTGAGATTGAAAAAACTTTATGGAAAATTTTACATAATGCACATGTCGTTACGCTGATAACTATAAAAAGCTATCGTAAGAGTTAAGATATAATTAACACAATCTTAGCATATTCATATAATTTTATTCGTACTCTGCTACAAGTATAGTATGACAGTTCTCAAGTAAATATTATCAGTTAATTAAGCATTTGAAACAAAAACAAAAAAAAACTCGTATTGCAAGTGACCAATCCATACAAATAAAGTAACAAACGTTGTATAAACAGAACAAACAAAAAAATCGCCGATGAAATAAATTATAAAATTAATTTAAATTGCAAAGAAGTTATTAAAATAATGTTTTCAATTTTAAATTAAACGTCTCCATGTTTTCTATATTAATGTGCGTCTATGTTCCGTTTGATTAATCCCTGTGTTTTTATCTTTTGAATGAAATCGAATTTTTTATCTGGCAAATTAACTGCATAATTAATCGATAATTGTATGAGTTATTTTAGACTTATTATAAAAAGAATGTTTATTTATGAAGTTTATTTTAAGGTTTTAACAGATAGCGACTAGTTTGATTGATAAACGATGACTTTATTATCGGAAGAAATCTTGGAATTTTATGTTTTATTAATTGATAATAATTGTATGTCAACTAAAGCCTGGTATTTCCAACTTTGGATAAAATGTAGAATAGTTAAACATAGAATAAATTTGTTGTATATTGTTTTACATTACATTTATTTCATAGTTAACTATTCAAATTGTTATATTATGTTCATTTTCATATGATGTCATATAAATAATTTAGTGACTACTGTTATCATAAACTAGTATACTAGAATGTTTATTCACGCCAGTGAGTTTTGTTAATTATTACTCAATACTTTTCGATTAATCAACATTTTGTAAATTCGTTACTCTACAGTGTGTGTTTAATCATAAAACTGCAGGTTAAAATATCTGACGAGTTATTGCTGTTGCTATAATACGGTGCATTTTTTATCAGAGCTTTGGTGCTGGAGCCGGAGCAGTGGATCAGTCGGAGTAGTCGGAGCTAAAATATGAACTGCTTCATTGCTCCATTCTTAGTTTTACATTTTTTTCAAAAAAAAAATTTCGTTAAAAAACAATTTACAATTTTTAAATCGGAGCATGGAGCGGAGCCGGAGCAGTTATATAAATATCGGAGCGGAGTAGGAGCAAAACAGTTAAAAACTTGATTGCTTCAAAGCCTTGATTTTTATATTCAAATTATTTGAAATTCTAAATGTTCAATTTCTTATTATTTTTAAGTTCAAATTATCATATTAGTAACATAATAACCCTATTTCTACATAGGCAATATGGTAATGTAATATCAATATTTTGATACGCTTGAAGAAAAAAGTAATATTATTTATAATTCTATAATAATAAAAACATAAAAAAAAATAGTTATATTATGTTTACAAAGTAATAGTAATATTAAAAAGATTTTTTTTTAATTGTAATGTATTTAAATATATAAATAAGTATAGTTACTCGCATGTACGAGTAATGATTATTATTCAATCGGATGAACTACAGATTCGTCTGTAACTCAAGCGATAAACCATTATTGAATAAAAAACTAAATTATAATATTTAAATCTGTAACAAGATTTTGTGCAACATAGATATCTTCAAAAAAATCTTAATTATAATTACAGTCACTTTTAATATATCGCCTTGGTCGGATGATTATGCTACATAGCTATTATAAATATCTGATTTTTTGTTATATATTTTTTCTCACTCACAGAAAATAATAGTGAAACACAAAGCCAACAACACCTGACAATATTTTTTACATCATTACGAATTTTTCGCGGTGAGACTAACACTCATCATATTAACAAAAATATATAAGCTTCTAAGAAATTCGTCTAGAATGAATTATTTTATTTATAAAATGAATATACACCTATGGCTTTAAAATTCTTAGTATAGTATATAAAATTAATTAAGTTTTATACCAATGAAAATGAAATAATTGGAATCTTAATTTTAATCACTTTTTTGTATTGTAAAAAAATGTTATAATAAAAATTTGTTACATTTGTAACTTAACAAACTAATGCATATTAAAAACCTTGAAATTTTGTATGCACATATAGGTAGGACCTTGACTTAACAGGCTGTAAAAATTATCATAATTTATAAACAAACTTGTAATATAAATAAAATGTCAATCTTTGTTGATGTTGTTACCATGGTAATTAACTAAAAAATAAATAGTAATATTTTGAAGAGTTAAAATGCACTGAATTCAATGGCGCAAGAAAAAATACCCATAAAATATTGACAATTAGAGTTGTAAATTTATAATAAATTTAAGTCATATAACATAATAACGTCATAAATTTGGCTTGCATTAATTAAAAACTTACAAATTTTTTATAATCTAGTTACTTATTTGTCATCTAGTAACTTGTTTCTATGTTGTTATTTACTGTAAATGTCATTTGTATCAGTACAATAATGTACTGTAAGATAATGATCTTTTTCTACATAGGCAATATAGTAACGTAATATTAATATTATGGTATACTTGAAGAAAAATATAATTATTGTATTGTCATCTGAATATAATATATGCGTGTAAAGTTTCTAATCGATCAAGATTTGTAGAAGTTGGTCAAAATTGTATAATTAATTGCAAATAAACAGAATTATTAAGTTTTATAAATTTATGAATCACTTTTTTTTTGTTACATTTCTAATGTAGCATGAACTATATAATTACTTACCACGTGCAGTGTTTCTAAAAATAGTAGGCCATGCTTCCTGAGGGTCACACGTGATCCAGAGTTAATATTGCAAGACAGCAGGAGACGTTTTGAAAAATACATCATTGCATTTCTTATTCACTCCGTTTATAAGACTCAAATTCATTATTATATTATCAGAATAATCTATTTCATTCGCCAGTGTTGTGTATTTTCATCATTTTATATATCATATATTTCTAATAAAGTAACTTCAGTCGGTAATTATTCTTCAGCTTAAACGCGGAAATTCTAAAGTTCTAAGACTTTGAAATAATAAAAACAATGTGCAGTTTTGGAAATAATATCATGTGTTTTTCCAATGTTATAACATGCAATATCCCGATTTTAATATTGTTTGTATGTGTTTAGTATTAGTTGTAAAATTGACTTGTCAGCCACGTGTTTTTTGTGCAATACAGTTTTTTAAATTTGGTGTGTAGAAAAAGTAATGGACTTTAGGAAAGAACGTCGTAGAAGAAGATTATCAACCAATTGGAGTATTTTAGTTGCTGGAATTTTATTGGCCATTGTTTACGATTTGATACTTTGCCTGATTCGAAATCGTAGATTTGGTTCTTAAATGTGTGTGACAGTGCTGCAAGTAAAATCGTGATTTTAAAACTAGTTGTTAAAGAAAGAATTTTATTTACTATAATTCACACAATTTGATACTTTTTAAATTTGGTTTTAAAACTTAAAGAAAAAAAATATGTGTTGTGTGTTGTTAGTGGCTGTAAGTAAAATTGTGATTTCTAAATCTAGTTGCAGTTATATAGTGTACTTTGTGTTTTAAAATTTTAATATTAAATGTTTTAGAAATTGTTTTATAAATAAATTAGTGTTGTGGCATTTTACGAATATATGTTTAAATGTGTAAAAATCTAAATATGAAGTATTTGTGATGTTTACCAAAAATAATTGTGTTTAAACTTGTATCGATATGGACACACATTCCAGTTACAGTTTGAGATCGAAGCGAAAACGGTATGAAGTTTGTAATTTTACTTTTGTTTTTTTATATAAAATAAGTTATAATAATAAATATTAACATAGTAAAACATTTTTCAGAACTTTTTGTATTAAAATAAAAATTGTTTTATGATTAGATTCTGTTTAATTGTATTATAAAAACGATCTTTCGACGAAACTGAACGCTCGTCTTCATCAGGTCAAAATTTGTCAGTGACATTAAAGTAAATAACAGTACGTAACAACAAGTTACTAGGTAACATATCTAAGTAACTAGATCAGAAGAATTATAGATTTTTAATTAATGGAAGCCAAATTTTATTATACTCTTCACAGTGATTAAGTGATTCTTTTCTTTATAAATCTCTATTGTTTCTCTTATTAATTTACTGCTAATATTAATTGGTCTAGCAAATATTATTATTGTAATAAATATTGTTTATCAAAAAAAAAAAAAAAACTGCTGGCAACAGTAGTCTAGTGGTAGCATGTCTGACAGGCATTTTTAAAATCGTCAGTTCAAATCGAGCTAATGTCAAACTTTGTAGAAAAATGTATTTTTTGTATTTGAATTTTGAATATCTGATTTGTACTTTTAATATTGAGTTACTAAATAAAAAAGTAGTCTAGTGATAGGGTGTTCAACTGACATTTTAATAGTCGTCAGTTCAAATCGAGCTTATTCAAAATTTATACGTCGATGAAGCTAGCAGACATATTTTGGCAGAATGACTTGAAATTAGTCTCAATATTTTAGGCTCTTTATGGGCTATTTTAGGCCCCAAACGCTAAATTTTAGGCTCCAGCCGTTTTTCCAAAAATTTGATGTCTGCCAGCAATTCCCCAAAGTTAGCAGAATCCAGAAAACGATATCAAAAACAATCGCAATATGACTTTCTAACATTTGTCAATTATGGGCTATTTATGGGCTCCATTTTCAATGCAAAATTATTTTGTACAGATTTTGAATTTTTTTTAAATAGGCTTGTCTGGTAAGTGAAAAATAAAAATTAACGTTAAACTCGATAAAATTGTGGAAATAATTTAGGCTCATTATGGGCTATTTAAGGCCCCAAACGCTAAATTTTAGGCTTCAGCCGTTTTTCCAAAAATTTGATGTCTGCCAGCTTCTCCGCAAAGTTAGCAGAATCCCGAAAAACGATATCAAAAACAATCGCAATATGACTTTCTAACATTTGTTAATTATGGGCTATTTATGGGCTCCATTTTCAATGCAAAATTATTTTTTCTTATTATTATATTTTTTTAAATAGAATAGAATGAAAATTTCGGTTTTTTTTTTGTCCAAACTGTAAGTACGAAAAATCGAAGATTTTTATATGTGCTTTATAATTATATTATACTATTAAAAGATTGTTTTTTTTTTTATTTAATTATCGTTTGAACAGATTTTGATTATTGTTTAATTATATAATTTTCTCATTAAAAAATTTTCAGGATAGTGCTTACCACCTACGGAAAATTTGCAAACTAAATGTCAAAGTTTGTATTACACGCTACAATGATATTGTCATGAGTACATTAGATTTATTTTATTCTTTTATATAATGATAAAGATAATATTTACAATTTAATAAAAAATTGAGAAAAAATTAAGTTTTTAATATTAAAAATTTTTTTTTAAAATTATTTTACGTTGAAAATGAAGCCCATAAATAGCCCATAATTAACAAATGTTAGGAAATCATATCGGGAGTGTTTTTTCTTCAATTATATGAATTCTGCTAACTATGCCGCCAATCTGGCAGACAAGCTTATTTAAAAAAATTCAAAATCTGTACAAAATAATTTTGCATTGAAAATGGAGCCCATAAATAGCCCATAATTAACAAATGTTAGAAAGTCATATTGCGATTGTTTTTGATATCGTTTTTCGGGATTCTGCTAACTTTGCGGAGAAGCTGGCAGACATTAAATTTTTGGAAAAACGGCTGGAGCTAAAATTTTTAGTTTGGGGCCTAAAATAGCCCATAAAGAGCTTAAAATATTGAGACTAATTTCAAATCATTCTGCCAAAATATGTCTGCTAGCTTCATCGACATAAAATTTATAGAAATTTTTTTTTTATTTGAACTTTATATTAATGCACTGACATTATTGACAAAATAAATATAATCATTATCTCGAATATATAGTCCCATGTTGTACTTTAGAATTATGAATAAAAAATTCAAATAAATATATATATATATATATATATATATATATATATATATATATATATATATATATATATACGTTGATGAATTAATGGTGTGTATATGACAAAATAATTTGAAAACTTTTCGAAAACAATTTAATATGTCGTTTTTAGAACAAAATAAACTGTATAAATAGTAGATATTATTATTTTATACGAATATTTTTCAACTGTTGTTTGTTTTTATCAACATTAAACGAACGAAAAAATCTATTTATTATTTATAAAATCGACTTAAAAATCGTTCTAATAAATTTTAAAAATTTAAAAGTAATTTTTTTGTCTAGTAATATAAATTGTCGCACATTTGGCAATGTTTTTTGCTTGGCGTATTTTAAATTTATAATATGGGATTTCAAGGTTAAAATTTGAATAGCCAAATAATGTAACTGTTTTTCATTGTATATAGATGTATTTTTAAAATGTTTATAGTATACGCATATTTTAATATCATTTTCATTCAATTTTATTTGTTGTTTTATTTTTGTTTAGTTTAAATTTTTTTATTTATACAGCATTTTTAATATTGAATTTTATATATTTTTGCTATTAATTTTTAAAATAACATTGCTGTAGAAATATATAGTTACTGTATTTGTACAGTATTAATTATATATTCTATTTGTATGTGAAATATCAATAAAATCATATTAAACAATTTGAATTAAAATTCAATATTGAATAGTTCGAAACGTTGTGAATATTTAAACATGTATAAAACAGAGGTTTCCAACTAGTTAATTACAGAGATATTTTAGAATTGTGTGAATTTCATTTTTATTTTACATAGGTTTTTTTTCTTGAAGCATATCTTAATATTAATAGTACGTTACCATATTGCCTATATAGAAAGACGTAATTATGTTACTAGTACAATAATGGCATTATTGTACAGCAGTTAGTTAATATATACTCCACTGATGGTAGTACTAAACATAACTACAATATCAATTGTATTTAATTTGACATCTATTGAAAACTATTGCGTCAATTTAATTGATAATTGTATTGTTTATTTTCGATTGAATTTTAATTTGGTTTTTTTGTGAATGTGTGAAGAAGTACAAGAAATTCAATGAGCACCGCCAAATTTGTCAAAAATTGTATATTCGACGAAAGAAACATGGTCAAGTATATTTAATTTGACATTTCCGATGGCTGTTTTCATAATTTTTAAGTCAAGTTAAGTTAATTGACAATTGCGTTGTTTATTTTTGCTTGAATTTATAAATTTGATTATTGAAAAATGTGTGAAGAAATGCAAGAAATTCAGTGTGCACCGCCAAAATACCAACCAACTAAAGATTAATTCTCACAAATCACGTAACAAATATAAATAATTTATACATATACATACTATTCTACAACTTGTAGGTAATTTAGCATGTATTTTTATTTATTTTTGATTTAGTTTCTCGATTGCAAAATTTGTACCGAATACACATATTTACAAACAAACAGATTAGTGTATGATGAGTGTGAAACTGAAAAAAATGTTGTAGCAAAAGTTGGTGTTAGTCAGTTAAGATGGTTCGGACATGTAGAGCGAATGTCTAATGAACGTTTAGTTAAAAAGATTTATTTGAATGATTTTGATGGTATACGTGTGCGTGGACGTCCGATGATTAGTTGGAGTGGTGTGATTGAGAGAGTGGCTTGCGTGAGCGAAAATTTCCAAGCAGTAGGAATAAAAGAGCATGTATGAGAGGAATTATGAATGTGGATGAAGCGAAAGTTGCTTGTTTGGATAGGAATGTTTGGAGGCGACTGATTTCGGGATGATGAAAAGAGTTTGTGCCACAACCTTTTGACAGACAAACAAGAAAGCGAGTTAATAAAAACGTGTTAAAATTAAAATAAATTTGTAATTAGTACAAATTCACGTGCACTTAGAATTTAAATTTTGTACTTAGATCTGCTTGTATGCGAATATACTCATACACATAAGTTTTATGTAATATTCGTTATGCATGTTATGAAACTTCACTTTTAAAACTAAACGACGCTTATTTCATAAGTAATCAGATATGGGAAGCCGTTTTAGTAACACACAGCGGATGTATTTATAAGTGAATTATTCATAAAATAGAAAATTGCTGTGGCACGCACACTCACACAGGTTAATCCTTCATTTTTTTAAACATCCTGTATGTTGTAGATGTTAGAATATAGATGCATGCATATGAATTTTATGCTAGCTTATTTTTTTCTTTGCCAGATTTTTTTTTTGTAAAATGAAAAAGTATGAATTTTACAAGTATATGTAAATTTATTGCATATTGTCGCCCCCACAAAGTTTGTACCCATTTTTTGATTAATACAATTTCTTTATAATATATTTGTTTATGTGTGTATGAAAATTCAGGAAGGGATAACTTGGTTTACTATTATTTAAACATATTTTAGTAAATAAATCAGCAAATTTTACAAGTAATTTATAAGTTTATAGCTTATTGTCGCCCCCGCAAAGTGTGTACCCTTTTTTTGGTTATTACAATTTGTTTATAATATATTTTTTTATGTTTGTACGAAAAATTAGGAAGCGACAACTTCATCTACTATTATTTAAACTTATTTTAGTAAATCAATAAGCGAATTTTATAAGTAATTTATAAGTTTATAGCTTATTGCCGCCCCTGCGAAGTTTGTACTCATTTTTGTTTATAATATATTTTTTTATATTTATACGAAAATTCAGAAAGCGACAACTTGGTTTACTATTATTTAAACATATTTTAGTAAATCAACCAGTAAATTTTACAAGTACTTAATTTATATATTTATGGCTTATTGCCGTCTCCACAAAGTCTGTCACTTATTTTCGATTATTGCAAATTGTTTGTAATATATTATGGGATATATATTGTGGCATATATATATATATATATATATATATATATATATATATATATATATATATATATATATATATATATATATATATATATATATATATATTGTGTGTGTATGCAAAGAATTGGGAACTGACAAGTAAATTTGTAGGAGTTATTGCAATTTTACTATTTCAACAGTAGTGACCATTATAAGATAGTATTGCTATTTTCATAGGTATATTTATAAAAATAAACATAGAAAGGTTGCTAAAAGTAATCAACTGTCATATTTAGATGTATGCAGTTATTAAAACAACAAAAATTGGGTTGGAAAGAGAAAAATTCGCAGTTTCTTATGGATATAAATAAAATTTAACAGAATGTTTGTATATCAGTATATTTTATTCATAAAAAAAATGCTAATATCGTAGATGGCGAAACGTCTGGGACGAGTATAGATCGACTACGGTTTACCATTGCAGAAAATTTTATAATTTTAATATAAACTCATTTTATTAAAGTACAAAAGCTTTAGTTTTAAGTTCTGTATTATTATAATTAAAAATCCAACGTCTTAACACACTGAACATTTATAATCATCAGCATCAGGAAAATAAAACAGAACTTAAACCTAAAACCTTTTATTTTAATAGTAATATCAAACTAAAAATGTATTATGTACTAAAGTATAAATTAAAATAAATAATTACCAACTATACTTTAATCCTTAATTATAACAGATTGTTAATATATACAACATAAACCTTCTATTAATCAAATGAGGCATGCCGAGCTTCTGCTGTTTTTTTTCAAGCAAAATTACATATTACGACTTTTTATCGCTATTTAATTTACAACATTAGAAGTTTTCTTTCTTCATTCACTATTGAAATCACTATTCCTCTTCAACAAGATCTTGTATAATATGTACATAGCATGTAGGTACGTTGATTTATCTGACAAGGATCTACAAAGATCCTGGGCAAGGAAGTTAAAGAGCGTTGACCTCTCTATCCATTACCTGTTCTTGGACATTGCAAACTTTACGCATATATATATATATTTACAATCATGGGCGTCCGGACAAATGGTACGCTTGCCCCATTTGGAATCTCACAGATTTACTGTACATATTGTCACCTTGAAGCAGAACTAGCTTATCTCCATTTTTGGTCATAATGAGATATGGAAAAGTATTATATAGACATATATCGATAGCCTTGACCTGAAGTACCGAACTACTTGTTTCATGCTCGTACATTTAGACACTCTTTCGAAACTGCAAGTAGAGCAGCAACAAGTTCCGAACAGTAATCTAAACTATACTGATGTTTTTAAGACAAACAGTTGAACAAAATAATGTGTTTAATTAATGCCTAACCTTGTGGCACTTTTTTTAATTTTTCGATGAACACTAGTTAGCGGATTTGAACCATCGAATCTATTATTATATTTGATAATACTTTACGCTTAAATATGCTCAGTTATCACGCTGACACAGAACTAGTTTATCACTACACTGAAAGTGACATCAGGAAGAAAGACTGATAGTTTATAAAAGTGATGACAGTAATTAAACTTATAATTAACTTTTTAAGGATCTTTTTGTTTTTTGTTTTTTGTTCCTAATGTAAAATGAATTAAATATGTACTTATATTACCTACATATATTGGTTATTTTATGAAGGAAGTATAATTTTAAGTTTTTCAAGATGTCTTAATTTTGTTTTACGTAAATACATAAATGACTGAATAATACACATTTTGGTTTTATTTTCGTTTTACATGATTTTAATTAGCAAAATCCAAAATTTCAATTTACACGGTTTTGTGCGGAACCTATCTTCAGTGTCAATCTAGGGATAGGTGTATGCAATTGCGACTTATGTCGTTAGTTTATTGTGAAAATATTCTATATATAAACATTAAAACTAAGTTTAACTGGAACGGTCGGAGTGAACGATTTGTTTTCTGATTGTTTGAAATTTTCCATCATTGAAAATGCTTTACGGACGCCTCTGTTCACTATGAATAGTTCTTGTAAAATGTTCAATGTTTAACATCTTGTTACCGGCAACGTCTTTACAATTATGATTTTAATGGCGTACGGAATACATTAATTAGGCAAAGTTACATTATAATTTGCATTATTTGTCAATTTGTTAATGCGCGCTGTATCTTAAGGTTGTGGCTTTAGGGAACCATATTTGAAATATTCACTAGGATTAAAACTGACATTTTATCTATCTAGTTACTAATTAAAAAGACTGTGCTAATTAATAGATTTGTATGAATCGGTTATGCAATCATTTCAGATTTTTTTAAAGTTTGAATTAGCAAGAATAATATAGTATATAGTGGAAAAAAATTGACTGGCTTTGAAATTAAAATTGTATGTGATAGTGAATGGTTTTAAGCTGATTAAAATAATCCTGATTTAGTGATGGACTGTATCTTATATGAGAAATACTTTTAATACAGTTATTTTCAAGTTATTATGTGTTTCACTAATATAGTGGCGACAAGATAAAAAGATAGGGACGTCATCAATTTTTGTCACTAGGCAAATAACGTCACTCACTACTATGTTTATATGAGCTTCTCGCGTACAGCAGACAGGGGCATTAATAGCTCATTATTTTCCTTTTCTTGTTTAAATTATGAAATTAAATTGCCAACTAACTGTTGACATCGCCTAGACCATCTTTTTGCCATAATAAATTACAAAAATACACATTCAAAATATAACACGTCAAATGAACTAATATAAATGTACTGTGACTTTTGACATTGAAAATAAATGCTGCCAAATATAGCATAAATAAATAAGTTGATTTCGATAAAAAAAAATCCAATAATATACGATATGTTTGTATATATTACATTTTAATTTGATTAAAATAACATATGTAACTAGTTTCATTAAGATTTAGTTCATTATATGTAAAATAGAATAAAATTAATTTTATTCATTAGTGAGTTTCATGTTGTTAAGTTTTATCACGTGATTATGACGTATCTATCTTTTTATCTTGTCGCGACTATAGAAGATTATTTTGAATTTTAACATGTTGACGAAAATATACACAAAAAATAAATCTGTTTTAGTTATTTTATGTTAAAAATTTATGATTTTTTAAGTTCTCAAATAATATTAGATGAATGCAACAGTAAACGATTATGTTTGCTATATTGATCTAATGTAGTTAGATATTTTTTCTAGTTGTATATTCTAGATGTCTCGGTGTTAGCTGGCGAGTTCATTTTAAACATATAAGATTGTAGGTTACAAAATGTAAACAAATATTATATTTAAAATACAAGAATTTTAGATTTTAGTTCTGTGCAATTTTTAATTAAATTTCAATGTTTCGATATACTGCACGTACATCATCATCAGGAAAATAATTACAAATGACATAAATAATAAACAAACAAAACATAGAACCAAGTAACTAGATTATTTTAATTTTAATAATAGAAGTTTCAAAAAAACCGACAAGAAAGCATCGTTTTGTTGATAGCAATATTAATATTACACCAACAAAATTTAAAATATATGCTTTTTTATCGACTTAAAAGTCGACTTTTATTATAAAACATGAGTACTTTTATTAGTTAGGAGTTTATTTTACATTGAGCATGTTCCAGATATTGAGTTGTATTATTTTGAAGAAAATTTATACCAAAAATATTTTTTAAATACACTATATGAGTCGTATAGATGCAAAACTCACTATTTGCAAATTTTAAGTTCTGAGATATTTGCAAAAAACTGTTATAGCTAAGTGTAATTGTATTTTGATGATAAAATCTTGTTACTAGATGGCAATACTTATTTAAAATCGTGAATCATTGGTTTTATACATCATTAATTCATACAAAGTAACTGTTTGCTTTCCACCAATAAAATTTTTATTGGTGGAAAGCAAACAGTTACTTTTGCATCTAAACTATCAACGCAAGTAGTGAGTTTTGCATCCAACACTAAACTTTAAAGAGTGTTTCTCATATTAAATACTGAGTTTTTTTTTTAACTAACCTAAATATCGTATTCCTTGTAAAATTCTACGTCCAAATTTTGCATAATCTCATTTTTCACTTTTTGTCATATAGTGAGTTTTGTATCTATACGCCTCATATATCAAAACATTTTCGCATAACTTTAAGTTTTATTGAATGAATTTATGTTATGTGGACACACTTTACATGCAAACTGATTTCAAACTGATGTTGGAAGAAAGTTAAAGTAGAAAAATTTGAAATATTTCAATCTCGTGATAATAAAACTAAAAAATACGCTATCCATTTCAATAAATGCATTTTGTGTAACTGGAGATGTTAAAAGCATATTTTATTTTAAAAATTTATACAACAGTTTTATGTTACATTAATAATAAAAGCTCGTTTTTATGTACTAAGACGAGATTCATTTTAAACTCACCAAATAATAATAAAAAAAAAAAAAACTGGAAATTAAATCCAATATAATCAAATGAATATCTTTTAATACCTTCATAAAACAATTACGCATCCATAACTATAAAAAAAAAACCAAATACCATTAACGGAAAAAAATTATCTTATTACGGTCCACATAGTATCACCTACAGGCTTAAAAATATTCCATCTCACTCTAGTCGTACACTAATCAGTCAGTGGTGAAAAAGGACCGAATATATGATAGTATCTTTATATGTATGATAACTTGTAATGGATTGTAAAGCAATATATGTGTGTGTGTGTGTGTGTGTGTGTGTGTAATGCTGGTTCACCTGTGGCCAGTCCGAAGTAATTTACGATGTGAATGCGCTTTGCACCTGTACGCACGCGCGCAAACGAAACTCGAGGAACCGTTTTTTTTTTCTGTTTTTGTTTTTTGAACTGCGAAGGGCAATGTGACGGGTTTAAACAGTAAATTTGCGGTCCAAGTCTGATATTTATTGTATTGACTTGTATGTGCCACGATCTGTGATGTTTTTCGGTTGTACTGTTGAATGGATATTTTGTGGCGTACTGATTTAGTAATATATATATATATATATATATATATATATATATATATATATATATATGCGGGGTGTTTAGAGCTATAGTGAACCAAATTTAATTTTTTATATTTGAGATAATTAGAAATAAAGTTTAATAAACCCATTTGATAGGTAACTATTGTTATCTGTACGTTGAAAATTAAAGTTGAAACTTGATTTTGTTGTTCGGTTAAGTAAAATATAATTTATGGACCATTTATATGCATAAGTATACTATAAAAAGAAATTATGTAATTTTATTTACAAACTATGAGACACTATGAAGCCTAGTATTTCTAGGTATAAATACTCAACTGCTGTAATTTTAACATAATTGTTTAAAAATATATAATATCAGAACTATTACAAACATTATGTAATATGATATTACCAACGGGATTACATATCTATGTAATATTACAGTTTTTTTTTAAAAAAAGTCTATTTTAGTAAATTTACAGAATTCAGTTTTGTTGTCAAGAATTTTCTATAAATAAGTAAAATTTGTTTAGTTCTGTAATATTATTGTTGGTATGATTGAGAGTGTTTTGCGTGAGCGAAAGTTTCCAAGTAGTAGGAATAGAAGAGCATGTATGAGAAGAATTATGAATGTGGATGAAGCGAAAGTTGCTTGTTTGGATAGGAATGTTTGGAGGCGACTGATTTCGGAATGATGAAAAGAGTTTGTGCCACACCCTTTTGGGTACATGGCGTGATTGT
Source organism: Clivina fossor (assembly GCA_963966155.1). Taxonomy (NCBI): domain Eukaryota; kingdom Metazoa; phylum Arthropoda; class Insecta; order Coleoptera; family Carabidae; genus Clivina; species Clivina fossor. Next base: position 17,167,505 of record OZ014563.1, on the reverse strand, counting down.
GTATGTATGTATGTATGTATGTATATTATTGTTCGTATAATTACATACATTTCTAAATTTACATAAAGGATAAATTATTTTATTATTATTATTTTATTAGTATTATTATACAAATTGTTAGAAAAATGTTAATCTCTAGATTCTTTATTTTATGTTACTTTTTGTAAAATATAATTTAGTATTAATTAAACTATGACGATTTCGTAAAACTTTACTTTACAGTCACTAAATGACATTTTTTTCAAACTTTGTAAATTGTATTTTACATATACTATAAATCACTTTTTTTTTTTTTAAAAATATGGAATGTAATTTTAATTTCTATGTTTTCAAATATAACTTAAAAAAAAAGACACCACATGTACAACAATATTGGATAACCTAACCTAATGTTAACCTGAAGTCGGTAAAAATAACCAAAACTAGTCACTAGAAATCAATAAAAAAAAAAATTACACCTTTATCATTATTTTTCAATCATATATTTTAAATAAAATCCATAGGTGTATCAATGGATATTTTTATGAATAAACTAGCTAATATGTGTGACAAATTGTTTTATTTGATTTTTTATTGAATTACAAAACAATAAATTCAAATACATCCAAGTAAATATATGAAAACATATTTTTGTACGATATTTTCAATTTCAGTCAAAAGATTCTTGCCAAACTCTTTACACTAATTTTTTCCTCGTATATAATCACTTAAGTAATAACTCTTTAAATATCTGGCTCGCATTCGATCATATTTATGATTACATTCTCGCATAACCAAAAGTTTTTCAGCCGTATATTCTTTTTTTATTAATTGCTTAATAAAGATATTATATGAAATTAATTAACTCGGTATTTTATTACTTTTTTCTACTGAAATAACAACTCTGAACATTTGTACTTTCCTACGAAAAACAAACTGTAGTTAAATTTTATATCTTTATACAAAAAAAAAAAATGTTATTACCGATTTCCATTTTTGGATAAGTAAAATATTGACGACAGTTATTAAATGAAAATATTGAATAAGGAAGAATGAAAAGTATTGGTTAATAACATATTGTTAGTAAGAGTAAAAGATGGATAATATAATATTGTAATAATAATAATATATGTTTTATTATGAGGAAGTAATAAGGCTGTCTTTAAGTCTAGACAAAATTTATGTGAACTGAGTTGTCGATATTTGTTTTATATTTTACAATAAAATGTTTCTACAAGGAATACAATGTTCCAAGAATCTGGATAACGATAGATAATAATCTGGTGTAGATACTAATAACAAAAGCTTGTCGTATTTATTGACAGCAATAGATATTTAATTATAAGACAAACAAATTTGATTTGATTTTTGTTATTATCTATTTCAAATGAACGATTCCTTTTTCGGTAAACTAATAAGGCTATTTTGTTTATTAAATTTAGCTTAAATCTTGGAATTTAAAGATTGAATTTCAATTCTGGTCACTACTTAAGTACTTTAAGTGTAAAATCTTTAGCTTAAATTTCTTTAATCGGATGTGTTTTAACTTTGAAATTTGAGGTTAGACTTGTTCAATTGATAGAATTAATGTGAAAAATATTTGCATGAATATAAATAATATATAAATGTTTGCAATTTTTTATATTTTGAAGATTTTGGAAGGTAAGAAATTTATGATATAAGATCCTTTTAAATGGTTACTCTTAAAGATGAATATTTACAATTGCTTTATTTAATTTTGTTTGAGTTAAAGTCTCATTTAAGCCTATTATCTTTAATCTATATTAATCTATATTACAAAGATGAAGTAGTACGTTTGTTTATTTTATAGTTATAACTTAAGTTATAGTTTATAGCCAAAAAATTAATTAACTGAAAATCTTGAAGTTTGGCATCTTAAGTTAACACATGGCCTATAAAAATACTTTATAAATAAATTGACGGGAGTTATAATTTAATGAATGAATAAGACTGATATACGTACATACATACATAGTGGGACGTTTCGACGAACTCACCGTCTATCTTCATCAGGAAAACTGATACAAATGTCTTTTACAGTAAAGACGGACGTTGAGTTCATCGAAACGTCGATTATTGATAAATATTAATACAGTACTTAAATTTAAAGCCGTTTTATTTTATATAATGAGTTCTGAAAGATTTTTTAGTATCTTTTAACTGATATGATATAAATTAAATATCATACTTTGTCATTGTTGCTATGGTAATTAGAAAAATAAATATCAGTATTATAAAGTATCATATAGAATATATCTAGAAATAACTTTTAATGCTTTGAAATTTTCTAGTTTTTATTAAGAATGAAAGCAGAAAATAAGGAAACATTGAATACAAAAAAATATATTTCTATATTAAAATGCTAATAGAATTATGTTTATTGCATCCGTGCAGCACTTGACACTTTCATCTTTTATTTAATTAACAAAAAAAAAAAAAAAACTTTTTAAAAGGTTGATATTAATTTTAAACTAATACTAAAATTTTTATAGTTTATATTTAACTTTAATACTCTTCTTTGAATCGACTATTTTATGTTGAAATTAAAACGTCATAATGTACTTTCTACAACATTTTTTTTATCAAGAAAATTAGCATTTATTAGTCATTGCTTTTATTGAAATTTATGTTCAAATCAATCTATTTTGCATATCTACTCAACTATTAACTATTACTTAACAAAAGAAAGAAGTAATCGAACAAAACAAAAAAAAAATTAGTTAAAAGGAAACGAGGTACAAACGGAAATACATAAAATTCTCAGAGTTCATTTGTTCATTTTTCCAACACCAACTTCAATACTTTTTTTTAAAATCCCCCGTCAATTATACGATGAGTAAACAAATGAAAGAACATCGTTGTAGCTACAATGTTACGTGATCTGTTTGGTTCACTGATTCGGTACGAATGCCTAATTGTTTCTCGGATACAGAATTGTGCGCGCATGAGTAAGAACAAGCAACGAGGACTGTTCTTTGAGACGACGATGGTCAGATTTCCGGTCGCAGATTGGATCCTGAAATGTTTTGCCTATACGCGCGAGATGGTTTTGTGAATCAACTGTGAAGTGTGAATCGTTCTCGAGGATTATTCTCAGAGTTACGAACCGGAATTATTAGATTATAATTAATTTTTTTTTGTTTAGTTGAAAGTAAAATCCGAAAGTTTATACTACAAGTTTGGTTTTAAAATAACGTAACTGTCAGAAGTACAGTACTAAACAAATTAACTAAAATACCCAAAAATCAAGTGCGAGGGTAAATTTTTACTTCTATCTTTTATCAAATATTAGTATTTCTATTTTTGAAATACTATTTTTTTATCTAATTTTATAAAATTCAAATAAACTAATTAAAATTGCTTAATAAGTAATTGTAAATAAACGTCAAAAGTACTTTTGACAAAAAACACTTTTAAAAGTTAGGTGAGAATACGGGCCAATGTTTTTACTATTAATTAAAATGTAAAGTACTTTTGATCTGTATAACTGGATTTTTATAATAGAAATATTCTTTTTAATAAAAATAACTATTTTAAAAGTTTTGTGTGAAATATATATCCTCAAATTAAAAAGTAAAAAAAAATATAAAAAGGTTTCAAAATAGTTATACTACAACGCGGATATACTCATTGTCAGCAGTAGGTACTAGGTAGTTGCCTAGGGCCCTCGACTGACAGGGGCCCCGATAAAATAAAAAAAATCGATCTTTTTAATAAAAATAATAATAACAGCAAACATTTTATTTTTGCAACCAAATAAAATTTTATTAATTTTCGAGATTTTTTTTGGGCCTATAAATGCAACTATCAAATTTAGTAAATATAGCAAATCACATAAAAGCGAAAAGTAAGTACATTTTGAATCGTGCAAACTCGACATTTTTAATTATTGAGCAATTATTATTGGGGGGGGGGGTCTTTCTCGTTCGCCATCGCCTAGGGCACCTTCGAGTGTTAATTATCAGTTATACTCAGTGCGGTAGCCGAGCGTGTTTAAGCGCCTTGTACCGAATATAATACTAGATTCAGTGGTTCAAATCCGCTGACCGGCGTTTCTTTTCGTCGTGAAATAAATGTCACAGTAAGGCATTAGTTAAACAGAATCGGACACAAAAGTTTGAGCAACTCTTTGTCTTAAAACATTAGTAGTTTAGATTGCTGTTCGGAACTCATCGCTGCTTGTTAATAATGCTATTACAATTTACTCTTATTTATTTTTATTAAAAAATGTATTTCTATTATAGAAACCCAATTTTTACTGATCAAAAGTGTGATTATTTTTGAATTAATGGCAAAAATTGGTGTTAAACTCATAATTTATTCAGTGTATATAAAAAAGAGAATGGACAATATAATAATAATATTTATTATAGCTTCCGGTAATAGAGAATATATTTAAATATAATTAATTATAAAAATACAAAATTTTAAAAAAATACAAAACTAAAAAGGTGATATCCTTATGTATAAAGTATAAACCAATATTAAATACTTATTATAGTGGCGACAAGATAAAAAGATAGGGACGTCATCAATTTTTGTCACTAGGCAAATAACGTCACTCACTAGTATGTTTATATGAGCTTCTCGCGTACAGCGGACAGGGGCATTAATAGCCCATTATTTTCCTTTTCTTGTTCAAAATATGAAATTAAATTGCCAACTAACTGTTGACATCGCCTAGACCATCTTTTTCCAATAATATATTACAAAAATACACATTCAAAATATAACGTCAAATGAACTAATATAAACGTACTGTGACTTTTGAGATTGAAAATCAATGCTGCCAAATATAGCAAAAATAAATAAGTTGATTTTGATAAAAAAAATCTAATAATATACGATATATTTGTATATATTACATTTTAATTTGATTAAAATAACATATGTAAATAGTTTCAAGAAGATTTAGTTTATTATATATAAAATAGAATAAAATTAATTTTATTCATTGGTGAGTTTCATGTTGTTAACTTTTATCACGTGATTATGACGTACCTAGCTTTTTATCTTGTCGCGACTATATGTAAATATATAATTTTAACTAAAACAAATTATTTAAATGCAAGTCTTTTAACTCTCTACAAAAAAATTCGATCAAATTCGTGCAATATCGAATCTTAATCAATGCTTCACTAGAATGTTGTGATCAAATGTCCTTTACCGCACTTTAACCTCTTATGTGCATCCATATGCAGTAACTTTTTTCTTCTGAAACCACTTTGTTCATGTACTCCTCACAATCAGAATGCAATTGCACTCGAAAATGCATTCAATGCTGTTAAAACGTAGAACGTTAGCCAGCGTGACAATGCTCCTGAACTAGTCTGGCCGCAGGAGACACGCTTGTTACCTGATGCAATCGCTTCTTTTATTACACGGGGCGGTCAGGGGGGGGGGGTCATTATTTTTATTTTCTTCTTAGACTGTGTACTGCTGTTTTTTGCTTCCTACTACTGCAATTTATATATATATATATATATATATATATATATATATATATATACGAAGTAAGGTATAGTTTAAACGACCTGATACGATTTTGCGATTAACCGGTTATCTGTCAAACGTTATTGTATTTGTTATATATATATATATATATATATATATATATATATATATATATATATATATACTGAAATTTTTATTTACTTTAACTTATGTTTAGTGTAACATGTATCTCGTAACATAAAATGTATTATCGTATTATCATAGTTGTAAATTTTATGTGATAAATTTTCAATTGACAGTTTTCTTTTGCTATATAGTTTGATTATCGAAAGAAGTTTTTTAGCTACATTATTTTATAATTATAAAGAAAATGTAATTGTCAATAAATTTGAGATAGTTTGTGTGTTTTGGACAAAAAAGAAGAAGAGAAGAAAATCTTTAAAAATGCTAGTAATTTTGTGAAAAATACTCATTAGGTGTTTAATATTTCTGTGATCTCATACTATACCAGAAGCTGTGTTAAGCTTTATATTAAAATACTTTATCATGTATGTGAATGAAGCTACACTGTAAAAAAAAGTTGTCATTTTACGTAAAAAGCATAGTAAAAAAATTACATATTATTTTAGCAAAACGATTGTTTACAAAACTTTTCTGTAAAAATAATATAATTTTATAATTTTAAGTAAACTAATTAATTTACTATAGTATATACGTTTTTTACCGAAAAAGTAAGTAATTACTTACATAAAATATACGTATTTTATATTTGTATATTATAAATATATTGTAAATAATATTACGTACATTTTCTAAAAATATTGACGTCTGTAAATTTACATATTAAACTGGTGTAAATCAGTTGCCTCAGGATTTTATATAAAACTACTTATTTTTTTATTACAATGTAGAATTTCTTGTCTGGATAGGAATGTTTGGAGAAAACTAATTACGGGATAGTGGAAAGATTTTGTATCCTTTTGGGTACATGGCATGATTGTATGTATAGTATGATACAGTATGTAGTATGATTGTATGTATAGTATGATACAGTATGTAGTATGATTGTATATATATATATATATATATATATATATATATATATATATATTATATTGTATAGTATAAAAGAATTGAGCTTATAGCATCTAAGTGACGCTTGCTGCTTTAGTTAGTATAATATGAAAAGATTATAATTAGTATTCTACAATAAAATGCATAATTTTTAATTTATTAATGAAAAAAATAAAATAATTCCTAGTTATTTATTGTGTGCAGGTAACTGTGAAACATGCAATATGCAATTGCAAATAGATATATGAAAATTACGTAAACAGGAAATTTGATTTCATTTCTATGAACATATTTTATTTTAAAGTTTAAAGTAATTACAGAATTTATTATAAAGTTAGATTTCAAACGCCGTGCTGTGTGGTTATATGCACTAGCGTAATTTAAAAAAAAAAACAAACTTAATTTTCATAATGTGAAATAAAATATCGTGTTTTTATCGCATCCTGTATATCACATTATTACGTTGGTGTATAAAGTAGGAATATATGACTCCTCCCTCATGTAGTACGACTAGTTTTGAACTTACAATGAAAAATCTTAATGCAACGTGTGTAATTATAACAGCCAACGAACAAAGCCATTCTATTTTTATTGTGTCCTTTTTTACAACAAGTAGATTATAATATTATTTTACATATGAGAACTTCAGTGGAAAAGTGGCAAATCGACTGTTTTATTGAAATTGATTTTTTGTAACTTTTCATTAGAAAAAACTAAGTTTAAGGGGTATTCGGGTGTTTTTTAAAAATTTTTTTTTGTGAACTTTTTTTACAAATACAATGAACAACAACTATATTATTGGAAAGTTTATTTATCAAAGTTTTCAGCAGTTTTATTTTTTCAAAAAAGTCAAATTTTCACTTAAAAAAAATGGCGTCAAAGTGATTAGGTTAAAATTTAGATTTGCCAATGGTGAAAACAAATTAGATGTTAGTATTTGTAACACACGTAACTATTCTTGGAACCTACAAAATTAATAATTTTTACATTTATTTTCAAAATGGCAGCCTTCTTCAGTAACGTTTCTAAAATTAACCCTTTTTTTTGGTTTAGGGGTAAAAAAGATTTGAAGAAAATCTTTAATTGGTTTTATCATAATTTTTTATAAATTTTAAGTGTTTTTTTTTTTTTCTTGTTTTTGTGTTAACAATAGTGTCAAAAAATGTTGGTGTTAATTTAGTCTAATGGTCAGAATGCTTGCCGCGAAAGCAAGAAGTCTCGAGTTCGAATCCCGGCCAATACATTTTCCAAATTTATTAGTTCACTGCGATTAAGTGGAAATTAAAATGTTTGCAGAAAACATTGCTTTAATTTCTTTTGGCAACACAAACTTTTACATTATTCTGATTCGTCCCAAATGGGACACCGAATATTATCAAATATTTTTAACTGTGTATTAAATCATAGTTTTTTTTGTCGCAATCCTAAATAACATTTTAAGTCCATTATAATTAACAATAAAACTCATCTTATCATATAATAATGCTCTTAGAATTGTCACCATTCATACCGGCAATTAATAATACAGCGTCACTTATAATTATACTTTAATATGATTATAATTGCATATACCTATATGCATTAAAACAAAAGTAGTTTATGTATGCCATGTACCATGTACGTGACAATCATAATAATTAATTAATTTAATTAGAATAAAATGATCTGAGCAAGTGTGTGTGTGTGTATGGGGTGTTGGGTGATGTAACAAGGCAATAACCAGGTAATTACCGATTTACGTTAATTTGTTAAACCGTAACATACATCGATCAAAACGCCATCATATATGTAATAATGGGAGTGGTCAAGTTTACACATGGCTAACCCCACAACGGACATATCCGTACCTGTACTATTACAATTCTCGATCAACGAACATGTTGGACTATACAAAGAGTTAAAAACAAGACCATGAAGGGAAAGGGGATATAAGGGAAGGAATAATAACAATTGCTAGGAATGTAAATGTTTCTAAAGAAGCCCGTTTAAGTATGTACAATGCAGTTTTGGTGCCTACGTTGATGTATGGTAGTGATTGTTGGGTTTGGTTGCAAATGCATAAACGGAAAATGACTGCTGTGGAAATCAGATTTTTACGTGGGGTATGTGGTGTAACTAGGAGAGATCGGATACGAAATAGATTAGTGTATGATGAGTGTGAAATTGAAAGAAATGTTGTAGCAAAAGTTGGTGTTAGTCAGTTAAGATGGTTCGGACATGTTGAGCGAATGTCTAATGAACGTTTGCTGTTAAAAAGATTTATTTGACTGATTTTGATGGTATACGTTTGCGTGGACGTCCGATGATTAGTTGGAGTGATATGATTGAGAGTGTTTTGCGTGAGCGAAAGTTTCCAAGTAGTAGGAATAGAAGAGCATGTGTGAGAGGAATTATGAATATGGATGAAGCGAAAGTTGCTTGTTTGGATAGGAGTGTTTGGAGGCGACTGATTTCGGGATGATGAAAAGAGTTTGTGCCACACCCTTTTGAGTACATGGCGTGATTGTGTATGTATGTATGAATGCTAGGAGGTTGATGAAGAATTGCATGTAGGTTCAATTCGAGGCAAATCTTGTGTAATAAACGAAAGTTGGGGTAGGGAAGAGATAAGAAAAAGATTAAAAGAAAGGCTTATAGAATTAAGTTCTGTTTATATTTTTATAAAAATATTCCTTGAAGTTTAAAAAACATCAAAATCTTATTATTTTTTCAAATGGAAATCTCTATTTTCTACTACTTTAATGCATTTTATATTAGTAGTATGTTAGGGTTAGTTTATGTAACATTTTTCTATGATGAAAGTTGATAGATTTTTTGTAAAATAGAAAAATATGTAATTTGGATACGTTTAAGATTCACGCGCTTCAGTTTTGTATCAAAAACATATGATCTAGGTAAATTTATCGTTGAAACATGCGGGCAAATACTCAATTACAGAAAATAAATGTTATTATTTAAGCTATTCTTTGACCTTCATAAAAAGATGTTTAATAATTAATAAATTATATAAAGATTTAAAAATTGAATGTTCAGATATAACTATTACTAATTTCTTTATCTAAACATTACAATAACAAATACTACTATATTTTAACAAGTTCTATTACAATATAATTCATAGTTGGGTTTTCCATTCAGTTATAAATTTTATCAGCAATCTCAACTATCGCTCTTATATAATAACATAACCTACATTTTGATAAAGATTATCAAATATACATAATATTTTTATGACGTTTTATTTACGTATAAAACATTTATTTGTATTCTGACTTATCCTTGTTTAAGGCCCAAGTATTTCCAAATTTTGAAATAATTTTAAAATTAGCCAATGAGATACATTTTGAACTAATTTCATATGATTTTTACTTATCTTAAGGTCACTTTAGATGGTAATAATTTATAAGAGGTCAATTCGTCTATAAGTCGAAATCATCCAAATAAATCTGCTATTGCTGATATATTCATAATGAAAAATTTTAAGATACTGTAATAATTGCTAGACTAATCAATATCAGCAGCAGATTGATAAGAGAAGCAATAGAAATTTATAAAGAAAAGTATAACATCAATCACTGTGAAGGCATTGAGTTAAATAAAAGTTGCCTTCCATTAATTAAAAATTTATATAATCTAGTTACTTATTTTGTTACCTAGTAACTAGTTTCTATGTTCTATTATGTAATGTCTTTTGTTTCATTTATCCTGATGGAGACGGCAGTTGAGTTTCGTCGAAATGTTGATTTTAAATAAATATTAATACAGAACTTTAACCTAAAGCAGTTTTATTTTAATTACTCTTTAAAAAAAAAACTAAAACTAAATTAAATAAATTCGCTTAAAATCATTATATCAATTCATTATCACCTGTCAGATTACAAACATCAATTATCCGTAATGGAAGTTTTGAAAATTTGTAAATTCAAAAAAAAAAAGAGAAAAAAATAAAAGTTTTTTGTTAATCAAGAAAAAAAATCGTGATTCGCCGTGCTCTAGTTCTTCCTGTTGGCCCATTGGCTGTTTCAGAGTTCAGGTCAAATGCGTATGTGTGTGTGTGTGTGTGTTGTTGTTTTCTGTGCGTGATATCGTGATAGTGCGTGTGCGTGTATAAACATCGCACGCAATTTCAAGACAGGTACCCATAATATGATCGTTTTTATATATGATATTATAACATTGTTTGATAGATCCTGAATAATTTTACTCTTGTGTTGTAGAAAGGGGGAAAACCACGTGTACAAATTAATTAAAACTTTTTAAAATCTTAGTTAAATCCTTTTAAATCAATAATAAAATAGCTTTCGGTTTAAGTTGTGTATTAATATTTATTGATAATCAACGTTTCGACGAGCTCAACGTCCGTCTTCATCAGGAAAACTGATACAAATGACATTTACAGTAAATAAACAGAACATAGAGTTACTAGATAACAAAATAAATAACTAGATCATAATTTTTTTTTTATAAGTATATAAATTTTTAAGTAATGGAAGCCAAATCAGTGCCTTTAAATAAAATTTGGCTTCCTTTAATTAATCAAAGATTTTTTTAAAATTATGTAAAATCTCGAGTGAAATACCTACAATCTTAGAAATCTTGTAGAAATTTTGTACAATCTGGTGTTTAAAATTTGAGGAAGTAGTTTCCTCCTCTGAACTATTGTTTTTACTGTTGATTAAAAAATACTTTTGATCTGTAAAATTGGATTTTTCATTATTACGTTACAAAAATAACTCTGTTAATTTGTTAAAATTTCACTTTAAAAATATTTTATTTTAAAATAAAACGGCTTTAGATTGTAGTTCTGTATTAATATTTATTAATAATCGACGTATTCAACGTCTTCATCAGGAATAATGATACAAATGAAATTTACAGTAAATAAACAGAACATAGACAGTTACTATGTAATAAAATAAGTAATTAGATCATAACTTTAACTTGTTTCTATGTTCTGCTTATTTACTGTATATGTCATTTGAGTCGTATAGATGCAAAACTCACTATTTGGTAAATTGTATGTTCTAAGATATTTGCAAAAAACTGTTATAGCTAGGTGTAATTGTATTTTGATGATAAAATTTTGTTATTAGATGGCATTACTTATTTAATAAGTGCCATCTAGTAACAAGATTTTATCATCAAAATACAATTACACCCAGCTATAACAGTTTTTTTTGCAAATATCTTAGAACATACAATTTACCAAATAGTGAGTTTTGCATCTATACGACTCATTTGTATCTTGATATTGATACACACCAAAAGCCGTTTTATTTTAATATAATGAGTTCTGATAGATTGTTTACTACGTTATTCTTTACTATGTTTACAATACAATGAATTTATAACAACGTATGGACAAACTAGACAATCTACTTTAATGCAGTAAGCGGTAGCAGCTTATTTCCTTGCTCACTAGCCGAACGAAAAACTAGCGAGAATCTTGCCGTTTCAGAGCGATTCCAAGTCCGAGCTGCTCGGTACATATAAGCAGGCAGGCAAGACGCGCGGCGGCGTTGTTGTTGGTTTCCTGACGGTCGGTGCATCTCGGTGTGTGTGTGTGTGCGCGCGACGTTGCACGTGTTGCGTGCGCAACCAATTCCTCCCCGGTTGAGAGGTGAACGCGCCGCGCCAAGGTCGCGCGTGCAACACGCGTCTGCGCGATGCAACTACACACACACACATACACCACTCTCTCTCTTACTGCTGCTGCTGCTTGTAGTCGCCGCTGCACTCACACGCCCGTGGGCCACTCAACCGTACTGCATCGTCGCGCGCAATGAGACGAACGGAACGGAAAAAGAGTTCAAGTTCGTGGCGCGCGAGCGCGATCTAGCGACCGATGCTTTCAACTCAAACTATTATATTCAACCTGCGATATTAGACAGTAAATTGTATGGCAGTTTTTTTGTTATAGAATTTTTTTTGGAAGTTTTATCAATGAATTATTTCAATTTTTTATTTTGAATATTTGGTAATATTAAATGAAAATGTAAAGAAGATATCGCCGACTTAAAAGCAAAAATTATTGACGTTGGTATTCTGTATTGTAATTATAATAATAAATTTGCCAATAAAAATGACTTATTTTACCATTCTCTTAGATTTGCATTGGATTCTGTTATAATTTAGATTTTATTTTTTATCATAAATATGTTGTATTATAATGAAACGGCTTTAGGTCTCTAGTTCTGTAATAATTTATTAATAAATCAACATTTTTGACAAATTGAACGTGAAAAAATAAAAAAAAAGACATTTATATAGCAAATAAACAACATGGCAACAAGTTACTGAGTGACAAAATAAATAACTAGATCTTAAAATTTATAAATTTTTAATTAAAGGAAGCCAAATATTTAAATCGTTGCCTTTAAATTTTTTTCTTTATAAATTTCTTTTGCTTCTCGTATCAATATTAACAACAGATTGTTAAGAGAAGCAATAGAAATTTATAAAGAAAAAGATAACATCAATAAAATTTGGCTTCCTTTCATCAAAAATTTATAAATTTCATGATCTAGTTGCTTATTTTGTTACCTAGTAACTTGTTTTAATGTTTATTCACAATAAATGTCATATCTATCTTTTTTTCTGATGAAGACGCACGTTCAGTTCGTCGAAACGTTGATTATTAATAAATATTAATACAGAACTAGAACCTAAAACCGTTTTATTTTTCTATTTTGGTGTTTTTAGACAAAATTAATGAAAGTAATGACATGTTTTATAAATGTACAATGAATAAAAATATAATGACTTTTACAATATTTACTTTTGATTACAGTAGCGAACACTGACAACTTATATAATAAATGATAGTTTATTTTTTATGTATTATTTTATATGCGTGTGAACTTTAAATTATATATTCAATAATTAAATTCTTTCTCTTCATGACTATTAATCTGACCTATTTTTATTTATTTTTTCCATTTTATTAAACGTGTCGTTGTACTTAATTACTTTCATTAAGTTATTAATACATTTATTATTTTAATTTTTATAATTCGTGAAGAAGACACTAGTGTATTGTGTCAAAACGGTAGCTGAATATAATCCATACAGATGGTAACGTAAATCTAAAATATTAATAATTATTATAAATTTGCCAATAAAATGATTTATTTTACCATTCTCTTAGATTTGTATTGGATTCTGTTATAATTTAGATATCAATATTTTGATATGCTTGAAGAAAAACGAATTGTTCAATATTCCTGCAATAACCGTGTGTTGACTTGGACCGTCGTACATAGGGATTTAGCATGTAAAATCAAACATGTGCGATTTCCTGCTTCCCAAATTATTTTACAAAAAAAAAATTTGGGATAAATGTTTTAGGAAACACTTTTTTACATGTAAATCAATCAACAAAATTTTAGATTTGGAACCATTCTAACGTCAGGAATTATCCCTAAAGTTGTCAAGAAATTGACTGAAAATGGCATTAGTCGGCCTTGCACTAGCATTTGTTTGATTTTTTCTTCCAATTTCACGGCTACTGCCATTTTCCAGTCAATTTCTTAACAACTTTAGACCTAAATTCTTGACGTTAGGAAGGTTCTAAATCAAAAATTTTAGTAATTGATTTACATGCAGAAAAGTATGCCCTAAAACATTTATCATATGGTTTTTTTTGTAAAATAATTTGGGAAGCAGGAAATCGCACATGTCTGATTTTACATGCTAAATTTCTATGTACGACGGTCCAAGTCAACACACTGTATATAACATAAATAGAAAAATAATACCCAAATTAATAAATTACTGTTTCATTTAAAAAAAAAACAGTAAGATTAATTTCTGACAAACTGTTTTCTGTTTACTGACCAAAAATTTCTTTAAAAAAAAATCTTCAACATGAAACCAGAAGCTGTTTTCCCACCAAACTCATCTTTGTCTTGCGGCCACCGTTTATTTAGTCAATCTCTTCACTTGTTTCTTCTTCTTTTTTTTCTTTTAAATGTATTCCAACTCTTTTTATTTGTGGTCATAATATTCTATCTCTTTCCTGTACACATTTGCGAGTTACATCTGAACCACAAAAGTGAAGTATGATCATGTCTGTTTATAAATAATGATCTTTCATCATTCTTTTTTTTTCCACTTATTTCCAATTTGTATAGTTGTCTCTTTCTGGTACGCAAAATAATTTCACGTATAGCCAATGCTTACGATAGCATCTGTTTTATATTTGTATTTTTCATCGTTGCTCTCCGCAAACAAATTAGTTTCATTTTATGTAGTTGAATGTTGTTTTTTTTCCACAATTAACCGCTCATCAAAATTTTTCTTACAAGTTTTTTTACACATTTTTTTTATTTGTAAATATTTACAGTTGTAATCGAGAATATAAGTAATGTTTACTAATATTTTATTATGATACAGCAATATAGTAAATTATAGTGTATAATTAATTATCGTTTGTAAAATTGCTACTGATAAATTACGAACTTTTTTAAAATTTAGATATTAAGTTTTATGTTTCCCTACGTGTTTCAAACATACTGTAACAATCTATAAGTTTTTACTAAAAACG
This sequence comes from Clivina fossor, assembly GCA_963966155.1. Taxonomy (NCBI): domain Eukaryota; kingdom Metazoa; phylum Arthropoda; class Insecta; order Coleoptera; family Carabidae; genus Clivina; species Clivina fossor. The sequence goes on along the minus strand of OZ014563.1, from coordinate 17,152,432 downwards.
ATTTCGGCAAGTCCGAATAGATTGCAACAAATATGGTTGATTTTTTCAAGTTTTAACGAAAACAATTTAAAATAATAATAACCAAATATTGAAATAATTATATTTTACAGTAACATGAATGTTACATTTTATGGATAGTTTTAATTTAAGGTTTAAGTTTGTAGTTTAGTTAGATTAAAGTTGAAGTTGAAAGTGGTCTGCATGCATCCGGCAATATTATAGGTAGTGACAAATATTCGATCAAACTTTAAGCAAATATTTGGCCGAATAGACCAACTACCAAATAATTATTCAGCTTTGGTCCCATTTCTAATATATACACAATCACGCTATGTATCTATAAGGATGTGGCACAACTATGCTCATTCAAGCAGATATTAGTTTTTACAAAACATTCACATCATTCACATTTATGATACTTTTCATATCTGCTTTTTTTATTTTTATCATTTGGAAACATTCGCTCATGCAAAACACTCTCCGTTTCTTTGATTTATTAATCAAACTTATTGTTAAACTGTGTTCATAGAACATAAACTGACATAAACTCATTCAATAGGATATAGAGTTATGCGAAAATGTTTTTAAATATTATATGTATGCAAAATATTTTAGGTAAAAATTCCCTTTAAACCTAATATAATACAATGTGTTTATATAGAATGGACAAACTATACTGTCAGTGGACTACAATAACGGCTCTATTCTGTACTTGTACAAAATGTTTTTTTTAGTAAATGGAATTTAAAAAAAGACAAAATATACTACAAACGTTATAGGTCTTACAGAAGTAAACAGAATAGTGCGTCCAATATATTAATATTAATGCTCTATACTAAAAGTTGAATAGCATATTAAATTTTTAATCTAAAAATCAGAACATTATACACAAATTTATTTATCCGTTTTTTTAAAATAATATAATTGCTTATTGTCTAAAAGATTGCTACTGCCGATATGCATACAAAAAAGAATATAATAAATTTGCATGATATAGAGGTATTAATATTATTTATTTGAATTGTAACCTTTGCCGGATATATATATAAAATCAACTTAAAAAAGAATGAAAACAAAATCAGTTATTGTAATTGTAGAACAAAGAAAAATACAGAAAGGAAAATTAATTGAAATTTATATCATGTATAAACAAAAGTGTAAGTTTGCGCATAAGTGAATTTGTTTGTTTTATAAACATTAACATAAATGAATGTAAACAAACAGTAATATTAAGTTATACCGTTGGCAGTACATTTTTTGGCGAAACTTGAATCACGATTCTAACATTTACTTACTAACCCAAAAAAAGCTAGAGAATTAATAAAATTATTTATTTTCTTTATTCAAAACATTTTTTATTGAAATTATTTATAATCTGTTAAAAAAGGATCTAGATAACTTAGGTTTTACTGGCAACCAAACTGTAAAAAATGTATTTAATATTTCACAGTAAAATAGCAACATTTTGTAATTCTTACTGTGACAATTTTTTTTTACAGTGTAGTGCATATTAACCATATAATCGAGTTTAATATTTGTTATTTAATTGAAACTAATTTGATTATCAGAATATGCAAATATTATGAACTAAACAAAATTGATAAATTCAATTTGCAAAATTTAAAAGCATCCTATTAATTAAAAATAAATGTCCGATATACTCGTACATATAAAATATTAGCTTAACTACCTGCGTCAAATAATTTTCAATTTATTTATTTTAAAATATATAATTATATCAATTAATATATGTTTTAACAGAAAATGAATTTAAATTTCTAATGATAATGATTTTTTATTTAATCAAGTAAATTAGTCGCTAATTGCCGCAATCTGTTTTATTTTTGTTTTTTGTTTTTAGTATGCAATAAATTTACATTTCATTTTGAAGTATAAGTATTTTCAGTACATTTGAAAAAAGGTAATAAATCAAGAATAAAACATATTTCGATGTTGTTTTTCTCTAATGTATAATACTAGATGGTTTTTTATTCGTCTAATCATATTAGATGAAACATCTAATGCAAGAATAGACAATTACGTTTGCTATATTCATCTAATCTTTCAATATTTCGCCTTAAAAATAGTAAATTTTACTGATCGTGAGAGCAACTGGCCTATTATAGATATTTTTCTAGTTTGTTTTACAATTTTCTGATTAATGATAGTTATCATTCAACTAATTTATATGTAGATGAAATAACTAATATTATAGAAAATATAATTTAATTAGATACATACATACATACACAATCACGCCATGTACCCAACAGGGTGTGGCACAAACTCTTTTCATCATCCCGTAATCAGCCTCCTCCAAATATTTCTATTCAAACAAGCAACTTTCGCTTCATCCACATTCATAATTCCTTTCATACATGCTCTTTTATTTCTACTACTACAATTATACTACACAATTAAGCCATGTATCTATAAGAGTGTGGCACAAACATTTTTTTATTTAAACAGAAATCCTAATCCGACAAGCAACTTTTGATTTATTCGATTTATTTTATCAATTTCTAAATAAGAAACACAGAAATATCACATATTTATTATAATAAAAACCTTTACATTTAATTTGTTGTAATTTGTTTTTATTGTTTTGTTATGTCATTTCTATATATTTTTTCCTGATGATGATATATGTGACTCGTATAGATGCAAAACTCACTATTTGCAAATTTTAAGTTCTGAGATATTTGCAAAAAACTGTTATAGCGTAGTGTAATTGTATTTTGATGATAAAATCTTGTTACTAGATGGCAATACTTATTTAAAATCCTGAATCATTGGTTTTATACATCATTAATTCATACAAAGTAACTGTTTGCTTTCCACCAATAAAATTTTTATTGGTGGAAAGCAAACAGTTACTTTTGCATCTAAACTATCAACGCAAATAGTGAGTTTTGCATCCAACACTAAACTTTAAAGAGTGTTTCTCATATTAAATACTGAGTTTTTTTTCTAACTAACCTAAATATCGTATTCCTTGTAAAATTCTACGTCCAAATCGCGCAAAATCTCATTTTTCACTTTTTGTCGAATAGTGAGTTTTGCATCTATACGCCTCATGTGTGCAGTATATTGAAATGTCAAATATTAATAAAAAATTAAACAAAACTTAAATCTAAAGCTTTTTCATTTTAATATAATGATTTTTTACTATGTTAAATTATGATAATGTTTTCCTATTTACATTTTATAATGTACAAATTTATAGAAACATTGTGTGTATTATTATATCCAAAAGCATATATGAATATAATTATTGTATATTATAAATAGATGTTCGTACAAGTTGTGTTTGTTTTGTTCGGTATCATTCATGAATTCTAATTAATAATGTATTGTTTATAAATTTTATTGCTCGCGCTCTTTACCAAAGTATGTATATAATGGCCCGGAAATAGACGTTATATAGAGAGGCAAAGAACTCCGGAAACCACTCTACAAATGTACGTACACTCATACGTACTATACACTTATCAACATACATAAAACTTATACTACAAAACCTTTTTCGCTATATAACTGTTTATTGAAAATAAATGTTATTCAACAGGGAAATATTGAATTAGGCAAGTGCGTTTATTTATTTTACAAATCATACAATAAATTAATATATTACAGCTCAATTTTTGAGTGTTTTAATTTAATTGTTTAGTTTTGATCTTATTTCAATTTAGTTAAAACCAAAATTAAAACAGAGCTTGCAATATTTTTAAATTTTACACTGGAAAATAAATTAGCCGCTTCATTTAATTGGGTGCTTTGGGAACTTTTGCTAGAAATATAAATGTTTCCAAAGAAGCCCGTTTGAGTATATATAATGCAGTTTTAATGCCTAAGTTGATGTATGGTAGTGAATGTTGGTTTGTTTGCAAAAGCATAAACGGAAAAATGACTGCTGTGGATAATGTTACTAATAAAATTATATTATACAAAGATTGAATTTTGAAATTTAAGAAATATTCTATATAAAAAAATAAAATTAAGCTTTTTTTTGTTTTAATATCATACTTTTTAATATCTTGTACTATTTTGTATATACAACCTTGCCTTTTTTGAAAAATGTTATTGACAAAATAGAGAGATATTTATCAAGGAAACATATTAGAGTGTCTTATTTTCTACACAAGAAACTGCAACGCATGTTGAAGAGCATAAAAGATATTATTCCTCTTGAGTCTTCGGGTATATATATATATATATATATATATATATATATATATATATATATATATATATATATATAGAACACCTTGTGAATGCGGTAAGGTTTATATTGAACAAACAGGTAGAACTGTTTCTACTAGATTGACAGAACATAAAAGGTCAATTCGTCTAAATCATCTAAATAAATTTGCTATTGCTGAACATACGTTAGAATATCTTCATGATGTAAAATTTGAAGATACAATAATAATTGCTAGATCAATCAATATTAGCAGCAAATTAATAAGAGAAGCAATAGAGATTTATAAAGAAATGAATAACACTGTGAAGGCACTGAGTTAAATAAAATTTAGCTTCCATTAATTAAAAATCGATAATTCTTCTAATGTAGTTACTTATAGTAACTTGTTGCTACGTAATGTTGTTTACTTTAATGTTATTGACTAAGACGTGCGTTCATTTTCGTCGAAACGTCGTTTTTATACAAAAATTAAACAGAATCTAATCCTAAAACACTTTATATTTAGAAGAAATCAATTTACTAGAAAAAATATATAAAATTTTTTTAAAAAACCACGCTTATATTTAAATGCACTAAACAGAGGAAAATATTTTTTTTCCTGGTTATCCCAAATTTTTAGAAAGAAAAAAAAAAGCGTGGAGCGCCAGGAAATATATATTTCGCAATGATGATTAAGCGCTCCACGCTTTTATTTCTTTCTAAAATTTTTGGATAACCAGGAAAAAATTTATTTTCTTCTTTTTAGTGCATTTAAATATAAGCGTGGTTTTTAAAAATTTTTTTTTTATATATTTTATTTTCTGCTTTTTTAGTCTTTTGCTAAAATATTGTGTTGTCTTCTGGATAAAACTACATGCAAAATTTCAGTGAGATCAGATGATAGGAAGTGGTCTAAAAATTGGTTACAAGATTTGACCGTGACAACAGAGTGAGCTAATATAAGCGTGGTATTTTTTTTTCTGTTAAAATATTGTGTTGTCTCCTGGAATAAAACTACATGCAAAATTTCAGTGAGATCAAGTGATAGGAAGTGGTCTAAAAATTGGTTATAAGATTTGACCGTGACAACAGAGTGAGCTAATCCTAATATAAGCGTGGTAAAAAGACAAAACATTCTGTAACATTACAAATCTTACGAATGTGAACCGAATGGATTCATAAGTATCATTCGTAGAATAAGTCAAGTAATAATTTTTAGATTTGACAAAAGATTTCTAGATAATAAATTTTAGTTTAATCATAAACACAGGTTTAGAACCTGAGTATTAAAGTTTATCTGTTATAGAAGATACAAGATCGTTTTTGTATGAATTCTTCAGGTTTATACTATGTACAAATGTAGTGGAAAAAAGTCTTTGATTCGTGTAATTAATTATGTTCTGTGGTCTGAAATATTTATGATAGTGTAATTGGTAATGCATTGGCGTGACCGCAAGATATGTTGTCGCGCATACAGGTTTTTTGCTTCTGTCACACGCTATAGGTATTAGTTGTGTTGATATATTATGTTTTGAGTGTATGTTTGTCGTCTGTACAAGTCTCTTAAATATCAGATGGCATTTAAAATCAATATTTATAATAATACTCGTAGATTTTTAAATAAAAATGTTCAAATCTTACAAGTGATTTGGGTCAAAAAAAATTATTTCTAAATTATTATAAAAATTGAAACAATACTAAATTACTAATCTTTAGGCTTTCATGGTCGGTATTCATTGAATTTTGTAGAATTTTCTAGGCTGATAGGCTGTGGTGATCAGTCACCAAGCGCTGAGGATGCCACCTACGATGTATGGCGAAACGTCTGCAACAAGGATAGATCAACCACGGCATACCAGTCTAGAAAATTCTAGAAATTCAATACTCAGTTTTACAAATCCTTCGATCTCGTAATAAATTTCTTTGCAATATACATAGAAAGATTTCTTACAGAATCCAAGAATTTTCATTTTAATGAACTGTTATTTTTAACGAAAATGTTTATGTAAACGGGGGTAAGTCTGCCATCTTAAAAGCAATATTTTCAAGCAATATTTCAGTAAAAATTCAAACGATATCTAATCGGACACATATGTTTTTAATCATTTTTGATTTTTATCCAAAATTCAAACAGTTTTTATTATTAAAAACAATATAATAATAATTACACTTTGTTCTTACTTATTGCAAAATTTTGCGTCGCCCATATATTGTTGCCTATTGAGTTTAAGATCTTTACTTCTAAGTTTCATTCGTTTAATGGGCGATTTCTAACTATATAAACTATGAAATAGTTAAAACAGAATAAATTTGACATTGGAATATTATTTTACTTGCTCTCAAATCAAATCGTTTCTATAATTATCGTATTAATCCAAAATAATAAAATTAAAACGAACCATAGACAATATATATCAATATATATCATTTCTTTAAGACGGGTTATTGAATACTCAGTCGTGATTCGGACGTTATTTATTAAATTTTATAAAAATCTCTACTTCTTCAGGAGAAATTTATATTAGAAGTTATTACATATTACATTACATATTATTGTAATTAATAATGTAAGCTGATAATTGCAATAACATAAAAGCCTATGTAATAACTTCTAATATAAATTTCTGCTGAAGAAGTGCTCGGGTAGCACGAAACTTAGAAATTTTTATAAAATTTAATAAATAACGTCCGAATTACGACTGAGTAGTCAATAACCCGTCTTAAAGAAAACCAAATTTACAGTCAAACAAACAATTCAATAATACATATATGTAATGTATTACAAATAGTAATATTGGCAGTTTTCGTCACTTCGTTTTATATTTAAATTAATATGAAAAAAGTGCATTGTCATTAATCTTCACATGCCAAAAAAATCCTGTTGATGTATGCACACACACACACACACACGCGCGCTACATTTTGATATAAATCAGTTTTCAATCCGATCCGATGTGCAGCTTATAATTTTTCGCGGATCAACGCTTTTGATATTAACCACACCGTAGAAACAAAAGTCGACTTGAATTCAGCTCAAAACGTCATTCAATTCTCTCATTTCGATCAGCTTAGTCCTGCTGTGCTGTGCGGCGAGAGAAAGAAACAACAACAAAAAAGAAAAAAAAACAATCACATTTGCCGCCTGCTGGATGTTTTTGTCTTTATTTCACTTGTTTCGCCCCAGCCGCGCGTGTCTTTTGTTTTTTATTCTCTGTCACTTGTTTTATTCTTTTGTTTTGTTTTGTATATGACTTGTCCGTTCTTCAATCGTGATTATACAATTACCATTATATAAATGGCGAACTAGTTTGACTGAAGAAGTATTAAGGTGTCGCGTGCGATGTAGTAAAAATGGGCCGGAAAACGAAATAAATAAAAATAAGGAGAAATTTGATAAAAATGGTGGAAAGTGGTAATAAGTTTCGTCTTGACATATCTGAAGTTTTTCTGCTATACTTTTATTTGTAATGTGGGCAGATTAACTTCAGTCGTATTTATTTATTTATTTATTTTGTGGAATTATGAACATGTAACTTATGTTATTGACCTTTTTTGTTCAAACATACACTGTAAAAATATATAGCAAAATTACAAAATAAATAATAATAAAATTTTACTATAAAAAATCTGTAATTTCATTTTACTATAAGTATTCATTCTGTATTTTGTAATTTTTACATAATTCATAATAATCACATAAACTGTAGCGTTTCCCAACCTTTTTGACTTGCGAAACCCTTTTTAGAATCAATTTCTGTGGCAGAGCCCCTTATACCTTATAGTCTTATAAGTAAATTTTTTACTAGTTACTGGAAAAGGGGGTTAGATAAAATGACATAACAAAACATAAAATAATCTTAAGCGTTTAATGAGACTTCTGTGGTTGTACTTTTTTACACAGTTTACTTATATCAGGTTTAATCGATGATAATTGTAGACGAATATCTGGTTCTGCATTTAAGCGCCCCTGCACTCGGACACCATTCAAATTGGCAAATTTTAGTTCAGAATGTAATTTTCTGTAATCTTCTTATTTTGATTATTATTTCTTTTATATTGTGAAACGGATGCGGAGCCCCTGAGAAGTGCACGCGGAGCCCTAAGGGCTCCGCGGAGCACTGGTTGGGAAAGTAAGTAAAAATGTCTGTAAATTGCATCACATACTTAATATAAAATTATATTATGTTGATATAACTTCTTAAATTATGTAAAATTACAACTTGCACATTAATATCTGTATTAATTGTAAAACAATAATATTGCAGAACTAAACAAATTTAAGCTATTTATGGAAAATTTCTGACAGCAAATTTACTGAAGTTTATTAAAAGAGACTTTACTAAAAAACATATTACGTAATGTTCGTAGTTTTGATATTATATATTTTTAAACAATTATGTAAAATTACAACAGTTGAATAATTATACCTAGAAATACTAGGCATCATAGTGTCTCATGGCTTGTAGATAAAATTACATAAATTTTTTTTGGAGTGTAGTTATTTCCATATTATTTTCAGATGGTTTTTAGATGATCAAAATTTGTAAACAATATTTTTCATAATTTATATTAAATAATTTAATTTAAATCCATCTTCAGACAGACAGCCATAATTTGTGAATTTATTAATACTATGACACTATCTATCTATCTTTCATAAGGGTGGTTCCCTAAGGTCCCAATATCAGTGCTGCCCCAGTGGCTTATTGTACTGCCCGCTTTGATTTATCTCATGAAAGAAGTCCTGTTTCTTTTATGAAGTTCAGCATCTTGATCCACGGAAGTCTGTGCGCTATCTCTATCGCATCCAGTACAAAGTTATCATATCTTTTTTAAGATAGAGGATGTCTTTCCACATTTTCTGGATATAGGACTATCTTTTAAGCCCAGAATAAGTTGATGTTTAGTCGGGATGATAATATTTACTCAAGATACTGTATTTCAGATATTTACTATACGTTGTGTTGTATCTTGAGAAATAATACAGCTTGGCTATAAAAATGTTTTCCAACCATGGTATTATAATTACTACTACAAGGGAAGTACTGCTTGTGTTGGACTAAAATTATAATTCTCTATTCAGTAAATAACAAAAAAATCGCTACTGTAAAATTTTACTAAATTAGATAATTAACAAACATGATTATTACTGTTTTGTTTTCTGTAATATTAATTTAATTCCCGCGATAACATCAGAATAATAATCCATGACCGTTTAAATTAGGGGCAATATAATTTATACACACCCCTTTTATATATCGTAGGAATATTTAATTTTTCTAAAGTAACTTTTAGATATATATTTTGACGTCATTTGTGTTATATTTATTTCTGAATCACCGTAATTGGTTGTCAAAATAAAGGTTAGCTTTTTAATTTGGCGAAATTTTTATCTTAAAATCATGGAAATATTTTTAAATTTATTTAATAGTTTATTATAATTAAGAACAGTTTTATATAAATTTTTTTCAAGTTTAAATTGTATTAAATTTACACATATTATAAAAGTTATATTTTTATGATATTTCAGAACTTATTATATTCTGTATAATAGGCAGATAATAGTATATTATTTAACGAGCAAATAATGGCACCTATAATATACGAGGATGTTGTTTAGTCCACGAGCGTAGCGAGGGGAATAAAACATCCTAGTACATTGTAGGCATTATTTGCAAGTCAAATACTATACTTTATCTACAACTGCTTATATATTTTTAATATTGTACTTACTTATTCAAATCTATGATGTTAACAACAACTAACTAACTAACTAACTACAACTGTCATTTTATTACTTTGACTGATAACTGCTGCCATCTGGCGTAGAGATATTTAGTTTGTTGATGTTGCCTAGCAACGAAGCGTGCTTACGGAAATCAAGTTAATAAAGATCGTTTCTTTATTTCCCTTGATTAATAATGACTAATATTTTATTAACCTTGGTTAATAAAGACTAGTATTTTATTTCCCTTGGGCTATAAAGACTAATATTATTTATCTGATTTTATATATATATATATATATATATATATATATATATAATGACCATAAAACAAAGCAGTTGTAGATAAAAAGTATTTGTACTTGTAGTAAAAGGAAGAAGAAATTGTAATTGAGAGAGTAGTAATAATATGAATTATAAAATAATTTCTTTTATAACTAAATTCTTCCAGCTAAATACTATCTTGAAAATAATTAAAAAAAACAAAAAAAAATTGAAAAGCTATTTTCAGCTTACATACTTCATACATACTTCAACATAAGTTTTACATTTATAACTAATAGTCTTCGAGCTGAAATTAGTCATAATTTTCATTTACGCAGACAGCAATATCTATATACGTATATACAGCGTAATAGTCATAAACATAACGCAACTTGGCTTCTACTATATTTAAGTGTGCGATTAAGTTAAACGCTCGTTTTGATGAGGCAAAAACGACAACTTAACGACAGTTCTTAAAGCTAATACTAAAAGTTCCGTATTCACAAACAAATATAATCTTTGTTATGTGACGTATTATAAAATGGCTTCCGAAACTTTACATTAACAACGAGGTTAAGTTTGTACCAGACAAGAAAATTATCAGACGTCAATGTTTTTAAACCGTAATTTTGTAAATCCGAATTTTACGCTATATTGAATATATAAGTATTTGATAACATAGTAAAAGAAAAACGTCTGTCAGAACTCATTATATTAAAATATAAAAAAGTTTGAGTTATTTGTATTTTGTTACCTAGTAACTTGTTCCTATGTTTTGTTTGTTTATTATTTATGTTATTTACATGTTAATAAATCTTGAACAAATAAATGTTCATATTATGTCATTGTGAAATTTAATATAATAATACTCAAAAATATTGAGATTTTATATTTTTCAATGACAATTGGAAAAATATAAAATCTCAATATTTTTGAGTATTATTATTTACATATATTTTTTCCTAATGATAATATACGTGTAGTATATTGAAACGTCGAATAATAAAACATAACTTTAACCTAAAGCTTTTTTATTTTAAGAAGTATGTGACTTTTTCTGTTTCATATGTAGAAGTTGAATATTTAATGAAAATTAAATTGTAATTATATTATTTTATGAATAAGTGTATGAAAAGTATTATGAATGTAATTGAAGCAAAAGTTGCTAATCGGAATAGAAATGTTTAGTGAATTTTTTAGAGTTTGTGCCACATCTTTACGGATACATAACTTGGTTGTGTATGTATATATTAAAACTATAATAACATTTAACAAAGGTTTATAAGTATATAGTGAAATTAATATAAAATAATATTCTAATGTTAGGATTTTTTCCCAAAAGTTTAACAATAACAGATTCAATGATTAAGTAACTTTTGAATGTCAAAATTGAAGAAATATTTTATATAAAAAAATAAAATTAAAAATTGCAATCAAAAGGTATGATTAATATTTCTATTTATATATACTTAATTGTCAAATTGTCCATATTTATAATGTGTTTTATATGATAAAATGCTGAATTATTAATTTGTATTTTGTTTTGTTGCAGGTTGGTATTTTTCTACTTCGAACTTCAACTAGGACTTATAATTTTGTATTGTGTCCAAGTGGTGAGATATTTTAATATTATTTATATCAACTATCGACCGTCACATATAGTGAAAAAGGTATTATAGTCATACCAAATTTTGACTCTTCGACATATTTACAGATAGTAAATTCGAATTAAGGGATTTTCAAAAAAATATTATATTTAAGCTTTTGACATTTCAATTTGATCAACTTTTGATATACTTGACTGTAATCATTATTGCAATATCAAATTGATGCTCAAACATTGAATTTGATTGAAATAGATAAATTTATGGAAATGAAAAGCATCATATTTATAAACTTTCAGGCAACGCATACCTATCAAACACGAAATGCTGGAAATTTTATATTAGAATCCAGACATTACAAACAAACACAAAACTCGATATTCTTTAAAACAGACCTCACCAAAAAATATTAAGTTGTGCAATTATACACATTTTTGTGATTTATTTTAGTTATTAAGATTATATATTTTCTGTATATATAAATATATATATATACAAACATACATACATACATACATACACAATCACGCCATGTACCCAACAGGTGTGGCACAAACTCTTTCATTATCTCGTAATCAATTTCCCCCAAACATTTCTATCCAAACAAGCAACTTTCGCTTCATCCACATTCATAATTCCTCTCATACATGCTCTTTTATTCCTACTACTTGGAAACTTTCGCGCACGCAAGCCACCCTCTCAATCATACCACTCCAATTACTCATCGGACGTCCTCGCAAACGTATACCATCAAAATCATTCAAATACATTTCAAACGTTCATTAAACATTCGCTCAACATGTCCGAATCATCTTAACTGACTAACACATATTATTTAAGATTGGTTTATACATAAGAATATCACCTTTTTATTTTCGTATTTATATAATTAATTGTATTTATATGTATTCTCTATTAGTCTTATAAACAAGCCTTGTTAAGTGTTAAACAGACACATCTTACCCAGATAAGGGTTAAGTATTTAATAGTGACGGTCGATTTAGCAATAGTCACAATAGATTTAACAAAATACATTTACAAAAATATTTAAACTAGAAATACTTTTATGTTTCTTTGTTGAATTTAACACAAAATAAATTTGACATTGAGAAAAAAATAACAAGCATGCTTGTGTTAATTATACTTACGTGTAGAAAAGTAAATAAAATAATTCATTTTATATTTCAAGTTCACAGAAAGCGAATAATTAATTTTATATAACTGGTCGTTGCATTATCATATTTATATTCATTTAATTGTAATTAAGAATTTTAATTCGCTTGCAAATAGCGTACGAAACACACAGATAAAAATCTTCTTTATTATTATATATCTGACTTGTTCAACTCGATTTCACTTTAGAATGACTAATTTTATTTTTATTATCGACTAAAACAGTTATTTATTTAATGTGATTGACGACGCTCAAATGTTTTAAAAGTATTTTCTTGTATTTTTAATATATTTACGTTTCTGTTTTATTTTGTTTGTGTGTTATAATTTAAATGGAATTTAAAAGACAAAGAATGTATGTGAGTTGTTGAACAATGTAGAATTATTCTGTTAGTGAAAAAATAAGTTTTATAATTGAAAAACTAGAAGTACATATGTATATTTTCCGGTAATTAAAACATTTAATTATATGGAACAATATTGGTATTTGATTATCGAAAAGAATGCGTTTTACATTCACAAATAAATGAAATTCAATTTTCTGTAATTATTACTTATGTTTTTTTTTACTTACAATTCACAATAATTCTATCAAATCTTATTAAAATTGTTTGTAACTGCATTTTTGTTGCAATTTTCCAATTTTTTTTTTTTTTAAATGTTGTAACTTAGATATTATAGGCATAGTGATTTATCAAGAGATGGCGTAAATTTCATATAAACAAAATGTACCTACATTGTGCATTACATGTAAATGTGGCCTGCTCGTTTAATAGCAAAGTTGACTAGTTTCTCTGGCTCGTATTCATAGAATGTCTAATGAACGTTTGGTTAAAAAGATTTATTTGAATGATTTTGATGGTATACGTATGTGTGGACGTCCGATGAGTAGTTGGAGTGGTATGATTGAGAGAGTGGCTTGCGTGAGCGAAAGTTCCCAAGTAGTAGGAATAAAAGAGCATGCATGAGAGGAATTATGAATGTGGATGAAGCGAAATTTGCTTGTTTGGATAGGAATGTTTGGAGGCGACTGATTTCGGGATGATGAAAAGAGTTTGTGCCACATCCTTTTCGGTACATAGCGTGATTGTGTATGTATGTATGTATGTATGTATTCGTAGTAGCCCCTTTTAAATAACTTTTAGTGAAAAGAGTAGTTATTATGTATCAAATTAGTTTTATAAATTAAATACTTTTATTTTATTTAACATTTTAAAATATGGATAATGCTAAAAATAGTTCTAATATTTGTAAAATAAATATTATGTATTTTCTGTTTTTAATTTTCTTAATATAGTAAAAATTCTTTCAGAACTCATTATAAATATAACTGCTTTAGGTTAAAGTTCTGTATTAATATTGTATTAATATTGACGTTTGTATATTGACGTATTTATATATATATATATATATATATATATATATATATATATATATATATATATATATGCGCAGTTTACGTATTTCGCGAGAAAATATTTGTATATATATATATATATATATATATATATATATATATACAAATATTTTGTCGCGAAATACGTAAACTGCGCAGGCATTCCACGAATATAAATAACATCTATGAGCTAAAGAAAATTTTCTACAATATGGGTAAACTATATAATGGGAAAAATTAACAATTTGAAATATTTACCAATGACCATTTAAAGAGATGAAATACCTGTCAAATACCCTTTTTAACAGTTTCTATTTTATACAATGCATTTAAGTACAAGTAGGATTTCCATCACTGGCGGCGTTGTGCACTACCTGCGTGCCCTGTACCTGAAGTTGAACATTTTACCATTATATTCCGCAAACCTAATCCAAATCCAATCTGAATGATAATTATCACTCTCCAGTTGTAATCAGTTCCAGGTGACGGTGCACTGGCTGCACCGTGCGCGCATGCGTGTGCACACACTGCACGTGTATAAAATATCTTTTGCAACGCAATGCAGCACATCAAACCATCATCATCATTATCAGCAGCAGGCGAGGGCAAAGAGGCGGCAGCATTGCCACTACTACTTGTGTTGTTGTTTCACAGAGGAGAGTTTAAAGAGATGGCTCGCCGAACTATGATGGTGCAATGCACACACACAAACACACACACGCATAAAGAGTGTGTTCAGAATGTGTGTGTGTGTGTGTGACCTTGTGGCTCGGTCCATTGACCTACGCGCGGTGCTGTTGCGTTGTGGTCGTTCGGGCACTCGGGCGCATCGTCTCACCTAGCGATGCAGTCGCCGGTTCAACTAATACTTTTGCAACTGAAAAATACTATTTACACTATTATTTGCTAAGGAGGTTGTGAGAAACACTCATATGTAGATCGCTTTGATATTATTGTGTAATAAATTAAAATATGATCTAACCACGACAAAAAATTACTAAATGAAATAGTTTTTAAAACTATAAATAGTAAATTAAATACGTATGTAGTTTTTCAAATTTAATATTTTTTAAGATCTAGAATATTGTTGAAGATTTGCTTGATAATGAAAACATAATTTACGTGTCTTTGCCTTTTGTGAAAAATTTTACCGATAAAATAGGAAGAATTTTATCAAGAATGAATATTAAGGTTAGGTGTTCTAACCAAACTCTCATTTAAGATTCTGTGTCAAACTTTTGATGGTATTTTCCTCCTTCTTCAGGACCTGGATATTAAAAATTGTTTTTGTAACTTACATGTTCTTGAGAAACAAATACATAAATTTTATGATTGCTGTACCTAGGGGCTTATACATGGGGGGGGGGGGTTATGGGTGTCAAAATTTCTCCCTTCATTAAAGTGATATTCAGATATTTTTGATAATTGCGTCAAAATGTAAAATTAATTGAATAAAATTATATAAGTATTGTAATAAGTAACTAAATTGCAATGTAAATTAACAAATTTTATTGTTATGTCGAATACTGATGTTTGCACTCGATATAATATCAAAATATAAATATTATTAGACTTGACATTCAATTTTTAAAAAAATTACCCCCCCCCCCCCATGTCAACGTTCTGCCTACGCCCCTGGCAGTACCATTTTAACAAGAAAATGTAAGTTACAAAAACAATTTTTAATATTATTTCACTGCAATTATTCTTAATATAAAACTGGGTCCTAAACACAAAAAACAAAAATAAAAAACATCAATATCTCATATTTGTCTGATTTTAACGACAAAACTTATCTACAATTAATAAAAAAATCATAAACAAAAATTTAAATTTACAAAATTTGACCACTGTGTATTATTTTAATTCAGTTGAAAATGATCTTTCCGACTTTTACTTCAAGTAAAAAGGAAGAAAAAAAACTCTACCATTTTCCTATGCCTGTAAACCCAACACACACACAATGTCACTAGCATATCGAAAATACTTTGAGGTCATTCTTCAGTCCTCTGCTTGGCTGGCTCCGGGTAACAGTGTCTTCAGCATATTTTCGAGGTTAGGTTTATAGTGATACGTCACTCTATACCTGGAATATATCGACGGCCAATGGGAAACCGGCCGTAGTAGGCTAAACCTACCTAAAACGCCGTGTGTATTCAAGTATATACCTCTGAGTTCTTTTTTTTTATTTTTATTTTATTCGACAACACCATTCGACCAGGCAGACATTTTTGTGCGATTGTACTAACGCGCGCGTTCAAGCCTCGATGACTCGTTAGTTTAGTTTATATTTTCGAAAAATTAAATTTCTTTATCGAATAATAACTGTTATTTATTGTGATTGTAATAATTTGTGATTTTGTTTGTGATTTGTTTTTCCTAATTAAGTGATGTGATTTGGTTTTGTTCAGTGGGGAATAAAGTGATGCTTGTTTATTTAAAGGAGTTATTGAATAATTATTAGAAGTTTATATAAAAATTGTGAATTAATTGTAAGTATTTGATAGGAATTTTTATGTTTTTAAGTTGTTTATATGAAGGATTTTGCAAGAATTATTATGTTATTCGTGCTGTGTAGAACCATGTGCTTTCTGCAACATAAAAAATGCGTTTGCTTGGATCGTTTAAATTTTAGAATAAGTTTATAAAAATATATCTATTAAGAATTACTTTTTATAAAAATTTAAAGTAATGTCTGGTTTTAATTAAAAGTTATTACTTAATATAGGTGGGTGTTCGTTTGCAGGGTAGTACATATAGGTAGATTACATGTTAAAATGGCAAAATTACTTGAACAAGTTTCTCGACTTAAATTAATCTTAAACTAATCACGCCAATATTTAAATATTAATACATAGTAAGCCTTTAATGCAATAGAAGCATTAAATTTTCTGTAATTATTTAAAAAAATCATATTTTTAACATTATTATTGTTTATAAAATCCGCGCTAACGGGACGTCGTAGCTGAATTGATAAAATTGTGAATTAGGTAAATTAATTTTTTTATAGTTCTGTAATAATAATTTAATAATAAATCAACATTTCGACGAACTGAACGTGCGTTTTTATTTTTTTCCTAATGAAAACGCACGTTGTGTTTGTCGAAACGTTGATTTATTAATAAATTATTACAGAACTACAACCTAAAGCCGTTTTATTCAAAATTTATTATTTATTATCTTCCTATTTCTTTTCCTTTATTATTTTTATTTTTATTATAATACAATTTCAACACACATATTAAACTACATGATTTAAAATTTAAATAATTAGAGTAATAATAAAAATAATTATTTGTAATGTATTTAATATATTTGTGGAGAATGTATGTAGCATAAATACCAATAATTAAGAAAAATAAATAAAAAATGTAGTTGACCGGAATCGAACCCGGGTTGTTGAAATGGTAAGCCGTTGTCTTATTAATTAACTTATGACGTCACGTAAACGCGGCTTTTTATAAACTGTGATGAATATTAATAATGCTAAAAATATGACTTTGAACATGATTTTTCAAAATAATTACAAAAAATTGAAAGCTTTTATTGCATTGGAAGCTTTCTATTTAATAATATTTCAGTCAATATTGTTATTTTAACATGTAATCTGCCTATGTACAATTCTGTAAACGAACATTCGGTATATGACATTTTATGCTACTGATATTTTTTGTTTCCTAATTACCATGGCAACTGTTACAAAATTGGACATTTAATTTGAATCATATCAATCTTCTTGTTCATTAGGATTATAATATAACTGTCGTCATTTTGTTTGTGATTTTTTTTATAGTTTGTATTTATAAAATAAAAATAAATTAATTTAAATCTAACACTTTGACGCTTTTTGCTTGTTCTATATTGGCACTCAAATATATACGTACATATGTTTTTGAGGATATACTGCCGCGGATGCAGTCAAACATAAAATTAAATATTACATGTATTACATTAAATATGATGATATATATATATATATATATATATATATATATATATAATGATTTTTTTCGTTATTTTTCGACTGTGTAAGATAATAATGTAGTGCGACTTCCTGAGGAAGAACCAAATCTGGTTCGAAATATCGAAGCAATAAAATTAATACCAACAACTACTAAAAACAAGGAAATGTGTATAATTTAATTTCATTTCCTTTCCGTAAATTTGATGACTGCATACCTGAATAATAAATATATTAAATCAATTATATATATATATATATATATAATATTCATAAAAGTACATAAAAATAATTAATAAACTCTTACTTTCGAAAATGATTTAAATATATAAAAAAGAAAACATATTTTTTGTAATTTAAAAAAAAATCTGATTTTTTAAAGTTTATTAGAAGAATCACGAATAGCCTATCCCTGATTATAACCAATAGTAACAAATGTAACAGTTGTCAATTTTATTGTTTATTTAGTGTCTAGTAATATTATTGGTTAATGATATTAGCAACGTTACTAAAACTTCACACGCAACTATTTATAATATAATCATGGCCGTTTTAGGCCATGCGGGGGCCTTTGGGCATACAGAGTTTGGGGCCCTTTTAGAATATCAAAAAAAAAAAAAAAAAAAAAAATGACAATATCAATATGTACTTTTATTTAGTGATTTTATTGGTTATTATGGTTAGTTTTATACAAATCGAATATAAAAAGTGATTACTGTTTTGAATTGAACTTATGTTCATGGTAATGGTTTTTAGATTTAGTAAAATTTTGTTCACTGTTTCAAAAATATTTAGGGATCTCATCAGGTTTCCGATTTACATTCAAATTTAGAAATTTTAACGGCAATTTTTAGTAAAGTACACTAAAAATTGAGCTCTTCTTTTTCGGTGTAAATGACGACATCGACACTTTGGGGACCTTGGGTTCGTGCCCCATGTGCCCTTATGAAAAAGACGGAACTGAATATAATATTAATAATAATATAAGCATGAAATCTTGATAAATTTGCTAACACGAGAGCACTCTACCATCAGCACACAAAAAACTACTTCAATAGCAAGTAGTGAATTTCCAAGGTATGCTTTGATTTGCTCTGTGTCAAGTATTCGCGTAAACATACATATATTTTTACCTAACAAAGCCTTACTTATTGCTTGCCTGATAGAAAGAAATACATTAGGTACAGCGAAAAAAACAAAAACAAAAAAACTAAAGAAATGCATAATACAGAAAGCTGCCCGTGTTACTTGCGTTACAACAAGCGCATGTGAGTCTCCTAGTAACCGATCGGGTACGTCGCTAAATGAGTATTAAATAACAATGGGTGTGATTTTTATGGAGCGGCACTCGCATACGAGCAGCTGTAGCCCGGCCATAGTTGTATGGGCAGGTCGTGCCTGCAAGACGGCTCTCCAACTTGCCACAGTTGAGGTCGTCCCGGTAAACAGCTGTTTCTCCAGTTGATATGCCCATGGCACACACACACACACACACCTAAGCAGCTATTGGCTCAAAGAATAGAGAATACGAAATAGTGGAATTATGATGAAGGAATAATTTTTTTTTTTTTGGTCTAGTATTATTTCATGAATTTTCAATTTTTATTGAGTATATACAGCAAAAAATTTGTTGTATTTAATGTTTTAAAAAAAATGACACTATTCTTTGTTTACATTTTACACCAGGACACCAGATACAGTGCGAAAATTTTTCCCTTAGATTCAAGGCCCGTATTCCCACCTCATAGGAAAAAGCACTTTTACTGTCAATTTTTATAAAAGTAATTTTTTACTAAAAAGTACTTTTTCATTGCTTCTAATTCTCACCTCACTTTTTTATTAATTTCTTAAAAAGTAATTTTTTGTATTTAATGCATGTGGCAACGTTGCAAATTGATAATTTTAGCTGTCAGTTACATTTCTGCGCCATTTTATTGTTAGTGACGTGCATAATTTTAATTTTTGACAATAACACTGATTCAATTGTTTCATTTTTTAGTAGCAAAATAAAAAGTGGTATACCCACTTTTTAAATTCACTTTTATCTGAATAGGAAAAAGTGAATTTTTCAGTAAAAAATGGAGGTGAGAATTAGATCGCTTCTAAAATTGCTACTATATTTCACTTTTTTGAAAAAGCACTTTTTCATATGAGGTGAGAATACGGGCCAAGGTTTTTACTTTTAACTCAAAAGTAAATGTTTTTTTTTTTGAATTGTTTTTCCGATGAAAATAAAAGTTCTGATAGAAAAAATAATAGTATTTTTGAAGCTTTGTATGAAATTAGTTTAAAAATATAACTAGTATATTTGAACGGAAAATTATTAATAATTGTACAATTATATTTATTCCAGAAAAATACTATAGCTTGTATTCTTACCTCACTTTTAAAACTGATTTTTATCAAAAGTACTTTTGACGTTTACTTGAAATTACTTATTAAACAATTTTAATTAGTTTATTTGAATTTTATAATATTAAATAAAGAATAATATATTAAAAATAAAAATATGTAGAAGTAAAAATTTATTTTAAAACAAAAAATAAAAGCACCTTTTCATAAACAAAAGACGTGATGTTTTAAAACCGGTATTAGTTAAAACCGATTTTTAAAATAGAGCTATTTTAGAACCTAAACATTAACATGCAAGCATCTGTTGGTTTTGGTGTTAAAAATATAATAACACTATTCTTTGTTTAAAAGTTTCTGTAAAACACTAATTTTCTTTAC
Source organism: Clivina fossor (assembly GCA_963966155.1). NCBI lineage: Eukaryota > Metazoa > Arthropoda > Insecta > Coleoptera > Carabidae > Clivina > Clivina fossor. The sequence goes on along the minus strand of OZ014563.1, from coordinate 17,131,396 downwards.
AATAGTGCCGAAAAATATTGGTGTTAATTTAATTTAGCATCTTCTTGGACATTTTTTCTCAATATAATTTTTACAATATTTTTCATATGTTCTAAATGAGAGACCGGATAATGTCAGACACTTTTTTTTTACTGTGTATCATTTGTGTTTAAGTGATTTGAAAGCCACTGTAAACTATAGATTACTGGTTGATTAATCAGCTTTTGAATTGTACTATTAACAGTTCAAATAAAATAATTAATGTTTTAAAATCGTAAATTAATTTTCTTGCAAATTTCACTAAGAACTAAAAAGGCACAGATTCAAATTGAAAATCTTGTTTTCGTGTTTATTATCTAACACAAATAACTTACATTACATCTTACGAATAATTACTATTATTATTCGATCGATAAACTGGTCTTCAATCAAAACAAATGAAAGTTCTCATTATATTTATGTCATCATAGTTGCGGCAGAGCATGGCACACTTTATTCGCAAAGTGATTTTTATTTTTATTTTTAACTCTTATTTCTATTCAGTTGTTTTTGTCTATCATCGTAAATGTTAAAATAGGAAAAACTAGATGTTTGTTTGTTTTGTTTGTTTTTCATTTATTTATGGTCGAGTGAAAAAAAAAAAAATACTAAACAGAAAACCTGATCAAGTTTATAAGATCTAACTGCATTCTCTAACTTTAACCAATGTCTAGACGCTATAAATCTATGGTTCTGAATTCTTTTTACACGCAAATTTTCGCGGTACTTTTTTACTCACTGCGAAGAGGTGATTTAAAATAAATTATTATTTATAATTTTCGGCAGAGTTATTGTAAAATCTTTGTGTAGTTTTCAATTTTTATATTTTCTTTATAGTATATACAGTAGAGCCTTTTCTAAATGTAAGGGAGAAAAATTGTGGACGTAAAAACAGCTACACAGAAATAGCAACACTTTCTTATATTACTGTTAAAATAGTAAAATTGCAATAATTTTAGTTACTACAATTCGTTTATAATATATTTGTTTATGTGTGTATTAAAATTCAGGAGCGAAAAACTTAGTTTACTATTGTTTAAACATATTTTAATAAATCAATCGGCGAAATTTACAGGTATATATAAGTCTATGGCTTATTGTCGCTTTCCATGAAATTTGGACCCATTTTTTGGTTATTGCAATTTGTTTATAATATAGGAGTATTTATTTATGTGTGTACCAAAATTTAGGAACAAACAATTTTTCTTTTTAGTTTTTACAATGTGCTTTTATGCAAGTTCCACAGTTTTTAATAAATATAATCTACTGATAAATAAAAATACAACATGATACACTAGTACGAGTAAATTAAAAATTTACTTTGTTCTTTCTAAAGGTTTTTATGCAGATTAAATAAACGTGTTCATGGAACACATGATTTCTAATGTCGTAATACTAAGTCCCCAACAATAATGAAATAAACTAGAAAACATAATTACATATATGCACGTATGTCTAGTGCATAAAGTAAATATTAAACGGTATTTTATATGTATTAAGAAAGTCTTCATCTTAATGGAAATGCATTTGTGCAAGGCAAGGATACGGCAACAACAACAACACACACACACACACACACACACACACACACACACACACACACACAACACTACACCTATATATAGTTTGTGCAATATTATCATAGTAGGTTGTGCCTACTTCTCTAGCTAATATATCTTGTGCAATCGCCAGTATAATGCAAGTGAATGTTGCAAATTTTACGTCATCCATGCTGTTGCTGCTGCAAATATTATCTTTTATCCGTGATCAATTGCAAATGCAACGAGAGACCTTCGCAAAATATAAGGAGATATTTCGAAACCGCCTTTTGATTTTTCTCTACAAATTTTTGTTGTTTGCTATTTTATATTCATTATATTATATCGTATAAACTATAAGATTGATTTTTCTTTTTCATTTTAGGTAAAATTGGAAACATAATATAATACACAAGAAATGTATATTCCATACTTATTCCTAATAAATATATTGATTAATATATTATAATATATATAAATTAATAATGCTATAGTTTGTCCATTCTTTTTAAACTTGAATTTTACTCGTACTATGTTTGATGGAAATTTCTACTTACCAGTATTTTGTATATACAGGGTGTTAGGTAAACATGCGGCAAAAATTCAAGGGGTTATTCCTTGGTCTATTCTAAGAATATTTTGTCCTATGATGATTTTTGAAAAACCCACTGAAAAAGCCACTGAGTTTATTAAGTACGACTTGCGAGATCGGATAATTGCTGGGTGTAACTCAATTAGAACCGCACTGAGAAAAATGGATAGTTACCGTAACGCTATTTATATTTAAAAAGGTGACACAAACACAAGATAATAAAAATAACAAAATAAGTATATTTAAAAATTAACTATAAATATAATAAAAACAAAAATTTAATACCATCAATTTGTATATAGTATTACAGTCTTAATTCTTAATATAGTATTAAAATATATATGTGAGTAGATTTTAAAAATGTATAAATTTGTGAATACAGTAAACATACTCGTATATTTCAAATAAATATCTACTTATTATTATACAATTTTTTAAATATCTATTTTTCTCAGTGCGACCCTCGTGTGTTTGAAAGAGTTCGGCAGTCAATGACGAGAAGATTGAATACTTGTATCCGGGGGGCTGGAGGAAGTCATTTTGAACATTTATTGTAGATTGTAGATTAAAATGTTGTTACTGTCGCAAATTTTGTTCACCCTGTATCTTCGAAACAAAGGGGTTTTTCAAAAATCATCATAGGACAAAATATTCTTAGAATAGGCCAAGGAATAGCTCCTTGCATTTTTGCCACATTTAAAAACATTTTAGCATAATTCTAAGATCTATTGAATGATTTTCTGTCAGTTTAAATTTTGTGGACACACTACCAGAAGTGGAAAAAGATCTTATAATACAAAACGATCTCTTTACTTCGAGTAATATATTTCTAATATAGTAAAATATTTTTTGTAACTCATTGTGTTAAATAAAAACTGTTTTAGGATTAGATTTTGTTAAAATATTTTACAAAAACGACCTGTCGTCATCATCAGATCAAAATTTGTCAATGGCATTAAAGTAAATAACAGTACATAGCAACAATTTACTAGATAACATATAAGTAACTAGATCAGAAGGATTATAGATTTGTAATTAATGGAAGCCAAATTTTATTTAACTCAGTGTCCGTTCACAGTGATTAATGTTATTCTTTTTTTTATAAATCTCTAATGCTTCTCTTATTAATCTGCTGCCAACATGCTTTAGAATATCTTCATGATGTAAAATTTGAAGATACAGTAATAATTGCTAGACCAATCAATAGGCAACTGATTTACACCAATTTATACAGACGTTACAGAAATTTTGTACATTGTATAAATAAAAATACGTATATTTCATGGAAGTTCACTTAATTTTTTGATAAAAAATATGTTTAATATGGTAAATTAATTGTTTTACTTAAAATTATCGTTTTGCTGAAATAATATGTAATTTCTTTTACTAGGGTTTGTATAAAATGGCAACTTTTCTTAATAGTGTACCAATTAAGAAATCTATGAATATTATTTTGTTAAAAATTCTACAATTATGTCAAATTAAAATTCTCAAAATTCTAGTTCACATTCCATATTCACTAATATGAAAGAATAATATTTAAATAGCAATATTTATAATTTGGAATAACTTTAAACAAAATACATTCTACAAAATGATATATGTGCTGTTATTAAATAAGATTACGACATTTATAAATTTTAATAGTACATATATATTCAATAAGAGTCAATTATAATAGTTAACTGCCATACTTCATTCCAAGTCGCTTTATCCTAGTCATAGTTTCTCTTTAATGAACAGCATCCTTTTTGATCCTATGAATAATTATTAAGCAACCTTTTTTTTCTTTCTCTAGCGCGTAACAAATTCAATTACGCTACTGTCAATTGAACTTATTAATTACGGCGCGATGAAACATTGAAATCAGTAACTTAAAGCGCATGAAGTTAACGTTTAATAGTTGGCTTTATCAACTAAATTAATTACTAATCATAGTGCAAATTATAGACAACGGGTTGCGAATTTTTTCTGTTTTTTTTTTCTTTTTTGCTTGCTCGGTTTAATTTGATAAATTTATACTTCGTAATTTCGATGCGGGCGCATGTGCGTTTGGTGGGCACGTGGTATGGTAAATGATGTATATGGTAAAAAATTGTGGTAATTGACCAATGAGCAGGTGTAAGGTATAGAGGTAAGCAAGATACGGGAGGCCAACCTTCAGGCCTAGATAACAAATCCTTATACTTTTTAAGATGGATTTTATATGATACATCTGCCGACGAACATATATTATTATTATTTTTCAATCACGATAGGGAAAGTTGTAATAAATTTTAGCGATTTGACAGAAAGATGAAAATGAAAATGAAAATGGATATCTATTTATAAGGAAATTTAAATTTTTCAATAAAAATTTTATTTATTTATTTATTAAATACACAGTTCAACAGGTATATACCCAATTATAGAATTGGAAAATAGACATATAATAGTGATATGATGTAATTCTACGAAATAATTTATTTGTTTTTTTCTAGTAAATGTAACGTTACAGGTCTATTTAGAATTCCATCATTAGTTTGATTATGTGCAGCTGTACACACACACACATTGTAAAAATCGGTGTAAATTTACAATTAAAATTATATTAATTTTACTGTGTATTTAATTTTCTTGTAAATTTACTAAAATTCTGTAAATATTACAATAATTTTGGAATTTTACAATTTTTTTATATACTTTTACATTTAAAATTTTTATGTTATTTTATTAATTAGACAATTATTATCATATAATAATGTAAAAAAATATATATCATTAATAAAATTAGATTTTTATGAATTTTTTGTAATATTACATATGTATTCTATATTATTATATGGACTTTACAATATTTTTTGTGTAATTTCACATAATTTGATTGTAATTTATTGTTAATTGTACTATGAATAGTTGTCTGTTTACTGTACTAAACAGCATATCTCTTAAATACAGTAATAAATATAATAGTTACATTAACAACTTTAGAGAATGTAAATACTACATGTATTTATGTAAATTTACAATAGCACAAGTAATTTTCGGAACAAGACGTAGAACAAGTTAGATAAACAAAGATTCTTGAGACTGTACGAACTGCTATATTAATCTCAGATTGTAGAGAGAAAGATTTGACATTATTAGAGATACTTAGACTACTACTTCTACAAAGAAAAATACCTTTAAATAATTTTTTTAAATGTTTTATTTGTTTTAGCTAAACATTAGATGATTTCTGCTTTCTAATCTTATTAGATGAAATATATATTACAAGAGTAAACAATTACATTTGACATATTGATATAATGTAATTATATATTTTTCTTAGTATACGTTGATTTATCCCGCAGATTTCGATTATTTGTCTAAACTTATTTGAAATAACGCAATTACTTTTCAACTAATTAGTATACTTATAGATAAAATAACTAATACTATAGAAAATATTTAATTATCTAAAATTAAAAATAAAAACTATATTATTCTTTTTCTAAAACACAAAGAAATTTTCAGTTAGCAATAGTGATTTTTAATACAATTCCGACATTATAGAATCTTAATTTACATTTGGCAAATGTTCAAGATCGACGAAGGATTAATGAAACAAATGTCAGATGCATTTGAAAACAGTGACACATGCCTTGTATCTGTTATTGTAGCTGTATTTGTAATAATAATAATTGCAATAGTTATTTATTTTGAAGGTCTCTGCAATTTGTTCAGCTGAGTGTCATTAGAATGTTAGTTATTATAGGTCAGAACACATGACATCAGTGACACAGTGACGAATACGCTTTTTGATCAATAATTATTCTGTTAACTATAAAATACTGATTTGTTAGTTGTTGCAATTCACAGTTCTTTAGCATTTGATTGTGATCAAACCACAATATACATAGTGAAAAATCTGTCCGAACTCAGTATATTAAAATAATAAAACGGCTTTAGGTTAATACGTCTAAACTATGCAGATAAATCTGCATGTATGAGAGGAGGAATTATGAATGTGGATGAAGCGAAAGTTGCTTGTTTGGAGGCGACTGATTTCGGAATGATGAAAAGAGTTTGTGCCACACCCTTTTGAGTACATGGCGTGATTGTGTATGTATGTATGTATCTAGTTACTTGTATTTTGTTACCTAGTAATTTGTTTCTATGTTCTGTTTATTTACTGTATAATGTCATTTATATCTTTTTTCCTTATGAAGACGTACGTTAAATTTGTTGAAACATCGATTATTAATAATTACTAATACATAACTTTAACCTAAATCCGCTTTATTTTATCACAGTATATATCTTGTATGCAATTCAATGTGTTGTGACAGTATGGATGTTTAAGGGTATGTCAATGCAATTTTGAATCGTGTTATGAAGCCCGCGTATACAAGTACAAAACAAGGACATCTCATAACTAATAGTTGACTATAAAGAATTTTGTTGACGTCACAGGTCTCCTTTGCATATCTATCAGTGACACTTAATTTTTTTTTCTCGATAGGTATGCATAAGTGACTCTCTGTATATGTATTTTGATAGATGAAAACTTTTTTTTTAATTGTGTTTTATTTTTGAATTGTAGATGAATATTTACATATTATATCTGATTGCTTTGCCCGATGTTAACATTAATCTTTACATAATTTAAATACCAACCTGATGTTATATCAATGCTTGATTTATTACAGTTTTGAGAGATTGGTTTTTTAGCAAATTGATTATTTATTTTTCGGAATATTATTTAAGTAAAGACTGAAATAAATTATATGTAAAATAAGTACAAATTTTTGGTTACGTACTAGATTATAAATGTAGATTTAAGGGGTTTATATATATATATATATATATATATATATATATATATATATATATATATACATATATATATATATATATATTGTATAACCTTTTTTAGCTAAATAAAGTTATTATCATTAGATAAAGTTACTCAAGTCCTCTAAACTGGATTCTTTTACATGGTTTTTTAATGCCACATTTGTACTGATTGCATAAAATTTTATTGAATAGTTGACAATCTAGTTGCCTAGTTAGTCGATTAACATAGTAAAAAAATTTCAGAACTCATTATATTAAAATAAAAATGGGAAAATCTTTTAGAACTTATTATAATAAAATAAAAAAAAACTTTAAATTGTAATTCTGTTAAATTTTAATTAATATTTGATGTTTCTTTCTGTTTTGTGGAAAATGTTACCGATAAAATTAACAGAATTCTATCAAAAAAAGAATATTAAAGTTTCCTATTTTCCACACATGAAATTGCAACGTATGTTGAAGAGTATAATAGATATTATTTCTTCTCAATCTTCGGGTGTCTATATAGCATACTTTCTAATAGATTGTCAAAACATCTAAACATCCAGATAAATGTGCTATCGCACAATATGCATTAGAAAATGTTCTTGATGTAAAATTTGAAGATAATATTCTAAAGTTGAGACATTTTATCAAAATTTCACAAGTTACTCAGTCATTGAATCGGCTGTTAAGCTATGCATCAATGACTGGCCAGATTAACCATAGACACGTGTTTCGGTCTTTAGGACCTCGTCAGTATGGTGCTTTGATCAGTTGCTGAAAGGCAACTTGATACCGATGTTAATTCTAGCTGGCTATTTAAACCAAGTAATACAACAGATAAGCAAGAGAAATAATAAATACTTCTAACGCCACCTATACAATAATGCAGTAAGCATCAATATAAATAAACAACATAGAACAAAATTGTTCATGAATGTCACTTGGTGAAATTAATATAATAATAATATTCTAAAGTTGAGACATTTTCTCAAAATGTCTCAACTTTAGAATATTATTATTATATTAATTTCATCAAGTGACATTCATGAACAATTTTGTTCTATGTTGTTTAAATTTGAAGATACTAAAATAATTGCAAGACCCAGCAATATTAACAGTAGATTGATAAGGGAAGCAATAAAAATTTACAAAGAAAAAGATAACACCAATCAGTGTGATTAGTAACTGATTTAAATAAAATTTGGCTTTCTTTAATTAATAATTTAGAAATTTTATAATCCAGTTACTTGTATTTTGTTACTTCGTAACATAATAATAATAATAATAATAATGTTTATTAATCATCAAACAATTTACATGATAGGTCATTCATACATTTCAAATATTTATTGAAGCAATGTTTCACAAATACTTAAATATCCACTTAATCTCAGTGAACTAATATATAATTAGTAAATTTATTAAATTTAAATTTTTCATTACTAATTTACTGATTTCGGAATAGTGGATATTTGGATATTTGACGTGATTGTGTATGTTTATATGTATATTGTAAATGTATAGCCTATCTGTTAATTTAAGATTTTAACTATATGTTTGCCAAATTTCAAGGTGTTTATTTTATTAATTTTTGAGTCATAAGGTATCAGACAGGTAGACATCATTTCATATTAAAAAAAACTGTTTTAAAATTTGAGGCAGTAATATAATATAAAAACTATACATTAACAAATTAATTTTGACGGTGATAATACGTTTATTTGGATAATTAAAAACTGTAGGAATAAGATTAAAAGAATGATTTATAATTTTTCAATTTTGGAAAAACAATTTCACGTCTTCCGTCGAATTGAATTTCATGTTGTTTTCTTTGTCATTCCTATATTTAGTTACGTTGCAATACGTATTGCTGTTTCGATCGTGCTGTGTGCTCTGTGTTTTATGAAAAATGCATTTCAATTTCGCGCCGTTTTAAACGACGATTTGAAAATAAAACTGTGACAAAAATAGTTTGTTACACTATAATTACATAATCAGCGAAGCGGCCCCAGCGTTGATTCAGTCATTCAGTCATCTTGTTCGTTTTTTTAACTCTCTTTTTTTTCTTTTCTTTCAATAACAGCAGAAATGTTCAGAACTCTCTCAATAAAACATTTTGCATTTTCTTTCTTTCTTCCTCTCATTCTTTCTATATATGTATTTATAAAATGTCTATAGATATAATAAGTACGAGATTAAAAGAGAGAGAGAGAGAGAAATAAAAAAAATGGAAAATGTTTATTGAGAACGTGACGAACAAACGCAAAGAAAAAACATGATCTATTGCAATTGAAGACAAAGAAATCACGCTTTTTTGTTTTTCATAGAAAATTAGATTTTTTTGTAAAAGCTGTCAAATAAAACTTTACTGAAATAATTCCTGTAACATAGTAAAAAGTCTTTTAGAACTCAATACATTAAAATAAAAAGCTTTTGAATTAAGGTGTGTACATATATTTTCTTTGAATATGGACGTTTTGATATATTCTATGTATATCGAAACGTGGATATTTAAATAAAATATATATATATATATATATATATATATATATATATATATATATATATATATATATATATATATAGAACATAATCCAAAAGCTTTTTATTTTAAATCCATGTAATATTATATAAACCGTCAATATAAAAATTATATACTTAGATCGTTTATGTATTTGACACAAACAATCTATGTAATTTTTGTACAGACGGTTTATGTAATATTATATGGATTTTTTCACCTTGATAGCTATTTTATTTAATTCCAATTATATGGCTAAATTTTAAATGAGTTGTTTATTTAAAATAAAAAAAGCTTTAGGATTAAGTTCTGTATATATTTTATTTAAATATCGACGTTTAGGTATACTCTGTGTACATCTTCATCAGGAAAAATAATACAAATGACATAAATAATAAACAAAACAGAATCGAATTACTAGGTGACAAAGTAACTATATCATTATAAATTTATTAAAAAATTATTAATAATAATTTATAAATTATTAATTAAAGGAAGCTAAATTTAATTTAAATCAGTACCCTCATACTTATTGATGTTATCTTTTTCTTTGTAAATTTTTATTGCTTCTTTTATCAATCAAATTTTTATTATTCAAATTTTTTTATTGTAATTTTATAATTTTTCGATAAATTTGCAATAATTTATAAAGTTTACAGCAAAAAATATAATAATATTACTTCTTTTATATACATAAATATTAATTGAAACAAATTTTTAATTTCAAATCAACATTAGATTAATAATTAGAAAACTGTATGATAAATCTACGAACAAAGATAGAGAAATATACAAAACTAGAAGAATTAATTATGGATGTATTCAGTTCACATTTGGAAATCTGTAGTATTACAGATTGTTTTATCTTTTTTAAGTAAATGGGATTTTTTTATTAATTGAAAAACACAAAATATTCTGTAACGTTACAAATCATAAATTGCATTACATCCGTATGCATTAGATGAAAAATCAACTGATATTTTAAAATTTTTAGACAAAACAACCAATAAATTAGAAAAACTATCATTTTTTTGCTGTGTAGTACTAAGTGAATAAATTTTCGAAATAATTTATGAAAATTTACGATGCTACAAACTAAAATTGTTATTTTTAACAAATTCTGATCTCTCGTTTTAATGTGTTGTTATTTTTTCCAAAATTAGTTACAGAATGAACAATTTGTGTTAATTTTAAAACAGGTTTCTCATTAGCCAAAATACAAATTGATTATAATTTTAATGAAAAAAAAAAGAAGATAGATTTTTCTATTCCTATTTGAGATGTAAAAAATGCCGAAATATTAGGCCTAAAAACGATATTAATAAATATGTTCTATGTGCCGTTATATAGTTTAAATATTCATTAAGAATTAAAGGAATTTTTATTTTGTAAAATTGCAGAATTAAACTGCAAATTATCATTATAAAAAAAAAATCAGTTAATTAGTTTAATTGATTATATTAACTCGAGTTAAATTTTAGCCGAGTATTATACTGATAAATTGAAACATTTTTCTAAAAAAAATTATAATTCGCTTTCAAATTAAATACCAGTATAAAAAATTAGCCTGTTGCCATATTTGTCTGGAGAAAACGGAACTAATAAATGTGTATCATAATTCTTGAAACATTTGTGTGACATTCTAATGCCCACATCCCGCAGTTTTAAAGAAAGTTTCAATAATTTATCTCAGTGTTAAGAATCATGACATTAAACTACAAGACAATAACACGAACTATTCACTGAATAGTATCTATTTTCTGTACACATATAGTTTATTTATTATGTAAATAGAGAAGGTGTTTGAAATCTAGCTCAGCATGATATGTTTTTATAATAGTTGCACTATTGGAGGAAGTCTCTTGAAGGACAGACGAAACGCGATGGTTTCTATTCGTAACCCTTTTTATATAAAGACGGATTTTTGTATGTTTATTTCAAATCGTGTTTTTGCGGTTTTCTATTATAAAATCTTTTTTCGAAATTAATAAAACATACACGGTAAAAAAAATTAGTAATTTTACATAAAAAAATTAGATAAAGCAAATCTGTACATTCAGCTTTAAACGTAATTATTTAAAGAATTTTATTTCTATATTGGCTATGTATATATTTAATTGTTTACCTTTCAAAATTATCTGAATATAAAAAAAATACAAATATTTCTATATAATTCATATTCATGCAAATATTTTTCACACGAATTCTGTTAACGAGTCTAACTTCAAATTTAGCATTTAAATTTCCAATAGCTATTTAAATTTAAAGGAATTTAAGTTAAGGATTTAGTGATTAGAATTGAAATTTACTTAAAGTTCTTTAAATTCAAAGATTGAAGCTAAATTTAATGACCAGAATAGCGGCATTAGTCTGTGCTTTTATAAATTACATACACTATATCGTTACAGTCCAATTATAAAAGCTGAAACTGAAATAAAAAGACTGAATTTTTATTTTAATTTGCTGAGTTTTTTTTCAATTTTATGCATTTGAATTTGTCTATTGTATTCATCCAATTACCGCGACGTAAAAGTTTGTTTTGTTAATTAAATTATATACTCTAAATATTTTTATTTTAATTTTGTATCATTTTTAAACTTTTACAAAATATCAGGTACTAATATTTTTTTAACTTTTTTATTTAGTTTAAAAACTAATAAATATTATTTAGCATTAATATAATTAAAACAATAAATATTAATATTAAGAATTTTATGTGGAATATGTCAAATAATATTTTTTGTCAAAACTAGACAAAACCTATTTTTTTTTTAATGCAGACATGCTTAAACATAACTAAATACTATGCTTAATTTCTGTGTTGTATTACATTAGAAAATATATGTTACTTTGAAACTAAATGTGCCTAATTATGTTTTGTTTAATTGCAAATAATAAGTGTGTTATGTTCTTTAAAATTGTCTTAATTTTTTAGTAAGAATTAAAAACAGAATCAATATTGTTATTTTCATGAGGATTAAATTTAAAAACAAAGAAAACAAATGAATAATCTGTAAACAGTAAGTTTAAGATGTAAACTTTGAAGAAAATAATTGAAACAACCAACAATGTTAATAGTTGATTGATAAGAGAAGCAATAGAAATATACAAAGAAAGAGACAAAATCAATCACTGATATAAATAAAATCTGAATTCTTTTAATTTATAAATAATAAAAAAAAAGTGTAATCTAGTTACTTGTTATTTTGTTACCTAGTAACTTGTTTCTATGTTCTATATATACGTCGCATTTTAATATAAAATAAACAGAACTTTAATCTAAAGGTTTTTTATTTTAATATAATGAGTTCTGCAAGATTTTTTTATTATATGTTAAGATGTGTTGTATTAATTACTCTGTATATTTTTTTTAATAGAAGAATTAGTTTGTTTTATTTGCTAACTAAATACGGGTGTAATTTCTATTTCGTTTTTGTAAAATGTATTTTTCAACAACTGAATATCGCTTCTGTCTTAACTAGCTTGTGTTTCGGTATCAAATAACAAATGGTCACGCACATAAATGCGTAAGGTCCCGTTATTTTTCTTTGGCCATTTGAAAGCCGTCGCAAGAAAATAAAAATAAATACATTAAAGATTTTAAAACCTTGCTAGGCTTCCTGGATGCACACTTTTCTATTGCTTTTTCTTTTCTCTTTACTGTTATGTTGTTTTTTTTTTGCCTAAATGGTTTTTATTGTTTGACATGTGGTAGTCTTTTGTTTTTACTTGTAAATGTAAATGTCAATTGCTTGTAGGTTGTTTAATTTACATAGGTTTTTCATTGAAAACCATTTGATATATTGAATTTTTATTTAAGACAATTTGTTTAACTTATACGAAATGCTGGTTGCTTGTAAATCAGGGGCAATGTTTAATTTAAATTTTTGTCTTACATAATAATTCGGTCGGAAATTACATTAAAATTTATTTAAATTTGACTAAAACTATAAAATTATTTTAGGATGAATAGAAATTTAACTCAAAAAACATTTTTTTTTTTAACTATACATGAAGTTATTTTTTAAAGTTAAATATTATAAAGTTGTTAATTTTTCTTTTATTTGTAGATTATGTTGCTAACATTTACTTTATTTTTCGGAGAAAATTAACTAATATTAAATTTTCTTGTTTTATTTAACTCTCGTTAAAAATATTTCTTGGTAATAATACATATTTTTTTAATTCTCCTATTAGTTATTCTAAGAATAATCTAGTATATTAGTAGTTAATCTCTGTTTATTATAACCATGCTTATGGTTCGGTTAATATTTTAAAGTTGGAAAAATTACATATCCAATTTTATTTTATTTAATATTAATCTATCTCGTAGTATATTTTTTTTATCTGTTTTTCACTGACGTTAAGGGTCAAAACGAATGATGCATGAAAACGATGAATGCAAAAATTTTATATCAAACTTTTGCTGTAATATAATTAAGTGTACAGCATTTGATCTACTAAGCAATAATCTAATATATCTTTAAAACAAAAGACGATTGACAATATTTGTTTATATATATATATATATATATATATATATATATATATATATATATATACCCATAATTATGAAAGTGGTCTAAATCATATATTTCTTGTTTCGAGAATGAATTACATAATTAACACTAAATTAATTCCATATAATGTTGAAATTACAACCACTATCTAATGGTTCATTTTTGACAATATCCTAAAATTACATTGAATTAATTTAGTTTAAAATAATGTGGTGTGAAATAACTGATAAACTCATTTTTTTTTTTGTAAATTTTGACTTAGACCACTTTCATAATTATTGGCTCATATTATATTGGTTATACAATATAAAAATTAATTTTTATTGTTCAAATACCACTAGTTCGGTTTAATCACAAAAAATAATATACTTTTTATTTTATTTTGCAAAAGAACTTTATAATGTCCGTAGAATATATTAATATAATGTTCAAGAAATATTGTTTACATTTTTAAAAAAAAATATTGTTGATTAATAGTAACAGTATATAATTTAAAAGTCCAATCTATCGCTGTTATGTATTACATCGAAGTAATGAAGCCAAACATTTTACAGTTATCTATGAAAAGTGATAGTAATTATCTTATATGTATCTATACATAGTAAGCTGCATGCAATTTCACAATCGACCAAACGCGGTTACCCTACCATCAACCAGATCGTACCACATCGTATAACATCGTTCACATATTCAATTCCTATCCGAACCAAATAATTTAATCCTCAATGAAGCGTGGTAACCATTAAATGTTATTCCCACTTTGTTTTTTCCTCTTCTTGTCTTTAATTAATAAAAAAACGAAATGAAAAAAAGTCGACGCGGTTTAACGACCTCCATGATAGACAATAGAACGTCGAGACTACCGATTGTTTTATGCATGAAGAGGACACAGCACCAGGTTGACAGAGGATTGAAATCCACTCTTATTTGGGATGATATGCCTTGACGATTTACTCGAATAATTGTTGACTTTTGGAAATGGTTGACTGCGTTTGATGGCTGTGCGTGTATGTACGTGGATGTTTGTTTTATTTGTAAAATTGTCGATGAATCCAATTTTAAAATAGTATAATTGTCCGACTACTTCCATATATGTTCACAAAAGCTTTTTAAAGTAGTAGCCGTTCTCTACCTATCAAATGCATTCCTGGATATTTTACTATTATTGAAGGATCTATTTAATTGGAATTTATGTATTTATGAAGTTTCTTTTACACACAAATATTGAAAAATCTTATCGGGATAGAGATGTTTGGACAAAGCTGTTTTTAGGATAGTGGAAATAGTTTGTGCCACACCCTTTTGGATACATGGCGTAATTATGTATTTATATATGTATGAAAAATCTTTCAGAACTCATAATAAATAATTAAAACAACTGTTGGTTTAGCGTTCTGTCTAGATTATATTTGACTAACGTTTTAATTATTTAAGATAGATAACTTATCCTATAGGTGAGAAATATGTACAGCAATTTTTTTTATTGTATTATTCTAGATACGAGGTGTGACAATACAGATTTGTTTTAAAATTTATTACAAATATTAAATAAATATGTCACATTATCGTCTTCAAAGTAACGGTGATATAATTGATTTTCGAATAAAAACACATTTACAAATAATTTATAGGTTAATTGAATTTTTGTAATAATTATATTAAAAGATTAACTTCCGTATTCATAAAGCATTTCATTAAATTAAACGAATCATTAAATAACAAAGTCTGGAATTCTGTGCAATGTATCCATTTTCTCAAGTCCCATAACTATTTTAATGATTCATTATATTTAACAAAAAGTTTTGTGAATATGGGCGGCAAAATGTTACATAAAATACAAAACTTAACATGTACATTTTAGTATTTTATTATATTTGGTGTACATGCTAAATTATGCTATGTTTTAGGAAATCAAGTTATTAATTTGAAAAAAAAAAATACATCTTTAAAAATGAGAATATTTATATAAAATGTCTATATATCATTGTTAATGTTTTTCTTTATCTAAGATGTATATCTAATTATCTAATTATTTTGTTACAGTGGCGTAGCAGTGTTGAGTTGCACGGATTGTTCGACATACAGCGGCGGAAGTACAGCATCCAGTGACATCACCGATCCTGGCTCTCCGTTCAGTACCGCGTCCAGTCACAGCGAAGATTCCTCTTCGCAGCATCACAACAACAATCCGCAACAGTCCCACCACCATCAGCAGCAGCAGCAGCAGCAGCAGCAGCAACAACAACAACAGCAGCAGCAGCAAAAGGAAAGACAGTTGACAGTGATAATGCCGCCGAATTTATCCGCACACCATCCACCTTGGCCATGGTCAGGAGGTGGTAAGCGCTCGCAAACATCCCAGAACTGCACCGCTTCCGACCAAGACAAGACTGCTAACAATAACAACAACAACAACAACACAAACAAAAGACTTAAAACGGAACAAGCCAAGACACTGCCGCCAGCGAAAGAAGATACGTTGGAGAATCATGACACTGCCGTTGCTGTGATGTTAGGTGGTAAAGTTCAGCAAGGAAAAATCACCGAATACTTTAAGGCACAAATGAAATCGAATAAAAGGGAAACGAACTCACCAGCCATACAAAAATACTTTACTCTAGTTGATGGACCTAAGGTGATATTGGGTAACCGATGCACAAAACTGTCACCTGAAATGTATCGAAAGCTAGATGTTCGTTCGCTTACTGTTACCGCGACAACACCCGTTAAAAAAGTCGTATTGGACACGAAAATAAAGAAAATCTCGCAGGTGCTTTCAATGTCACGTAGTAAATCAAATAATAATAATAATAATAATAATTCGTCGCCGGCGATGGCGGCGATGAAACTAACTGGAGTACGCGGGCCACATCATAAGGACGTTGCCTATCTAACGACAAAGCCGACGAAACTGCCGGACGATATAAAAGTGGCGAATACCGCCAGTAAATTGATGAACCTAAATTTGAAGGTTAGTTCCAAGGTAGTGCCTATTGTTAAAATTCAACAGCAACAACAACATACAACAATGCCTTCAAAACTGAACGGGTCTAACGTAAATCATAATAACGTAAATTCACTAAGTGTCGAAACGGCTTTGCCCACCGTGCCATTGGCAAAGCCAAAATCTGAAACTATACAACAGAAGAAAGCTCCTTCGATTTCGGTGAACATCACCTCTAACAGTACAAGCAACAGCAGCAGTAGCAGCAGCAGCAGCAGCAGCAGCAGCAGTAGCAGTAGTAGTAGTTGTTGTAGCAGTAGTACAAATTCGGAAGTTACAACTCCATCCCCGGATTCCGATAGCGGTATTTCTATGCTGACAGTGTCCGTAAGTCAAACGAGTGAGACCACGAGTGAACCGCAAAAATCGCCGATTCTCTCGCAACCGAAAACGATACGGTTTCCCGTCAAACAGACACAATTGGATCAGCGGAAGGATCAACGTAGATCGGATCCGGGCGATTCGGGGCTGTGCAGATGGGCCGAGTGTCAAGCGCAATTTGATACCAGTGGGGCCTTACTAGAACACCTTCAGGTATTTGGAATTGCTTTTGATTTTTAAGAGAGCATTTTATTAATGTGTGTGGATGTGTGTGTGTTGCAGATTAAACATGTGATATCGCAAGCGACTCAGGAGCATTATGTATGCCTATGGGTCGGTTGTAAGGTGCATGGGCGCACGTCGTGCTCACGTTCCTGGCTCGAACGACACGTGTTGGGCCACGCGGGCAATAAACCCTTCCGATGTATCGTTGATGGATGCGGTGGTCGGTTCAGTTCACAGGTAAACTGATGCTTAGTTTTACTTAAATTAAATTTGTCCTATTCTAATGTTTATCTTATATATTTTTTAAATTTACATTAGATATCTGTAAATATGTATTTTTTGTATTTTGAAAAATGAAGGTTGCTTTTCTTTGTTCATATCTTATCTTTACAAGAATTTGATAGAGAAAATACAACGAATATTTTTGTTTACAAGTTACAAATATTTATTTTATAGTTACTGACAACTAAATTTCGATAAAAGAAAAATTAGGTTTTTTTTATTACAAAATAATGTTTGCAAACTATGAAGTCATATTTGTTAACTAATAGTCAATATACTAATATCATTTTCATTACTATCTTTTAAAAAAAATTAGAAATAGTGATTGTAGTAGCTTGACAGTTTGTAAATAAATGAATGTGTTTGTATAATTAATAAATTATATTATTTTATGTCTTACAGCAAGCGCTAGAAAAGCATGTAAATAGTCATTTTAATTCTTCGGAAAATGGTTCAAATGGTAGCACAAGAAAATCGTTCGAAAATGGTGCTGCAAAACTATTTAAACGTAATGGCAAGAAACTTCGTTATAGAAGACAGCCATGGTCTGGTATGTATCATTATTATTACTCAGCTTTCTAAATTCTCAATAATGCGTTAAATTTATAGAAATTTATGGGCTGGTATACCGTGGTCGATATATCCTCGTCGCAGACGTCACCAAGCACTGAGGATGCCATCTACGACGTAAGGAGAAACGTTTGCGACGAGGATAGACCGACCACGACATACCAGCCAGAAAATTCTCTAAATTCAATGGATACCGGCAGTGAAAGCCTGCATATATTACTATAATTCAATAATCTTAATTCCTGTTTCAATAAAAATGCGTTTATTGTAAATTTCTAGCACGAATGTATGATTTTTTCGATGGGGGCATCATGGAAGGTTTACAGCATCGTTTGGTGACTATGACAACGCAACGAACAAGTGGTGACGTGTGCAGTAAAACACCAGGTGATACTGTCACATTACATGGTCGTATTCTTGCAAGACGTGTCGAATCGGATGGCAGCCGAAAAGTTCTTCTACGGTGGCATCCACCAGATCTGTGAGTTTCACTTTTCATTCTCTATTTCAATATGCCTTCGTTGTGACTCAGACATACTTTATTATATATGAGTTTGTCAGTTGAGTGTTAAAAAGAAACAGAAAATAGTTACGTAACATACGCTTAATATTGCGTAGTGCCATTCTCTCGTGGCGTAGATTATATTATAAAAATTACTAGTTATAGTTATCACAGGTTACGTTATTTGTATCTAATTTGTTTTCTTCTAATTGTAGCATTCCGGACGAGTGGACGTTAGAATCTGATTCGTGCTGTAAACGAACTGTGTCTATCCCTACATTACAACCGTCAGCCTTGGACGCATTAAAATCGACATTATTCCCTCCACAATGGAGCGATGCATCATCATCATCATCATCATCATCCACATCCACATCCATTTTAACCGCCGCCGCGTTGTTTTCATCACCGGAAGTTGTCGAAACAAAACACCAGCAACAGCAGCAGCAGCAGCAACAGCAGCCGCCGCAGAGAAATCGTCGAAAACGCGTTGCTAAGTGTTCGTGATAATTCGCTATAATCTAATTATATATACCTACTTCTTAAGTGACTTTGCTATTTGTGTGAAAAAGTTTATAATATATATATAAAACACAAAACAAGACAATGAACAGTTTTTATATTTCTTTAGTTTTGTGAGTCGATTTTGAACAGAAAGATTCATGTAATCGGAATGTCGGATTTATTTTTCTTTTTTTCGAACAAAAATAATAATTACCACTTAGGCAACAATTTTGATATATTTAGAAGATTTGCGTTTGTTTCTTTTTTCTTTTCGAAAATGAAATTGAATTACATAAACAGAATTTAATTGGTTAATAATTATTTTTGTTCACTAAAATAATCATAACATGGTCCAGTATGATAATGCTACAAAAATTTAGGTGTCTATATATATATTTCTATATTTCTATTACAGATACAGCAATAATATTTGTCAAATTCGTTTCTCTAAATGTTTTAATTTGTCTATAAATATTGTTTTTTTGAAAGGGGAACATTTGATTGCTGTATGGTCTGGTCTAAGAATATATCAAGAAAAAAAAGTAGTGGATTTGACATGAAATTTCTTGAATTACATTAATAATTTGTAAATAAATAATTGGTTTAATTGTCTATTTAATGAAAGTATTTTTATTCAAAATTATTTGGTTAAATATGAAAACATTAATCTGAAATATATCTGCGATATTGATTTTACAAATTCACTTAATATTTTCTTGATATAAATCTTATGATTTGCAAAAATATATTTTTCGTGTCATATGAGATACATACGGATCTGGTTACATGTAAATTTCGCGTGCCGCAGTGTACACTGTACAGTTTTCTAGAAAAGTAAGTAAATGTAATGTTTGACGCATACGCGTACAAAATAGCGGCCAGATAACAACACAAAAGCAGATAGAGAGAGAGATAATGTTGTATATTTTGCATCGTGTGCAGTCTTTCAATATTGTATATGTACAGATTTTAGGAATGTATGTATTGTAAAACTTAGATAAGTATCGATAGGTTAGATTTAATTTGACGGAAACAAGATGGATGACCGTTGGAAAACAACCAGCTTGTGCGACACTGCCAAACAGTGAAATGTAAAAAATATGGTATCGAGTTTTTGATGCAACTTGAACTCTTTAATATTTATAGATTTAGCACAATTTTTAAATGTATTTTTTTCTCGCGTTTTTTTCTCGTGTATTTTCTACTTAAATTTTTATCTAGTGATGTCGTTTAAATTACCGCGGTAACTAACATAATTTATCAATAATATTGCCAGCTTAATAATACAAAATTGAAACCGTAAAAATCTCACTTTTTCGCAACAACTTATCATTATACGTAATACAAAAGTATATTTTCTGTTTTATGTTTCAACTAACACAATTTTCTATTTACGGTAATGTTTCTTGTATAAATTACCCGGTACTTTTAACATCACTATTTTTATTGTAATTTTAATTGATTGTTTCATGATTATACAGACTTGAGTTTGAAGAGTACATATTTTATTTTTTGGATGGTTATTCTCATTGACACACGAAATTAATGGAATTGTATGGATGATGTATTCATAAAAAACAAAAAAAAATATATGCTTTTAGGTATTAGCTTAGAGAGTCAAACAGAGGTCAAAATTACAAAAATCAAATATTTTTTCTATTGAAGTTTGTTTAATCATGATATTTTAAAAGAAATTTAACATAATCTAGTTTTTAAAAATAATGTAGCTTATTACATAAAACAGTTAGTTCCATCTGAATCAATATATTGGTGGTTAATTAACTGAAATTAATTCTTAAGGAAAAAAATAATAAAAAGTATAAAAAATAATTAAACGTAACAAATCAACAAAGGTAGTAAAATAAAATTCATAGTTTGCAACAAACACTGCCAAGTGACTGCCAGAAATTTATTGAAAAACAAATATTTAAATTAGTAATTAATTTTTATCATTTAGGATTTTTGCACTGCCATTTTTGTTTGTTCTTTCGCGTAAAATTAGATAATTCGTTTTTTGTTTGTTTGTTTGTTTGTCTGTACAACAGCATGACAGTGCCATTTTTTCTTTTTAAAATAAAATTCGAAACGTTGTGGTATGTTGCTTAAATTTTTACGGTGACATACTTGATCTCTTTTGTTTTGTGTAAATTTTGCAAATAGATTATTTAAACTTGATTTCGGTTTAATAGGAGGTTATGATTTTGTTGTTATTCCTGTTTATTGTCTAAATTGTGTGATTACTGCAGCTAAATTCACAATACCTGTTTAATAACTTCAACATCATAATTTTCTATTAATTTTGGTGTTCTAAGGTCGACACTTAATACAGTTTATTGCATTTCTGCCGTTTGTTTATTTTGTACTTAAATACTACGTGACAAATAATTTTAATTTACTTTTATCAGGAAATATAACTGCCAGTTTCTCGTTCAATTTATATTGTTGGATTTATACATCAATTAAATTTGTATTATTACATTCTATTATTTAATATCAAATCCAATTTTATAGATAATTAATAATAATTAGATTGTGTAATGGTTGTTCGTTTTATTGCTTGTATGAATTCACAATATATATAATTTTCCCAACAATGCTAATCAAATATGTCAATCACCTAGAAGACCTTAGTAACATTGCTCTTATAGTCGCGAATTATAATAATAAATATTTAATTTTAATTTATATTGAAAACAATGCGATTCCAGAAATAAAAACCACACAATTGTTCATTAGATTCTAGATTTAACGCATCGTGTTGCTCATGCTATATAAATATATATGGTAACCGCGTTTCTCTCCAAACAGACTGATTTTGAATCATCGCTATTCTCGAGTATTTAATTTTCATTTACCATCATCAAATCTCATTTTTTCAAATGCCCATCGTTACGTCCATTATGTAATTAATATTATTATTATTGTTATTTTTTTTTGTATCATTTCATTATTTTAGTTGAATTCATCGCGTCAGCATTCTGATTCGCCCAATCGGATGACATAGGTTATGTTGGGTGGAAATAAGTGTGTTTGATTGTAGTTTTAATAATTTTTAAACATTACACGCAAACTTTTAAAACAATTAATATTTTTTTATCTTCTGTAAATAGATGTGTATTTTCGTTATACAGCTGGTTGCTAATGGTAATCTTTAAAAAAAATACACATTTGTCACATAAACACACAGACATTAGTACGTAGAATGATAAAATAATAATATAACAGATACAATCACCACGATTCCTAATATCCTTCCACTGTAAATAAATAATTACTAACAATTATTAGACGATTTCTATAGTACACAAACACAGTATTTATATTATATGAAAATAACTTGCGTTAACATACAAAAATTTCGTTGCAATTTTGATTTTCACGAACAAATGTAGCAACCATGCATTGATTGTTTTATTTTCTATTTAGTCAATTATTATTCTACCATAATTAATTATTTTTAGACTTATAATTTAAATAATTGTAACGTTAAATATTTTTTGTGTACATAATTTTTGTACTAGGTATTCTAAAGAAAAAAGATGGAAAATTCGAATATTTTTAATGTCGGTATATTTCAGGGCATTTTATGAACATGACAATTTTATAATAAAATATGCGTTTTTTGTATAAAAATTTCGAAGAATTGTGTTCGGAAGATATAAAAGCAAAGAATGCTGTTTTCACATAAGCTGACGATTCGTATGAAACAAAGAAATTGTTATGTATTTATTGCAGTTTTTTTTTTGCATACATACAGTGAAATTTCAGTATAGCATGAAGAAAGTATTTTTGATGCCATATCAAGCAAATTTTTTACGGAACTGAGCGATGTAAATATTAATGCTGAAAAAGAACCAAAAATTTTCGTTTGTTTCTGTCAAATTTAAAAATAGATAATATATATTTATATTTTCGTTATAGTGACATTTGACTGTATACAGAAAAAATGCTGTGATACATCTAGAACAGTTTTCGTGATTCTGCATTCAGCTTGAGATAAAATTTAAAATAAAAGAAAACATTGAGAGAGCACTTGCATTTATTTCTCATTTTGTATATCGATTTTGTTTTAGTAACAAAGACTGTGTTAAAATATAATAAAATTCTGTTTTTAATTCTAAATCTATTTCATGTTATACAGAAATATACTTGCATATATTGTAATATTTTTTAAAAAAAATTATTGCGAAAATATTTATGTGAAATTGGAAATTGTATCCAAGCGTGTTATTTGAAACATCCTGTGTGCGAAGCTTAGTGGGCAGGATTTTGTGAGCACGAATCGAAAAATTATCTGCAATATAACTAGGAGTCGATCAAAAAGTAATGTCTCCCGAATCTGTGTTTTAGATTCTAATTAATTGATTAGGCGGAAATTTAGTATATTTAATGAACAAACAGTAAAATTTTCTTTCAGATTGCTCAAAGTAAATAGCAAATGTAAAGTTAGAATAGAAAGATGTTTTTGAATTTCTCATGTAAGTACTTAATAACAGCTTCATGTCTTAGCTTTGTATCAGCACTAATTCTTTGACAATCTCGAAGAAAAAGTAGGTTATAAACAAATAAATGTTCATCTATTGTACTAAATTTGCATTTAAACTGTTGATAATTAATTAAGATATAGATACTGAAGATATAGATATATTGTAAATTAAGAAAATATTGCATATAATTTATGGTTGATTCTTGTAATTTGTCTACGTTAAAATAGTTGGCAATGCGATGTATGTTAAACTTATAAAATTATTCAAACTTTGTAAGTTTGGAAGCGGCTAAATAAGCCCTGAATCGAGCATTGACAAAAAATGAAGAATGGCATGAGCTTAGCTATATGACAAAACATGTTTGAAGTTTATCTAGATGTTAGTAGATTGGTCTAGATTATTTTCATATAATGAATAATTATGAATTAAGGAAAGTGTGCTTGAAGTTCTAGAGTGTGCTAATTCTACGATTGGAAGATATTTAAGAAATGAAATCTACTAATTGGTGTCTTAATGTTTGCGAAAAAAAAAAAAATTAGGCAATGTAGTAAAGATTTTTTCTCGAATACACGGTGATGTTCAAATTGTATTGTATACAAACAAAACAAATAATAATTCTGTTGCTTGTAGTTATAAACGTATTATATTTAATAAGTAAATAAGTATTTGTTATTAATTTGTTCTCATTGTTGTGCAGATTCGTGTATATATCAACACGTATTCACAACATATGATATAAATATTGTATATATGTTTATGATTACATATATGAGATACTATTTAAAGATTGTCTTCTAATTAAAAAGATTATTCTGTACATCAAAATCATGAATAATTTTTAGCGATAAAGCACGTGAAAATAAATGAAAATTAGCTTTAACAGCAGTATTTTAAATAATAAATTTAAACATTTCATACATTTATACTTTATTTCATGATATTATCAAAATTAAATTAATTAGTTATTTTAGTTATTATTTGAACTGTAAATTATAAATTATGATATTTATTTTATCTTGTTAACTTATGAAAATAAACAAATATTTTTACTTTCCATAAATCTTAAAATAAACTATCTATATAATCTTTGATATATTTAATACGGATTCGTTTTGTTATGAAAGAAAAATTTAGATTTTGAAGAATTAAAAGTTATTGATTATTTTGTTGAACAGTATTTTTTCCTAGAGTAGAAGACATATGTTTGATGCATCTTCTATATTAAACTAACTACAAGTCGCAGAATAAATAATGTTAGGAACAGAGCAAACTGTGTGAAAAGCAGATTTTTACATTCCGAACAAAATGAACAGCAACTACAAAATGCTGGGTAATATAAAAATCTGTTTGATTCACTAACTCATAATATAGGAACACGATTGCTAGCGTAGTTAAATTTTTTGTAAATGAATGATGATCATGAACGAGATACAAATTGTATAAAACAAACAAAATGAAATTGAATACAATTCCCGATTTTTAATAATAATAATTGATTTGTAATCAATAATTGTAAATATACTTTAAATTAGTGCTGTCTGTACTAAATTTACTACAAATATTTTTGATTTATAACACAACATGATTGGTTACACTTTATAATAAAAAAAATGAACAGATACCTACCTCATTTGACAATTAAATTAAATAATTATGTTCGTGTTAGTTTTATTATTATTATAATATATATAAATAAATAGATTTCATTTTTAAGTTATAATTTATATGATTAATATTGTATTTGTAAGTATTTAAATTTTTTTGTTTTTTTATAATCCAATATTGGATACAAGACTGTATGCTGTATTGTCAATTTATATGTATTTAGCTTAATTTTTTTTCCCGGCTAATTTAATAGTAGTATTTTCATTTATTTATACCGTGGTTTGTATCATTTTTTCCTTCTTTTTTTATTATTATATATTATATTATTTTAATATAATGTATTTTTTACAGATATACAATAAAATGTAAATAATTATTATTTTCCTCTTTTGTTTTTTTCTTCACGTTTTGACATTTTTGTTGCAGTATTCGATTGTAATAGATTTGGTACAGACATAATGAATTCTTTATATTTGAAATGTTTAAATACATAATAATTATCTATTGTGTGTGTTATAATTATTGCTCTCTGTTAATTACAATTAATCAATCAAGTATAATATTGACTGAAAGCAGAGAGATATGAGCCTGAGTGTGTGTAAAAAAAATAATAAAAAAATATATAATCGTATATCAATGAAATAAAGTTTTATAGAAAGTTAGCAATTACGTTTTATTTAGGAACACTCTACAATCTCTTCCTTTAATAAATACTAGATTTTATAAATATTTAATTTGTTTTCATTATTATGTTATTCCGCATATCACAGTTGTATTGATGGTCACCTAATTCACATGAATATGTTCTTCTACCATTGATTTAAATAATGTATAATTATATTTGTAATTAAAGCTTCGATATGTTCTAAAGAATAATTTACATATTCTTTTAAGAGGTAATAAGAATAATATTAACATTTTCCAGTTTATTATTGATATGATAAATTTTAGTACAAATTATTGCAGAAAGTTTCAATAACTTGAAAATAAAGTAAGGAACAAAAATGTGGAAATATTCATATAATTTCATTCTGAATATAATAAATTCATCTTTTGATCTTAAAAAATAAATTTTTGGTTACAATTTTCAGTTTTATTAATAATTATAATTAAGAAAAATACTTATTTAATAAACAAAAGATAATAATTGAGAATAAACAATTTGTTTAAATTGAAACATATGTAAAACAAAAATAGTTTTGTATGTTGTATATTATACTTAAATCATCATTTTTTAAAATAAAATTTTATCGTTGTACTGAAAAATGTAAAAAGTTGCAAATTAGCAAAAAAAAAAACGATAAAAATTACAAACGTTAGCACCTTTGTCGACTAGCGCCATCATAGATCGAACGTGTCAGGTTGCAGAACTAAGTAACACACCTGGCGGTAAAAACTTCAGTTTGTTTTGTGCTGCAGAGGTGTGTGGAAGTGCTGTTAGTGCGTTGCTACAACTGTACTTTTTTTAATACATGATTCAATTAAAAACATTGATGTGTCAACCTGCCGTACTAGTACTATTCAGTGTTTTATTTATTTGTTAATAATACTACAACATAATTTGGACACCATAGTGATCATTGAAGGGGGATTAATAATTTTTACAACCTGCTAGACGAACCGGCCTTTTTATTCCGTACTTTAATTAAAAGGTAAGGTTATCCTTAATTATTATTGTAAAAAAGTGTTGGACATGCGTTTTTCCTTATAAAACAATGTTATTGATTTGATTTTCAAATTGTTTTGTGGCGAATTTATCGTGTTTTGTAAAGCAAATAGTAACACTTGTCAAATCAGGATTTTTATTTGTTTGATAGGTTAAACATGTTGTATATTGTTTGTTGTCGATTTAGTGTGAATTTAATTGAAAGGCGGAAGAAAACTTGACAGTGTTGTAAAGCGTTAATAATATTAAATTATTATTTAAAATATCCCATAGTTTAAGTGAGCATTTATTATAAACAGTGTTTTAAATGCATTATGTTACATTTGTTTGTCCGACTGGGCACAGCTAACTGTGATTATTGAAGTGCACGTGTGGCTTTGGATTTAATTATCGTACGGTTAGATTTAAATTTTTTTGAATGTGAAATTAAGGCGATAAATAAATTTTCTCGTGTAGGCAGCGAACCATATTGCCTTTAACTTTGTTATATGACATTGACTCGCAATATATATGAGAACAAGTGTTTTGCATTTAATTTTTCAACTGTTTTTATTTCGGACATTAATTATTATTGTCAACGTATTTTTTATGTGCACCGGTATTTTGATATGTTTCCAATAATTGTTCGAGTGTTTTCCATTAAATTAATTGTACAGTGTTAATTAATGTGATAAGGAATTAGTGTTCTTTTAATTAGAGCTGCATATTGTTAATATATATTGGATTGGGATATTTATTTTTAATCAGTAAGTTTGAAAATATATTTGAGGTTAAATTTTTTTAAATAAAATACTTAAGTCAATATTTTTGAAATAAGAGACTTTATGGATTTTAAATGTTGTATATTTTATATTAATTTACTTACTACTTTATATCTAAAATAAGTACTTAAAAATATCTAATTAGAAATTTTAAAAACTGTTTACTGTGACTAAGAATCAATATAATGTAAGGAATTCAAGTTACGTAATTTATTTTCATTTTTCATCAAATTCAATGTATAGAAATGAATGTTTTGTAATATAAAAATTTAAATTTGTAAACAAAAAATATTTAAAAATTAAAGGTTTATGTTTGTAACATATACCATGGTAATAATAGATTCATTTATATTTTTCGATTAGTTATTCTAGAGTTAACCCTATTCTATTAACATTGATGAAGTAACTTATTCCGAATTTATTCTAGAGTTAGTAGTTAACTTCTGTTTATTATTACCAAGGATAGTTTTCGGTTCAATAATTATAAGTAAAATTATTTCCAAATTTTTGTTTAGAATATATAATCAGGAATAAATGACATGGAATTTTTACTAATTTGACTCAAATTTAAAATATGCTAAATTCAGCGAATTAAAATTTGTATTATAGTAAACTAAATAATGTATTTGATAAAATTGTAATTTCTGTGAAATATTAGTTTGTATATATTTTTTTTTGGTAAATATTTGAAAATTGTAAAATGCATTTAGATATTATGGCTGGAGGAATTAACAAAAATATATTTATCGAAAATAGTGCTTAGGGCCTAGGTACCTAATCTTTATAGTTTGTGATTGAGACTTACAATTAGATGTGTAAATTTTCTTAAAAATTTAGCTCTAAATTCGGTAAGACTTGTAGCGTTACGAGATATTTTGTTTTTTTCTAGTAAATCAAATGTTTATTTTGATAGAAAAAGACTGATTATCTTGTAATATTACGAGTTTTACGAAATACGAACAGAATTGGCAACTTAGTTTACATCAATTCAGATTTTTTCAACATAAATATTCCTATGGTGGCATTCTGAACAGTAATGTATCGTAACAGAATGTTTTGTCTTTTTCTAGTAAATGGAGTTTTTCATTTGATAGAAACAGAAAACATATTTATTATTGTTTAGAATACTACCATTAGTTGTCCAAGAAGTGTACAGTGTTATATTTAACACAGTATGGATTCTACATAAGTACAATTTTTAGATCGTAAATGTTTACTTAAATATCTTATAAATTTATACAAATCTTATTTTATTTTGAAGTATTATAATAACGGCGATTTAACAGCGATAACATGTCATCGGGATTATTTTTCAATGAGAATTATATAAAAATAAAAAATAACTAATAAGCTGAACGGATGTATGCTATATGAAAACGATGTTACATATATATTGCCAATATACAATGAACACAACGATATATTTATTAAAAAAAAGAGGATAATTCTAGAAAATTGCACGCTATATTTCCAATTTAGCTGCCATTATAAATATTATCATTTGACCTTCGGACAAGGCGAATTTCAATAGAATCTATAAACAAAAATCGGCGCTGCGCTTCGCGTATGGCTTTGTTATCATGAAAACAGCTTATTATATTTCTTCTGTGTACATATACCATAATTTCCAAGGCTGTAAAAAGGGCACATACTGCCTGCATTCAACCAGTCTTATTATTTTATTATTTTTTTTCAATTTTTCATTAGTTTTTATTTTCTGTTTTGATAGAATATTGTTCATTTTTAACTGAGTGGGTATGTGTGATTAAAATTTGACATGGGAAATTAAAAATATATGAAATACTCTTAACATTGTAAAAAAACTTTCAGAACTTATTGCATTAAAATAAAATGGTGATGTACGTGGAGTACGTCGAAACATCGATTATTAATAAATATTAATAGAGAATTATAGCCTAAAGCTGTTTTATTTTGAAATACTTTTCATTAATTCTGTTCAATAATGATTTTTTTTGTAACTTGTTTCTATGTTCTGTTCATTTACTATAAATGTCATTTGTATCATTTTTCCTGATAAAGATGTACGTTGAGTACCGATTACTAATAAATATTAATACAGAACTACAATCTAAAGCCATTTTATTTTAATATAATGAGTTCTGAAAGATTTTTTACTATGTTTAATTTCTTTATTTTATGTGTTTTGTACTCGTATTATTATTTCACCTAAAATAATAATATATTACAAATATTGTGTTTTTAAATTATATATTTATTGAGATATATCAATTTATTTTAAAAAACATTATTACTCAACATATTTAAACTAATTAAATATTGTCCACTAATTACTTAATATAGTTTATAAACCAATCATAAACCTGTATTTGAAATATTTGACGAGTTATTATTTTTATTATTATAATAACTATATCGAGTTTGAGAAATACACACATACACAATCACGCCATGTACCTATTAGGGTGTACCACAAATTTTTCTATTATGCTAAAATGAGTTTGCGCCAAATATTTCTATCCAGACAAGCAACTTTTGCTTCATTTACGTTCATAATGTCACTCGTACATGCTCTTTTATTTCTACCATTTGGAAATATTGACTCACACAAAACACTCTCTCACATACATTCTTTAAATCAAAATGCTTATTAGATAAATAATTGCTTGAATATCTGAATTTACACAGGTTTTATAAGATATAACTGGGATTTGCCTAATTCAGACATCAGATTATTAAAAATATATATAACAGAATTTTACATATAAGTAATATGAGAAAGTTATGATTAAAAAAATATCTGCAAATTTTGCAATAATTTTTTAATGCTGGCCATTTTAATAGGAATATATAATTTTTTTTATAGCTTTTGTACATATTGGATAGGCAATTAAAGTACCGTTAAGACGATCGTTATATAATTTACTGTTTTTATTTTTCATTGAAAGTAAATTGATACGTATTATGTATCTGCATGCGAAAACATTATACACAATTTCTCGTTCATTATTTAATTTTTTTTTTCAAAAGAAGAATGAAAGTTCTTCATTAATTTATAACGATAGTAAAATTATTTTATTGAATGTTTGAATTATTAGGTATTATCGAGGGGGGGGGGGCATTTCTTCAAATTTCGTACACCAGATCGTATACATATTTTAAGTATGATTGTTAAGATTGTAGCGATTTTTTGTTGATTTTTACGGTTTTATACGAAATTTCGTTTAAACTCAATCTTAACCAATCATACTTAAAAATCTGTTTAATCTGGTGTACAAAATTTGTTGAAGTCAGTTTCTCCTCGGATTATTTAAATTTGCAATAAAACAAAACTGAATCCATCTCTGTGTGATAATCTCCGCCCCTGATGTCAACCGTGCAATTAAAACCTTTAATTAAATTAATATATGTTTCGTTTTGCCTTTATAGTATATTCTGTTGTTTATCATTTTAACATATTTTATTATTTTACTCGTTTATTATTCCATACATACATTAATATTATAAATATCATGTACAACAACAAATATCGATTATGTTTTGTTTTATTTAAAAATAAAATACATTGAGAATATATATAGTGGGCTTTGAGATGGAACTCTGTACAATATGAAAATCTGATAACGTTTCAATATGAATTACAAATTATTAATATATGTAAACATATACATACTTGTTCATTTTTATTTATAATAAAAGAGGGTGGAATATATCGAAGTATTAGTTATTGGTTTTGGTTTAAAAAAAAAACAACTGAAGTTGTCAATATATAATTGATTGAATTTTGCATATGTATATATGTAAATATTTTATTCTGAAATAAATTTGTTAATGATGTTACTGCTTATAAAGTTTTTGAGACGATATGTCATCTGTATAAAAACATTATTTCAACATATTAAAAAAAAGTGTGGATCAATTCTGTTCACATCCGTAAAAGTAAGGCCTGTATTCTCACCTTACTTTTACAAGTGATTTTTATCAAAATTTCTTTTGACGTTTATTTAAAATTACTTATTAAGCAATTTTAATTTGTCTATTTGAATTTTATAATATTAGACATTAAAAAATATATCAAAAATAAAAATACTATTCATATTTGATAAGAGGTAGAGGTAAAAATTTATTTTAAAGCAATAAATAAAAGGACTTTTTCATAAACAAAAGAGTTGGAAATACGGGATATTGATATCATTTTCTATCAAATGTAAAATTCTATTTACTAGAAAAAGACAAAACATTCAGTTATTAGAATTGACCTATCAATTTATCCAATTATTTTTCGACAATGTAATTTTTCCGTGGGTGAAACCGCACTTATACAATTTGGTGTATAAATTAATTAAAATCATTGTACAATCTACTAGAATTTATTAAAATCTTAGTAAACCTTTAAAATTCTTAAAATCTTTAAAAATCTTGGTAAAATCATTTAACAATTTTCTTAAAATCTAGTCAAATCTTTACAAGTTTTAGAAATTTTATGTAAAATGCTTAAAATCAACGAAATATCACTACAATCTCATCAGTCATACTTAAAATTTTTACAATCTGGTGTACAAAAGTTGAGGAAATGATTTTTCTGATCAACAATTTTAATTCCAAAGTGAAATTAATGTGAAACAAATATTAATTAATAAGCGATATATTATTAATTACTTAGATTAGGGTGTTAATGACTAATTAAAAGCCTATAAATTTCTATAATTTTCAGCTGTGAATCAAGTCATTTACATTCGTGTTATTTATCTTTCCTCTCAGTTTTTAATTAAAGTGCGCGATGAACATGTTTAAACCTTATTGATATTAAAATTGATTTTAAATATGTATATATTCAGTGATCGGTATTCATTAAAGTATTATATAGATTTATGTTACTTACTAAAATTATGTAATGTTGGACATATTTCTTGTTGAATTTTTTTGCGGTAGACAAAAAAATATCTATTTTAGTTATTTAAATTTTTATTTGGAGTGACAATTTATATTTATTGTTATTTTATTTATATGTAAAACACATCTAATTTAACAAAATATATGTTTGTTGAAATTTGGAGTAATATTTTTTTTGTACTATTTTTTTTTTTTTAAATTGGTGTAGAAAACATTAAAACTTTTAACAAGCATTTTAGATTTTTTTATGAACTTGATTATGTAAACCACCTGTACAGTTTGGTGTACAAATTAATGACAATTTCTTAAAATTTTAGTAAAATTTTTTAAAATTATGGTAACGTTAATTAAAGATTCTCTTAAAATCATGTAATCTTAGAAATCTGTAAAATGAACACAAAATCAGTACAATCTCAAAAGTCCACGCAAACGTATACTTTCAAAATCATTCCAATATATTTTTTTAACCACACGTTCATTTGCTCAAGATGACCGAATCGCATCTTAACTGACTATCACTAACTTTTGCAAAACATTTTTATTTAAATTTTACATTCATCATACACTAATCTATTTCGTACCCGATTTCTTCTAGACGTAGACACCAAAATAGCATTGTATATATACTTAAACGGGCTTCTCTGGAAACATATAACAAAAGTACTCAAAGCACCTAAAATCTTACAGCCAGCATTAACCCTTCTTTCAATTTCATGATTAAAGCGACCATCTTTAGACAATATACTAACCAAATACATAAACTCATATACTTGCTCTAAACGTGCACCATCAGTTAAGAATAAATCAACCAATAAGAATATAGAAATATATACTACAAATTAAACATATTAGATCGGTTTATCAAATGTAATATGACTAGAAGGCTAAGGTTTGGTTGTATAAAGTGTTGTTAGCTTATCAATGAGTTAACTACGCAACTAGAATGTCAACTTTCTTCAAACCTTGTCATAGATTGGTCAGTTGGTAAGTTAACGAATTGATTAACTGACAAATCGTTTAACAATGCTTTGTGCAACCGGGCCTGAAAATTATCTATTCTTTTTTTTTATAACACAACTAAAGTAGCATTTGCAATTCAGTTCAAACATTGAGTAAAAAATTATAAACAATGACAAATTTGCTTGTCAGATCCAAAAAAAAGGTACACCTAGATGGGGCGAGGACGATAAAATAGCTTATGTATGTGAGTGAACATTTCAAAATGGCATATACGACGCATAAGTCCTCTCTTGCTGTATATACCATAACCTAACTTATAAGGACATAAATATTTCACATAGCGTAATATCCTACACGCAACATGCGTGTGTGTATGTGTGTGTGTATATATATCCGCCAACGCGCACGCGTCGAAACAAAAAAATAAAACAAAAACGAAACGACCAAACGAAAAAAAAATGACGACCGATTAAAGTTATTGGTCGTCAAGTGGAACGATTCTGTGTTGTATTACCGAACCTGTTTCTGTGTGTGTTTGTGCGTTTGTATTTATGATTATACATACGTTAAGTTTGTGTATGTGTGTGTGTGTGTGTGTGAAGTTACCTTTCCTTTCGATCGGATTGAGAAGAAGTGAATTTGAATTTAAGCCGCTTAAAAAGTGACAACATACAGCTTTGTTGTATGACCATAGTAGGTTTTACATATATTAACGTATCGTATTTTTTTTTCTTTCTATAAGGCATTAAATATTTATGATATGTCGGCATTTTTTTTTTCTGTAGATTCTATTTTGAATTTGATTCTGACGTAATGTAATTTAATGTAGCTGATATTTATTTTTTTATATCGTCACAAAATATTGATTTATATTGTTATTGAGACACAGAAATTTAGTCTTATGCTGCAATTCTGTTCATATCTGTACGATCTGTAGTGTTACAGAATGTTTTGTTTTTTCTAGTAAGTAAATTCAATTTTTTTATTGATAGAAAAAGACAATATACGTAAACAGAATTGCAGTATTAGTATATAAAAAGAAAAGAAAATTATTTATTAAATAAGTATATCTATTTAGAACGTCAGTGAAGGTGACAGATATATTTAGGCAGAATTTTGACCCTAACCGCCAAATTTTGGAACTTCAGCTGTTTTTCAGCCAGTTTTCCCGTAAAGTTAGCTGAATCCCTAAAAACGATTCAAAAACACTTGCGATATGACTTTATTTTTCTTTAACTTTAGATTTCATTTAGACAAAAGATAGGGCTTATTTTTTTAGATACTTGATTGATCTATAAATAAATCAAGATATCTATTTCTTTATAACTTTTGATTTATACTTTATAGAAATTTCATTAAAATAGCATAAAAATATATATCGTCCTACATTTACTTTTGACACAAGTAAAAAATACAGTCAATTTTGAAGCTTATGATTGGTCAATGTGCGTGTCAGTAATATATTGTTTTTTTTTTCTTGATTCATTATAAAATAATAAACATATTTGAAATAATAATATGTTTATGAAATAATATTAAATATAGTTAATAGAATAAAAAAAATAAATAAATATTTACTTCAGGCAATATTACATATTTGTAGAAATAGAAACAGTTATTTTACTTACGTGTAGTTTAAATAAATATTGTTTATATAATAATTGATTTCACGCATATTATTTGCAATGACCAACTGTAATACTATATAGTATATACATAATGTCTAATTAATAAGGAAATATCAATATATGTTTGATTTCGTGTATATATGTTAATTTCTGTCGGAATCTAAATAACACTTCCTAAAAAAATCAATTTAATTTAATGAATTTTTTTTATGTATATGCAAATTTTTTTTTTTACGATTATGAATAAATAAAAATTTATAACGTGGATAATGTTAATAGTCTGATGTAACTTTTGGTTTTTTAAATATTTTTAACATATTTAAAGAGAAATGTTTGTTTTTACATACTTTTAAGTTTGGTTTATTTGAAAACATGAGAATAACTTTCATATAAATAATCAGCCATTGCCTTCAGCTATAAAGCCGGAATGAACACCGGCATCAGTCGCCTCGAAGCGGCTGATCCACACACCGTACTGACGAAGTCCGAAAGACTGAAACACGTGTCTACGGTTAAAAATCTGGCCAGGCATTGATAAATAGCTTTATAGCTGAAGGCAATGGCTGATTATTTATATGAAAGTTATTCTCATGTTTTCAAATAAACTCTTCTAATTAAACACTTTCATAAACGACTATACGAACATTTATTTGTTCAAAAGTCAAAAAACACTGCACTTTTAAGTTTATTTGTTAGTTTGCTGGGGTCTTTATTTTTAACTACTTCCACATATTAAATTGTCTTGAATTTTTGCACACAAACGTAGTTTCAATAATACAATATAGACCAGTGCCGTAGCCAGGGGATGTTAGGGGGTTAAACACCCCCTCCCCAAGAACCTGAACTACCAAAAACATACGTATGTGAAATATGAAATATGTTATTTTACTTTCATTTGTATAAAAATAATTTTTATTGCTCTTTATTTTTTATACAAATTATAGTATTGTCTTTATTGATTAATATTATATCATTTCTTTAGTAACTTCCTCCCCCCATGACAAGTTTCTGGCTACGCCACTGATATAGACAGATTATAATTCTAGTATATTGTTTCTAAAAAATATTAATTTAAATGTTATATTTTTTTTTTTAAAATAAAAACAACTTTTGGTTTAGATTATATTTGGTTAACTTTATGTCTTTATTAGAGCATAAAAATTATAAATAAAACAAAAAGTAACTAAGAAAAAATTAATACAAAACACAATCACGCTATGTACCCAAGAGGGTGTGGCACAATCTATTTCTACTATTCTAAAATTAGTTTTCTCCAAACATTCTTATCCAGACAAACAGTCTCTAGCTTCATTTACATTCATGATACATCTCATACATGCTCTTCTATTCCTACTATAAATCATGCAAAATAGTCTTAAACACAACGTTAAATCAATAGTTATTTTAATTCTTTATTTCGCCTTTTCTGCAAACACACAATTAAATAATAAAACAATAATAAATCTGATCTGATTTCAACTGCCATCACTGACGTTGGCAACGCTGGTTACTTTACGCATCGCATTATAACATCGTTTGATAAATGCCAAATTTTTCAGTATCTATTTTGTAAAGTGTAAACTTTGAGCCAGCCGTAGATGAAATATTATATTATACATATGTCATGACAACATTCATGTAATATATAGAATCACGTTACTAAAACAACGTAATATTATGTCAGTTTAAAAATATATGTATATTTTGAAAATATATATTTAAGTATTAAATAGAATATTATAAAATTCGGGTCTTGGCCAAGCCGAAATTTGCCTACGCGTAAAAAAATTAACGTAAATACTAAAATAAATACACTATTGTACATTATAATACAGCAATTACACTTTTTATGTTCAAAATTATTTGTTAATTTATTATTTCAACATTGTCACAACAGACCTTTAATTTTTTTCAAGTCTAATGTTGATTATATTACTCAGCATATTTTCCCCTCCAAAAATTTACGTTGTAAGATTTGAAATTTGCTGGTGGATTGGTAAATTTTTTGATTAAGTATTTAGGTGCTTAATTTACAAGTATTCAATTACTTTTTTTTTTATTGAAACTATTAGAAATATAAATCTATATTGTGGTGAAGTCTGATTCGATTTTGGTTGTCTGTGAAATATTTGAAGGTTATGTGTTATGTCAAACAAGTGATAGGTATTGTTGGATCGGCCAACTTGGATTATTTATGTTTTATTTGCCGTTTTTCTGTGTTGTTACTTTATATGTGTTTTAGAATCAAATTTTGGTAGATTTATTTCAAGTGAATTAAACTTTGGTAGGTAAATTAAGACTGCTATACGAGTTAAGTTATTTTCTACGTAAATTACGTTTCATCCACTGAGTGAGTAAAATTTAGCTTACAGCCAAAGTTTTTACTTTTAACTCAAAAGTGAACGTGTTTATGAATTGGATATTTGGATTTCTAATAGAAAAAAATTTAATATAAAAAAATAATACTAATTAATAGTATAACTATTTTCAAAGCTTTGCTGGTTTAAAAAATAAACTACATTTAAACATTTGAAATAATAGTAAGTAGCAGTATAACTACTTATTTTAAAAGATTGCTATAAAATTATTTATTATTTAGTTAGAAACATAGGGGCCCGTATTTCCACCTCTCTTGTTTATATAAAAGTCCTTTTATTTTTTGCTTTAAAATAAATTTTTATTTCTACCTTTTATCAAATATATGAATAGTATTTCTATTTTTAATATATTTTTTTTATATCTAATACTATGAAATTGAAATAAACTAATTAAAATTGCTTGATAAGTAATTTTAAGTAAACGTCAAAGTATGTACTTTTAACAAAAACAAAACAAAAAAATAATAATTTTCTGTTCAAATATGCTGCTAGTTTTATTTTTAAACTAAATGTTAAATAATTTTATGAAAAATACTGTTACTATTATTTTTTTTCTATTAAATTTTTTATTTTTATTAAAAAAATTTAAGTTTATAGTTCAAAAATACGTTAATTTTTGAGTTTATAGTAAAAACATCGGATCTAAAATGAAAATTTTCTCAATGTATACTTAAATTAAGTTTTAATCAGACAATTCCAACTCGTCATGTAAAGGTCTTATTACCTTTTAAGCCTTAATTTTATTTCTAAAAATATGTTTTTTTTAAATATACTGCATGTCCAATTATTGTATAATTAAGTAAGTATATTAGATCATTTCATTTTAAAAACTGTACAATGCATGTGGAATGTAATATAAATTAGAAATAATTTCTGATTCTATAAACCGATTTTGAAATCGCTCTTATGACTGCTCTTATGACAGTTTACGTTGTCTTAAAACCGATTTTAAAACCGAGCTTGTAGTATCAGCCATCATGGATTCTCGGTTAAAAGGTAAAATTCATTAACTCTAATATTTTATTTGAGCGAAGACAATGGATTTATGAATATCTCTTTAAAAACAAGATATACTGCACAGAATTTTACTGTAAACAGAAATACTATACTTCTCATTTATAATTATTTCTAAGTACTAATCGAAAAATATCAATAGAAAATTAAAATAATTGTCGCTTAGTTATGTCAACTCAATTTTCAGAAAAATTGTATTTAATGACTTTTACCTTCAAACCGATATTCAGAAACAAAATATTAAAAATACAGTTGAATTATAAAAAAGAGTAACTTTTAAATAATGTAATTAATTATTAAAAAGAAAATTTTGAGAAATCAAGTCACTTTTTAATAAATCAAAACTGTATATTATTAAACATTGGATTATATAAATAAGTAGATACAAGACAAGACAAGAATTCTGAACAGAATTTTTTTCTAGCAAATATAATTTTTTATTTGACCGAAAATATTCTGTTCAGAATTCCACCATTTATGCTAGTATTCTATGCTGTTCCATAAGTTCTATAGTACTGTAAAAATTTTTCTCGTTTTCTAACATAAAATTTATTTCTATTTATTAAAGAAAGACACAAATAGTCTATATAGCTTATAGAATAATACAGAATACTGCTATTAGTTTTAGCATCTATAGTATTTGGTATATGGTATCATAATCTCTGGTGATGGATTTGTTTTGGTGTCTGGTTGCCATGGTGATGGTGAATAAAATAAATCTTGTTGGGTAATGCCGCTACCTTGCAACAGCACACGGTTTATATAGTTTTGCAAATGTGTGTGATGTGATGTAGTGGTATTATCCTTCAAGAAGCATGCTTCCGTTCAATTTGCACGCAGTTTTTTTTTTTTTTAGTTTATTATTTTATTATTTTATTTTCTAATATAGTAATGCATTTTTGTATTTGCACGTTATATTTTTAGTTTTATTTTATTTTGTATGAGATATCACAAAAGTAATTTGATTAATAACAGAAACTAATATTTTAATATTTAAAAATAATTTTATTTAATTGATAAGTGCCAGTTACGTAAAACGTTATTAACTATGTAACTAGATCGTTAACTGTCTTCAAAGCACCTTCGGACCTATTCTATAGCATTACTGTTAAAATTAACGACATGTTAAAAGAAATATTCTAGGATTTTGTAAAGTATTAGAACAGTAATGATCTTATATAACATGCTAAGCATTTTAATAAATTCTGGAATTTTTGTTTTAACCTGTAATGAATTTTAACATTTATTTTAACTATATTTTGGCCAAATTTTTGAAAGATATTACTTTTGTGATATTGACATTTTTATATAATGCATTTTGTGATATTTGATTTGCAACAAATTTATTTATGTAATTTATTCAATTATGTTTATTATTTTTTATTTCTGCTCTTTGCTATAATTATGTAGACATAGAAATAATATTGATTATTTAGTGATATAGGTCAGTCAATATTTTGTGGCAAGTTCAATGTCAATATAAGCACGAATATATTAGATTTGCATTTATGATTTTTTGTTGTCATGAAATTGTTCATTTTTGTGATGTTTTCATAAAATATTGATTGATGTGTCTCATATTTTTTATAGTATTATGTATTGATATTATATTGTTTTCCATTGAGTATGTGTAAGATAATTTTAATACTAAATCAAGAAATAATTAAATATGTTTTAGTAGTACTAAAATTATTAAACTGAATATACAGTTGAATTTTCTAAATATGTAAAAATAAATGTTGAATTTTTATATTTAAACCGAAATTTTTTCATAAGACAAATTATTATCATAATTTTAATAAGATATTAAAAATATTTTGTAAATAATTTTATAGTATTAATATGAATTTTGATACAAAATAGTTGAATTCAAGTTGTTATTTTAAATAAAATTTACAGAAATATTCGGAAAATGTATGATAAATGATTGTACAAAAATATAGAAATATATAGTAAGTTAGAAAATTATCTAATTACATTATTATATTTGGTATTATAAAATTTAAATAAACTATTTTAAAATGCTTAATAAATGATTTTAAGTGAACGTCAAAAGCACTTTTTTGAAAAAGCACTTTTTCATATGAGGTGAGAATACGGGCCATAGTTTTTAGACGAAATATTTAAAATATTAGAAAAATTATTTATTTCATGTATATTTTGGAAAATTTAACTGTAATATAATTTCTGAATCTAGTTTTAATTTAAATAATGGTTCTATTCTGTTCATATCGTAAGACATGTATGCCGCTATTTTGATTATTAAATTTAATTTAAATCTTTAAAATAAAACAGCTTTAGGTTATAGTTCTGTATTAATATTTATTAATCGACGTTTCGACGATTCAACGTTCGTCTTCATCAGAAAAATGATGCAAATGACATTTATAGTAAATAAACAGAACATAGAAACAAGTTACTAGGTAACAAAATAAGTAACTAGATCATTAAATTTATGAAGGAAGCACAATTTTATTTAAATTAGTGCTTGAAGTTATCTTTTTCTTTATAAATTTCTATTGTTTCTCTTATTAATCTGCTGTTATTCTGCAAGGCTACAGTTTTTGCAGATGTGAACAGAATCGACTCGTAAATTATAATAGCATGTAGTTATAATTTAAAATTCTTCAAGTATCATCTATATTTTTTTCTCTTTAATTTTTATTTTCAGAGTTAACAAAATCTATTTTTGATGTCTTTTGATGTAAATTTAATAAGCACATTAGATATTTAAATATGATTTTGTTTATTGAAATGCCAACTTAGCTGCAAAATTTTATTTTAGTTTTAATTTTAGAAAAGAAACATGTGACAGGAATTAATTTCCACTGTTTGTGTTTCTCGACATTTATGATTCCATAAAAATTAACTAATACGCCAAAACAATACTGCATTTAAATTGTGTGTTATTTGTAATATTTAATAAAATTTAAGAGTATTTTTCTGGTATATTATTAGACAATGTATATCCAAGGTTCGTGTAGTTTATACCATAATAAACTTTCATTTTTATATTATAAATTATTGTGTGTTATTTCGAACTTATATTAGTCTGTGTGTGTGTATGTGTGTATTAATTTAAAAATATTATAGCGCGAGTAATTTTCTTTAATGTATATATGCGTAGACACGGTTTATTAGAATAGCAAGTAAGTGAATTGAAGTTTTATTGATGCTCAGTTTGTTCAGCACAAACGTTCATAAAATTTCGAATATTAAATGATAAATTATGATTTGAATCAGTTGATATTTCTATTCAGAGATAAATGGCTTCTTTATGCCTGTTAAAGACTTTTTATTTTATTAAAAACAAAAATTAAATATATGAATCGTGTTTGACATGACTTCATAATATAATAAATAGATTTTAAGGATTTTGAAGGGGTTTGAATATAATAATTATTTAAATATTTTTTTTTAATATACCACGGTTTTAACACGGACTAGAAAAAATTATTTTAGACTTTTTATACTTCGTGTTAAAAAACGGGGTATATTAATTTTTTTTTTTTTTTATTTAAATAATTATTTTCTGCTTTTAAGTCTTGTTAAACTTTAACCTTTATAATTATATAATATAATTTTAATAAAAAGTCAGGGAAATTGATTCTTACAAATTTTTGGTCACCCTATATATCTACACATTTTTATCTTTTTATTTTTTTCTTAAAGTTGTTACAATTTTCATGTTTAAATGTTTATTATGCTATATTCAATGTGAAAGGTAGAATTATATTTTTTTATTATTTAATAAATTTAAAAGTCAATATAATAAAATACGTAAATTTAGTTATTGCTTAAGTAAACTATTTTACTTTATAATATAATAACAATTCATTATAATATAGTTTACTCGAAAAGGTTAAGACTTAACACATAAGTGAACTTTAAAAATATATTTTACATCTATAAAATCTTGGCGTATGTTTTTTTGCATAAATAATTTTTATGGCATATTACAATACTATAGTGCTTATACTTAACTTAACTTAACTTGCTGTCAACAATAATGATCTCTTCCTTCACAGGAAATGTGGTAACGTAATAATAATATTATAATACGTTTGACGAAAAAAGTAGATTTCTGGCATACTGTCTTGATTATAATAAAATCAAAAGTTTTTAGCGAATGATTTTCTATTATTTTTTTGATATATATAATATACGAGAACTTTATGTATCTCAATGTCTAATGTTACTCGTAATACCTTGTATTATTGATTATTGAAAACAAATTCTTAAAAACACAATTGTTTTCAAAATAAAGAACCCCAAAATATAAAAGAATTGGGTCAACTTTTCATGTAAGATCGTGTTTATACCTAAACATAACTATACCATAAACGACCCTTAAAGAAATGTATTTTTCTCAATAAACAAAAACACACAATAAAACTAGTAAAGTTCAACGTACCAGATGTGGTTTTTTAAAATATAAGTAAACAAGTATAATTATTATCGAAACACATTTTTAAAAAATATTAATAGTAAGATAAATTAATAACATAAAAATTAAAAAATTAGGTACAGATATTTGCCTCGTTTCACATGTAACATCAATCGCGTTCGCCTTATTTATTTTATCAGAAAAAAAAAAGCAAAAACAATAATTAAGGTACTAATTTAAAGCAAGAACGTCTGGGATTAAACTTAAAGTAAGTGTTCTAAGTGTCCTCCTTTGGCTAATGCATTTCCATCACAAAATCCATAAATAAAAATTATATCAGCATACTCATGTACTGTGAACTCATCCATAATTCATTTAATGTTGATGTCAGAGAAAACTATTAAATTATTAATTATTATTATTATTATTAAATTATTGCTTTAAGTTAGTACCTTAATTATTGTTTTTGTTTTTTTTTTCCTGTTAAAATAATAAGGCTAACGCGATTGATGTTTCATGTAATAAACTTCTAACGGCTACAGTTCCATTTTCGGACATATGTTTATTTGAAGTTTTTTTTATTTAGATTACTCATAG
Organism: Clivina fossor; assembly: GCA_963966155.1. NCBI lineage: Eukaryota > Metazoa > Arthropoda > Insecta > Coleoptera > Carabidae > Clivina > Clivina fossor. The sequence goes on along the minus strand of OZ014563.1, from coordinate 17,087,641 downwards.
GAATCATTCGGTGTAGTTTTTCCCCGACGTCATAAATCACCCTGTATAGTTACTATAGAATCTTATCTTATTTTAATAAATAGAGAATTTCATATGTTAGCAAAAGACAAAAGAATAATACAGACTACCAGCATAAAAGCATTTAAAAACTACATAAAAAATTTGCAGTATAAATTCCATTTTATGCCTTTTTCACATAAAAATTACATTATATTTGCTGGCATGCAAAGTTCACACATTTATTCACCGGTAAAGTGTTCATATACATATACATGCTGCACACGTTGCCATAGTAACGCGTTTTATATAGCACACTCGATTTTTTATGTTTGCAATCTTGTTTATACTATATATACAATGTTTAGAGTTTCTGTGTAAGAAAATTTGCATGTGGCATTGTAAGTTTAATACCTCTGTGTTAAGATTTAGTTAGGAAGGTACAACTATCTACCTTAGGCTAGATGCACACTGATTGGTCACAACTAGACAACACACTACTATACTTCATTTGCTGAAAAGCGATCACTCAGTTCCAAAATTTTTAAAAAATATATTTATATTTTGCTTATATATAAGATAATGTAAACGTTGTTATTGACATTTGGAGTTGGATGGGGGGTAGTTTTATATCTACACAGACTAAATATCTAAGCGTCAAACGGGCTATAGTCGCGACAAGATAATAAGATAGGGACGTCATAATCACGTGATAAAACTTAACAACATGAAACTCACTAATGAACAAAATTAATTTTATTCCATTCTACATATAATGAACAAAATCTTCTTGTAACTATTTACGTATGTTATTTTAATCAAATTCAAATGTAATATATACAAATATATCGTATACATTGAATTCTATACCAACATGAAATGGCAACTGGGCGTGACTAAGTGAAGCTTAGTTCAGTTAGCATATCTATCTCTCTCTAACGCACAGGCCCGGAGTAGGAAATATTCACAATTTTTACAGATAAATAAAGCAATATGTTAATTGAAACTGATTTCCTACTTCTTAAGCATAAAAAAAGAATAAAAATATAGGTCAAAAAAAAGTGGAAAGCAATAAGTTGGAAATAAATATTCAATCTTGTAAATGATCTTGCATAAACATATTTATTATTAAATATTGACAGATAAAATACATTAAAATTATAAAAATATTTTAATATTTTAACGCCACGTCTAAAATAAAAATAATTAATAATTATACATACATCTTTTAACATAAAAATAATAATAATTCTAAGCGTCTAAAAGTTTATTGAGCAATAAATTAAATATTGGAGATGTGCTACATACTAATATTAAAGTTAATGGTAATTGATAAATTTAATAGTAAAGTGTATATAACAAAATTTTTAATAAAATAAAATAGAAATAATCTAGTATAACAAGTTATAAAATAATTTAAATATTTCAAATAGAGTATTTTATATATTTTTTACATATTTAAATTATAGTTTTTTTTTTGTTATTTTGGTGTAAAAATAAGCATTAAAAAAACGTACTATAAATAATTGAATTTAGAATTTGACAAACAATTCAAATAATATATAAGATTACTAATATTATACATGTTTAAATAAAATTAACTTATTTAATTTAGTCCGAACGCTTGAAGCATTTCCATGACTTCGTAAAGTTTCGGTTTGTGAGTATGCATACCCTCTAATATTTATAAATATTTCTACAATTTTTTTAATTAATTGTATTTCATGAGCATCTTCCGTTATATCAGACACTAATAGATGTGCGGGTATAAAAATATGTAATTTGTCTATAAAATGCTTACAAACAGTTAAAATAATTCTTTGTCGAATATTTTTTTTGCAAATTTCGTTTGAAATTATAAAACTACCACTCAAAATATCCGTAATCGTATACCGTAGTCAAGTCCAAAAATAATAGCCGAGTCAAAAAATATAGAAAAAATTTAAATACGAGTAAACACAGATATTACAAATGTATCGCTTAAGACACTTAACAAAAGTGAAGTAGATTTAAATACTACCCTGTTTTGTGCCTTACCGAATGAATTCGAGCATGCGCATTACAAGTAATAGAAAAGGATAGCTATACTAAACAGCTGATTATTTTGACATTTCTTAGCTTCACTTAGATGCATGTGTAAAGCATTGTGGCTCCGCCCAGTCGCCGCTCCATTTGTGATACAACTCAATGATCGTATATTATTGGATATTTTTAATCGAAAACAACTTATTTATTTTTGCTATATTTGACAGCATTGATTTTTAATGTCAAAAGTCACAGTACGTTTATATTAGTTCATTTGTTATATTTTGAATATTTTGAATTTTCATTTGAATATTTTGTTGTATTTTTGTAATTTATTATGGCAAAAAAATGGTCTAGGCGATGTCAACAGTTAGTAGGCAATTTAATTTTATATTTTGACCAAGAAAAGGAAAATAATAATAATAATAATATATGTAGAAGCTCATATAAACATAGTAGTGAGTGACGTTATTTGCCTAGTGACAAAAATTGATGACGTCCCTATCTTTTTATCTTGTCCCGACTTTATCACGTATCGAATGACGATCACGTAAAAATTTCTTGTTCTTTTGTCAGCGAATGCAGTTTACACATATTTAATCACAGTACAACATAACATATACAATATTTAATCATGATGAAGTATTTCTGCTTTAGAAATTATGTTATTTTGTAACTAAATGTGTCTAACGCTGGTTTTATACGATGTATTTTTTCTATAAAAAAAAATGTATAGTTTTCTGTACAAACCAAATTTTCTGTATTGCATGATCCAATATTCGATTCTATAGTGACAGTCTATATAGAAAAATGTATGAAGTAGAACACGTTCTATTTTTTATGCAGTTTTGACGCGAAACTGAATGCGCATTGATATTAAAAACGCCAAATTCATTTAAGTTATGTATTATCATCAATTCGAATTTATATGTACAATTTTCTTTAAAGATTTCTTATTTAATTGAAGCAGTAAAAATTATTATTGATGTAAATGCAATTTTCAGATTATATATACATATATAATTAGATATAATAAATTGTCAAAATGTAAAATTTGATTCTATATAATGTGAAACGTATTAATTTTGTATAAAACCAGCATAATTTTAAATTGTGACTAACCAATGTGTGTGTCTAGCCTAAATCTGTTTATAGCTCGAAAGTGTTCGAGAATAGGATTCCGTGTCTTTGTTGGAATACTATCATTATTTTAACTTGCACTTATTTGGTGTTACGTCATATATAATGAGTTTAGATAAAATTGTGTTGCATTTGTTTCGTGTTTAACTATTGTTAATCAGTTATAATAACTGTTTATACGGTGAGACGTTGCTTAGCAACGTTTACAGTTATTGTATCAATATTTATATTTTGCATATTGTTATTTATTGTAATCTTATTTGTAACGTGTTTTAAGGAAATTTTATATTTCAGATTTTTTAAATAATAATTCTTTTAAAGAAATTGTTTATTTACGTTATTAGTTAATAAATAACTTGATTTTAGAATCACTATAGTATTGTGTTAAAACATAACACTAATTTTGTGATAAGTAGAGTAGTCTTGAATGAGTTAATAGAATAGAAATACAACTATCAAATATTTGAAACTATAACTAATTTCTAATTTGAAAGTAAAATTTTGCGAAATCACAAAAAAACCTGCAAAACTTATATAATCAGATTTCAACAAATCATTAGTTTGCAAAAACAAATTTACCAACAAAATACCGGATTTCCTATCTGTTTAATCAACAATAAATCAAATTATAAAAACCAAACTTAAACAATTTAACAATATAAATATGATGGTATTTATTTTCTCTTCAAAATCGAAATATATAACGGAAGTTATTATAATTTGTATATTTCCGCATTTTTATAGAAAAAAACATATAATAATAATATAAATACAGACATTTTCAAGGACAGTAAGATGTACAGATTCATTTGTTTTGTTGTTATTTGTCAGTCGATGCGCTATTGTTTCGGTTAAAAAATATCATTTGTTTTATTATATTCATGTTGTTTCTTTTTTTTCGCCAAGGTCGGACAAATATTATCCCGTAAAAAATTACAATTGTCAGGATTTAGCATCGTATAAATTATTTATGATTATTTTTATTTTATTTGGAGATAGAAATAATTCTATTGTTCGGTCAGTCTGTCATTCTTATCTTCGTCATGTATGCAGGAAAATAAATGACAAAAGAAGAACGATTAGCTATAAAACTGACCCGACACACCCCTCTATATTTTCAAGTCAATGGATAAACAATTGACAATCGAGATGGACATTAAAAATATGATCGGTTTTTTATAGGCTATAAAGTGTTTACACTACAGAAATTTAAAAAGCTTTTATTTTTTTTATTCGATGAATAAAAGTTCTTAGACCCGGTTTCATAAATAATAAATAAATTTACTTTCAAAGTTAATTTTATTCCTCTAATAAATAACTTGAAATTTTAAACTCATATTAAAATAAACAGCTTTAGGTTATAGTTCTGTATTAATATTTATTAATAAACGAGGTTTGAACTAACTCAACGTACGTCATGAAAACAAGTTATTAGGCAACAAAATATTATTATATTAATTATTAATATATTAACTCTAATATTAATTATTAAATTTATTTATAAATGTTTAATGAAAATAAATACGATTGAAAACACAAACACAGTGATTGATAAAAATGAAGCACTGTAAACGGTACTATAAATGAACTGCAAAAATATATTCCGGATAAAATTGAGACATATGTACTTCATATTATATATGATTGTCAGCTGAGTGTTAAGAAGAAGCAGAGAATATAGTTACTTATGCTGTACTAAATGTACACTTATTGCGTAATCTTCTCATGGCCTATACTATATTTGCGCTTTTTAATAAAAGGGGGATACAAATATGTGTTAATCTTTTTAAAACTTTATTGATAAGATACTAAAGTTTATTTTATATTATCAGCTTACAGCTTAATAATATATACACAATATCCAAAAATATTGATTTTTTTTCCAAAATATACTAATTACATTTTATTCAAATAAGTCAACTTAGAAATGTATAAATATATAGGGTCGCGGACAATTCTCCGAAAACAATTCACCGAAAACCGTTCACCGAAAACAATTCACCGAAAAACAATTTATCGAATAACCAAATGAAATAGAATTAAACAACCTAATCTAACCTAACCTAACCTAACCTAACCTACCCATCACCCCTCCGTAAAGGGTTAAAGAAAAAAATAAATACGCCTTTTTTAAAGACATTCCTAATATTCATAATATTAAGAATGAGGCTATTTATACATACGGTATGTATACGCAATTGGCTATTTATACATACTGAAAAAAAAAAAACCTAAACCAACCTAATAACCTAACCTTTCCTAACCTAACCACTTTCTAATATTAATTTTAATTTAATTCAATTCTATTTCAGTTGGTTATTCAATAAATTGTTTTTCGATGAATTGTTTTTCGGTGAATTGTTTTCGGTGAAATGTTCGGATACCAAATATATAATATACAGGGAAGTTATTATACGATCTAAACCTGTGCCTGTTAATCAAGGGTTACATTTATTTTTTGGAGTTACTATACGTAAAAGTCTCGCAGAGGATATGTAGATCTTGATAGGTAAGTGTCTATTCGGTTCACATCTGCAAGAGACCTGTGATGTTACAGAATGTTTTGTCTTTTTCTAGTAAATTGAATTCTTCTATTAATACAATAATTCCAAAATAGTTGTACGATTTGCACACTTACTACTACTGCGTCTATGTTTATTGTTTTATTCACTTCGCAATTACATGCTATATAAATGGCAAATTCATTTACTCATTTACTGCGAACTCATTTACTTATTTACGGTGGCGTTTTGCAGTAAAACGCAAACGAACAAACCTAATCTGTAACGCTATAGGTTTTACACATGTAAACCCAGGGTGGCCAAAACCTGGAAAACCGGGAAAAGTCAGGGAATTTTATTGATTCTGGAAAAGTCAGGAAATTTCATTTGTAGTCAGGGAAAAAAATGTGTTTGGCGAATTCACAAAATTGCAAACACAAATTTCGTGCAAATTTGTATTTGTTTTATTATAATATCAACAAAAATTAATGAATTTCACTTTTAGTATATTAAAATTATTTTTATCCCAATTTTTGTCACATCTACAGTTAGAAATCTTTATTTTAATGAATGTTTTGTGATTCACATTACTTGGGAATTTACATTTGTTTAATAACAAAAGTCAAGGAAAATTTTCTGAAAAAGTCAGGGAAACTGATTTTAGCCACCCTGTAAAACCGAATAGACCCACTAATTTCACATAATTTACTTAGCCTCATAAGATTTTTCCGTGTACCACAAACATTTCACTTTTATTTTAAACTAGAAAAACACGAAACCAAATTCCAGCGAATTTCGTCAAATTTCGTGACCACTTTAGCCGGGGCTCCATATGGTTTTCGTTCGTAAAATGGTTTAGCATGCAATCTAAGTGAACCTGTGTATATGTCCGTAAGCATTTGACCTTGCATGGGTTTGACCTCTTGCAGCGGTACTGAGAAATTCGTCTGCTGGAAGAGAAACAGTTCGAAATCTAGTCTCGCGCGCGGCGAGATAACTTAACAATAAGCTACGAAAAAAAAAGTGAAATGCGCACGCCACTGGCGGTGCTCGCCATCGCCCACGTTCTATTATAGAAATCATAAATTTCCCCCTCTCCTGTACCCAATGGACACGGACGACTATGGTGGTCAGGTGGGCGAGAGCTGGAATATTGTCAAGTTGTAAAACCAAGAAATTTGATCTCTTTGTAGTTTATGTGGATCATATTTTTGTTTTTGTTTCGCTATGATTCAGGCCTTATTGTAACGTGCAGTTGAACACAAAATCTGCAGTGGAAATTTTAAATTGTACAGTGAAAACTTTATACAGGGTGGCCACGCTTCTGGAAAACCTGGAAAACCGGGAAAAGTCAGGGAATTTTACTGGTCAGGAAAAAGTCAGGGAATTTCATTACAAGTCATTGAAAATTTTGTAATTACTAATAATTTTTTTTCCATGGCCGCATTTTCGTTAATCAACTCCTCACTGATCGCATAATTATAAATCCGATTAAAAACTCAATATTTTTCATATATCTTCCCGTAGTAGTGATGTTTCTTTCGCTGAGTGAACCGCAACAAGGTTTAATAAGTAAACCTTGCAAATATTTTTATTTTTTAATATCTATGCGACTGATTAGTGTATGTTTTTCTATATTAATCAGTACCGTTCGATTTTTTTTGTGTATTGATCTCTTCAAGCCCGTCGTTTTATTTGCAGTTCAAATTTTGTCGCGGATTTCTTAATAATGCGATTAGTGGGTGGTTATTTGTTCAAAAATGGTCAGGGAAAATTTTTGAAAATCGCCTGGAAAACCTGAAAAAGTCAGGGAATTTTTTTTCAGAAAAAGAGTGGCCACCCTGTTTATGTTTGTACAGTTAAAATTACTTTTTAATTAAACTTGACAATTTTTCGTTGTTTCTTTAAATTATAAAACGCATTAGGCTTAAGCAGACTCTACACAAAAAAAATTGTGGACATTATATGCACTCTAAAAGGAAATTATGTAATTTTTACCTACAAACCATGAGACACTATGATGTCCAGTATTGAACTGCTGTAATTACAAACATGTAATATTACAGTTAATATAGTAAAATATTTTTCAGAACTCATTGTATTAAAATAAAACTGTTTTCTGATAAAATTATGTTTAATTATTTTATATAAAGACATTCGTCTTCATCAGGTTAAAATTTAAATTTTAATCTGATGAAGACGAGCGTTTAGTTTCGTCGAAACATCGTTTTTATAAAATAATTAAATGAATTTTATCCGAAAACAGTTTTATTTAAGTATTACAGTTTTTTAGTAAAGTCTCTTTTAGTAAATTTACAGAGCTTTAGTAAATTTGCTGTCAGGAATTTTCCACTAATCAACATAATGTGCAGAAATTTTAACAATAGTTTATCTGATTTTGATATTTTCCATGAAAATTTACAGTCACTAATTAATAGCTCAAATAATCAAGTTAAAGTTATAATATTATATATGTATATTTATTAATATTAATATATTAACTGATTTGTCATTTTTTGTCCTGTAATTGGTTGTATAACTGTTGGGCAATAAAGTTATTATTATTATTATTTAATATAATAAATAAATATAATTATTTATTTTTTGTGAGTTCAGGTTGAGGACTTTTATTTATCAGTTGAAAGTTTTATTTTTAAGATACTGAATTAATACAATAATAAATAATATTTTCAACATTATTAGTAACATATAAGGTAAAACAATTTTCATGTTACGTATAGATAGCAAAGAAAACAAACTACGAACTAATCTCATAATCAGCGCAAAAGAATGTAGAGTATATGAACGTGACGTTCGAGACAAAATTAAAAAAAAAAACAAATAAAACAACCAAACTGATTATATACAAAGAAAAAAAAAACAATTGATTTGAAACAAATGAACAAACGAAAGCAAATAATAATTTCAAACAAAACACTATCGACTGACTATCCAGTCCTTACGATAATCAGGTTAATGATCTTTGATGATTTGATGACTGAACTGGAAGTTGAAAGATACAACAGTAACAATTCTGATGATTAATCATTTTTATATATTGTAAAGGAATTTTAGTAATTTTTTTGTTTGGTTATTCGTAATGTCATTGGCCATCGGCCAAATGAAATCAGTTTGTCAAAAGAGATTTTTATATTTCGTTTTTGACAATTCATCATTTAAAGTTTTTTTTTTTGTATTTTCGCTGTTTGTTTATTTTATTATTAATGCGAAATGTTTATTGAAAGAAGTCTTTTGCATGATACCAGTATGAAATTGTAATATATAAACAGAAAAACAAGTAATCTTTGGATGATTTTTTTGAATTTTGTGTTAGTTTTAGGGCTGGGAAAAATTTCGAGATACATCGATAATTGATATTAAAATTAAAAATTATCGAGTTATATACATACATACATACATACATACATACACAATCACGCCATGTACCCAAAAGGGTGTGGCACAAACTCTTTTCAACATCCCGAAATCAGTCGCCTCCAAATACTCCTATCCAAACAAGCAACTTTCGCTTCATCCACATTCATAATTCCACTCTCATACATGCTCTTTTATTCCTACTACTTGGAAACTTTTGCTCACGCAAAACACTCTCAATCATATCACTCCAATTACTCATCGGACGTCCACGCAAACGTATACCATCAAAATCATTCAAATAAATCTTTTTAAGTAAACGTTCATTAGACATTCGCTCAACATGTCCGAATCATCTTAACTGATTAACACCAACTTTTGCTACAACATTTTTTCGCAATTTAACACTCATCATACACTAATCTATTTCGTACCCGATCTCTCCTATTTACACCACATACCCCACGTAAAAATCTCATTTCCACAGCAGTCATTTTCCGTTTATGCTTTTGCAACCAAACCCAACATTCACTACCATACATCAACATATCAATATTATCGATATATCGATATTATCGATATTGAAGATTGAAGAGGAATAATTTTTTTTACACTCTTCAACATGCATTGCAATTTCATGAAAACTTACATAAAATGTACGTATTTTATATTCATATTATGTAAATTTACATATTAAACTGGTGTAAATCAGTTGTTTCGGGTTTTTATATAATTTTTTTTACAGTGTACTATTAAATTTCAGACTGTCACTTAAATACTTCGAAAGCAAATCATGTTGCATTTTAAATATAAAAAAAAAATCATTGCAAACATTTCTAAGAAAGATTTAACATTTAACCATTATAGTTTTATTAACATATGCATTGTTAATGGGTTCATATCTATTACAACCCAGCATTACTCTCATGGCTCTATTTTGAAGCAACTGCAAATTATGTTTACCAATATATGATGAGTAGTTGGAGTGGTATGATTGAGAGTGTTTTGCGTGAGCGAAAGTTTCCAAGTAGTAGGAATAAAAGAGCATGTATGAAAGTGGAATTATGAATGTGGATGAAGCGAAGGTTGCTTGTTTGGATAGGAATGTTTGGAGGCGACTGATTTCGGAATGATTATAAGAGTTTGTGCCACACCTTTTTGGGTACATGGCGGGATTGTGTATGTATGTATGTTTGTAATATATAAAATTTTAAAAAAAAGTCAAATTGATTAAATATAATTTTTAATTAAAAATATATTAGAACAAGTAATATTTAAATAATAAAGGAATTATAACTGTTACAAAACATGCCTTTTAAATCTGAAATATATTGTTTAAATAATATTTTTACTTTCCAAAAATTATATACATGTGACATTTATGCATGTGAATTTCTGCTTTTATTTTTATTATATACTCTAGTTAATTCGTTCTGGGTAAATTGTAATTTTTTATAACTATTGTTTAAGAATTATTATAGTTATTTTTATTATTTCTTAATATTTTTAATTGTGTGAAATCAGCTCAAAATATTCGCGGTTATTATTAAGATTTATTTTGAAATTCGATTATAATTACAAAGTTTATATTAAACAACTCAATTTATTGTACACTCATGGACAAAATTTTTAGCAAAGTATATAAAAAAAATTCTACATGGTGTTAGAATAAGTTAGTGCTGGTTAATCAAATGTTATTCTATGCCACAAAATAAAATCGCATATCTTGTTCACTGCTGACTTAGATCCTCACATCCTATTTCGCTTTATATCTTTTGTTTCTGCGAAATATGATCGCTTGTAAGTTTATTCACACGGCTACACTTTTTTGCACAAAACGCAAGTATCAGCTGAATTTGATTCTAAGTAACTTTTTTTATATTTTGTTTATCTTTAGTAATTGTATTCTTGAGAAAGCCAATGTACTTTTGCTACACGTGCCAGTTTATTTAAAATAAAAATTATGTTAAATTATTTTAGGTATTTTTGTAATTAGATATTCAGTTTCCTTGAATTATTTTTAAAATTTTTGAGGAAGGCATTTCTATCATTTAAAAAACAGATTGGATTTATTATTTTAGATAGATTTTCGATTATAATAGAAATATATGAAGAAAAATATAATACCAATCAGTGTGGAGGCACTGATTCAAATACAATTTGGCTTCCTTTAATTAAAAATTTATAAATTTTATATCAAACTTCAAGATGAGCGTAAAATGTTTGAAGATATATTTTTAATGAATGGTTATGATAAAATTTTTTATCAAGAAAGCAGTACAACCGAGTATACCTAGAGTTGTTGAAGATTTGCATTATGATGAAAACATAATTCATGCTTTTTTGTCTTATTGCGTCCCGACAAAATTTGTCTTGGATTTTAAATTATTGTAAATTGTTTATTATATATTTATTTATATGTGTACAAAAATTTATAAACTAGTAAATTGGTTTACTAGTGTTTAAACAAAATGTTAGAAAATCAATCAGTAATTTTACAATTATTCAGAAGTTTATGACTTTTTTTTTTCCTGATAAAAAATAAATATGGCTAACGCGGCTACAGTTTCGTTAGAAAGCATTTTCGGACATATGTTTATTTGAAGTTTTTTATTTAGATTACTCATAGGAATTATCCGGTGTAGTTTTTCCCCGACGTCATAAATCACCCTGTATATATATTAAAAATTTATAAATTTCATGATTTAGTTACTTTTTGTTACCTATTAACTTGTTTCTATGTTCTGTTTATTTATTGTATATGTTATTTGTATCATTTTATTTGATGACGTACGTAGAGTATGTCGAAACGTCGATTTTTTTAATTAAAATTAATACAGAACTAAATTTTAAAGCTACTTTATTTTAATATAATGAGTTCTGAAAGATTTTTACTATGTTATTTAAGTTAATATCACCTGAGCAACAAAGTTACTTTAGCTACTATTAATATAATTATATAGATGATTTAATAAATAATATTCCAACTTAATCAGCCAATTAAAAATATTGTTACATTTCGTTCAATTTCGTACACACTTACTATACTTTGACAAAAAAAAAAATGACAGTCACTTGATTAGCAGGCAATTGTTACCATATTCAATCACGTTCCAATATATTGGAATGTCCGTCTGTGCGCATACACAAAAAGGCCGATTGCTTGAAAAGAAAAAAAAAAACGATTTTAAAATATGACCAATATCTTTATAAAGTCGGCACGTTTTATTTTTGTAATATAATGTTTATTTACATAATGATTTCACCTTACAGGTGAACTTGTTTCTCGTTCGTATGTACGGTAAAACTTTTACTTTTCTAAAAGCAACAAAATGCTTTTACCCGACTGTACTAAGGTCATCTGACTAGCTCTCTGACTTACCGACAGTGCAATCGGGTCATCTCTTGAAGATTTTTTTCTCCAAGAGTTTATTTTATTCATTTGTGTGTGTGTGTTTTTTTTTTACTTTTTGTTGCAGTAATGTTGATGCTAACGACAGTTTTTTTTATCTTGGTTAAACGTGAAATTTTAACAGATGTTTTAATGAAATCTAAGTGTTAAATTTGTGGAGAGATAATGTTTATTATGTGCTTTTAGTCTGTCGTAAATTTAATGTTAAAAAAAGTAACATTTTTTTTGAAGATTTTTGTTGTGTTTACACTTGTGATAATAAATCTGATAATGTGACATACAAATTTTTAAATATTATGTAATATTATTTTACATTTTTGTTAAAGAATTATTAATTATTTTTTCTGCGAAATTATAAAAGATATCAAAGCGCGGTTTTCTGGGCGTGAAAGAATAGACTTCGAACTTCTTTCTATTTTTGTTGGAAATCGTCCGAGTTCTAACCCTTTTTTCGAAACTTTGCAAAACTGGACAAAATAATGACCTTTATAAAAAACTTTTTTCCAAAAATCAAGAAAACTACATAGTTATAGAAATAATAAAATTACTATTTGACCAACACATGGTTTAAAATATTTTATTAACTATTGTTATTAATAAACTAGTGTCCGAAAATTTCTCGGTGTCAAGATACACTAGATATCGTTAACAACAATTTTAATTATTTCAACGTCAAAAAGTAGTTAAGTTAAGGAACATTTTATTAGATATAATAGTGCATTAAACTTTATAAAAATTGTTCGAAGTTACGACCACCATTTTCGATACACAAGTTGTAACGATGTACAGGGTGGGCAAATTTGGACGTTTTCATAGGGGAACTCGGAAACTAAGAGATATGGAAAAATGGACCGCGCATCCTCGATCGCTTTTTTTGAGAGAAACTCAATTATGAAAACAAAAATTAGCTATCGTCTTTTGTTTTCGAGTTATGGCGAAAAGTTCGCTTTTTCTGTATTTTGATAAATGGCGATATCTCGATGGTTTTTTAAATTAGATGAAAATAATTTTCACATTCTTAAGGCACTTTTTTGAGTAGAATGAAATGATCTTAACGGATATTATAAATCTCCGTTAATTCTCGGGTTATAACATAAAGTTGTGTTTTTTACAATCGACTGCCGAAAAAAAAAAATTTCCGGACACTAGTTTATTAATAAAAAATGTTTCTTTATGTGCACTCTATCATTTCTGAAAATTAGGAATAGTTATTCTGTTACACCCTATATATACATACATACATACACAATCACGCCATGTACCCAAAAGGGTGTGGCAAAACTCTTTCCATCATCCCGAAATCAGTCGCCTCCAAACACTCTTATCCAAACAAGCAACTTTCGTTCATAATTCCTCTCATACATGCTCTTCTATTCCTACTACTTGGAAACTTTCGCTCACGCAAAACACTCTCAATCATATCACTCCAACTACTCATCGGACGTTCACGCAAACGTATATCATCAAAATCATTCAAATAAATATTTTTAACCAAACGTTCATTAGACATTCGCACAACATGACCGAACCATCTTAACTGACTAACACCAACTTTTGCTACAACATTTCTTTCAATTTCACACTCATCATACACTAATCTATATATATATATATATATATATTGCTTTTATAATCTGATAATATTGCTATTAAAATAATTTACATTAAACAAAATAATATAACCTGAAGTCTGAAGTAGCAAAAAATTAATATCTTGTGACATAACAATATTACATTTTTATTGATTTTGAAATTTTATAATCCTAATAAAAAATAAATATGTAATTTATTAAAGAAAAAGTTGAAATCTATCGATTTTTCGGTAACTTTGAAGGTTAAAATATATATATTTTTTTTCTCTAAATTTTCTAATTCCGGTTTTGAATTTAATAATATATATGACGGGTATATATATTTTTTCCACAATTATTTCTAATAAATATGATTATGAAATTTGAGTATTGCGTGCTTGGAAAATGCATCGCTCATTAAATTTTGAAGAACCAACGTTTTTATAATAACTAATAAATATTATAATAGTTTTAGAGATATTTCTAAGCTAACTTTCTTTTCTAAGTATTTATGAATTATTTAACTAAAGCGAACTAGTCATATGAAAATAATAATATAAGTGTGTCAATGATTCGTAAATTTGATTCCAAAGAAAGTTCACGTTTTTTTTTTAATGATTAGCTGATTGTGTAATAATTATGTGTGTATTATGCTTTTGAAATGTTTAGAATTGTAATTCATAAATATTATTAAGTTATTAAGGAATATTTGACTTGATATTTTTTTGACAGGTATCAATTTATTCGTAAGTTGATGTTTTTATACTGTTTGAAAAAAATACTCTAAAAAGTGCTTATATAAGTCTGTTCTCTAAAAAGGGTAAATAAATAGTTTGTTTTTTTACTCTAAATAAGTAAATTTTAAAAAAGCACATTTTATACTCCAAAAAAGTGTAAAAAAGTAAACACTTTTTTATATATTATAATTATTGTATTAAAAATGATTTTAAAAATACATACACAACCAAACGCGCCATGTATCCAAAATGGTGTGGCAGAAACTCTTTCCACTATCCCGAAATTAGTTTCTTCCAAACATTCCCATCTTGACAAGCAACTCTAGCTTCATCCATATTCTTGATACCTCTCGTATATGTTCTTCTATTCTTTTGGAAACTTTCGCTCACCCAAATCACTCTTAATCATACCACTCCATCTATTCCATCTATTAACCAAACGTTCATTAGACAATCGCTCAAAATGATGGAACCATCTTAACTGACTAAAACAATATTTCCGAATATTTGTGTTTTATTTTGTTATATTTATAATTAAAACTTATTTTTGAAATACTTTGAATGGTTTAATTAAAACTAAAACAGGTAGAAATAGGTGTATTGAATGTAAAGCTTTTTTTTAAAGTCAGATTTTATATTGTTTTTACAAATTTAAATGAAAACACAATTATGTTAATTTAGCTTGTAATGTAAGGTTGCGATCTTTAACTGGCAAGAGAGCATTTAAACGTAATTTGTTTAAATGAATTGAGAAGCAGTAAACCGTAACGAGAATACGACATACGCAAAATGACGAAACGAAACACTTGTTTATGTTGCTGGATTCCGGTAGCTATAGCAACCGACATATAGCAAAGAAGAACGTCTTGGTTGGAGTATAATTACAGGATTATATAGACACACACACACACACACACACTACTTGTCAATTATAAATGTGTGTGCATACAATATAGAGAATTGTAAATATGTACATTGTCGCTAAACAAACATATGTAAATGTTGGTAGTCGTGTTATTAAAATGACAGAAAAAAGATTGTCTCAATATTGAAGAGAATTTCGCATATGTATAGTAATTTCGATGTTAAATATTGAAGATTATTTTTAAAATAATTTAACTCCGTGATTATCAAAGTGGACAATAATGCGTAACGCGCAAACATTATCTCTATATAGCAGGGGGAAGGGCATTGGAGATTTATTTTATTCATAATTGAGCGATAGCTCAAATAAGTTTAAAAATTTACAATATTAAGGGGTAGCTCAGTTCTCCAGAGCTAAAAAACTGTTATTTTCAAACGCGCACAGCTCAAAGGGGAATTAATATTTTGGAATTGGAGTAAAAAGCACTTTATTATACGTCAATTGAACAACAAAATAAAATCGCGAATGTTTTTTTTTTCGTTGGTGAATTACTCCGGGATTGCCGCCTGTAAAATAATAAAAAAAAATGTTTTCACTATAATTTCTTGAAGATTAAGAGTGTGGCTATCGACTTTCGATCGATTTTTTTTAAAAATTAACAAAATTAAATTAATTGTCGCCATTTCTATCCAGCCAAGCGACTTTTGCTTTATCCACATTTCTAATACTTTTCATATATCTTCATTTATTCTTATCATTTCTTCACCATCGCAAATCACTCTCAATTATGCCAAACTATCTACAAGTTTTACAAATATATATACAGTGTGTATAGGGAAAAAAAAATTAATATGAGTTTTAGGAAAAAAACATTCTTTATAAAAAAAATTTGCTTGTATAGAAACCCCTTATAGTCAAAGAAAAATCCAGTAATCACTTAAGATAAGATCAGAAACTTGATATTATGTCGAGTTATTGATTTTAAATATGACTAAGTAAGTCCGAATGTTACATCAATATCGTGTGAAAAATGTTAAAAATATTTGTCATACAAGAGACTTACTTATTATTATTATTATTAATTTGCCAAAAAATAATTAAAAAAAATATATTTATATTTTTTTTTTCATGGGTAACACGATACTGATGTAACATACGGACAACAACTCGACATAATATCATCAAGTTTTTGATCTTAAGTGATTACTGGATTTTTCTTTGACTATAAGGGGTTTTGAGAGCAGCAAAATTTTTTATAAAGAATAAGTTTTTCTCCTAAAACGCATATTAAAATTTTTTCCCTGTAGAAAACCTCATCACTTTACACACTGTATTTGTTCATTTTTTTTTATCTAAAACTTTCAATCTTATCGCGAAATAACTCTTACAGTCCAAACATTGGTACAATTTGCTCTTAATATCGGATTTTTAAATCCACTTTCAATTCACACACATGAACATAGACTCCGCGTGCGGGAGAACAAAGTCACAAAAGACTCCAGATATACGTTTCAGTTCTTTGAGATGTTTCACAAATTAAATCGGCAAGATCTTGACAGTGATCGGTTGCAACAAGCTTTCGTACAGTCCCATTCTTCAGCTGTTACAAGGGCCTTTCTATACAACGAGAAACACTTTTTTTCAAATGTTCCGGGTTTAGACATATATGTATAGGGCCACACAGTTTGGATAAATACAATATTTCAACGGGTCGTT
Organism: Clivina fossor; assembly: GCA_963966155.1. Classification (NCBI taxonomy): domain Eukaryota; kingdom Metazoa; phylum Arthropoda; class Insecta; order Coleoptera; family Carabidae; genus Clivina; species Clivina fossor. The sequence goes on along the minus strand of OZ014563.1, from coordinate 17,070,302 downwards.
CAACTGACGGTATATATAGAAATTGCTACCGAAAATAGTGTTTTCGCTTGTTTTTCTGTATACGAAAATTGATATAAAAGAAAGTAAATTGCTTGTTTTTGTCGATAAATGTTTTCAGTAACATGAAATGATGTTTTTTCCATGTAATTGTTTCTTAAAAACAAAAGATGAAAGATTAATATCATATTAATGGTGGTATTTTGAACAGCGATTTAGTATAACAGCATGTTTTGTTCTTTTCTAATAAATGTAATTTTTCATGTTAATGAACTGAAAGTTACTTTTCTAGATAGGAGGATACTAATTTTGGGATAGTGGAAAGAGTTTGTGCCACATCCTTTTTCTTTATAAAGTGCTATTGCATACAAACATACATACATACACAATCACGCTATGTACCCAAATGGGTGTGGCACAAACTCTTTTCATCATCCCGAAATCAGTCGCCTCCAAACATTCCTATCCAAACAAGCAACTTTCGCTTCATCCACATTCATAATTCCTCTCATACATGCTCTTTTATTCCTACTATTTGGAAACTTTCGCTCACGCAAAACACTCTCAATCATACCACTCCAACTACGCATCGGACGTCCACGCAAACATATACCATCAAAATCAAGTTCTATTGCTTCTCTTATTAATCTACTGTTAATATTGATGAGTCTTGCAATTATTACAGTATCTTCAAATTTTACATCATGAAGATTTTCTGTCGCATAATTGTGCAATTCCAGATTTATCTGGATAGTTTAAACGACTTATATTCTGTCAATCAAGTAGAAACAGACCTGTTTGTCCCACATAAACTTTACCACATTCGCACGGATATACTCAAAGATTGAAGAGGAATAATATCTTTTAGACTCTTCAACATGCGTTACAATTTCGTGTGTGAAAAATAGAGAACTTTAGCTAATGATTTGTATTTATTAGATTAGTATATTTTTTATCTATAAAATAAACTGATATGCAAATATTTTGTTAATTTTATTTACACTTATTAATAATTGCAGACAATTTTTTTTTTAAAGTAATATATATTTTTTGTATACATTTAAAAATTATAACTAAATAGTTTCAGCAACTCTCCACGTTTAAATAAAAGACTAAAACATGCGATAGAGCCTGAACAATGTCTATTTTTATCAAATTAACCAATATTTACATATTTTGAATTTCATATCACTGAAAGCTTAAACAATAAATTCATGACAAAAACGAATTAAGCAAATCTGCAATGGTTTTTCTGAACCATTTTTTTTCAAACTAAACGACTTTTGACCTGTCAAAAGATCACCACCAAAGCTGTGATGTGTGTGATTTAATTTTTCACGCATTTCGAATTCAGTATACCCACCGCATACCATATTTAGGTCAATTAAAAAAGGCTTGTCCTATTTATGTGTGGTAATAAAAGAACCCAATGTACCTTATAATTTCGCTTTTAGCACATACATGTCAAAACACATTAATCCAGGACTGGATTTACACATTATCGTAGAAGTTCTGCATTTTAGGGGCCTCAACGGTTTTTTTAGAAATTAATGAAAATATTGTAACCTGTACATTTTTTATTCAATTAGTAGAATTAATAAACTGATGAAATTGAAAGAAATGTTGTAGCAAAAGTTGGTGTTAGTCAGTTAAGATGGTTCGGACATGTCGAGCGAATGTCTAATGAACGTTTGGTTAAAAAGATTTATTTGAATGATTTTGATGGTATACGTTTGCGAGGACGTCCGATGAGTAGTTGGAGTGATATGATTGAGAGTGTTTTGCGCGAGCGAAAGTTTCCAAGTAGTAGGAATAGAAGAGCATGTATGAGAGGAATTATGAATGTGGATGAAGCGAAAATTTCTTGTTTGGATAGGATTGTTTGGAGGCGATTGATTTTGGAATGATGAAAAGAGTTTGTGCCACACCCTTTTGGGTACATGGCGTGATTGTATATGTATGTATGTATGTATGTATGTATCTCATCAATCTTAAATCTGGTCCTGTATAAATTGTTTTTTTTTTTTTCACAGACTGTACGATCTAATGTAAATTGCAATTTTTTTAATTATTGTGAGAAAAATTTATAATTACTATCGATGTTTCTTACATAAGTTTATTAGATATTATTTAACCTTAAATGTTTCATAAATAAGTTATATGATAATTTGTGAATATATGTTTTAATGTAAAATAAATATGATATAAAGATATTTTAAAATATTCAATCATAATTTATCATCAATATGATATTGGAAAGTTTTATTCAATAAATGATGAAATTGTTAAATATTTTTTGGATAGTCAATAATTCTACACTGAAAAAAATATTAAATATTTTTAATAGTATTCTGATGAAATAGTAATACAGCCGAATAACGAATATTCGGCCAAATTACAACCGAATATTCGGCCAAATTACAACCGAATATTCGGCTTTTTCGAATAGTATATTTTTTTAACATAGTAAAAAATCTTTTAGAAATCATTATATTCAAATAAAACGGCTTTAAGTTATGCGTTAGAACATCTTCATGATTTAAAATTTGAAAATACTGTAATAATTGTAAGACCCATCAATATTAAGAGAAGTAATAAAAATTTATAAAGTAAAAGATAACATCAATCACTGTGAAGGGGCACTGAGTTAAATAGTTACTATAAATGTCATTTGTATCTTTTTTCCTGGTGAAGACGTACGTTGAGTTTATCGAAACGTCTATTATTAATAAATATTAATACAGAACTGCAAGGAAACTATCAATATTAGTTAAAATGTAATGAGTTTATGTAATGAATTTTTCTGTATAAGAAACAAACAAAAAAAAACTAGATATATATAGTGTGATCACACGATTATTTAAAAATACATGAAATGACACAAATTAGAAATTAAAATAATATTATTTCATAACCGATTTAAGCAAATAAATAAAAATGAACAAACAGTTGAAATATCTATATGTTATATTTACACAATAAGCACGAATGTTATCTGGAAGTTAGCATAACTTGTGAAATATCTAGTTTATCTAGAACATTCTCTATAACTCGCGAAATAGTTCCACTAAATAAATAATGAAGCGGAACACAATAGAACCAGGCCTGTGTTAGATAATGGAAATTAATTTTATAATTTATAACATATTATGAGAGCGAATTAATACATACCTCAGTATATATTATGTATAATATGTATAATATTATAAGTCAGATTCTATTGTTTTAACAGAAGAATGCTTATATGGCTGTTCATCAAACGAATTTATTATATAATTACATAAATTTTACGCTATTGTTTTACATTTTTTTAGAAAACACAAATGTTCTCAAACACTTTACTAAAATTATTATTTAATGAATTAGTACAGTAATCAGATCAACCATAAATCTAGATATGTAACGTCTATACCTAATACGTAGATTGTTTTGTTATCTATATTGAACAAGATTAGAAGTATATGGGTAAACCCATATATAGACCACTTTGACATTTCTCGGAAAGTTGGCAACACAATATCTTTAATAAAATTATAATTTATGTGGGCACTAGAAGAAACTTTCCTGAAAATTTAATGAAAATCGAATAAATAATGTAGCCACAATGAATTTAAAAAACTAATTTTTTTCTCGATAAGTTTTCAACACTGTATTTTGTTAAAATTGCATGATTTATTTAGGCACTAGGAGAATTTTTTTTATAAAAATTTGATTAAAATCGGTTAAATAGTGGTCATAATGAATTTTCTAAAACTTTTGTAATTTTTTTCTCGGAAAGTTGGCAACACTGGATATTAATAAAATTATATAATTAATGGGAGCATTAGGGAAATCTTTTCTGAAAATTTGATCAAAATCGGATAAATAATGTAGCTAATATAAATTTTTAAAAACTTTAGTAACTTTTTTCTCGGAAAGTTGGCAACACTGGATATTAATAAAATTATATAATTAATGGAAGCATTAGGGAAATTTTTTCTGGAAATCTGATCAAAATCGGATAAGTAATCTAGCCAATATGAATTTTATAAACTTTAGTAATTTTTTTCTCGGAAAGTTGGCATCACTGGAAAAAAATAAAACCACATGACCATCTTGGGTACTAGACAAATTTATCCTGAAAATTTCATTAAAATCGGTTGAACCGTCTAGGAGGAGTTACGGCCACAATATTTTGACTTACGACCGAGCGAGCGAGCGAGCTGACGACGCACACACTTACACCCACATAAACTAAGTTCAGATTCGTCATCTAGGGACTATATGAAGGATTTCTATGCACAATTTTTTTTTTTGAAAATGTTACAGACACCGTACCAAACGCTATACCACTTTTTCCTTGCAGTCAAAGTGGTAAAAAGTGTGAATATAGTGTTTGTTTACATTTTGTAATCTGACATCTATATGTCTAAAATGAACTCGTCAGCTAACAGATGCATCGAAACAAACGTGTTTATAAATTTTAATTAATATAACAAGACAGTATGTGTTATGTATTTATATTATGGTTAATCTGATGTACAGTATCAGATTTTTAAATTGTTGTTAAATTAAATAATTATATGTATCTGGGAACGAATTTTTAAGGGCCTTGTAAAGCGGTAATGATGATGGATTTATTTAATTTAATTAATAAAAAAAAAGCATTAGTTCTGTATACCGTGTGTTGACTTGGACCGTCGTACATAGGGATTTAGCATGTAAAATCAGACATGTGCGATTTCCTGCTTTCCAAATTATTTTACAAAACAAAGCTTATGATAAATGTCTTAGGGCATACTTTTCTGCATGTAAATCAATTACTAAAATTTTTGATTTGGAACCTTCCTAACGTCAAGAATTAGGTCTAAAGTTGTTAAGAAATTGACTGGAAAATGGCAGTAGCCGTGAAATAGCATATAGCATTTAGCATTTGTTTTATTTTTGTTCCAATTTCACAGCTAATGCCATTTTCAGTCAATTTTTTGACAACTTTAGAGCTAATTCCTGACGTTGGGATGGTTCGAAAAAAAATTTTGTTGATTGATTTACATGTAAAAAAGTGTTTCCTAAAACATTTATCCCAAAGTTTTTTTTGTAAAATAATTCGGGAAGCAGGAAATTGCACATGTCTGATTTTACATGCTAAATCCCTATGTACGACGGTTCAAGTCAACACACGGTATTTTATTTACAAATCTGCTATGGACACCACAGAACTGACCGTCATCGTATTAAACAAATTTATGGAATAGAAAAAGTTGTATAATAATAATAAATACTGTAGTCATGGTAACTTAAAACATATCTATCTTAAAGTAAATAATTGCAAGATCTATCAATATTAACAGTAGATTGATAAGAGAAGCAATAGAAATTTATAAAGAAGATAATGCAAAGACGCATTGATTTAATAAAATTTAGCTTCCTTTAATTAAAAATTTATAAATTTTTTTATCTACTTACTTATTTTGTTACGTCTAGTAACTTGTTTCTATGTTCTGTTTATTTAGTGTAAATATCATTTGTATCATTTTTTCTGATGAAGATGTACGTTGAGTACATGGCATACGTAGATTATTAATAAATATTAATACAGAACTACAACCTAATGCTGTTTTTTGTTACCTTTGTTACCTAGTAACTTGTTTCTATGTTTTGTTAGTTTATTATATATTTACAATCTAGTTACTTATTTTGTTACCTAGTAACCTGTTCTGTTTATTTATTGTATATTATATTTAGAAAAAAATGTTGTAGCAAAAGTTGGTGTTAGTCAGTTAACATGGTTCGGACATGTTGAGCGAATGTCTAATGAACGTTTGATTTAAAAGATTTATTTGAATGATTTTGATGGTATACGTTTGCGTGGACGTCCGATGAGTAGTTGGAGTGATATGATTGAGAGTGTTTTGAGTGAGTGAAAGTTTCCAAGTAGTAGGAATAAAAGAGCATGTATGAGAGGAATTATGAATGTGGATGAAGCGAAAGTTGCTTGTTTGGATAGGAATGTTTGGAGGCGACTGATTTCGGGATGATGAAAAGAGTTTGTGCCACACCCTTTTGGGTACATGGCGTGATGTATGTACGTATGTATTATATTTTTATATCGAAACATCGATTTTTAAATCAAATATATACGGAACTTAATCCTAAAGTTTTTTTTTATTTTAATATAATGAGTTCTGAAATATTTCTACAATGTTAATTAATTTTTTATTCTAATAATTTTCTAGCAAAAATTATTTTTTTAAAAAAGAAAACTGTTTAAAATTAGTGAAAGTTTTGCGTGCACCAAATATTTCATAATTTTATCAAAAATTAACAATTCACTGATAGGTATACTTTTCTTATAAATTTTCTCATATCATTCATAACTTCCTTATGTGTTTCATACATAATTAATCTATCAGAAATATTTAATAAACTATTAATTATAATTTAGAAATGAATAAATTTATAAGCAGATTTTCTTATAATTCACAGTATATTTTATTAATGTACGTGTGTCTATATGTCATTGAATTTATTATAAATAATTTTGAATTCAACATGAAATAATTGCAATATCTTTTTAATGGCAATTTATTTTCGTATATCTTAGCAATTATTATGAAAAATTATTAAATCCTGTATCAGACTTACAATTACAGTTTCCCTAAAAAAAAATAGTAATAATAAAACTAACCTCACATTTTATTGTATTTATAAATACTGTAAACAACTCAATTAGACTTATACGGTCATTTTGTCTGGTTGGCCTTTCGACTTGTATATGATTCCAAACCGCACTGGCTGAGTTTATAAAACATGTCATTTATAAAAATGGAAATGTTGCAGATGGTGCTTTTAAAATCCCGATCCAAATGAATCTTTTACGGAAAAAATACTACGTGTTGTCTTGCAATATAACAAGGCTGTTGTCCATAATGAAAAACGAAGATAACATATGTTGTTTGAACGCTAAATTTTGCAATATATCGTTAAGATGGTTGCTACAACTTTATTATTGATTTATTGTATGCTGTAATTGTATTTTATAAAGTTTTACGTACACTGTAAGAAATTGATGTAAATTTACATATTTTATAAATGTACGTAATTTGTATGTATGTAATTTGTACAGAAAAATGTAATATTTGGTCAATTATTGTAGTAAAAATTACAAAATGCAATTTTGCTGTTAATAGTTTTGTAAAATTACATAAATATATATTAAAAGCATAAACGGAAAATGACTGTTGTGGAAATTAGATTTTTACGTGGGGTATGTGGTGTAAATAGGAGAGATCGGGTACGAAATAGACTAGTGTATGATGAGTGTGAAATTGAAAAAAATGTTGTAGCAAAAGTTGGTGTTAGTCAGTTAAGATGGTTCGGACATGTTGAGCGAATGTCTAATGAACGTTTGGTTAAAAAGATATATTTGAATGATTTTGATGGTATTCGTTTGCGTGGACGTCCGATAAGTAGCTGGAGTGGTATGATTGAGAGTGTTTTGCTTGAGCGAAAGTTTCCAAGTAGTAGGAATAGAAGAGCATGTATGAGAGGAATTATGAATGTGGATGAAGCAAAAGTTGCTTGTTTGGATAGGAATGTTTGGAGGCGACTGATTTCGGAATGATGAAAAGAGTTTGTGCCACACCCTTTTGGGTACATGGCGAGATTGTGTATGTATGTACGTATGTATGTAATTGTATTTTATAAAGTTTTACGTACACTGTAAAAAATTGATGAAAATTTACATATTTTATAAATATATTTTTATAGAAAAATGTAATATTACGTCAATTATTGTAGTAAAAATTACAAAATGCAATTTTTACTGTTAATAGTTTTGTAAAATTACATAAATATATATTATATTTTTTACAGAGTATGTACTAAAGAAAAATTAACATTTTGGTATCAGTGTAACGATACAGATTTAAATAAAATCTAGGTTTCTTTAATTAATAAATTATTAAAATTATGTAATCAAGTTACTTGTATTTTAAAATAAAACGTCTTTAGGTTTAAGTTCTGTATTAATATTTATTCAAAATCGACGTTTCGACAAACTCAATGTCCGACTTCAGCAGGAAAAGTGATACAAATGACATATACAGTAAAAACAGAACATGAAAACAAGTTATTAGGAAAACAAACTAAGTAACTAGATCATAAAATTTATGAATTTTTAATTAATGGTAGTTAAATTTAATAATTTAATTTTGTTTGGATAGGAATGTTTGGAGGCAACTGATTTCGGGATGATGAAAAGAGTTTGTGCCACACTCTTTTGGGTACATGGAGTGATTGTGTATGTATCTATGTAAATTTAATTTTAAAAAAATAAATCCAGCTATTTTAGATCTTCTTATTACTTTTTGATATACGTATAGGTACAATATATCGAAACGTCGAAATTTAATTTTTATTTTAAAAGTATTTTACATACAGTACAAAGTAAAGAATATTTAGAAAAAAATATTTTTTTCCGGATTTTGAAAGTCTTAAATGAATATTTTTCTAGCAGAAAATTATAGCTATTGTTATATTTTATAGTGCATTTATATTTTGCAATCTTTCGCATAATTTAAAAATAATTATTTGGTAACAAAGTTTTGCATAATTTAATGCAGAATTGTAGTTTAGTGATGGCGTATCTGATTGACACCTCAAACGTTGTTAGTTCAAGTTGTGTTTATGTCAAAATTTAAATTAACTGTTTTTTTTTCTTTAATATCTTGTAATTTTTATTTTTAAATCAATTTTAAAAAGTAAAGAAAAAATAACATTCAAAATATTAATTAATAATGGCAAAATATCTCATTAACCTTTTAACTTTTATTAAATTAAAGACAAAAGAAAACAAATTATACAATTTGAAATTAGAGCGATAAAAAATTAATAATAGTTTATGAAAAACAAAAAGTCATCTTGTGAAACCAAAACCTAATTAGAAACCACAATCACTCTTAAATAAAATCAAAGTAGGCCTGCGTTTGCGATAAATCGAAACAGAAACAAAATACACTCTAATGTTTTTTACTACTTTGACTGCAAGGAAAAAGTAGTATAGTGTTTGGTACGGTGTCTGTAACATTTTCAAAAAAAAAAAAACTTGTATAGAAATCCTTCATATAGCCTCTAGATGACGAATCTGAACTTAGTTTATGTGGGTGTATGGATGTGCGTCGTCAGCTCGCTCGCTCGGTCGTCAGACAAAATTTTGTGATCGCAACTCCTCCTAGACGGTTCAACCGATTATAATGAAATTTTCAGGATAAATTTGCCTAGTACCCAAGATGGTCATGTGGTTTTGTTTTTTTCCAGTGATGCCAACTTTACGAGAAAAAAATTACTAAAGTTTTTAAAAATTCGTTATGGCTACATTATTTATCTGATTTTGATCAAATTTTCAGAAAAGATTTCCCTAATGCTCCTATTAATTACATAATTTTATTAATATTCAGTGTTGCCAACTTTCCGAGAAAAAAATTACTAAAGTTTTAAATTTTTTATTATGGCCATGTTATTCAACCGATTTTACTCAAATTTTCACAAAAGATTCTCCTAGTATTCATATAATTTATGTAATTTTAACAAAATACAGTGTTGCCAACTTTCCGAGAAAAAAATTAGTAAAATTTTAAAAAATTTATTATGACCATTTTATTTAACCGATTTTAATCAAATTTTCATAAAAGTTTTTTTTAGTGCTTAAATAAATTATGCAATTTTAACAAAATACAGTGTTGCCAACATATCGAGAAAAAAATCACTAAATTTTTTAAAAATTCATTGTGGCTACATTATTTATTCGATTTTGATCAAATTTTCAGAAAAGTATCTCCTAATGCCCACATAAATTATAATATTATTAAAATACAGTGTTGCCAACTTTCCGAGAAATGTCAAAGTAGTTTATATATGGGTTTATCCATATACTTCTAATCTTGTCATATGTAAATTTGTGCTGAAACGTGATAAAAAATCACGCATACGACACTGATAAAAATGCACGTATCACGTATGTACAAAATTAATAATATGTTGAACCAACTCACGCTTTGATTTTCATTTGTCTTGATGTGTTGTTGTTTTCCATGCTGAAGATCAGCAAAGAATAAAAAGTGAGTATCGGGAAAAAATTGAACAATAGTTTATTGTAGTAGTATCGTTCAATTGTTTATTGGAAGGGGTTATTTCGATGCCAAGGTCATTGAAGTGATCGATCGGCAATTGTTTCCAAGAAAAAATTCTTAGAGTGCGAGTATGGTTCGAAATCTAATATATTTTGAAAGGTTATAAATGTAATGTTGTTTTAAAAAATATTTTTATAAATTTTTAAAATTATTTTAAAATACGTTGCGTTTAATAGACGCTTAGATTTGAAAAGTTATTATTTAATAATATCAATCAATGTGTGACGGCACTAATTTAAATAAAATTTGACTTTCTTTAATTAAAATTTTATAAATTTTTATAATCTAGTTACTTATTTTGTTACCTAGTAACTTGTTTCTATGTTCTGTTTATTTACTCTAAATATCGTTTGTAACTTTTTTCCTGATGAAGATACATACATACATACACAATCCCGCCATGTACCTAAAAGGGTGTGGCACAAATTCTTTTCATCATCCCGAAATCAGTCGCCTCCAAATATTCCTATCCAAACAAGCAACTTTTGCTTCATCTACATTCATAATTCCTTTCATACATGCTCTTTTATTCCTACTACTTCGAAACTTTCGCTCACGCAAGCCACCCTCTCAATCATACCACTCCAACTACTCATCGGACGTCCACGCAAACGTATACCATCAAAATCATTCAAATAAATTTTTTTAACCAAACGTTCATTAGACGCATTCGCTCAACATGTCCGAACCATCTTAACTGACTAACACGGCAACTTTTGCTACAACATTTTTTCTATTTCACACTCATCATACACTAATCGTATTTCGTACCCGATCTCTTCTATTTACACCACATACCCCACGTAAAAATCTCATTTCCACAGCAGTCATTTTCCGTTTATGGTAAAGATGAAAGTTATTTTGCCGAAACGTCTGATTATTAATAAATATTAATACAGAACTACAATTTAAAGCCGTTTTTTAATTTTATTAAACTCAATATAAAGATACCATATAAGCTATATCGTAAACTGAACAATAAATATTTTATAACAAATTAAAAGCATAAACCTTTCAGATAAATATGTCCAAATGACAAAACATTAAATTTTTTGCATTACTCTACGCGTAATACAATAAAATTTTATCATCTACAATCAGCCAAAAAAAAGAGAACATATTTTGAATACGTTAAATTTCCAAATGAGTCAGACAACATTTTTGGACAATTAACATTTTCGATGTCCCGAAGCATATATAAATATGAAACAAGTGAATAACTATAATATACAACTTTCTCTTTCTGTTGTACGTCGATACAAAAAGTTGAATTATAAAATATATTTGTGTTTATAATTCTTTCTTATTTATAATAGGCTGATATTTTAAATTATTAAAAATAATCATTAGAGATATATTAAATTTTTTACAATATATTTTATTAGAATTTTAATTTTATGTTATAAAATATTTTTTTATCTAGTTTTTTAAATTGGTTAAACATATTTGTTGTTCGTACGCGAATAAAATAATATTTGTCAAAATATGTGAGTGTGAATAGAATATTCGTATTCGAATATTTCATTTGTATCTGTTTTTTGTGATGAAGACGTACGTTGAAACTTCGACTATTAACAAATATTAATACAGAACTATTACCTAAAGTCGTTTTATTTTTTTAAATTTTAATATAATGAGTTCTGAAAGATTTTGTTTTTTAATGTTATAGGTAACCAAATTTATTACCTCGGAAACATTGCTTTATTATTAAATTAGTAATATTTAAGGAAGTAGTTCACCTCCTTTTCAACGTGTCTTTTTGATTCTATTTTTCAATATAGAAATTTTACTTGTGAAATAATTACTCTACAGGGTGATTTTTGACGTCGGGGAAAAACTACATCGGATGATTCCTATGAGTAATCTAAATAAAATACTTCAAATGAACATATGTCCGAAAATGCTTTCTAACGGAACTGTAGCCGTTAGAAGTTTATTACATGTAACATCAATCGCGTTAGTCTTATTTATTATATCAGGATAAAAAACAAAAGAAAAATTTATCTGTCACAATAATTTTCTCTGACATCAACATTAAATTAATTTTGGATGAGTTCACAGTACATTACATGAGTATGCTGATATAATTTTTATTTATGGATTTTGTGATGGAAATTAAGTTTAATCCCAGACGTTCTTGTTTTAAATTAGTACCTTAATTATTGTTTTTGTTTTTTTTTGTGTTTTGTTTGTTTTTTTTTTTGATATAATAAATAAGGCTAACGCGATTGATGTTACATATAATAAACTTCTAACGGCTACAGTTCCGTTAGAAAACATTTTCGGACGTATGTTTATTTGAAGTTTTTTATTTAGATTACTCATAGGAATTATCCGGTGTAGTTTTTCCCCGACGTCATAAATCACCCTGTATATCCTGTAGTGGTAAAGTCTACCATATTATTATCAATCGAGTTTAATAGTCAAAACGAACAGACTATAGATGGATATTTGGCGCTATATAAAATTACTCATTTCGGTATTAAAGAAAAACTAATTAATATTTTGACAGGTGAGTGACACACGATGGCTGAAACGTGATTAGTGTAGGTGGTGTGCGTTTAAAATCAGAGAGAGGATTGGGGTAGGGGGCGGGGGGGTACATGTTTTATGTTTTACAACGGACAATGAACGTGCTCTGAACGTCAATACAAAATTTTTATTTTTTATTTTTTTTTTAACTCGTAGGCGGTCGGTCGGTCCAACGACAAGATCGATTTAAGATCGAGGAAAAAAAATTTTTCGTTTTTTTTTCTTATCTGTCTTGTCTTAACTAAATCACTAAAATGTTAATCGCAAACTAATTAGTGAAAAACCTACACGGCCTTTTTCTCAAAAAAAAACCGCCAAGGTTGAATTTTTTCTTTGAATTTCACAATTAATTTTGAGGTGTTATATTTATTTTTTTTGCATTTAATCTGATATCAGTTTTGAGAAAGACAAGCAGTTTAAATTAATTACAATATGAAATGGGTTGCTTAATAACTTTCGATTTTTGATTTAACAAAATAAAAACAAGTTGATTCTTTTTTCTATATGGTAATTTTTTAAGTTAGTGATTTAAAAAGTGAAAATTTTTGTGGATTTGGTGAAATATTGTATTTACATATTTTGTTATAAAATTATAGATTGTTGTTATGAAATAATATTAATAATATTATATATTAAATAAAATTTCTTTTTGTTGCAAAATAAATTTTAGAAAGAAAGTACATTTATTTATAATAATATTAAATGAAATACTGTGGGTTGGTACTACAAACTTGGTTTTAATTTCGGTTTTAACTATTACCGGTTTTAAGACCTAAAGGCCAGTATTTCCAATTTTATTACCAATGTATCCTCAGAATAAATAACAATATTTCATTGGTTAATTTTAAAATTAATCCAAGGATAAATATATTCTATTATGCAATGATTGTAATTTCTTTTTAAATTTTATACTAAAAATAACAAATCGAAATTAACTTGTTATATCAGTTTCTATTTCAAAACAACAATATTATATTTCTAACCATTTCTATTATAACAATAACTAAAATAAATTATATCAAATTTTTTCTAAGTGAAAATGAGATTCTAATTACTGATTACAGCAATTTATAATTAAATCTAACTTTCAGTTCTGTTAAAATAAATAGTCGTTTATAGAAAATATCAACCGTAAATAACTTAACACACTCAACAATAAATCAGCAATTATTATTATCTTAGCATCTTGTGTAATTTTTGTTGCACTGTTAAAATACAATTAACTTTTAATTTGGAAGAAAGTCAATTAAGAGTTAATATTTCAGTTAAATGTTAATAACTTCACACGAAAATCATTGATAATACATTTTTTCTTCAAGCGTATATTAATATTACGTTATTAGCTTATTATATTACTAATACAAAAATAACATTATTGCACAGCAGTTAGTTAGTATATATATATATATATATATATATATATATATATATATATATATAATGATTTTTTGTAACGACTAGGAAATTTATAATAATTAAACCGAGCTTTCGTAGCATATTTTGCCTACTTCTTCAGGGTGTTATCTTATAGCAATTTTTATGTTAAAACTGTAAAACATATGTTACTATACACATAATAGTCATAATAATATATAAATGAATATCTAATAAAATACACAACAATATTGCAACAAAATAACAGCGTCAAAGGGTGGTTCTTATTTTGGCAAAGTCGGAAATTTGTTGCTCCCACCCGCCAAAATTATTCCAAATAAATAAATAAAAATGTCCATACACTCTTCCCAGACCTGCCAGATGATATTAACCCGTGCCTGTTGAAGGCTCAAAATTTGCATTTAGCTTAAATGGGGAAATCGCCTTTTTAGACATTTTGCGATATAACTTTTTATTGTATTTACTTTAAAAATATTTCAAAATAATCACGAAAAAGCTAATGAAATATGCGTTTTAGTAGTCCAAAATTCATGCCATTCCGATGATTATTAACAGAGTGGTGTGAATTTGAAAAATATGATTTCTGACTTAGAAAAAAGCTATAATGATTAATTTTATATATATATATATATATATATATATATATATATATATATATATATCACTGGTGGCAGCAACAAACATAACTATATCGTCAATTGTATTTAATCTGACATCTTCAGCGGCCATATTTCGAAAACTATTACGTCAAGTTAAGTTAATTGACAATTGCATTGTTTATTTTCGCTTGAATTTGAATTTAATTATTGAAAATATGTGAAGAAGGGCAAAAACACAATGTATATCGCTCAGGGTGGTCAGAAATTGTATATTCTATCAAAGAAAGATTAATTCTCACAAATTACTTAGCAAATAATAATACTTTTATTACGTCCGAGACTAGGTTAGGTATGAAATATGGCATTAGAAATGACGTCACTCGCTTAGTGACAAAAAATTCACTGATTTTCCTCTAATATACTTGTTGAATAGCAAAAATTTTAATTAATTAAAAAAATTCTAACAAAATTTGAAACAATCTTATAAGTACAAAAACAAGATTAGAAGTATATGGGTAAACCCATATATAGACTACTTTGACATTTCTCGAAAAGTTGGCAACACTGTATTTTAATAATATTATAATTTATGTGGGCACTAGGAGATACTTTTCTGAAAATTTGATCAGAATCGAATAAATAATGTAGCCACAATGAATTTTTTAAAAACTTTGTGTTTTTTTTCTCGATAAGTTGGCAACACTGTATTTTGTTAAAATTGCATAATTTATTTAGGCACTAAGAAAAACTTTTATGAAAATTTGATTAAAATCGGTTAAATAAAATGGTCAAAATAAATTTTTTTAAATTTTACTAATTTTTTTCTCGGAAAGTTGGCAACACTGTATTTTGTTAAAATTACATAAATTATATGAATACTAGGAGAATCTTTTGTGAAAATTTGAGTAAAATCGGTTGAATAACATGGTCATAATAAAAATTTTAAAACTTTAGTAATTTTTTCGAAAAGTTGGCAACACTGAATATTAATAAAATTATGTAATTAATGGGAGCATTAGGAAAATCTTTTCTGAAAATTTGATCAAAATCGGATAAATAACGTAGCCAATATGAATTTTTAAAAACTTTAGTAATTTTTTTCTCGGAAAGTTGGCATCACTGGAAAAAACCAAAACCGCATGACCATCTTGGGCACTAGACAAATTTATCCTGAAAATTTCATTAAAATCGGTTGAACCGTCTAGGAGGAGTTGCGGCCACAAAATTTTGACTTACGACCGAGCGAGCGAGCGAGCTGACGACGCACATCCATACACCCACATAAACTAAGTTCAGATTCGTCATCTACAGGCTATATGAAGGATTTCTATACAATTTTTTATTTTTTTTGAAAATGTTACAGACACCGTACCAAACGCTATACTACTTTTTCCTTGCAGTCAAAGTAGTAAAAAGCGGAACATACAAATTTTTGAAAAAACAAGATTAAAAGTATATGGGTAAACCCATATATAGACTACTTTGACATTTCTCGGAAAGTTGGCAACACTGTATTTTAATAATATTATAATTTATGTGGACACTAGGAGAAACTTTTCTGAAAATTTGATCAAAATCGAATAAATAATGTAGCCACAAAAAATTTTTAAAAAATTTTGTGATTTTTTTCTAGATAAGTTGGCAATACTGTATTTTGTTAAAATTGCATAATTTATTTAAGCACTAGGAAAAACTTTTATGAAAATTTGATTAAAATCGGTTAAATAAAATGGTCATAATAAATTTTTAAAAATTTTACTAATTTTTTTCTCGGAAAGTTGGCAACACTGTATTATGTTAAAATTACATAAATTATATGAATACTAGGAGAATCTTTTGTGAAAATTTGAGTAAAATCGGTTGAATAACATGGCGATAATAAAACTTTTAAAATTTTAGTAATTTTTTCCTCGGAAAGTTGGCAACACTGAATATTAATAAAATTATGTAATTAATGGGAGCATTAGGGAAATCTTTTCTGAAAATTTGATCAAAATCGGATAAATAATATAGCCACAATGAATTTTTAAAAACTTTAGTAATTTTTTTCTCGGAAAGTTGGCATTACTGGAAAAAACCAAAACCACATGACCATCTTGGGCACTAGACAAATTTATCCTAAAAATTTCATTAAAATCGGTTGAACCGTCTAGGAGGAGTTGCGGCCACAAAATTTTGACTTACGACCGAGCGAGCGAGTGAGCGAGCGAGCTGACGACGCACATCCATACACCCACATAAACTAAGTTCAGATTCGTCATCTACAGGCTATATAAAGGATTTCTATACAATTTTTTTTTTTTTTTGAAAATGTTACAGACACCGTACCAAACGCTATACTACTTTTCCTTGCAGTCAAAGTAGTAAAAAGTGTAATTTCCTGTTTCTAATAATAATTGAAATTTTGTATCAGTCGCAAATTAAGAAGAAATAAAATATTGCTAAAGCGTCCGTGCACAGAATTACAAATACGGCAAAATAAATTTCTGAATGCATAGAAAAAAGGCCACCGATATGTTAATACAGCGATATATATATATATATATATATATATATATATATATATATATATATATATATATATATATATATATATATTATATGCAAATTCCAATTTATTCTGTTGCTGGCACATCATTTATTTTATTTTTCTCTACTTTTTTCTTTCGCCGGGCGACGGCTGCATTGCTTTCACAATTCATGCATTTTTTCCCTCATTTCGATCGTCTTTTTGTTTACCGTAACACGAAACAATTGCGCAGAGCGCATCAAACAGAATGGAGAAAATATTAAGTTTGTTTTTCTAATACATGGCTAGGAATAGGAATGAAACAATTAATTCAGCGAATTAAAATTGCATTTGTATAATAGATTCTCTATTGTTTTTCACTTTTGTTTATTAAAAACGATAGTATAATAACTAAGATCATAAAATTTGTAAAATTTGGCCATCTTTATTTAAATATTTATAAATTTTATGATCTAGTTCTCTTATTTTGTTATCTAGCAACTGATCATAAAAATTATGAAATTTGACTTAATGAAAAATTTATAAAATTTATGATCTAGTTGGTTATTTTGTTATCTAGCAATTTGTTACTATACACCAATACCTCACTTTGCGTCGTGGTTACGTTCCAAAAAAACACGACGCAAATTGAAACGACGCAAAGTGAATTATGATTTTCTATAGCAAACCATGTAAAGATCGAAGATAGGTTCCAAGGTTACAAAAATACTACTTTTTCAAAAGAAAATTGAACAAAGTAAACATTTAAAAAACAAAAATAATATAAAATTTTATTACATACATACAAAAAACAAAAAAAAAAACAAATTCAATTAAAACAAAATAAAATATTTAATTAATTTATAAAAACAAAATAAAAATTAATCACTGTCTGATGAGTCCATAGTGGCTGTTGTCGTAAGTCGGCTTTCTTTCACAAAAAATTGGTCCAATGTTTGCTGAACAGCTTTTTTTTCAACGTAAAATAAATTTCCTTGTAGCAATTGATATTCGTAGCTACCGCCTGGGACAGTTTAAAACTCCTTCCGCTGTTTTTTAAAAAAATCTCCATTGCTTCGTCAATCAAACACATCGCTTTCGAAATTTGTTTGGAGGTTAAATTTCAAAAAATTAAAAAAAAAAAATTAAAGACTCGAACCCAAAACAAAGCAACTTCGAAAATCTAACGACGCACAGTGAAAATTAGTACTAATATTCAGCAGCGACGCAACTTCGAAAAAACGCAAAACGAAACGACGCAAAGCGAGGTATTGGTGTACTCTGTTTATTTATTGTAAATGTCATTTGTATCATTTTTCCTGATGAAGATGTATGTTGACTACATCAATTATTAATATATATTAATACAGAACTAGACCCTAAAGCCGTTTTATTTTAAAGTTTAATTATTTGTTTTTTTTATATAGAACGTAACTCTAACCACCTCTCGATTTTTATCGGCCAATAAATAAGGAATAATCACTTTGGAGTCCCAGCAATAAACATTCTCTTTAACTATCGCATCGGTTACTTTCCAAAGTGTTTGCCGACCACAAATTTCTACGCATTTGCGCATTTGTCGTACCTCCGGTACAAGTTCCGGTTTGGCTTTTGAAATCGTTTCGCACATGATCCGGGCCCGGCCCGTACTTAAATGTACAACAGTTGTGTTCGTGTAGCATGCAATAATTGCACGCGGTCCCGTTCTCCATCGTTTTGCCACGATTTACGATAGGTGTTAAACTGCTCGTATTACAGGCTCTTATATAGACTGGCACCACATGCCGGGGGGGGGCTAAGTGTACCATTTGAATTATCCGATTCGGAAAGGAAATTGGTAAATCTTGGAAACTTTGACGAGTTTTTATTTATAACAAGATTAGAAGTATATATATATATATATATATATAGACCACTTTGACATTTCTCGGAAAGTTGGCAACACTGTATTTTGTTAAAATTGCAAATTTTATTTAAGCAATAGGAAAAACTTTTATGAAAATTTGATTAAAATCGGTTAAATAAAATAGTCATAATAAATTTTTAAAATTTTACTAATTTTTTTTCTCGGAAAGTTGGCAACACTATATTTTATTAAAATTACATAAATTATATGAATACTAGGAGAATCTTTTGTGAAAATTTGAGTAAAATCGGTTGAATAACATGGCCGTAATAAAATTTTTAAAACTTTAGTAATTTTTTTCTCGGAAAGTTGGCAACACTGAATATTAATCAAATTATGTAATTAATGGGAGCATTAGGGAAATCTTTTCTGAAAATTTGATCAAAATAGGATAAATAACGTAGCCAATATGAATTTTTAAAAACTTTAGTAATTTTTTTCTCGGAAAGTTGGCATCACTGGAAAAAACCAAAACCGCATGACCATCTTGGGCACTAGACAAATTTATCCTGAAAATTTCATTAAAATCGGTTGAACCGTCTAGGAGGAGTTGCGGCCACAAAATTTTGACTTACGACCGAGCGAGCGAGCGATCGAGCGAGAGAGCTGACGACGCACATCCATACACCCACATAAACTAAGTTCAGATTCGTCATCTAGAGGCTATATGAAGGATTTCTATAGAATTTTTTTTTTTTTTGAAAATGTTACAGACACCGTACCAAACGCTATACCACTTTTTCCTTGCAGTCAAAGTAGTAAAAAGTGATACGAATACAAGATATTAAAAATAACAAAACGATTATATTATGAAATATAATAATAATAAAGATTTAGTACCGTAAAATGAGGTGAAGTTGATCGATTTTCAACTTAGCAAAGCAATAGAAGTTAAACAAAACAAGAACTATTTATGATGAATACAAACAATTATAGGTATCGATTTGCATTTTTGACTAATCTTGAAATTTTTTTAATTCGAACAATAACTTACCTGATTTTTGTAGAGAACCTCATCCGGTCAACTTCACCTCAGATGGGACGATATTGACCGTACATATAATTTGATTACAAAATAAAAAAAAATTAGATAATTTTTATAAACAATTATAATAGTAAAAAAAGTACTTACAATGCACTTGTTATTCAGTAAATCTTCACTTCAATATATATCAATCTATAAACAATTACTAGTCTAACTTTATTTTAACTTATAACGACTCTCTGGTAACTGCCAAACTATTTTGGTTTTTCAGTCAACTTCACCTCCGCGGTCAAGTTAACCTCACTTTACGGTACTGTCAATTTGAATATATTTATAGCTTTATTTTTAATATATTATTAATATATGTGCAGATCTTAAAAATGAATGCGTTTTTATATTAGTTTTAAATATACATACATATACAATCACGCCATGTACCCAAAAGGGCACAGACTCTTTCCACTGTGCCGAAATTAGTTTTAATGATGAATTGTAAATTTTGTTCGTATTTTGTAAGACTCGTAGCGTTACGAGATATTCTGTTTTTTTTTTAATTAAAAGAAATCAATATACTAAAATCTTGTAATCCTGAAATCTTGATTACATTATATATGACAAAGATACAACTTTTATAGAATTTGTAGAATTTTTTGGGCTTGGTGACCAAACACTGAGGATGTATGACGAAATATCTGCGACAAGGATAGATCACGGCATACTAGCTGAAAATATTCTATAAATTCAATGGATACCAGCTGTGAAAAGAGGAAGATCCTTTGACACTTTTCTTGACCTTACACCTTCAATCAGAATGTCAATCTTTGGTCTGAATATCATTCCAAATGATTGTGTTAGGCCCGTTTATGATTTAGTATCTTCAACATCACAGAATTTCGGAAATTATATTAAAAAATTAGTATAATTTAATCTCTGCATAAAATTTTAATTATTTCTAATAATATTGTTAAAATTTTCAAATAAAGTAATAAAGAATTTAGTACAGTTTTTACAATGTACTTGTTATCAGAAAGCAAAAATATGTTGTATATAACATTATCGTAAATTTTAACTATATTTTAAGTTAAAAACATATAATACCACTTAAGTAACAATAATGTTACCCATAACTGGAAAACAAAACATAACTACAAAGAAACTAAAATATTAAGTATATACTACTGCTTTTATAAATTTTAAACTATATAGCACGTATAACAGGAACTTTTTTTAAAAAAATATAACATGTATAGCAATTTATAACAGCGAATTTAATATTGAAACATACCTAATATAGTTACAAAATAAAATAACCACAAGCGCTGAAATTGTAAAGTAAAGTAAACTTTATATACTGGTCAATAATAATAAAAGCTATCTAATCAAAAAAAAATCTTTAACAACTCCTTATAATCTATAATTCCATCTATATAAAATTTTATGTCTTACTCTTAAATAATATAAGCTTAAAGCTTTAATAACCATTTTCTTTAATCCATAATCAATATCATAACGGCCATCCAGTCATATTCGCTGTAACATCTTGCAAATTACTTCTCCGACTTGACGATTGGTTAATTTTGTATGAGCCGCCTTTTTGAGTTAGATCCTTGTGGAACTCCTCAGGGACAAGGCACTATGAACCTGTATATAACGTTGATGCGTTGCCATGGTGATTAAGTGGTACTTTTCGCTCTCTGTGTGTGTGTGTGTGTGTGTGTGAGACAGAGAGAGACGGTAGATTTGACAAAATAGTGTTGATGATGTGACAAATGAAGATAGCCGTATGTGTTGTTCGCATGATTACGTAATTTTATCGTTAATTGTGACTCGCTCAGTATGTGTGTATGTATGCGTGATTAGTTGCAAAGCGTTGAGACATGTAATTTTAATTGTGTTTGTAATTTAATGATGTAATATTCCTTAACTAGTCTATTGATTGTTATTATAAATGGTACATTGACATATTGTTAATTTTATACAGGGTGTAACAGAATAACTATTCCTAATTTTCAGAAATGATAGAGGGCACATAAAGAAACATTTTTTATTAATAAACTAGTGTCCGGAATTTTTTTTTTTTTTGTATAACCCGAGAATTAACGCAGATTTATAATATCCGTTAAGACCATTTCATTCTACTCAAAAAAGTGCCTTAAGAATGTGAAAATTATTTTCATCTAATTTAAAAAACCATCGAGATATCGCCATTTATCAAAATACGGAAAAAGCGAACTTTTCGCCATAACTCGAAAACAAAAGATGATAGCTAATTTTTGTTTTCATAATTGAGTTTCTCTCAAAAAAAGGGATCGAGGATGCGCGGTCCATTTTTCCATATCTCTTATAGTTTCCGAGTTCTCCTATGAAAACGTCCAAATTTGCCCACCTTGTACATCGTTACAACTTGTGTATCGAAAATGGTGGTCGTAACTTCGAACAATTTTTATAAAGTTTAATGCACTATTATTTCTAATAAAATGTTCCTTAACTTAACTACTCTTTGACGTTGTAATAATTAAAATTGTTTTTAACGATATCTAGTGTATCTTGACACCGAGAAATTTTCGGACACTAGTTTATTAATAAAAAATGTTTCTCTAAGTGCACTCTAGCATTTCTGAAAATTAGGAATAGTTATTCTGTTACACCCTGTGTAATAGAGTTTTGTTTATATTTAATTTGTACTGGTTTAGTTTTATTAAAGAAAATGTTATCGGCTTCAATATAAAGCCGAAACGTACTTAAAATAAAAAATATGTATGAAAAAAATGAAGTCAAACCTTAAAGTTTGATTATTATTGTTTCTCAAAGTTCCTCATAAGCCGCTGTATACATTTTTTAAAATATTTTTCAGAACTTATTGTATTAATATAAAAACTGTAGGATAAAATTCTGTTAATTATTTATATAAAAATGACGTTTCGACGAAAGCTAAACGTTACTTACTGTAATATCACTGATAAATTTTGACCTGATGAAGATGAGCGTTTAGTTTCGTCGAAACGTCGTTTTTATATAAATAATTAACAGAATTTTATTCTAAAACGGCTTTTATATTAAAGAAAATGTTAAAAAATGTAATTATTTCAAAATTTAATTAATTTTTGGCGAGATTGTGTATGTGTTGGTAACATTGTGTAAATATAAAATTATATAAATATGTATTTCTAACAGAATTTGCTCTAATAAGTAATAATATTGAAATCGGCTAAATAATGTAGTGAAAATAAGAATATATTTTCGTATCAAAATTTGACAACACTGCAAAAAAAGTATTTTGCTTCCTTTAATTAAAAATTAATAAATTATTGTACAACCCCATTAATATTATCAAGAGGAGTTTTCTTTTTATATGAGAACGGATTAATCATTTTTACATTACTTCTTATGGGATAAGTTGGTTTGGTATACGTCCTATTCGGTATAAGTTCAAACATCAGGAACAAATTAAGGTCGTATACTGTATGTTTAATTTTCGCACTTAGACCTCTTTTATATTTTTAAACCGTATTAGTCACATTTTTTTTTTAAAAATAGTTATTACCTGCTCTTATTCAGGTATTTATAATAATATTACCATAAGAAAACATTGAATAACCTTGAGTAAACAGTTTTGCTACGTTCTTTAACCTTTGTTAATAAAACATATTTACGCATTTAGTTTACGTGTTTTCTATCACTCTTCCTTTCACTTGTCCTCTTCTAATCAATTGAGACATGTTTCGCTTTCGTATTTACAAAACAACATTCGAAACAAAATAATTTAAAACTAATTCAATTATTGAAAAACATCACGATTTTTATTGTATCTCCAAATATATCTACAACATTCTTGGACATTCAAATCTATCCTACTAGATTATCAATAGATAAGTATTGGCTTTACTCCGTTCACGGGTGAAAGATCTGTAGTGTTACAGAATGTTATTTCTAGTAGCGAATTGTTTTATTGATAGAAAAAGACAAAATGATATTTGAGCATGATTTATTTAAACTTTTAATAGTATAATTTAATATTTGAAGGCGAAATATTGATAAATTTATATAAAACAATGCCATAACATATTTTATTTATTTAAAATATATTACAGTATTTTTTTTTTGAAATTTGAGAACTAGCTAAGTGTTATACATACATACACAATCACGCCATGTACCCAAAAGGGTGTGGCACAAACTCTTTTTATTATCCCGAAATCAGTCGCCTCCAAACATTCCTATCCAAATAAGCAACTTTCGCTTCATCCACATTCATAATTCCTCACATACATGCTTTTTTATTCCTACTACTTGGAAACTTTCGCTCACGCAAAACACTCTCAATCATACTACTCTAACTACTAATCGGACGTCCACGCAAACGTATACCATCAAAATCATTCAAATAAATCTTTTTAACCAAACGTTCATTAGACATTCGCTCAACATGTCCGAACCATCTTAACTGACTAGCACGGCAACTTTTGCTACAACATTTTTTTCAATTTCACACTCATCATACACTAATCTATTTCGTATCCGATCTCTTCTATTTACACCACATACCCCACGTAA
Organism: Clivina fossor; assembly: GCA_963966155.1. Classification (NCBI taxonomy): domain Eukaryota; kingdom Metazoa; phylum Arthropoda; class Insecta; order Coleoptera; family Carabidae; genus Clivina; species Clivina fossor. The sequence goes on along the minus strand of OZ014563.1, from coordinate 17,045,656 downwards.
AAATCTCATTTCCAGTCATTTTCCGTTTATGCTTTTGCAACAAAATTCCAACATTCACTACCATACATCAACGTAGGCACCTGCAACTGCATTGTATATACTCAAACGGGGTGGCTTCTTTGGAAACATTTACATTCCTAGCAAAAGTTCCCAAAGCACCCAAAACCTTACAACCAGCATTTACTGTCCTTTCAATTTCACGATCAAAACGACCATTTCTAGACCCAAATACACAAATTCATCTACCTGATAAATTTATATAAAACAATGTCATAACATATTTTATTTATTTAAAATATATTACAGTATTTTTTTTTATTGAAATTTGAGATCTAGCTAAGTATTAATTATCTATTATTTCTATAATTTAATATAGAAGTACCATAGAGGTTATTAATGTAAATGATCGTTATCATTTAGTATTAAGAATTCTATTTGAATTTCTGATGGATAGTTACGATAATTTAATTGTCGATGTAATCATAGAAGTAGTAGTATTATACTAATAATTAGTATGAGTCACATTTGGCTATTTTTAGAGCTGGTGAATTAAGTATGGTATGAAATGGACATGAACTTTAAGGAAATTAACTGGATTATAAATTACATTTCTAACATTTATATACAGTATGTTCTTTAATTCTAAATATTTTTGTTTGTATTTCTTGATAAACTTTCTGCAAACGAAATAGTAACACTAACATAACTGGAATAATGTAGTTTTATTATATCGTTTTGTCAAATATGTTTTTTCTTCAAGCTTGTCAAAATATTGATATTACGTTACTACACTGTTAAAAAAATCGATAATTTTACGTAACTGATTTACACTAGTTTAATTATGTAAATTTACAAACATCACAAAAAATTTACGTAACATGCATATAAAATACGTATATTTTATATAAGTTTACTTACTTTTAACGTAAAAAAAATAATTATTTTATTTATAATTACAAAATATATTATTTTTCCAGAAAATTTATGTGAACCATCGGTTTTGCTGATATAATATGTAATTTTTTTACTATAGTTTTTATGGAAAATAACTTTTTTTACAGTATATATTGTCCATGTAGAAGAAGGTCATTGTGTTACTAGTACAGTAATGTTCATTATTATACAGCAGTTAGTTAATATATACACTACTGGTGGCAGCACCAAACAGAACTAACATTAAGTGTATATAATCTGACATCTTTGACGGTCATATTTAAAATGATTACTTCAAGTTAAGCTAAATTAATTGACAATTGTATTGCATATTTTCGCTTGAGTTTGTATTTGATTATTAAAAATGTGTGAAGAATTGCTAGAAATGTAATGTATACCGTCCAGATGGTCAGAAATTGCATATTCGGCCAAAGAAAGAGTAATTCTCACAAATCACGTAAGTAACAAATATAAATAATATATACTATACCTATTATTGTACTATTCACTCATCTGACAGCTCTAAGATTATTACTTATTAACATTAAATATACTTCATATTATCAATATAAGTATAGTCAAGCCAAGCAAACAAGTCTCGTGGATAGGCCGTGGTTTGTTGTCTCTGTATTCTAGAGGTACACTCAGTGTCAATAGTACTTTGACATATAAAATATATATTTTGAGGTTATGCGATAATTTCATTTTAAAAATACTTTAAATTATCTATAAAATATATGCCTACCTTATTTCAAATAAGATTAAGTCTTAAAAAAGACTGATTTTTTTTTATAAAGATGAGCAACAGCAGAGAAAATTAAGAAAAACAAACACGCGATAATCTGTCAGTTTGCTAGTTATTTTTACTTTTGTTACGGAATGTACAACGGCGGCAGAAATTGTTTTTATTGGCTTAAACTTTTACCGCCACGAATTTTTAAAATTAGTTCGCATATTTTCCGATGGACTTGTTTGCTTGGTGGAGCTGTATAAACAATACACAACGCAGTTTTCTTCGTAAAAATGATAATTAGAATTATTCATTTATTTTCAACTTTTTAGATTATTTAGAAAAGAATCATGTATATTTTAAAATTTTGACACATACATTTTTTTTATTACAATTTTTTCTGATAAAATATTTTAAATATTCTGATGAATACATTTGGTAATTTACAATTTAAATTAAAAAATCGGTTTAGTTTTAACTGGAATTGTTTGCATAAATGAATAAAGTTTCGAAACTAATACGATACAATATAATTATGCAAATTTTAGTTTGACTGCAGCGTCTATAGTTTTAAATAATAATTACATTTTCGTTTTTTTTTTTTCTTCTTTATGGATTACAATTTTTTGTTATCTTTGAATTGGTTTTTATGTTCTTTTAAGGTTTTTAGTATTGTTATTACCATGAATAATATCAACATTTAAGATTTTCGGAACCACCAGAAAAAAGTGAAATTATTATTATTTTTATATGTAAATGAAATGAATGTTTTAACATCCCAAAAATACTTGAGGTTAAAATAAACATAATTTTTGCATTTAATTTCTTTGCTGTCCACCTACAAGCGTTTTTGCAAAACTTTATTTTTGTTTGTAACAAAAACTAGTAGTGCTTTATACATAAGTACAATTTAAAATACATTTTTTTTATACATAGCTACATACAGAGCTTTGAAATTCATTGTAAAATGATGTAATCATTGAAAAATGACAAAAAACAATTTTCATTTTCAATTTGCAAACAAAGCAATTTTTATGATAATCCTCAAATTTCTTAGATTTTAATAAATATTCATAAATCTTGATAAAAATTTGTAATTTTTGTAAAATTCTTAAATCTGTCAAATAATAGGGAAAAGTCTTTATATCTTTACAAAATTTTTGCAAATTTTGTTAAAAATATCAATTCTGGTCACTGCTGTAATTGTGAAATCTATAGCTAAAATTTCTTTGGCCCGTATTCTCACCTCACTTTTTCGTGAAAAAGTGCTTTTATCATTAATTTCAAAGTAACTTTTTGTTTCTGTTTTTCATCAAATATATATAGTTTTTCTATTTTTGATCATTTTTATTATATTTGGTATTATAAAATTTAAATAAACTATTATAATGTGCTTAATAAATAATTTTAAGTAAACCTAAAAAGTACTTTTGCCAAAAATCGCTTTTATAAATGAGGTGAGAATACGGGCCTTTATATTTAAATAACATACATGTTCAGAATTTCCGTATTTAAGTTGCAAAGTTAAAGTCTCATTTAAGCTAAAAATCTTTGAGTATGAACTTGTAAGGTGATATAGACCGCTATATATTATATGTAATATAATAATTGCTATATTGATATGTAACTTAGAAAATAATTTTTATAATACCAAAATTAAGGTTAAAACTGTGCAATAAACTGAGCATGTACTAAGATTACACCTGATAGTGTACATATGCATGTGCAAATGTTTTGTTGAAATAGACAACAAAAAAATATGAAATAAATAGATTTTTTTAAAATATAAATCTGCCGAACAATAAATAATTTAATAAAATAATCTATTCACGAACCTATAGCTCATCAATATTCCTTACTATATCTACAGGGAATTCCGATGTCAAAGTTTGTATACTGTTGCAGTTGGGGATTTTTTGTTTGTGAAATGCCGCGCCATTGCGATGATGCGCCAAGATATTAATTTCACAAACGCATCGTGTGTGCCGCTTTGCTTTTTTTTTATTGCTGTTGTGTTGTCAGTCATCGTTAGTCACTTTTCGCTCAGAGAACGTGCCATTTTTATGCAAATGATGCAGCAATTTTTTGCTATATCCTCATCAGGACCAGGCCAACTGGGGATTTTCATTTTTTTTTTTTTTTGCTATTTTATTTTTAGGGCGATATTGAGCATTTCACTATGAATGTCTAGTATTATGTGGTAAAGTTTATGTAGGGCAAATATGTTTCCACTAGATTGTCAGAACATAGATCAATACGTCTAAACCATTCAGATAAATCCCCCATTGCACAATATGCGTTAGATAATCTTAATGATGTATCATTCGAACATAAAATGTAAAAAATATATCTTAAGTATATGTAATTTTACATAGATTTTAACAGTAAATACAACAACATTTTGTAATTTTACTGTGATAATTAATGTAATATTACATATTTTATGGAAAATTACATTCAGGAATGTAAATGTTTCCAAAGAAGCCCGTTTGAGTATATACAATGCAGTTTTGGTGCCTACGTTGATGTATGGTGAATGTTGGGTTTGGTTGCAAAAGCATAAACGAAAAATGACTGCTGTTGGAATGAGATTTTTTTCGTAGGGTAGCTGGGTGTAAATAGGAGAGATTGGGTACGAAATAGATTAGTGTATGATGAGTGTGAAATTGAAAAAATGTTGTAGCAAAAGTTGCCCCGTGTTAGTCAGTTAAGATGGTTCGGACATGTTTTAGCGAATGTCTAATGAACGTTTAATTAAAAACATTTATTTGAATGATTTTGATGGTATACGTTTGCGTGGACGTCCGATGAGTAGTTGGAGTGGTATGATTGAGAGTGTTTTGCGTGAGCGAAAGTTTCCAAGTAGTAGGAATAAAAGAGCATGTATGAGAGGAGGAATTATGAATGTGGATGAAGCGAAAGTTGCTTGTTTGGATAGGAATGTTTGGAGGCGACTTATTTCGGGATGATGAAAAGAGTTTGTGCCACACCCTTTTGGGTACATGGCGTGATTGTGTATGTATGTATGTACATTCACAAAACATGCAAAATTACATAAATTATTTGTAAAATTATATAAATTTTTTTACAGTGTACTAAAATAATTGCAAAACCCAACAATATTAACAGTAGATTGATAAAAGAAGCAATAGAAATTTACAAAGAAGAAAATAACACCAATTAGTGTAAAGGCATTGATTAAAAAAACTTGATTTCCTTTAATTAATAAATTATAAATTTAAGAAAGTGGTTATTTATACATACGGTATGTATACGCAATTGGCTATTTATACATACAGTATTTCGCTATTTAGGGTAGGTTAGGTTAGTAGGTTGGTTTAGGTTTTTTTTTTTTTAGTATGTATAAATAGCCAATTGCGTATACATACCGTATGTATAAATAGCCTCATCCTAAATTTAATAATCTAGTAACTATGTTTTGTAGTGGTATGATTGAGAGGGTGGCTTGCGTGAGCGAAAGTTTCCAAGTAGTAGGAATAAAAGAGCATGTATGAGAGGAATTATGAATGTTGATGAAGCGAAAGTTGCTTGTTTGGATAGGAATGTTTGGAGGCGACTGATTTCGGGACGATGAAAAGAGTTTGTGCCACACCTTTATGTATGTATGTATGTATAATATAATATTTCAACTTATTTATATTAAATATAAAAATAAAAAAGTTTTAGGTTTAAATTCTGTTTAATTTTATATTAAAATTCGACGTTTTGTTATACCAAATGTAAAGCTTTCTTAATTTTATATACTGAGTTCTGAAAGATTTTTACTATGTCGAATATAAACTTGTAATTATCATTATTATATTATTTATAATAATACTAAAACTTTTCACTAATGCAAAAGAAACATTAATAGAGGATGGAATAGAATGTATCATTTAAACTAGATGGCTTTGACCTGGACCTGGTCTACGGTTCGATTTTGTTCATCCATTGTTTCTGCATCGCGAATATCGACTGTTTTTTTTTTTTTAATACATCAATTGGCGGCCGCGTTAGATGAATGTGATTCTCATTTGTCTGTCATGTGACGAGATATGCATATAAATTATCTGATCAACAGAAACTACAATAAATTGAGAAACTCAAAACTGTTCGCGATAGGTATGTGTGTTTGTGAGTCAGAATAGTTATTATACATATTTGGTAAACGGTATTAATCACAATTTATGTTTGTATTAATCAAAATATTTTAATAATTTTAAAGAGCAAGAAAATTAATTATTACTGTAAGATTAATTGTGTTTTGCATAGTTTTATTAATAACTGTAGATTTATATATATATATATATATATATATATATATATATATATATATATATATATATATATATATATATTAAGAATGTTTTAGATTTAAATATGGAAGGTTATATTTTACAATATTTATATTTTAACATAGTAAAAAATCTGTCAGGACGTATTACATTAAAATAAAAACTCTGTAGGATTTAGTTCTGTATTCATTTTAATTAATAATCGACGTTTCGACGTACTCCACCTGCATCATCATCAGGAAATAATTATTTAAATAAAAAAAATTAATATACCACGTTTTTTAAAACGGACTAAAAAGTATAAAATAATTTTTTCTAGTTGTTCTGAAAATTTGTGATGGTTAATTTTTAATAGCTATGACAATACTTGTAAGATTTAAAACGAAAAACATGGGGCGCAACGACAGCTACTCCCTACATTTCTTACTATTATCTATTACATGCGTGTAGGAATCTTTTAATATCTTTCGTTCTGATCAGTTGTTCGCTCTTGTATTGACATTCCATTTAATATCCAAGAAGGCATTGCACTAGTACATTATTTACACACACACATCAAACGAACGATAACGAATCATTTCACACCCTGTACACGTATCAAACATACCAATACAAACCAGCCATTTAAACTCAAAAGATGATCAGAAAACGTGAACATTGTATCAAACAAAACGATGTAACGCCAACCCTTAGCAACAAAAGAACGGTCAGTCAGATCTTTAGTGAGTTTAAAATTTGGGTGTTTTTTTCAGTGATTGTATATTACATATATTTTTTTTTTGATTGTCTTTATTCAATGTAACACCATAAGTAACTCGGTAAATCTAAGTTAAAAAAGTTGTCTTTATGACAGCACTTTTATGGTTAAGGGTTAACACTGTACACTGTTTTAGATCCAAGGTTTTTACTTGTAACTCAAAATTGAACGTGCTTTTCAAACTGTAAACTTATGTTTTTCCAATAGAAATAAAAATTTTAATAGAAATAATAGTAAGTAACAATATACATATTTTAAATGATTTGTATAAAAATTATGTATTATTTGGTTTAGAAATACAGGCTGATATTACGAGCTCGATTTTTGGGTGGTTTAGTTAATTTGTTTAGTTCAGCTCTTATAATAGTTACATTTTTTTAAAACACTGGAAATGCCAGTTATAATGTTTTGCTGGAATAGATGTAATTGTAAAACTAGTAATAATTTTCATTTAAAATGTTGTTTTATTTTTAAACAAAATATTGACTAATTTCTTGCAAAGCTTTGATAATAATTATACTGTCATTTACTATTTTTTTTTTCTATAAATTTTTTTATTTATATATTAAAAATTGTAAACAGCGGCTTATGAGGAACTTCGGGAAATAATGAACATCAAGTTACATGGTTTGACTCCATTTATTTCACAATATATTTTCAGTTTCAGCTTCGTAATGAAGCCATCTTCAGCTTTTAATGTTACAGAAGTCATGAAATCAATTCATTTGACAGTTAACAAAATTTTAATTATACAAACATATTAAAAAACATATGAAAACGACATTTAATTTTTAATTTTTTTAAATTTGTTTGTATAATTAAAATTTTGTTAACTGTCAAATGAATTGATTTCATGACTTCTGTAACATTAAAAAAGCTGAAGATGGCTTCATTATGAAGCTGAAACTGAAAATATATTGTTAAATAAATGGAGTCAAACCATGTAAACTTGATATTTATTGTTTCTCGAAGTTCCTTATAAGCCGCTGTTTACAATTTTAAAGAAAAAATTCAGGAACAAAACAAAGATTACTAATCTATTTAAAAAACATAAGTTTACAGATCGAAAACACATTTACTTTTGGATTAAAAGTAAAAACCTCGGATTATAAAGTATAGCTTAGTGTATAGCTGCTTGGAATTGTCAAACCAAATTCTCTAATTTTCCATGTCCTTTAGTTCTTCGCGGGCTGAAATGGTCCTGAAAAAAAAAGGATAAAAGATGTCATTGTGATGGTCGATCTTTGCCCTTTTTGAAATGTGTTTGTCATTTTCCTGTTACACAGGAAGGTTACAAATTACCAGTTCTGCGGAAGGAAAGTATTAAATTTATTTGATGAGAATTGGTTGGATTCTGACACCTATTGAGATAACTAGGTCACCGTTTTACTGCGGTTTTATTCGTTATACAGGGAAATTGATGAGTTTTTTTTTGCAGATTTTTCTACAATTTTAATAAAATATAATTGTATATCATGCAGGATATTGATAATTGACATTTGATAGAAAGCAAGTTAAGTGGAAGTATATGTAAAAAAGGTAGGAAGATGATTGATTGTTTTAGATATTTTTTTGTAGTTTAAATATTTAGTTAGTATTAAATTAAAATAGTATAATATTAAAAAGTCTGCTGTGGCCACAACAGAACCGACCGTCATCGTATTAAATACATTTATAGAATAGAAAAACTTTATAAAAACTACTGTAGTCATGGTAACTAAAAACAAAACTGTCTTGACATAAATATGCATTATATGCATTAAATATTATTAAATATAAAATTAAATATGCATTATACATCATAAAAATATGAAAAATTATATAAAACTTATTTAGTAGTATCGAAAAATGTTCCAAATAAAATTTTTTAGTTATAAATTGTTTAGCAACTTTTGTTAAATAAATTTTTTCGAAATATATCTCTGTTGCAAAATATTCGTAAAATACATAAAAGTGACATCAGTAAATTACCACTTTCGGTTGGTAGATCTTTACCAAAATTTGATAAAATTGAGATATTCAGCACCTACGAAGCTTAAATATGAAATTTTATAACAATCCGTTCAGCCAAATTTGCTCTACACGTGTCCACAGATAGATAGACAGACGGACATTACGCTAAAAACAGTTGATTTGTGTTATTATAAGCCTAATTCGTGTTTATCTGTAAAAAAACTCAATATGTCAAATTTGATATGATTTTAAAATCAAATATATTTTTACTCTGTCTCACAACTCTAAATTCTAAATATCTATACAGTTCTTATACTAATTTATAAAACTTAAACAATTTTTTTATTCCTGAAGTTTTTTAATTACAATTATTTCGACTTTGTAATAATTAACGCTTGGTAATGACTTTTGAAATCATTGATTGAATCTAAACGGATGTCTCTGACTGCGCCGAGATTCATCAAATAGAAACAACCAACTTAGTGTGAATCCGTTCATTCTTTCAATGTTAAGATCAGAGGATCTAATCTGTGAAATGGCGACATCTAAAAAGACAAAAACCAAGTTTAATTTTGATGTAGTATTTCAAACAGGAAATTACAATTTTTTTACTTGTATTTGTATTAAATATAAAAATGATTGATGAAACTTTAAAATATTTTTGGTTATAGGAAATTGGTTTTTACTGTAATAGATTACAAATTTGTTTCACTTTGAATTGTTAATTATCTGCGAAAATTTGCATAATTACTGTGTAATTGGAAGGTAGTCTACTGCAATGATATTATAGTTTTTTGTACATTAAAATCTTCGTAAACTACCGTAAGATTGTGAAGAATAATAGTAATGGTAGTATTTTAAATCTTTAGTTTTATTTGAATAAAGAATGGATGCATTTATTATTTAAATTGTAATTTAATTTTATTGTTTCTGAAAATAACAAGAATTTATAGATGTTTCTATTTTTCAGTCACATGCATAGTTATTTCTCACGTACGACGCTTATTTTTGTTTATGTAGTATGTGTTTGGTACATCTTTTTTACGAGTTTTTATACAAGTTTTACTTAACACAAAATTTACTCAAATTTTCTGTTACCACTTTATGAAATAATTTTAATATATGATAGGTATTAGGTATAGACGAAATGAAAATTTTACATAATATGTAATATTAAACAGTAAAAAATATTTGACACTATTCGTAGTATCATTGGGACACATCAAAAATAGTGTCAGAATAACACTATACTGTAAAAAATCAATGTAAATTTATGTTGATAATAGTAGTATTTTTTTGTAAATGTTTTTTGTTGTAATTTTATAATTTTTTGGTAAATTTGCTATAGTTTATTAAAATTACAACAAAAATGTAGTAAAATTACTATAATTATTAATATAAATGTACAATGATTTTTTACAGTATAGGAGAAAATGTCAAAAATACACTTCCTGACACTAAAATAAATTGAATATTAACCTTTTTTGAGACTATTGTAAAGTGTAGTGCAGTGAAAATATAAATTTAAATTCATAGTTAAATTTGATAGATAAAACTTAAAAAAATTTAACCACATTGTTAAGGGGAGGTTCCCATCTAAATGACTAAAAAGTACGCAAAGTTTGGAAATTTTTTATTCGCAAATGAAAAAACATAGAAGGAAACGGTTTCGGGATTCGAAAAAATGTTATTTTAGTCTTTATTTTCAAAAATTGTCGTTTCATAAAAAACAGAATGGCGCCCGTGATTCACTGTTTTCGTGTCAGCGCGGAATCGGTAAACTGCGTGTATTGCACCGTATCTGTAACAAAAAATGAACAACAATGTCGAAAAGTAAACTAAATTTACAGGAGTATAGACCTAAGAACGTGGAAATAACTTAAAATTTGACGATGTGGTACGATCTCAAACTTTGAGGTCGACTTTTAGGCATTTTTTTTCCACTTCAGGGCCTTACAAAAAATAGTTAAAACAAACAATTTGTAAATTTTATTGGTCTATACTTCAGTAAATTTAGTTTACTTTTTGGCATTGTTGTTCATTTTTTGTTACAGATAAATCCAGATACGCTGCAATTCACGCAGTTTACCGATTCCGCTCTGACATGGCCGACGAAAACAGTGAATCACGGGCGCCATTTTGTTTTTTATGAAACGACAATTTTTGAAAATAAAGACCAAAATAACATTTTTTCGAATTCCCAAACCGTTTCCTTCGATGTTTTGTCATTTGCGAATAAAAAATTTCCAAACTTTGCGTACTTTTTAGTCATTCAGAGGAGGAGAACCTCCCCTTAATGTAACCAGTACACAGAATACAGAAAATGAGTCATTTTAATTAACTACCGAATAATTCTAACCAAGATTCAAAATACCGGCTCTAAATCTACTAACTGTTTCACTAATCAGCTATAACCGCGATTAATCGCAGTTAACCGTAGTATTCGATTAACACTAATAAAGTGTAATTTGTACACAAATTAGCATTATTTTAAAATCAGGTCCTACAGATTTTTACTGTGTATTTTCTATCACAGTGTAATTAAATTTAAGCACATACATAAACTAACTAAAAATACAGACATTTCAATTAGTTACATAAATATAAACAACTAATACCAAAAACACAATTTTAAAATCGGGCTTTTGTTTGTAAAATCTAGATCATTTATTTGTATTACGAGAGCAATATGTATGTTGCTCATTAAAACTGTTTAAATTAACAAATCCTATTGAGCTTTGCAATGGAAAAAGCACAAAACGAATCCGATAGAATCGATTTTGCCCAAACACAAAGCTCGGCCTTTTTTGTAGTTTGCGAACAACGTTGTTTTTTTTTCCAATTTCAGATTCGTGCATTCGAGAGACCAATCAATGAAACAGTAATTAGTAATTTCCTTTAGCAAAAACAGACTTTGATTGGGTAAAAAAAACTCTAAATTGTTTGACCGGAGGCCCTTAAAATCAAATTATACTGGATAATACTAAAAAGTGTTTTTGTACATAAAATGTTGTTAAATTTAATTTAAATCTGTGCCTTCACAGTGATTGATACAAATAACATTTACAGTAAATAAACAGAACATAGAAACAAGTTACTAGGTAACAAATAAGTAATATGTATAAAAAATAATTATGATCTAGTTACTTATTTGTTACCTAGTAACGGAGTTTCTATGTTCCGTATTTACTGTAAATGTCATTTGTATCAGTTTTCCTGATGAAGACGGACGTTCTGTTCGTCGATACGGCGATTATTAATAAATATTAATACAGAACTTAAACCATTAGCCGTTTTATTTTATATAATAAGTTCTGAAAGTTTTTTTTACTATGTAATGAGTTATTTCAGCTACATGTAAATTTGAAATAAAAATTGATATTTCAATTAGAATCTTGATTAAAAAATTAACAAACACTACACAACAAACTAGAAATAATATCTAATTACATTAGATTAATGTATCAAAGGTAATTGGTTAGTTTTGCATTAGATATGATAAGGAAGGCAAAAAATTGTCTATATTAAAATAAGGATGAGGCTATTTATACATACGGTATGTATACGCAATTGGCTATTTATACATACTAAAAAAAAAACCTAAACCAACCTACTAATTTAACCTACCCTAAATAGCCAATTACGTAAAAATACTGTATGTATAAATAGCCAATTGCGTATACATACCGTATGTATAAATAGCCACTTTCTTAAAATAAAAATTGTTTTAGGATTAGATTCTGTTTAATTATTTTGTAAAAACAAAGTTTCGGCGAATCTGAACGCTCGTCTATCAGGTGATGAAGATGAACGTTTAGTTTCGTCGAAACGTCGTTTTTATAAAATAATTAAACAGAATCTGATCCTAAAATAGTTTTTATTTTAATACGATGAGTTCTGAAAAATATTTTAATTGTCTATAGTTTTATATAAAACTAATAAAACATTAGAGAAATCATTAAAATATTTTTTTCTTTATACACTTTTAGTACTGGGATACAAAGATTTTATATTTTTTTGTTTAGTTCAGCGTAGACAAAAAATCCTATTATATTTATATTTCCAAGAAAACTCATATATCATATATCATACAGTTTTATTGAACAAAAACAAAATCCTATTACATCTCCAAACTGCATTCCAAAATCAAAACCCTGAAAAAATCTCGATTAATAATTCCATACAGCAACACATAGGAGTAAATATAGTAGTACGTGAAATAAGGACTTTAGTGGATAGTGACGAATACGTCACATTATAATGGTTTTTTTTTTAGTTATTCACTAGTAAGAATGCTCAATTACATGTTGAGCGAATGTCTAATGAACGTTTGGTTAAAAAGATTTATTTGAATGATTTTGATAGTATACGTTTGCGTGGAGATCCGATGAGTAGTTGGAGTGGTATGATTGAGAGGATGGTTTGCGTGAGCGAAAGTTTCCAAGTTGTAGGAATAAAAGAGCATGTATGAGAGGAATTATGAATGTGAATGAAGCGAAAATTGCTTGTTTGGATAGGAATGTTTGGAGGAGACTGGTTACGTAATGTTGAAAAGAGTTTGTGCCACACCTGTTGGGTACATGGCGTGATTGTGTATGTATGTATGTAAATAAAATGAATAGATAAATAATAATTGAAGTATAGAAGTTGTGAACGCTTAGTTTTTGTTATTTAATTAAATTAAAATAGTTATTTCTAATTGTTATTATTTGTATTCTTATTATCATTATCTCGAAACTTTTAAGTGGCTTATTTGTCACTATTCGACTAAGGTTTTTTAAATCACAACGTGTATCGTTTACATCCGGGCCGAGCGATAATCTTAATAAATAATGGAAGCGTCGATTCAAATTCGAAAATATCAATATGCAGAATGAGTACGCGAAGCAAACAACCACAGCAATGCTACTCGTATAAATGCATTTCTCCGATAGAACGATAGACATCGGTGGTGTATTGCATACGTTCGCCTCAAAAACCCGTGCACTGAGGGGAATACCAATATTTTACTAGTTTGAAATATGATAGATGTAAGCACAAATATTTACAATCGGGATACGTTTACTGCATTCGTGACGAGAAAGGTTTATAATTTTTTTTTTCTATTTGAAATTTAGATGTTTTGATATTGTTTTATGTTAGTGTCTTTTTTTTATTTACAGTAAAAAATATATATAATTTTATCTACAAACAATGAGACTATCAACTGTTGTAATTTTACATAATTGTTTAAAAATACATAATATCAGAACTATATTACAAACTTCTATGATTTCTGATCTTACTTGTTGAAACTTTAAATTTATTACGATAAGTAAATAATATCTACTTGGTTTTTTGTTTCAAAAAATATATTTTTTGATACAAAAAACCGAGTAGTTATTACTTACTTATCATAATGATATATTACAAACATAATGTAATATGATATTATCAACGGAATGGAAATGTATAATATATATACAGTGTGTAAAGTGATGAGTTTTCCTATAGGGAAAAAAAATTCAATGAGTTTTAGGAGAAAAACTTATTCTTTATAAAAAAATTTGCTTCTATCAAAACTCTTTATAGTCAAAGAAAAATCCAGTAATCATTTAAGATAAGATCAAAAACATGATATTATGTCGAGTTGTTGATTTTAAATATGACTAAGTCCGAATGTTACATCAGTATTGTGTGAAAAATGTTAAAAATATTTGTCATACAAGAGACTTACTTTTTAATTATTATTATTATTATTAATTTGCCAAATATATAATTATTATTATTATTAACAAGTAATCCATGGGTAACACGATACTGATGTAACTAACATTCGGACTTACAATTAGTCATATTTAAAATCAGCAACTCGACATAATATCAAGTTTTTGATCTTATCTTAAGTGATTACTGGATTTTTCTTTGACTATAAGGGGTTTTAATAGTAGCATATTTTTTTATAAAGAATAAGTTTTTCTCCTAAAACTCATATTAAATTTAGGTCCGGGAAGTTAGCGAAGCCACTTTCACCAAACAAAAAATAAAATATTGATTAATTTGTCGTAAATTAGTCGTAATTTTGTCGTGAAATCAAAAAATTTGTCGCGCCCTATTTTAAAAAATTATTGATGGCTTCGCTAACTTCCCGAAAAAGTTAGCGAAGCCATCCTTCAAAATTAAAAAAATATTAATAAAATGAACCGCGGATGTAGCTTATAATTTATCGTAAATAAATCGTAAACGAATAAGAGTAATTTTGTAACGAAATTATTATTACTTGCAAATACAGAAATAATAAACTTAATGAATGTGTATGCGTACAATGCATATATGGATAGAGCATGTACAACAAAATAAAATCGAACAACAATTTTAGTAACGATTAATTTACGAAAATTTAATATCTAATAATTAACGTGAAAAAATTATTTTTTATCTTCTAAATTAGGTGGCCAGCCAATTTACAACGAGAAATTGGCACGGCCACTCTTCGAATAGTTAGTCGAAGATCACAGTGCTTAAATAACGCTTATTTAAAAAAAAGTGGCTATTTATACATACAGTATGTATACGCAATTGGCTATTTATACATACAGTATGTATACGCAATTGGCTATTTATACATACAGCATGTGTACAAGTTAGCAACGCCAAAACCACGCATTCAGCTAAACCTAACACCCCTGTAATACTGTATTAAAATGAACTTTTCTGCTGGGGACAGTAAAGTAGCTGTGGGTGCCGTCTGCCGTGCAATTATATTCATTTTGTAGGTTTAGTAGCTTGATAAGAGTTAAGTTATAGAAAGTGGCTATACTTACGGTATGTATACGCAATTGGCTATTTATACATACAGTATTTTTACACAATTGGCTATTTAGGGTAGGTTAGGTTAGTAGGTTGGTTTAGGTTTTTTTTTTAGTATGTATAAATAGCCAATTGCGTATACATACCGTATGTATAAATAGCCTTTTACAAAAAAAAAAAAATAATTAAAATACAGAATAAAAAATAATATATTTATTACTTTATTTTGATTTATATTTATTTTACTTTATATTTATTTCTCCGATTTAATGATACTTTATAGTGGATCAATTGTTTGCTCTTCGTATGATTGTCGAAAAGTCACTTGACAAAAATAAAAAAGTGTTCTGTGGCTTTCTTGATTTAAGAAAAGCTTATGACAGTGTTCTTCGCGAAATTTTGTGGGATGTGCTTTGCGAGTACGGTGTTAATGGTAATCTTTTAGGAGCAATTCAAGCTCTGTATGATGGAAGTGAAGCTGCAGTACGAGTTGATGGTTGCTTAAGTGATTGGTTTCGTATAGATGTTGGCGTCAAACAGGGCTGTGTAATGTCTCCTTGGCTATTTAATTTATATATGGATGTACTTCTTTGAAAAGCTTTCTGTGGTAATGATGGTATACAAATAGGTGATTGTGTTGTACCTGCTTTAGCGTATGCTGATGACGTTGTTGTTTTGGCTGAATCTGAAGAAAAACTGAGAAGGATGATTGATAGAATTAATGTTGTTGGTAAAGATATGAATCTTGTGTTGAATGTTGATAAGTGCAAAGTTTTAGTTTTTGAGAAAGGTGATTTGATGACTGAATGTAATGTACATATTGACGGTGCGCGTTTAGAGCAGGTTGATGAATTTGTGTATTTGGGTAGTTTGCTGTCTAGAGATGGCCGTTTTGATCGTGAAATTGAAAGGAGAGTAAATGCTGGTTGTAAGGTTTTGGGTGCTTTGGGAACTTTTGCTAGGAATGTAAATGTTTCAAAAGAAGCCCGTTTAAGTATATACAATGCAGTTTTGGTGCCTACGGTGATGTATGGTAGTGAATGTTGGGTTTGGTTGCAAAAGCATAAACGGAAAATGACTGCTGTGGAAATGAGATTTTTACGTGGGGTATGTGGTGTAACTAGGAGAGATCGGGTACGAAATAGACTAGTGTATGATGAGTGTGAAATTGAAAAAAATGTTGTAGCAAAAGTTGGTGTTAGTCAGCTAAGATGGTTCGGACATGTTGAGCGAATGTCTAATGAACGTTTGGTTAAAAAGATTTATTTGAATGATTTTGATGGTTTACGTTTGCGTGGACGTCCAATGAGTAGTTGGAGTGATATGATTGAGAGTGTTTTGCGTGAGCGAAAGTTTCCAAGTAGTAGGAATAGAAGAGCATGTATGAGGAATTATGAATGTGGATGAAGCGAAAGTTGTTTGTTTGGATAGGAGTGTTTGGAGGAGACTGATTTCGGGATAATGAAAAGAGTTTGTGCCACACCCTTTTGGGTATATGGCGTGATTGTGTATGTATGTATGTATGTATGTTATAGTATATGTATTACTTTATTGAACAATATTGTAAATAAATTTTAATAAATAAAACTATAATTATTTATAATTGTGTAGTTATTATCAAAATATTAATTTTAATAATAGCACATACAATCAGTATATGTAAATCTGTAAATAGCCAATTGCATATACATAAAGTATGTATAAATAGCCAGTTGTATACACATACTGTATGTATAAATAGCCAATTTCGTATACATACTGTATGTAAAAATAGCCAATTGCGTATACATACTGTATGTATAAATAGCCAATTGCGTATACATACCGTATGTATAAATAGCCTCATCCTATTTAAAATTCTGTCGCATATTATACTACTTATTTCTTAAGGCCGAAAAGTTTGCAACTGTAAAAAAATTTGCCTTCACATTGAAAAAAATCTTACTCACTAATTTGTTTATTTATTTTTTATGTTAATAACTATATTATTAATTTTCTATAAGCTGTTGTTTTCAAAAAATATATACCAAAAAGTTAC
The DNA here is from genome assembly GCA_963966155.1 of Clivina fossor. Classification (NCBI taxonomy): domain Eukaryota; kingdom Metazoa; phylum Arthropoda; class Insecta; order Coleoptera; family Carabidae; genus Clivina; species Clivina fossor. Next base: position 17,028,161 of record OZ014563.1, on the reverse strand, counting down.
ATTTTGCTCTTTAAATAAGCGTTATTTAAGCACTGTGATCTTCGACTAACTATTCGATGAGTGGCCGTGTCAATTTCTCGTTGTAATTTGGCTGGCCACCTAATTTAGAAGATGAAAAATAATTTTTTCACGTTAATTATTAGATATTAAATTTTCGTAAATTAATCGTTACTAAAATTGTTGTTCGATTTTATTTTGTTGTACATGCTCTATCCATATATGCATTGTACGCATACACATTCATTAAGTTTATTATTTCTGTATTTGCAAGTAATAATAAAATCGTTACAAAATTACTCTTATTCGTTTACGATTTATTTACGATAAATTATAAGCTACATCCGCGGTTCATTTTATTAATATTTTTTTAATTTTGAAGGATGGCTTCGCTAACTTTTTCGGGAAGTTAGCGAAGCCATCAATAATTTTTTAAAATAGGGCGCGACAAATTTTTTGATTTCACGACAAAATTACGACTAATTTACGACAAATTAATCAATATTTTATTTTTTGTTTGGTGAAAGTGGCTTCGCTAACTTCCCGGACCTATTAAAATTTTTTTCCCTATAGGAACACTGTATATGTGTAATATTACAGTTTTTTTTACCAAAGTTTCTTTTAGTCTAGTTTAGTAGTCTCCCTAGCTAAATAAGTTAAAATATGTAACATTTTAGTTTGCGGGATAGTATCATGTAAACGTAAAATTATTGCGCAATGTCATGTTCTCTTGGCATAGACTATATGTCTCAAATAGACCAACGGATAGTGTCAAATATTTTCACTTTGAAGCCAATTCTACATACTCGATTGGCCGCTGTGTTAAGATATAATTTCTATATTAAAATATTGAGATAAAGAATTAATTTTAATTAAAGTTGACTTTAAACTGACAAAAAAACCATTTTTTAAAATTCTACTGACATAATTATCATTTGTCAATAAAATAATTGCTTTTTTGCAGCTTGTCAAATTTCTAATAACAAAATTATGTGTCGTTTACTAAACAATTTTTGTTTTTTTGCCGGCTTAAAATAAACTTTAGCAGTTGCATTATTATTCTGCAAATGTCTTGTAAAAATTAAATTTTTATCATACCTCGCATATTTATAATTACAATTCACGCTGTCTCAGTATTTACTCATGTAAACAAACTCGCTTGATATAGCAATTCGTTCTAACAATAGGCACGCGTTTTTACACGATCACGTTTTGGAAAAACATTCGCATGTGTGTGTGTGTGTCGATTGTCTTTTGTTCGCTTTAGTGCGGCTGTGATCGCTTCGTTACCAATGGCAACGAACCTTTCTGCAACAACTTGCGCAAATTTATTTCCGATGTCTTTGTTATTCAGCTGTTGTTTGTCTCGCAACAAAACTGATCTGCTGTCCCATAGAAATTGTTCTAAGATTTGTTTATTTTGCTTTCGGATGTGCTGTTGATGAAGATTTAGAACAAAAGCGGATATATAGATTGTCCATTCCTTATAAACTCGTTGTATTGTATTATGGTTAAAGGGAATTTGTACCTGAAATATTTTGTTAACACATAAACCCTTATTACGAACTTGGTTGTAACTAATTCAGGTTTTAACTAATACTGGTTTTAAAATAATATATTGCCAACTAAAACATTTGAAAACCGAGCTTGTAATACCAGCCACAATATTTGAAAACATTTTGGGATAATTATAAACCCCTAAGAAGTTAGCAATAAAGTTCTAGCAATGAATCCTATACCTTGCCATACTAATGTTTTGCTTAATAACTAAAAAACTAATAAGCGAATTTTAATTCGGTTGGTAGCATTCGATAGCTTACATCTTTCTCTCGTTTTGTACTAGTTTTGTTTCACTAAATATTTATTAAAAATATGAAAAAAGTGATTTTAGATAAACGCTCTAAAAATTCTACAACTTCTACTAATTATTTATATTACCATTCAATATTTTTCAAATCTGTAGTAGTATTAAACTCGTATTTAATAAAAGCTATCAATTGATATTTTATTTATTATAATTACGTTCTTAACTAATTGTCAAATGTATGTATGTATATATATATGTTTCTCGAGCATCTCATCCTAAACCCCTGAACCGATTTTGATGGAAATGGTGTCATTTTAATTGGTTCATTCCCTATTTGAGTATAGGCAAGTTTCATCTTTCTACGATTTCATCTTGGTTCTCAAAAATTTGAAAAATTATGTTTATAATGCAAATGTCAAATGACAGCTGTGTGAAGTTATGTACACTATTGATAGAAGTGTTGCTTTTGAGTAATATATAATAGTGCAATTGATATTTTATTATTATTATTATTATTATTTGTTTATTTATTTATTTTTATTATGTTTATATGTTTAATTACTATTTTCGATTTCAAACGTGACCCTTCAAGGGTCACGGGTTTCCTAGTTACGTTCTTAATTAATTACAATTCTAACGATTTAATTTCTTCCAAAAATTACACATTTATTGAAATACTTAAAATTAACAAACTAATTTGTCAAATTTTATCTGGATAGAATGTTAATACTATTTATATATATATTTTTATAATTTGTATCAAACTCCATCAAATTAACATATTTCTTGTTGAAATTTTGCATGAATAAAATTTACAACTGAACATACAGTGCTTGGTTCTCATAATAACTCTTTTCAGAAGCATAAAAGATATTACAAGAATAATACTGTATTTACAGCGCATATAACAAATTATTAATATCTCTAAGTGAATATGTATATACGGGAGTTTTAGAATAGAAAATTTACATACATATAAATCCAGATTAACATACGAGTATGTTGTACCTTGCCATGCAATCATCTTAAAAGACAGGTGTTATTTTATGACAAGAAGCCACATCTCATCATTCTTAATGAATATTTCTTTACATCGTCACAGAAAATATGCATCTATCTACTAAATGTAAATGCAGAAAAATGCATTGAATTGCATCTTTGTAAAATACTGGATTTTCCATGCATTACTGTTCGTATATTGTAATTAAGAAATAACTTGTAATTTACTGAAAAATAAGCAAGAAATATAATAATAAGCGTTTAATTTTTTTTTTAAACTTTTGTATTGTTTGTTTTTTGCTTTAACTTCTCAGTTTATTTACTGAAAACGACCACATGAAATGTTTGATTATAAATTAAACTGTTAAAAAAATGTTATTTAATTATCTAATTCTCACTAATTTAGGTAAATGGGGAAATACATGTACACGTCAAAAAAAAGTGATTTTCGACAATTTTTTATATCTTAATGAAATCGTACAAAATAAAATTATTTGTTCTATGTAAATACAGACGATTCCGCTTAATTGGGCCACCGCTTAATTGGGGCAGCCGCTTATTTGGGCCAAATCTCAAAGAACAGAAACCAACAGTAAATTTACATGTTTAATTGGGACAATATTCCGCTTAATTGGGCCAGTAAATTTAAGATCACAGTACATATTATGTTACAAATATTCACAAGAAAAAATATTTACAAAGAATTTAATATGATACGCTTCATATCTTTTTGATTCACAAGATGGAAAATTATATTTAAAAAACTAGTAAATATGTATCAATTAATTACATTAGTATCGCGCGCTGTGAACTTTATTTACAGCGTTATTTTATGCAGGAAGGAAATGAAGAGAGTCCTGCAGCCCCACTGAATACTTGTGCTGATTTTGTAGAAATGAAATGTTACAAAAACAAAAGACAGACTACACTTGACATATTTTTGCATTGAATTAAAAATGTATGTACCTATTTATTATTTTATTTTGGAATTTATTATTATTTTTTCTTAAAAGTTTATATTTTTTGGTTATATGTAGTTTATAGTTTTGTCAAAGAATTTATAAAATAAAATTGAAAGAAAAATATGGATTGTTTAATTTTATTTAAAATTCGCTTAATTGGGGCAGCCGCTTAATTGGGCCAAAATGCTCTAGTCCCGATGTGTCCCAATTAAGCGGAATCGACTGTATATATATATATATATATATATATATATATATTTAAGTCCATTTCTCATCGAGTTGGAAGTGGTTGTACACACGGCCGCAGAAGCATGTTGGACTCGGATCCCAAAGGTCCCTGGTTCGCGCCGTGCTTACACCAGAAATTAAAATAAATATTATTTCTGCTAACAAAGCCCTTGTACCACTGCATTGTTATCGGTTGGGTCTGCGTGGTTCAGGATCCACTATAAGCTCTACTCGCACCATTGACAATATTAAATTGTTAAGACACTATGGCTCGTATTCTCACCTCATTTATAAATAAGTGATTTTTGTCAAAAGTACTTTTGACGATTACTTAAAATTATTTATTAAACACTTTATAATAGTTTAATTAAATTTTATAATACCAAATATAATTTGAATAGAAAAACTATTTACATTTAATGAAAAACAGAAGCAAAACATTATTTTGAAATTAATTATAAAAGCACTTCACGAAAAAGTGAGATGTTGTTTATTATTTTTTTTTTTTTTAAATAAACTTTTACTTTTACATCTTATCAAAAATCAATAGTATTTCTATTTTTGATATATTTTTTATATTTAATGTTATAAAATTCGAATAAACTAATAGAAATTACTTAATAAGCAATATATTCCATCTAGGAATCACGGGAATTGATGATGATATACATAGATACATCAGATCGAATACTCTATAACATCTTCCTTCTCAAACTTTTTTCATTTCTTTATAACATAAACGAAACAAAAGTTTCTAGTACAGCCAAACAAACACGATACCGCGATATCAAAGTTGTATTAGCTTTCGATTATTTTCCCGTAAAACAAACTTATTATTTCTCTAACGCAGAAAACTCCTTACTTACAATTTCAAAAACAAAACATCAACAAATTGACTTTCTTTTTTTTTGTATGTCGTTGTATAATTTTTCTGGGTAATTTTCAATTATAACAGAACGCGGCCGCGTAGGATGACCTGATTACCTAACAATTCCGACAAAATATATTATTGGTTAAACAAAACATAACAACATTAGAAATTGGTGCAGTGTATTTGTAATCGAATAGGGCACCCACTTGTTTATGGTAAAACGATATCGCATAATTTCTATTACAGTTAACTAATATCGGTTTATTAAGTTTTGGACAAATAATTACCGAACTATAATGCCTGGTTTTTAATAAACGCAAGTTAAAATTTAACTCGAGTTAACGTGATTAATTAAATTTGAAAATCTGTTTCTAAATTAAGAGTTAAATTAAACTCCGAGTTAAGTAATTCGAGGTGGAGATAAAATTTTAACTTTGGTTAAAGTGATATATCTACTGTTGTATTATTAACTCAAGTTAAGCCTCATTTTCTAATTCAGCAGCGCTAAATAACTGTCATTTTCAAACGCGCACAGCTCAAAGGAGAATTAATATTTTGGAATGAGGTAAAACGCACTTTATTCCTCATAATAATTGTTTCAATTCAGGATCATAAATATCATTTCAAAATAAAAAGATATTTTATTTTTATTGATGTAATTTAATAATAAATAATATGTAAATATCTACAAATTTAATATAGTTGACAGTCGATTTTGTAACTGTAAAATTTTGAATCAATATTAGAATGTTAATAAAACATATATTTATAATGTAACAAGATTTGCTTTGAAATTGCAGATAACTTTTATATTACCAAAAAGACTAAAAGTAGTACTACTAGTAATATATTTCACAATGGACTACTTGAATATAATAAATTACCGAAATATATTAAAGATTCAAAATATTTTAAAACTTTTAAGTTTGAAATTAAACATTTTTACTTTAATAAAGTTAATGCAAGTTAATAATTGAGTTGATAATTTGATAAATTACGAATGTCACCAATTATGTAAATATTATGCTACAGTGTAAATTTCCTGTAATTTTTATAATTTTGTAAATATGTATTACAATGTAATTAATTAGCCAAAAAGCTAAGTAAAGTTTGATTATTATATTATTATTATCATATAATTAAAAACAAAATAAACAAAATGAAACGGCTTTAGGATTTAGTTCTGTATTCATTTTAATTAAAAATTGATGTTTCGACGTACTCTATGTACATCATGTAATGAGTTTTGAAAGATTTTTACTATGTTAACTTTGTTAAATTTACTGTATTACTTTATTCAATTCTGACTATAGTTTCACCTTTCGGAATCATTAGAGAATTAAATAAATAATAATAATAAAAGATTTCACTATACTTGATTTTCCACTTTATTTAAATTAAAAAAAAAAAAAAAAAAAAAAAAAATAAAGTGGAAAATCAAGTATAGTGAAATCTTTTATTATTATTATTAAAATGAAATTCCATCAAGAACCGACTACACACTCTCTTTTAAGAATTAAATAAAGTTTGCAAAGAAAAATATAAATTCATAAATGTATAAGAATTGTTCATTTAATAGTATATGATCCTAGGTACAGTTTCAATATTTTTTGCGAATACCTCAGTCAGATTCGCACATTCGCTGTAAGGAAAGACAAAAGTTTTATTGAAAAATAAATTGTACACTGAATTTGAAAACTGATATCCGATACTGTCACAGTCTAAACGCACTCTCCTTAAATTACAGAAGTGTGTAAACTGTCATACGGTGCGTTATTTATCGTTTTGAGTCTTTTACGAACATTTTCTAAACGAAACCAGCTAAACTTAGGTAGGTCGTATCAAAGTATCAAAAACGCCACACCAGTGACAGTATATTTCGAAATACTTCTGCAATTTGTACTTGTTGAGAATTTTTCGCAAGATGCTTGTATATGTTTATAATCTACTTAAAGATACGTTTGTTCCGCATAAGTGGGAGGTAGTGTTTATTTTATAAGGTGTGTCCCATAATTGTCGGTTCAGGGTCGAAGGTATTATATTCCGTAATTTTGTATTTTGTTTTTGATGTTTTTGTACTTAAAATTTTATTTAAGTATAATTATTGTATAAAAATATATAAAAAAAACTTTTTTAAAAACCACGCTTATATTTAAATGCACTAAAAAGAGGAAAATAAATTTTTTCCTGGTTATCAAATTTTTTTAGAAAGAAATAAAAGCGTGGAGCGCTTAATTATCATTGCGAAATATCTAGTTTCCTGGCGCTCCACGCTTTATTCATTCATTCATTCATTCATTTTATTTATACATTCATTCTCCTTCAGCTAGAATGGAATAGCGTTTTGAATCAGGGTTCTGGAGCTCGGAGCAGCATGATTTTGCTTGGAGCAAAAGCGGAGTTGGAGTTGTGAAAATATTAGCTGCTCTATTCTTAATAAAATATGTTATTGAAAAAATTGATTTTTTTACATTTGTTTTAAAAATTTTAAAAATTAAGTATTTTATTGAAACATAATCTTTTTTAATTATGTAAGTTTTGTAATTTTTTTCATAGCAACGATTTTTTTAAAACAAAAAGATTATTTACAATTTAAATCAGAGTAGGCGCTTTGTGTAGAATATTATGGTAGACAATCTCGTAAACATTATTTTTCAAAAGTAAATTATGTTATTTTAAACTATACTACACATACATACACAATCACGCCATGTACCCAAAAAGGATGTGGCATAAACTCTTTCCATTATGCCGAAATTAGATTCCTCCAAACATTTCTATCTAGACAAGTTAGTTTTGTTTCATCCACATTCATACTCTGTTATACATGCTCTTCTATTCTTACCACTTGAAAATATTCGTACACGCAAGACTCTTTCAATCATACATACTACTACACTCAGTATTAATAAATAATATCTTTTAGTAAGTACAGAGTTTTATTAGTATTTTAAAAACCGTTAAGTGTTTCTGCTCCACTCTGTGTGGCCAATAATAGTTTCTTGCTGCTCCAGCATAAATTATATTAATATTAATACTGATACATTTCAAACGTAATTTCTCAATAACAATACAACTCTTTCTTGTACTTGTAAGGGTACAAAATATACATTTCTTCTTAATACCATGATGTCACTTTCAAGCTAATTTTTATGGTTTCTCTTTCAAGTTCAGCATTCATTTATTAGTCTTCATCACAATATACCTTGACACGGAATACAAAATGTTATTACTGTAAATTAAGTGGTCACTCCAATGGAATACAAATATTTCCTCTTTGTTTGTTTTTTTTTAGCCGATTTCTTTCAAATGAAAACAGTTTTGCTCACTGTAAATGAAGCGTAATGTTTCAGCATGAGTAAACATGGAATTCGCATCTTGATTTCAACGTTTCACACTTGTCAAAATGATGATTTAAGATGAGATAAGTTTACAATGAGCGCGCAACTAGAAGAAATTCTCAACATTATTTAGATTGTGTCGTTATATGTTTTAAAAAAATGTTATCTTCAAAATTATTGTATTGTTTGCTTTAGTAATGTTTTTAATTTTTGTTTGTTTTTCTTTTACAGGAAATTGTCGAGGAAGTTGGAGTTATGTAAGTATAGTTTGTTTTGCTTGTTTAAGTATTTGATTAAGAAGAAATTCATTTTTTCTTCTTTGCGAAATATTATATATATATATATATATATATATATATATATATATATATATAATTTGGAATATAATAATATTGTGATTAATTTTATACAACATAATTGTTAGGTTTACTTATTTATTGAATTGCTGTCGGTCTAAAAATCAAAGTTAGGAAATTATAGTATTCGAATTTTCTTTAACACGGTTGAATAATAAAAAAAAATAATTACCAAATATTTCTACAATATATGTGAATTTGGGAGGCTAGTAGCGAAAGTAAAATTGGAATTGAAATGTAAATAACTCGTTAAAATGTAAGCTGATATACCTCTCAAATTATTGTAAATTTACAACTTTCAGTATTAACATCTTATGAACGGTTAAAAATAGGTAATTTTTTTTTGCTGCGAAATAGAATTCAGTGCATTGAAAAGAGAAATTAAATTTTTTAGCAAAATCTTAAAGATGTTTTTCGACTAAAATTTTAAAAAAATCTCATTGCAGCTCGTTAATTAAAAAAATTACAGGTAAAATTATTATTGAAGCTTAATTTTTAAAAATATTTTTTTGTTCAAAGATAGTCGAAAATCTACTAGCCTAGTTAACTCATTGATTAAGGCCCAGTATTTCCAAATTTTGGAATAAATTAATACTTAGAATAATTTAGAATTAGCCAATGAAATGTTGTTATTAATTCTGCAGATAGGTTTTTAGACAATCACAAATGATTTTTTATTTATCTTAAGAATAAATAAAATTGGAAATACTGGCTCTAAGTTTATTGATTGATTTTAGTGCAATGCATTGCAAACTATATATTTCAAAATAAAACGGCTTTAGAAGCAATATAAATTTTTAAAGAAAAAGATAAGATCAATTAATGTGAAGGTACTGACTTATATAAAATTTAACTTTCTTTACTTAAAAATTTATAAATTTTATGATCTAGTTACTTATTTTGTTACCTAGTTTTTTTTTTGCTGTATTTTTTTTCCTGACGAAGACATACATTGAGTTGTCGAAACGTTGATTATTAATAAATATTAATACAGAACTACAATCTAAAGCCATTTTATTATAATATAATGGATTCTGAAAGATTTTCTTTACTATATTATATACATATTTCAGTTTAATATTTTGCGTTACATAAAATCTTATGCTTTTTGATTAATTTTTAAAGTAATTTTCAATCCAGTGATTACAAAATCTTTTATGAATCATAGTTATCAGTTATAAATAAGTAATGTTTGTATATCATTTACTGAAGACCAAATAAAACGGGGGCCTTTGTTCTTTAAGAGTATTAACCATGTATCGCAAATGGACAAACATGCTTTGCATACACCAACACATAGACTATAAGAACTGTGGGAGACTGCAGATTCAGCAGAAGCGTCATTGCAAGGTTAAAATCTTGGAAATCTCTCTTTACTGCGGCTACTTGTATCAGCGAATTCTAGATTTTTCGCACACTGAATAACAATGCTATTCCTTCGAATGTTACCTCTAGGACACTTAAGGTTAGATACAGGAAATATTTGATAACTGTGGTTAGTTTTACAAGTATGCAACTAGAAATTTAACCGCTATTTAGATAATGTTTACATAATAAGATGTATGATTACATAGTTTGATTTTGCTTGAGTGAAGGTAAAATTTATAGCGGAATTTTGCAGAAATATTGTTGAAGTTGTAGGAAATTATATTGTAATGAAAGTTACGTTCGATTTTCAATTTTTTATTGGTAAGTTTTCTTGCTAATGGAAAACGTTCTGCTCCTATTAAATACTATATTTATTATATGTATACACAGTAATTTTTTTTTAGCGACATTAATACCATTCGGGCGTTAAAGTTTTTTTAACTACGTTCCGTATCGATAAATTTAAAAAACCAAAAATAAAAGCAAAAATAAACCACTTTATAAATTTAAGAAAGTGGCTATTTATACATACGGTATGTATACGCAATTGGCAATTTATACATATAATATTTTTACGTAATTGGCTATTTAGGGCAGGTTAGGTTAGTAGGTAGGTTTAGGTTTTTTTTTTTAGTATGTATAAATAACCAATTGCGTATACATACCGTATGTATAAATAGCCTTATCCTAAATTTAAATAAACAAATTTTAAAGTTAAAATAATATTACTACAAAAATATATTTAATTTCATCTCTTTTGATGTTAAAATTTAAACACTGAATACGAACCACATAAATGATAAACGTTATTTATTGTTATTTATTGCTTATGCTGGTAATTTTTTGAATTATTATTTAACAGTTTTTTACCAATCAATAATTTTATTATGTAATAGTGTGTGTGACTAATCACAAAACTGAATTTGAAATATCTGAGGAGTTATTGTTGCTGTTATGATATGTACAATTTTTATATTATAATTATATTGTAATGTTCTTCATGTCAGACCAAAAAACTGCAATTTTATAAAATAAAACGGCCTTAGATTATGGTTCTGTATTAATATTTATTAATAATCGACATTTCGATAAACTCAATGAACGTCGTATCTTTTCTCCTGATGAAGACGTAAGCTGAGTTCATCGAAACGTCGATTATTAATAAATATTAATACAGAACTATAACCTAAAGCTGTTTTATTGTAATATAATTAATTCTGAAAGATTTTTTACTATGTAATTTTATATTATATAGTTATAGAAAAAGTATAGCCAAATGAAAAATATATTCGTGCATTAGAAAAGTGAAAATTAAAATTATTAGTAAATAGGTTGAATTTCAGGTTACCATAAAACAAGTTTGTATCTATGAACTAATTCTACATTACGCATGTCTCGGACAGTTACAAACTTATTACAAATCTGTTTGATTATAGTCTGGCAAAAAAGCTATTGCGAATTTTCGGCAACTATACAAATTACATTCTTCAATTCCAGAAATTTATAGATTTGTTGAAAATGCACAAATTCCTAGCATTATTTAAGGTTCTCACCATCTGTTGATCTTAAATTCTAAAACATCGAAAAAAATTCTTCAAATATTCCGTAAAAAAAACCATTTCGTGAACAAAAATATTTAAAATACTTCTTCGGGTTCCCAAAATTATCCTACTCGCTCCGTTTTTATTTCTTATTTTCCATTTGCAACAACTGCTGCAAAGAATAAAAGACGGAAAATCCATTGGAGGCACAAAATCTCTTCTGTATGTTTATGTAAAATTCTACCTGCAGCAGTAACGTTACAGCATTACATTATCATATGGGTAAACGTTGGATGCGAACGCAAAAATAAAATGAGAAAATTTTTAATCTTAAAAAACCGCCGCTAGGGGTACAGTTCCAGTGTTCAATTTTCAGTAGTCAACTCGATGTTTGCTATATACGTTTTGTTGCTTGCGGGGGCTTGTGGTAAGCGAATCGGCCTTGAGTCCGGTCCTGATATATATATCCACCTATTTTGCAATTGAAATATATGGAGAATACGCCTAGCTATAGCGTTCGCGATGCACGTTCCAAGGAAATTGATACGTACGATAAGATCAGATCGGGTTCATCTCACCGGCAAAACGATTTGGTTGGCTTCGGATTTCGGTCGCGTTTCTAGTAGTTTTGTATGAACGATTGCAAGTTTCAAATGTAACTACATACATACATACATACATACACAATCACGCAATGTACCCAAAAGGTTGTGGCACAAACTTCTTTTATCATCCCGAAATCAGTCGCCTTTAAACATTCCTATCCAGTACAAGCAACTTTCGCTTCATCCACATTCATAATTCTTCTCATACATGCTTTTTTATTCTTACTACTTGGAAACTTTCGCTCACGCAAGCCACTCTCTCAATCATACCACTCCAACTACTCATCGGACGTCCACGCAAGCGTATACCATCAAAATCATTCAAATAAATTTTTTTAACCAAACGTTCATTAGACATTTGCTCAACATGTCTGAACCATCTTAACTGACTAACAAGGCAACTTTTGCTACAACATTTTTCTCAATTTCACACTCATCATACACTAATCATATTAGATGAAATAATACGAGTAATATTAAGATTTATTACGAATTATATGTACTATTAGCTGTTATACGTATTTTTTCTTGATAGTAGTTTGAAAACTTCTGTTCTAGGGTATTTAAATCTGAAACGGTATCACAAAGCAACACAGTAACAGTAACGTGGTAGACCATAGTAAGGCAAAACAAAATACACACCACAGACTTCTTCTAAGCAACGTTCTTCGATACCCATTAGCAACCTATAATCATACATAACACGTACTATACGTTATATGTTACTGATAACTTCTCTCTAACTTCCAACTAACCGTATGAGTTGTAACGATAACGTAAAAACGTAACGAGACGACGCCAATCGAGATTGTAATAAAATCGAAACGAGCCAACCCACTATAGTCGATCGTCAGTTAAGCGGCAAGAATTATGCGATCATGCGCTTTAGACTGTTATATATATAAATGGTTGATGCAAGTACCGTTGTATCGTACCATATGGTTTTTCCTCGTTGGTTTTCTGGTTTTTAACCGGAGAATTGTGGAAGAAATATGCATTCTGAGATGTTTTAACATAAAGCTCTGAAGATTAAACATATGGTATATTACTTTCTTATACAGTGTAAGAAAAAAATATTAATAATTGATAAATACTGCGTTGAAGCATATGCTGTATTAAGTCAAAACATGTAACTTTTATTTTTACATAAAGTAGAAAATTGCTACTGAATAAATGCAAGTATTCACAGAATCTTTGACTAATTTTTTATAATTTTTTTTTAAATTAACAAAACAGCCTTTTAATCATATTCAATAAAAACAATTAATTTAATAGTAAATAATTATTTGGTATATTTATTTAATATAATTAGATATTTTTCTGCTTTATGGTATACTATCGTAATACCCGTGCTTTGCTATAAGGTTCACTACTTTAAATCCATTTTAACTTAATTGCAGTTTTTGGTCAATTTTTATCGTTTACAGCGTTCGCCTCAAGCTGAATTGCCTCATTGTAGAATCTTTCTCGAAAAACGACTGAACTTCCATAAAAATTTGTTACGTGGATGTGAAGTTATAAGTGAATAGAGTTTTTGATTAATTTTCAGCGCCTTACGTTTCATTATTCCGTAGTAAAATTTGTTGAAAATGATTCAACTTCTATCAAAATCTGTTTCGTGGATCTTATGTTATATGCGAACAGAGTTTTTAGTAAATTTTTATCGTTTATAGCGTTTGCCTGCGGCACAAGCTGCATTGTTCGTTTAATTCTATGTATCAAATATAATTTTTCCGGCAAAATTTTCTAAAATATTTATACACAATATTGAAAACGGTTTACAATTTAAATTAATTAATCAGATAAAAACAAAACAGAAATTAATTTTAAAAAAAAATTAATATGTTTCTTCCAACAAGAGGTCACATGCAAAGTGTGCGATTTTGTTCCTTTGTGCTCATGCTTCTGACATTTTCTTTACTATCAGAGACTCTTTATTTTATTTTATTATTTATTACATTGTTTTACTTTTATTCCTAAGAAAACAATTGAATAATTATTATAAATAAACTTTAAATTAAGAAATAAAATTCAAGAAATTTATTTAAATATCACATTAATAAATATAAGTAGTAGATAGCTTTGAAAAAAAAATAAACGTTTTTTTGTCGAAATATTGGATTTTGTTTTCTGAAAATTGTTAAAATGATATTAAAATGATGAAAATATGTCTCACACAACATTCACGCAGTAAAATCTTTTTATTCAGCCATTATTGGGTATGCTTAACTACTTTCTACCCAACGAAATGCCTAATTTCATTTTAAAGTGTAATATAGTATTTTTTTAAAATACATACAAAGTTAATTGCTATTATAATTTATCAAAATTCTATCGGTGAAAGAAAAGATATATTACACATTTTCCATGCAAATGTCCAACATTAATTTTACAAATGAACACTTCTGTTACGGCATTAGTTAACAATTCAAAACGTTTTAAGATCTAATACCATGTGTGTGGAACATTACCGTAACATAAAGTGGCCACTAGAAAAACAGTTTCCGGTAACACTACACTAATACTGTTTTCTTGAGCCATCTATAAGACTATAGACAAGATAGACCGGTGTTGTAGGGCATTGCATGCAATGTGCGCGTTTGATAAAATGCTAAAACGTGCGTCTAACGGTAACCGAATCATTCTTGCAAAATGCCTCTCTCTAAATACTCTCTACAACCTATCTCACTCGCATCTTGTACCAATGTTGGCTACAAGCTGTTCTAATGATGGAGAGTTCTCGTTTTAGCTCATTAGGTGACGTCACACCGGTCAGATTTGTTGCATCTTTATATGGAATCTGTTTTTCTGATGTCTTCTCGATGGCTTTGATCTATTACTATTTTAAACACCTCTGAGACGATTGGTTTTGGTACTTGAAGATCTGTCTAAATGATGTATAATGAGGGATTATGAATATTCATTTTGGTTTAAAAGCAAAGGAGATTACTTATGTTAATGCTAAGTTGTGTAGTGTTTATTGAAAATGCTGTAAAATCAGGTCAGATTTTGTTATACAAGCTATGATGATTTAATAGGATATATATACAGGGTGTTCGGTCTAATGGCCGTTTGGTTAAAAGAATTAATGTGAATAATATTGAAGGTATAAATCTGCGAAAGTGTTTTGTGTGAGCGAGTGTTTCCAAGTGACAGAAATAGAAGAGCATATATGAGCGCTATTATGAATGTGGATGAAGTAAAACTTACTTGTTTGGTGAAAAATAATTTTGGCATAGGGGAAAGAGTTTCTGCCACATCTTTTTTGGGTACATGGTATGATTGTGTATGTATGTTATATAGTAAAAAAAAGTCTTTTAATCAGTGATCTAAGATTACACAAATACTCAACGTATCCAGTGGTCAAAGAACACTGTGAGTAACCTTAGATCACTGATTATGATTTTAGCTTTATTCTTTTACTGATAATAAAAGCTTAGCTTTCGAAATACATATGTAGTTTTTTTAATATTATTGTTTGTGGTTTAAGGGAAATTATTTTATTTTATTAACTTTTCACTACAGTAATATCATATTTTAATTTATTACATGGGACACATACAATATATAATAGTAAGCAGTGTAGGGAGTAGCTGTCGTTGCTCCACGTTTTTCTCTATATGGTTATAAATCTGTATGAGGCTAGGAGAAATTATTTTATAATTTTTAGTCCGTGTTGAAACGTGGTATATTACAAATGTTTTATTTTTGGATGAGGCTATTTATACATACGGTATGTATACGCAATTGACTATTTATACATACTAAAAAAAAAAACTTAAATTAATTTACTAACCTAACCTACCCTAAATAGCCAATTACGTAAAAATACTGTACGTATAAATAGCCAATTGCGTATACATACCGTATGTATAAATAGCCACTTTCTTTTTTTATTTAAATAATTTTTCCGAATTTTTTATAAATATACTGTAATATATTTTAAATTAATAAAATACGTTATGACATTGTTTTTAGATAATCTTTCAATATTTCGCCATAAAATAGTAATTTTTACTGAGTACAAGTCAATTTTTTCAAATATACAACGATAATATTTTACTATATATGTATGTAAAAAAACCGTGTTATTTATGAAACATTTTACTATCAATTAATTGAATAAAATATTCAGATGATACAAAATATTTCCAGCAAACATCCTTTGCTTACCCAAGTCGAAACTCTTAATAAAACATAGATTATAGTAATCTTATATAGTGGAAATATAATATTAATTAATAAACATACATAGTTTAATTAATTTTAATTACACTTAAGACATATTTAATTGTCGTACGAATGCGATAAACACAATAGTTTTAGTGGTTATACTATCTAATTACCATAAAATTGTAAATTGTTCCTAATTGCTGTCATCTAACTACATAACATACTTATATATGCGTAGAATCTGTGTACAAGTTACATGTGTTTAAGTTGAGCTAAGTTAAGATGCATTAAGTTAAGTCAGTAGTGGAGACACTTATTTGAAAAAAAACATGAGATTGTCTGAGAATCATAACTATAAAGGAAACAAGTAATTATATATCTACTACTAAATAGTTGTGTTACTATAATGAGAATAATTAGTTTAAAAGAATTTTAATATAGTTTTCAAATTTGGAATATTGGTTATTGTTTTTTTTTTGTTAGATTAAGTGTCCGGTGTTGCTCAGGTGCTATTAACTTATTTGTCTTACAAAGTATTTTAATTGAGAACAATATGAAATGGTGCGATTGAGAGTGTTTTGCGTGAGCGAAAGTTTCCAAGTTCGTCTTTATCAGATCGAAATTTAGTTACTAGATAAAATATAAGTAACTAGATCAGAAGAATTATAGATTTTTAATTAAAGGAAGCTAAATTTTATTAAACTCAGTGCCTTCACAGTGATTCATATTAGCAGCAGATTAATAAGAGAAGCAATAGAGATTTATAAAGAAAAGAATAATATGAATCACTGTGAGTTAAATAAAATTTGGCTTCTATTAATTAAAAATCTATAATTTTTATAATCTAGTTACTTATATGTTACCTAGTAACTTGTTGGTATTTATACAGTGTGTAAAGTGATGAGGTTTCCTATAGGGAAAAAAATTTTAATATGAGTTTTAGGAAAAAACTTATTCTTTATAAAAAATTTGCTTGTATCAAAACCCCTTATAGTCAAAGAAAAATCCAGTAATCACTTAAGATAAGATCAGAAACTTGATATTATGTCGAGTTGTTGATTTTAAATATGACTAGTCCGAATGTTACATCAGTATCGTGTGAAAAATGTTAAAAATATTTGTCATACAAGAGATTTACTTTTTAATTATTATTATTTATTTGCCAAAATATAATTTAAAAAAAAGTATATTTATATATATATTTTTTTTCATGGGTAACACGATTACTGATGTAACATTCGGGCTTAGTCATATTTAAAATCAACAACTCGACATAATACCAAGTTTTTGATCTTATCTTCAGTGATTACTGGATTTTACTTTGACTATAAGGGGTTTTGATAGAAGCAAATTTTTTTATATAGAATAAGTTTTTCTCCTAAAACTCATATTAAATTTTTTTTTCCTATAGGAAACCTCATCACTTTACACACTGTATACTGTTATTTAGTTTAATGTCATTGATAAATTTTGACCTGATGAAGACGAGCGCTCAGTTTCGTCGAAACGTCGTTTTTATATAAATAATTAAACAGAATTTTATCCTAAAACAGATTTTATTTTAATACAAATTTCTAATCTATCGTAACTATTTTATTTTGCAAGCTAGAGCAATAAGTTTTTAACGTTTAACAGTTTTGATCGTTTTACTAACGTAACTAACTGAGGACAGACATAATGTTTAGAGAGAAAAAAAAAAGAAAAACGCAACCGCAGAATGCAGACATAATAAAACTGAAGATAATGGTTCTATCCACAAAGAATCTTTTATCAAAAACTTGGTATTATCGTGTCGCATAATAGTAACAGGAATCGGTACTCGGAAATTACGGGATCTTGCGGAGACATCTAGAAGAATAACAAATTTACGACGACATCTTGCCTGCATGCACTCATCGTAAATGCCCGATTACGGCTTTCCAGAACTTGGAACTTGTCGCAAACGTTTGAGATGATGCAACATCCCGTATTGTACAACTAATGTAACTGTTACTGAATCTCTTTCTTAGACGTGGATGCAATGCTTAATTCGAAAATTATCGATAGATTCAATTTACTTGTATTTATTTTATATTATTAGATATTTGTTTTTGCTACGTGGAAGTTGAAGTAAAAACTACTTTTTAAGAAAACTAGTTCTGAAATTTGAGGGTAAAAGAGTAAAACTTACTGAGGGCAATTAAATTTGTACTTTTAGTATAACATATTGTTTATTTTATATGTATTTTAAAATATGTAACTTCTTACACTAATAAAAGAGCGAAATAATTATGAAAGTAAGGATAAATAGTTGCCAACACTTGAAATGGGCAATTATTTTTATTATTTTTTTATCTTCGAAGAAAGGGTTAGAACTCGAACGATTTCCAACAAAAACAAAAATAAAAATTCCGAAAAGAAGTTCAAAGTCTGTTCTTTTACTCCCAGAAAACCGTGGTTTGATATCTTTTATAGTTTCGCAGAAAAAAATTCATAAAATTAGTCGATTTTTTTAATAATTTAAATAAAATCTGGTTTTCTTTACTAGTAGTTACTTGTATTTTGTTACCTAGTAATTTGTTTCTATGTTTTGTTTGTTTATTTTTATGTAATTTGTATATATTTTTTCCTGATGATGATACACGTTTAGTATATTGAAACATCGAATTTTAATATAAAATTAACCAAAACTTTATCTTGAAGCTTTTATATTTAAATATCCATTTTAACGATTTTAAATAAATATTCTTATTTTATTTTTCCATAATTAAGAAACTTAACTTTATATATATTATTTTTTTTGCACTGAAGGGCATTGATTGCTATCGTCATTAGCCCACTTATCGTTATAATATTTGCTAATATAGTAACTATTCTTATTACATTTAAAAAACTCGTTTTTCTTAACATCCGAAATTAGCTTCAAAATTGAATAATCTTAAGCAAATCTATATTTTAAATTGATTATTAATTATTTTGGTGTATAATTTACAAGTTTACATACATAATTGGTATTCCATTTATGCTAAACATGTGGTTTGTATATTTTTTCTGAATTTACTCTATATCCATCTTATAATATAAGCTAGTTTTATTCATGTCTTAGAAACAATATATAGGAAACATTTCATGTAGTTCGTGTACGTGTACAATGTCGTCATGTCGTTGTTGCGTGACCGATTCGAAACGGTTATTTTCATCGATAAAACACCAACCAACCGGTACTATTGGTTACCAAATATGCACTTTGCGCTGGGATATACTAACGGGATTATTGGTTTCTAGCCATCATCGGCAGATGCGATGATGGACAGATGCTGATGGGGATGTTTTTTTTTTTTTTAATTTTGCATGCCACACGTATAGAAAGTATAGAAGGGTCACTGTCGTGACATGACAAACGTAGCTAACTTGTGGTGTGAACGTCTTCGAGCAGATGTGACGGTTATTTGCGAAGATGGGATTTTGCTGTTGAATATTTACTAGGTATAATGATGATTGTGTTTAGATTTTATTTTCAGTTGGTGTTAGGTAAGGTGTTAAAGTTTCGTCTAATGGTTGTTTATGGTGTTGACGGTGGATGAATATGTTTTTAAGTTTTTTTGTAAGATATAAGGAAACCTATTTAGGTTTTTTTAATATTTTTAACATGTTTGAAAGCAAGCAATTTGCAATTATTTAAGTCAGCCATTACATTTTATATAGCTTTTATTTGTTTATCTATTTAATTGCATCAAACAGGCAACAGTTCAATTAAATGGCGCAAATATATAATTGATCTTTTAGATTGATAAAACATTGATTTAAATAAAATTTGGCTTTTTTAATTAAAAATTTATATATATTTTTGATCTAGTTACTTATTTTGTTATCTAGTAACTTGTTTCTATGTTCTGTTTATTTGCTGTAAATGTTATTTGTATCATTTTTTCTGATGAAGACGTACGTTGGTACGTCGATTATTAATAAATATTAATGCAGAACTACAATCTAAAGTCGTTTTATTTTAATAAAAATATTATTTCTGATATTAAAATCTTGTACCACTGAACTGATATTGTTAAGAAACTATATGATTAATTTCTCGAGCGTATAGCTTCATGTTTCGCTCAGGAATTAGGGGAACGGATTATACATATATACATACATACACAATCACGCCATATACTTAAAAAAGTGTGGCACAAACTCTTCCCACTATCCCGAAATCAGTTTTTTCCAAACATCTCTATCCAGACAAGCAACTTTAGCTTCATCCATGTTCATAATACCTCTCATACATGCTCTTCTAGTTGGAAACTTTCGCTCACGCAAGCCACTCTTTCAATCATACCACTCCAACTATTCATCGGACGTACACGCAAACGTATAGCTTTAAAATCATTTATATATAAGTATATGCTTATTATACCATAACTTCTAATATTTTAAAAATATACTAAAATGAAAAAGCATTTTTTTACAATTACACGATCAAAAATAAGTTTTATTAGTTGTATTGAAATGACAAAAGTTTATTTATATTTTTTGGTTTGTTAGTTTGTTAGTAAATGTATGCCGCATATATTTATGTAAATTGCAACGATAATGCAGAACAGAATGTCGCAGACACAGGAAATTTGATATTTGAATTTCTTATTTTATAGAGATTAGAACTTTCAATTTCATTCATTTTATGTGTAATACAGAACCGTAGTAAAAGTTTTCCCGCTCTCAATATATAAATAATCAATGTCATTTTGTAGTTAATGAGTGGTGAGTTCTGATATGTTTCTCTAGGAGTTTTTTCTTTAATTGTTTTCTTGCATTCTCCATTTATTTATTCATTTAAATTATTTGATTATACTTTTTAGCGATCGTCATATGATAAGGAAGGTATTGTAATCATATAAAATTTGACATATCGAGACTTTTACAGATAAGCACGAATTAAGCTAATAGTAACACGAATCAACTGTTTTTAGCGTGATGTCCGTCTGTCGGTCTGTGAACACATTTAGCAGCTTAACGGATTGTTAATTTGATTAACTTTTAGTAAAGAATGCCAATTTGAAGTGGTAATTTACTGAAAATTTACGAAAAAATTTATATACCAAAAGTTGTTAAACAAGTTATAGCTAACAACTTTTATTTGTAATTTTTTTTATGTAATTTTTTATATTTTTATGATGTATAATTTTATAATAGGTTTTTAGTTATTATTATTACAGTATTTGTTGTTATACAAATTTTTCTATTCCATAAAATTTAATAGGATGACAGTCGGTTCTGTGGTGACCACATCAGATTTTTTTCTTGTAAGTTTTTTTGTTATAAATAGTAAAGTATTTTGCAGCTATTCTTTATTTCTTTTCTATTTATTCTTTATTTCCAAATATTTTTATTGGTTTATTATTTGGCAATCTGATAAGTTATACAAACTATTAAATTATTTTATTAATCATAAATAATCATTATTACTAATATATTTATTTCTTTAACTTGTTTCTTTTATTTTTTACATATGCCATCTTTTACGCTTTTTACGTCATACAAATTTCTCAGACTATAAGAAATTAAAAAAATACATACTTATTTCTTTACATTTTGAAATTTAAATTAAGATAAACGTTATGGTTGTGAAATATTGTTTTATACCAATTATTATTGTGAAGACGAACATAAAGTTTGAAATTGAAACACATGATTCTGATTTTACCGCAAGAGGCGCTGAATTATTATAAATAATTTTTTTTTAAAACATATATTTACATAGTTATTTTAATATTTATTTTTGATTAAATAATTTTTTTTAAATGTGCAACGACCCATTATTGCAAAGAATATTATGTGCTAATTTTATTATAAAAATATGTTGCATTCAAACAAACGATTTCCATTTAATAGAATAATAAAGTAACGATCATTTTTGCGCGAACTAGTAAATTGTAGAAACAAGATTAGAAATATATGGATAAACCCATATATAGACTACTTTGACATTTCTCGGAAAGTTGGCAACACTGTATTTTAATAATATTATAATTTATGTGGGCATTAGGAGATACTTTTCTGAAAATTTGATCAAAATCGAATAAATAATGTAGCCACAATGAATTTTTAAAAAATTTTGTGATTTTTTTCTAGATAAGTTGGCAACACTGTATTTTGTTAAAATTGCATAATTTATTTAGGCACTAAAAAAAACTTTTATGAAAATTTGATTAAAATAGGTTAAATAAAATGATCATAATAAATTTTTAAAAATTTTACTAATTTTTTTCTCGGAAAGTTGCCAACACTGTATTTTGTTAAAATTACATAAATTATATGAATACTAGGAGAATCTTTTGTGAAAATTTGAGTAAAATCGGTTTAATAACATGGCTATAATAAAAATTTTAAAAGTTTAGTAATTTTTTTCTCGGAAAGTTGGCAACACTGAATATTAATAAAATTATGTAATTAATGGGAGCATTAGGGAAATCTTTTCTGAAAATTTGATCAAAATCGGATAAATAATATAGCCACAATGAATTTTTAAAAACTTTAGTAATTTTTTTCTCGGAAAGTTGGCATCACTGGAAAAAACCAAAACCACATGACCATTTCGGGCACTAGGCAAATTTATCCTGAAAATTTCATTATAATCGGTTGAACCGTCTAGGAGGAGTTGCGATCACAAAATTTTGTCTGACGACCGAGCGAGTGAGCCAGCGAGCGAGCGAGCGAGCGAGCTGACGACGCACACACATACACCCACATAAACTAAGTTCAGATTCGTCATCTAGAGGCTATATGAAGGATTTCTGTACAATTTTTTTTTTTTTGGAAAATGTTACAGACACCGTACCAAACGCTTTACTACTTTTCCTTGCAGTCAAAGTAGTAAAAAGTAGCAATTGCGATTCTCGATAGAACGTAAACGTAATTTGATTGTAGAATAAAATTGTGTTTTTCTCGGTCGCGGCACATTACAAGTTAATATCCCAACGGGGCGTATCATGTGAAAAATCTCGCAATTCGGATTGAATCAATGCATTTATTCGCATGTTGCAAAATACTGATTATCGTAAAGTTCTTGAACTTTTATGGATTGGGTTTTCATCTACAAGGAAGATATACGTACTTACTTGCGTGCGGACAAATATACCATCAATCAGTTGTTTTTGACATTACTATTTTATTTTAAAAATGCTTAAGCGAAATTGGATCTAATAGCTTTGTGTCAATTTCTGTATAAAACTCTCAAAATGAGTAATAAAAAAATACATTAAAACACATATTTTAACTAATAACTTTATAAACAAAATTTTTGCACTATATTGCAATTTATTCAGATGTCAAAGACAGCTGATTGGGGTATATTCATTTTCGCGCAAGTACTTAATTGTGATCTAATTAATATTTTAAATTAGAATTTGAATGATAAATATTTTCTTTTTGGTTTCTTAACACTTTTGTAAGTTTTGAAACAAAAATATGATGTTCTATACATAGTAAAAATTTTTTAGAACTCATTGTATTAGAATAAAACAGCTTTAGGTTGCAGTTCTGTATTAATTTTTATTAATAATCGACGTTTCGACGAACTCAACGTACGTATTCATGATCTAGTTATACTTGTATTTTGTTACCCAGTAACTTGTTTCTACGTTCTGTTTATTTACTGAAAATGTTATTTGCATCATTTTTCCTGACGAAGATGTACGTTGAGTTCGTCAAAACGTTGATTATTAACAAAAATTAATGCAGAATAATTAAGTAAAATAATTAATTTATCATGTTATATATGTTTTTTACCAAAAAAGTAATTAAATTTGCATAAAATATACGTATTTTATATTTATATAATGTAAAAATTTTCCTGTGACGTTTGTACATATTAAACTGGTGAATTTTTTACAGTGTAGGTAATTTTCATACACACGATTTATATAATATTACATACATTTTTTACCAGTGTATGTATAAAGTCTCTTATATTAGAATTACATATATTTAGGTACATACATACATACATAAACAATCACGCCATGTACCCAAAAGGGTGTGGCACAAACTCTTTTCATCCCGAAATCAGTCGCCTCCAAACATTCCTCTCCAAACAAGCAACTTTCGCTTTATCATTCATAATTCTTCTCATACATGCTCTTCTATTCCTACTACTTGGAAACTGTCGCTCACGCAAAACACTCTCAATCATACCACTCCAACTACTCATCGGACGTCCACGCAAACGAATACCATCAAAATCATTCAAATAAATCTTTTTAACTAAACGTTCATTAGACATTCGCTCAACATGACCGAGCCATCTTAACTGACTAACACCAACTTTTATTACATTTTTTTTCAATTTCACACTCATCATACACTAATCTATTTCGTACCCGATCTCTCCTAGTTACACCACATACCCCACGTAAATATCTATCGTAAAAAAACAATTAATTCATCCGTTTATCAATACGCCATTTATGATGTTTAGTATCAGTTCCCGAATTTTTTATCTCATTCTCAGTAACATTTCTCTGTGCATTCTGGTAGAAAATCACATTTTACACTACACGATTCAAAGTGGATGGCAGCTCGTGGAAAATGAAATAGGTACAAAAAAAGAAATTGGTATCGGAGCATATCGCAGAATGAAACACATACAGTCAGTCAGGCTTCAGCAACAAGAAGATTACGACAATTTGAAGTTAAACGCGTACGCGGTTCTTGTTCTTCTATATACATGTTGGAATTTGAAATATGCGCGCCTCGCGCATGCGCTCTGATTCACGATACATATATAAATTATGCCTTGCATGTGTGTGTGTGTGTGTGTGTGTCCACAGCCTGCTTGATTGATTGTCAGCGAAAGCGACATTGAACCAGTTTGATGTAAACAAGTCATTATGATTATTAGGATTTTTGTACCGGGACTGTAAAGTAGATAGACGGTGTTGTTGGAGCAGGGGAAAGAAAAAATTAATCTTACTTTTAAAAGTAATTTTTGTCAAAAGTACTTCTGGCATTTACTTAAAATTACTTATTAAGTAATTTTAATTAGTTTATTTGAATTTTATAATATTAGAGATATTAAAAATATATCAAAAAATAGAAATATTATTCATATTTGATAAGAGGTAGAAGTAAAAATTATTTTAAAGCAAGAAATAAAAATATTTTTTTTAAAATTAATTATTTAGATGCTATAATAGATATCAGAAAAAAGTTTATCTTGATAATTGATGATTAGGTATATATATATATATATATATATATATATATATATATATATATATATATATATATATATATATATATATATATATATATATATATATTAGAGTGTCCGTTAAAACAAACATTTTTCCAATAAGGCTAAAAACGATAAATTTATATCGAAACAACATCAGAAATAATAATTTTTTCTTTTTTTTACGTAAGTAACAGGTTCCTATACAAAATTGAAATTTTTGAAAAACGGGTGTTAATACATATATAGTTTATATCGCGTATGTACTAACATGTATTTTTCGAAAATTTCAATTGTGTATAGGAACCTGTTACTTACGTAAAAAAAAGAAAAAATATTATTTCTGATGTTTTTTTCGATGTAAATTTATCGATTTTAGCCATACTGGAAAATTTTTCTAAACGGACACTAATATATATAATTATTATTATTAAGAATATAATAATAATAATACGTAACTGAAATAAAAGTTTAGTTAACATAATATTAAGCGTGTTTTATTCCTGATGTTACCAGCCTGGGGGAATAAAACACCGTACATGGCAATGTAAACCACCGAACTACACTGCAAAATTTTTATGTATTTTATGTAATTTTACATGTTTTGTGAATGTAATTTTTTACTTATTATTTTTACTGTAAAACCTATGTAAAATTACATAAATTTAATATATATTTTTTACAATGTAGAAAAAGGATCTTGTGCGCTTTTGGTGCATAATATACTATTTATATATCCAGGAAATTTTCGGGAAAAAATCCGGGAAAAACCGGGAACTTTGTAAATCGATTTTGCTAGACACCTGTAAAATTTTAATTTTTAAAACCAGCAAATTTCAAATTTACTATTGAATTGCAAAATAAGCACTTGATTTTTTTTAATTTAAAATTCTTAAATGATTAATTTGATGCAGAATAATCTTCAATAAAGTTTTATTAATTGGAACGTAGCAAGGTTACAATATATAATTCATTAATTATTATATTAAATATTAAATATAATTACAATTTTGTAACAATTTATAATTGGCAAACGGGTTCTTCAATAACTGATTAATTCTCGAACGCAATTAATAATTTTTGAAATTCTCTTTTAATTATATTATTGTACAATACATAGCCTGTCACGCAAACTTTGTTTTTCTCATTGAATATCCAATATCTCTATAATTTTGTTTTATAATATATGATTATTGTTTCAATGATAAATTTGTAATTGATTTTATTAATTTTTACTAATGGATACAGAACATGAAATGTAATTTTATTTAAATTGTTTTCTTTGTTTGTTAATGATTGCTTTTATTATGTATCAAATATAAACTATTTTTATAAATTAAATATTTTTTATTACAAATACATATTATGCTGAAAGTTCTAATATTTTTAAAATAAATACATACTTTAAAATATACACACTTTTATTTAAAGTACTCCAAAGGGGACTGTGAATACAGGCCGCCGTAGTGTCTTTCTGTCTTTTACAGTTCAAATGTACTAGTTTTATTATTAAATTATATATTAACTAATTTTATACAAAGCTTTGAAAATTGATCTACTAATACTTGTTTCTATTAAAATGGTTATTTACATTAGAAAAACAAGTTTACAGTTGAAAAAAACGTTTACTTTTTCGAGTTAAAAGTAAAAACTTTGAATGTAAAGCAAAATTTTTCTTAGTGTAAAAGCTGGTAAAAATATTTCGACCATTACGTCTAAAGAATACATTTTGATGCTTAAAATCATATACAGGGTGATTTATGACGTCGGGGAAAAACTGCACCGGATGATTCCTATGAGTAATCTAAATAAAAAAACTTCAAATAAACATATGTCCGAAAATGCTTTCTAACGGAACTGTAGCCGTTAGAAGTTTATTACATGTAACATCAATCGTGTTAGCCTTATTTATTAAATCAGGAAAAAAATTATAAATAAGACTAACGCGATTGATGTTACATATAATAAACTTCTAACGGCTACAGTTCCGTTAGAAAGAATTTTCGGACATATGTTTATTTGAAGTTTTTTATTTAGATTACTCATGGGAATCATCCGGTATAGTTTTTCCCCGACGTCATAAATCACCCTGTATAAAAAAGTATTCTCATTTCTAAAATTTTTAATATACTATATTTAAACGAACAATTATTTGAAATAATTGGAAATTATCTCTTATAAGTTTTATTAAAAACTAAGTCAGAATTAAATATAGACTCCAAATTCAAGGTTAGAAAAAAAACCTAAATAAATCAACTAGTTAATAATTTATTCAAAAACTATTTAATTTGGTACATAATTAACTAATAGCACCACTAATTTATAAATCAGTACCGCCGTAAAAATAATTTATTTCCATCGAAAAATTATCTGAAAGAAAAAAGACAGACCTTGATCGGATAACTATGTATATCTTTCGGGTACATCAAAGTTACAAATTATAACTTTTTATAAATATTTTTTCTTCTACACAAATTAAGGTGGAGTCTGTTTATCGATAATTTTAAATAATCACTATTTATTTTGTATTTTTAAAAGTGATTTATAAATATGGTATTGTCAAATTGGTTTACATTTTTAAAAAAACCTGTTTGTGTGTTTGTTTGGACACAGGTGTAAATTGGTTAATAGCATATTTAATATTTGACAATAAGTATTAGGTAATTTGTATAGTGAGATAAGCTAAGAAAGAAACGTGTTCGTTATTGTTAAAAATAATAATGTGTTTTAAGACTTTTAAGATATCGATTTAGATAATTTTGTAAATGAATTGTATTTGTAATGTTCAGGATATATCAAAATGATTTTTTTTTGCTAGTGTATATTTAAATTATTTAAATTAAAAAAAAGAGAATAAACCACGTTTTTAAAACGGATTAAAAGGTATAAAATAATTTCTCCTAGCCCCATACAAATTTATAACGCCATACAGATTCCAGACCCTATACAAATTGTCCTGAAAATATCTGATTGTAAATATTTAAAGGAAGACACCACCCTGAAAGTTTAAAAGCTCATAGTGTGTAAAATACTTGGCTAAATTGGTGTTCCGACATTAGAACTAGTTGTGCAGTTACAGCGATTTTTACAAAGTCGTGTCAGGGCAGGTAGATAGGGTATCTCAAACTTTAAATGCGTTTTTCTGGAAACCATGTTTTTATATCTTATCCAGAAGATATCTTAGAAACTATTGGTCTAATTGACTTGATTTTCTCTCTAGAAAAAAGAGAATTGAATTATCTAGGATGCAGAGTAGGATATTTTTGATATATATTTTTTTAGATTTTTTTTATGTGCTATCAAAGTTAATTTTTTATAAGAAAAAAAATACACCTTTTTGCCAAAATGCTGCCATTTTATGAATTTCAAATTAATCTAACTCTACATCCTAGATTTTTTCAGTTTACTTTTGAACAGAGTAACCAAAAATGTTTCTCTATGTTTGCGAAATACAGCTCACCACTGCAACCAATTTGGTTGAAACTTTTTGAAATTGTAGACTAAATAAAGTTCTAAAACATATAAAAATCACGGAACAGTGCTTTATTCTGTCTACCCGAAAAAAAATTTTCAAATTTTATCTAGTTTTAGAGTGGTCAGGGTGGAGTCCCCCTATAACTATGACACTACTTGTAAGATTTAAAACGAAAAACGTGGTGCGCATGCAATAGATAATAGTAAGGAGTGTAGGGAGTAGCTGTTGTTGTGCTCCATACGATTTATTTTCGTAAATTACTGCTACTGTTATTGGTTAATATATGTAGTACATTATACAAATTTGTTTACAAATTATAACCGTGTAAACATATATCTAAGTGTTTCCTGACCATTGGATTTAGCAATCATATTTCACAAAAAAAATTCTCAATCGAAGATTAATTATACATCTCACTCGAAATTTTTGCATAATATCCTGAGAATTTAATGCCAAAATATTTTCACTCAACCAGTTATTTGATCTTTCCAAAATTGCATCAAACATATAGACTTCTTTATTCATAAATTTCCGACATAACATAGTTGTAAAATTTCTCAGCTTTAGTGTCGGTTAGATGTAGTATCTAATATTTGTAATTTTCGGTAATAAATAATAATCGATTGATCACGAATTGGCACAGAATCGAAAACGTTGTCAAAAAAATTATAATGATTTTGATTTTTATTGACTGACGTTTAAAGAGAAAGTGATTCTATTGAAATAAAATCAGTATAATATAACATATGAGATATAATATGCGGGTGTAATATTTTATATTTTACTTTCTGTTTTTAATGAAGTTACGACATGTTTCAAAATATACACAATTTAGAAAAATGGGTCTTAAGAGAATTTCCTTTGGTAGCATTCTTTAGAACATTTGCTTTCGTAGTTAAATTACAAAGCTAAGCAAAACAGATTTAAACTGTAATTTAACTGATTGATAATCAGTTTTTAAAAAAATGACTCAATAGTTGAATTTATATTAAATATGAAATTTTGTAACATTTTCATCTATTTCAAATATATATATATATATATATATATATATATATATATATATATATATTTAACAATTAACTTATTAAAATTTAACTTAACCTACAAGGATAACATGTGACTGAAATATAAATAAAAACTATTGGTATGTACCACATCTTAATATTAATTCTATGAATATAACATAATTTATGTAATTTAATTGTATCTTTTATTTATTTTGTATATTATGTTGCTAATGATGGCCATGATAAAATGATCGAAACGTCCAAAATATAAATTATTTAATTGTATATTTATTAAATGATTCATTGTTATCTTCAAACCTTCCAAATTAAAATAATAATAATATTAGAAAAAAAGCTGACATAGACACAACTTTAACCTAAGCGTCATGGTTTATTTGTATATATAGTGAAAATAATAACAATTGCTTCCAAATAAATTACCTATTCAACATATTTCGCAAATAATTTACGATTTAATTTAGTTTAGGTATATTTAGTGTGATAGGTTGGTAACATTGCTGTGTCCTTGATACGAGCAAGTGGTTACAATAATTATTTTCCCTTGTTTTCATCCAACATTCATTGCTACAGAGATCCACATTGCCTATATGTAAATATCCTAAGACATCTTGACATAGCCACGTGCTTACTATTTCTTTCAAGTTCACTTATATTCGCATTGGCAGTTGCTAAGCGATTTATCTCTTACAGTAAAACAACGCAATAGAAGGTTGCACCAAAAGATTTGCAAAGAAATTGGGTTTTCTCTTTACAAATCAGTTAGACTCCAATTTTACGCCATTTCTTTATATCAGTTCATAATAGTTCCGATGACAATACAAAATATACAAATTATAATAAATTGATAAATAAATATTGATTATAAACTATTATTGTACATTTATTATTTCTATCACTAAAACTGTACTTTTTTGGCCTGCTTTTTAAATTTCTAATGGTTTTAATCGTGTGATTGAAAGGAGAGTTAATGCTGATTTTTAAATTTTTGGGTGAATATTATTTCAGGGTTTTTCCATAATTTTGTAAATACTATTAATTGTCTACGAACTGTCTGAGCATACCTTGTCGGTCGGTACAAAATAAATGAATGAAAATAAAAACAAGTGAACGCACGAGGCAAAAAAACGAAAAGAAAGTATGATGACGGCGGGGGAAAAAAATTGAAAAACGCCGAGAAAAAGAGATGAGAATCGCGAGCTAATGAGATTGTTATTTAGAAACGCACAATCGATCATTATCAAGTTGGCTTTGGCTTTAGTTCATTCTTTCGCTACGTATGTGTAAGTGTGTATGTGAGTATATGGTCCAAACAACCATAAGGTAACGCCATGTTTATATACAGGATGTTCGATTGGTCTACGCAAACTTTTTATAAGATGAAAGAAAGAGTTATGTAGAAATCTATTTAAACATACTTATATTAATACAAAGTCTTACAGTTTTCTAAGATATCTACAATTTTTAACTTAAAAAAATATGAGAAAATTGGTAGTTTTATTGGGGCAGCTACTTTTATTTATTTACTTTATAATCTGTTATTCTAATTCTTATAAAATATTGTAAAGAATATTATAGAAGTATGGTACAACATTTAGTGTCATGTTAAATTGGTAAAAATTATTAGACGGGTCATGCACGTTCAGTTTATTGCAGAGTTTTAGTTGCAAACACCGAAATTGCGCAGTTATTACGTAGCGTGTGTGTGAAAACTGAAATGTTTTTCAGTTAAAAATTTCGGACTGAGTGAAATTTGTAGCCGGTAGATTTTTAACTGACTGTAAAAATAAGTTGCCATTTTACTAAAAAACCATAGTAAAATGATTACATATTACTTAAGCAAAACCGGTGGTTTACATAAATTTTCTGTAAAAATAATAGTATATCATATATTTTTTTCTAGTAAATATAATTTTTCTTCTTTTTTTTTTGATTTTAGCCGACTATGGACCACAGGAAATTACTTCTCATGATTGTTTTTCTCCCTTCCTTCTTTTCTTCTAATACTCTTTCAATCTTTCTCCATGTTGTTTCTTTCTTTCTTCCATCCATTTGGCTCTTCTTTTTTGCCTTTTCTTGAAACCTCTGATCTTCTTTCTGAATCCTTTGATCTTCTCTCCATCTATTTCCATTTCTTCCATGTCTTTTCTAACCTTCTTGATCCTTGTCATCTGGGTCTTGCAGTCTCTGTCGAATAAGATAGAAAATGTTGACAGAAAAAGTATAAAAATATCCTGTAACGCTGTAAATCTTACAGATGTAAACCGAATAGACCGCATATGCGTAGTTAATAGGTAGTAACTGATCTCTTCTAATCACATTATAAAAATTTTGAATCAGCCTACCTAACACTTTGTATATAAGATATTGAAGCAATAGTTTATATAGTCGCTTGTTCATGCCTCACAACTTGATGGGCGAGCCTTGCATTGTTCTATGCACGCGCATCGAATTACTCGTTTTTTACCCGATTTTTTCTTCTTTTGTTTATCTCGCTGTTTTTGTTTTTTGTTTGTTGCTCTTGCGGTGAAAAAAATCGCGCCTAAGCGTTTATTGTATATGCATTATATTCGTTTAATTGTTTATCAGATAATGTCGATTATATATTTGCTAGGATTATTGAATATTGAAACAATAGAAACGGAAAATATATTAGAGTAAATATGAGGACAGTCATTTCTAAATTATATTACAATTTGAAATAATGATACCTACCTATTAACCCAATTTAATAAATTTTGAACTAAAACAAACAATAACTTATTTAAATTAAGTACTTTCATTCTAAAATAATCACCAAAAAATTAGATAAATAAATTTATTGATACGTTACTAATAAGCTAAATGCAGATATGTGGAAACATATTAATCATTATACATACATATACTCGTACGTACACTCTACAAAAATTAAAATCGTACGTAATTTTTCTATTCAATTAAAATTACTGTACTATATTAGTATACAATAGTTTTTAAAAACACATTCTATATAATTGCCTTAGACACATCGTATATAATTGCGTCATACACTTCATCTCCGTGAAATAATACAGTTTATGTAGAGAGAGAGAGAGAGAGAGAGGCAAGAAAAATACGTTACTTGTATACTATAATAGGTAAAAATATCGCATTTAAAAAATATAAATAGTAGATAGTTTTGAAAGAAAAAAAAATCGAAATATTGGATTTTGTTTTCTTGAAAATGTTAAAAATCATATGAAAATAATGAAAATACTTCTCATACAGTATTCCCGCATTAAAATTTATTTATCCAACGGTTAGGGGGTACACTTAGCTACAGTTTAGTGTACTCTGAAATTCTATCGAACGAAATGCCTGATAATAATTGTAATTTAAAGCATTCCTTGTTTGTAGATATTTATTTAAATTTTGTGTTCTGATTAAGTGCATGAATTACTAACCGAGCGTTCAAATTAAGCAGGTTTTAAATTCATAGTTAAATTTGATAGATAAAAACATATAGATTTAATCACTTGTTAATGTAACCATTACAAAAAATACAAAATACATTTTAAACAAGTGTTCTATTTAACCAATTACTGAATAATTATAACCGAGATTCAATATATCGGCCCTTAATCCACTAAATGTATGTTCAAACAGCTAAAGCAGTGTTTAGTTTTCATTTTAGTGTACTGTACCATAAATAAATGCATATATATATAAACTGGTCAGTAATAGTATAACATAAATGTATTGGAATATATATTGCTGTGTGAAGTTGTGTATGCGAAATTCACTTTCATTTTTGTTTGACTGACCCACATACATCACCCAGGTCGTGTGACCGATTATATGGGTTTAATCTTTTCGGTTTTGGATTTTTTGTTTGTTTTGTTTCTAGTTTTGCATAGATAGCGCCCCGAACGCGTATGAACTACTGTTTCTAGATAAACCAAGAAATTAATGCATAGAAAATACTACGTAACCTAACCTACATTTTATTTTAAATATATTACAATTTCTTAGTAATATATTGATTAAAAATATATACTTTTCTTCTCTAATTTGTAAAGGTACATCTTAATAAAACACATAAAAAACGATTTCTGTAATGTTTTGATTTGAACTTAGTTATATATCGAGCTAACAATTTTAATATATAAAAAAAATGCATAAATATGACAAATTAAAAATAAAATAAAAACAAATCTGTATAACGTCATTTTGTTAATGCGTCAGCATTCCAACACTTACTTGGATCTTTAATACATCAAGTTGACTTTTGAGCCGCTAGCCTAACGAATGAAGAAGAAGAAACGAAAATAATAAAATTCTTAAAGGAAAAAAGAAAAAAAAAACGCATGTAGATTCTGTTCTAAAAATTCTAACAATATAAATTATTCTACTACACTAACTGTTTTTGATGAATTGAATATCTGTGGCTGGAATATTGAATAAGTAATTCAATTTTTTTTTTACAAAAACATTTAATACAGGATGGGTTAGGTGAAAAGTCTAGTTTGTATTTTTATGTTTACTGAAAAGAAAAGAACAAAATTTTTAAAAAATACTAATAATTTTGCAATAAAATGGATTATTCAATGTACATTTAAAAAATTGCTTGATCAGAAAGTTCCTGAATTGTGTAAATGTCGATTACAATTCCTGTGACTTTTAAGGAAATTATTTTTTTTAATTACATAGCTTATAGCCATAATGGTACAAACTAAAACAAAACTAAACTAAAAATAAATAAAAATACATATCAAGTTACTTTAATCCTACTAACAATATTGTAAAATAACCTGCATGTATATATTATTTATATTTGTTACGTGATTTATGACAATTAATGTTTGGTTGAATATAAAATTTCTGACAAATCTGAGTATGTACATTGCATTTCTTGCACTTTGTAAAACATTTTTAATGGTTATATTCAAATTTAAGTGAAAATAAACAATGCAACTGTCAATTAACTTGGAATTAACTTCTTAGTTTTTAATATGGCCGTCGGAGATGTCAGATTTCTAAAAAATTTTGCACTTCTTCATATATTTTCAATAATCAAATTCAAATTCAAGCGAAAATAAACAATGCAATTGTTAATTTACTTGACGAAATGATTTTTAATTTAGCCGCCGAAGATATTGGATCACTTTACGTTGTAGTCATTTTTGCTGCTGCCACCAGTGGTGTATATTATAACTTACTGCTGTATAATAATGTACATTATTATACTAGTAACCTCCTTCTACATAGGCAAAATAGTAACCTAATATCAATATTTTAATACGTTTGAAGAAAAAATATTTTCAACGCTCTATGGAAGTAAAGTATTTATTTACGCCTGTATCTCCGAAACGTTTAAAACATACTTAACTACTTAAATTGAAAATTAGTTCTGGAATTGTTAGTCCAAACTTTAAATACTTATATACAAAGTATACAAAACTTGTTCATATTTCTTGTAGATACTTAGCTTGATTGAATCTACATTACACCGAGAATAATCTAAAAAAAAATAACCTATTATTTTTTTTTATCGATGGTGTAATAATGTTTAATAACAGTAGGCCTTGACTGGGTACATACATATAATATGTATCGTCACTAAATAGTTTATCAATATATTGAACATATATAGGATAATTACTTGATTATTTACGCTATTACAAATAGTGTTGCTGTTCAATATCTAGACTGCGAAAGAAAATTGGAATTTTTCTTTTCGAATATAATCAACCTTTCTCTTAAAAAAAATAATATACTTATTAACAAAGTTACAAAATATGGAATCATTTCAGATTTATATTAAATTTTGTTCAAAATTAACTAGATATTTTAAGATATTTCTAATTTATTATTATTAAAAACTGTATTTTAATTGAAAAATTAAAAAAGTGTAAGAATTTTATTTAAAAAATATACCTAATAACGGACAGTAAAAGACCAGAAATTATTAAGAATAAAAAAAATCTACAAAAAGTACTTTAAAAATTTAATTTTAGTAAAAAGTATTGTAAAAAATATACTAATACTAATAACTTGGTAACTTTTTTAATATGTTAAACTTGAATTAAAAATAAGGCACTCGTATTTTTATTTTTTTAGCATAAAGTTTCAATTTACATTAAAAAATATTGATTTTAATTTTTATTGAATGACCTTATTAATGAAAAATTTCATTTACAAGAAGTAGACAAAATATTTTGTAACGCAGCAAGTCTTGCAGGTGTAATCAGTTTGAACACTTTTAATAAAAATTCCATATATTTTCTATTATTAGCAAGAAATATGTAGTTTTACTTGTTAATTAATATTGATATATTTATTAATTATGAATGTTAATTTAGAGAAATATTTATATTTCCTTGAATGAATGTCAAAATTAACATACACATATACTATATAAATAATTGTTATATTTTTGGTTTTTATAAAAATATTTCAATTTTATTATATGGAGTAATTATTATTTTTTAAAATTTGTAATTCTTGTTTTACACGGTGTAAGTTTTTGTGGGATTTTGTTACACAACAAAATCGCACAAGAAAATTGTTTTACACGATGCAATAAAATTGCATTGCGATTTTAGTTATTTCATTTCGAGATGACAACTAATAAAGAAAAACTAACCAAATGTCAAAGAATATTATAAAAATTGTTATAATCTATAATTATATTATTTATATATAATAAATATTATTTTAATCTATTAAATATGATTCAGTACGATAAATTTAACATAGTAAAAATCTTTCAGAACTTATATAAAATAAACTGCTTTAGGTTCAAATTCTGTATTAAAATTAATTTATAATCGACGTTTCGAAGAAACTCAACACTCGTCATCCTGATGAAGACAAGCATTGAGTTTCATCGAAACGTCGACTATAAATTAATTTTAATACAGAACTTGAACCTAAGGCAGTTTATTTTATGATAAGTTTAAAT
Organism: Clivina fossor; assembly: GCA_963966155.1. Taxonomy (NCBI): domain Eukaryota; kingdom Metazoa; phylum Arthropoda; class Insecta; order Coleoptera; family Carabidae; genus Clivina; species Clivina fossor. The sequence continues at coordinate 16,991,280 of OZ014563.1, read as the reverse complement.
AAATGATTATAAATATAACTGATAGTAACTTTCATAATAAATGTTGGTAATAGTAAAAGTTACTAAAAAGTAACTAGAAATTGCTAGGCCATGCTATAAAATTACAGCATGCCGTACAACTTGTTGCGGCGACAAAATTGCGTGTGCAATTTCTGTTTTACACGAGTAAACAATACTAATTTTAATTAACTTGAAAATCTAGATAACTCTGTTTCATTTAATGATAAACTTTTTTGTCTCTTAATAATTTGATGTCAACAAAGTTTTTTCCTCAATCTGCGCCATGAGTTCCCATACAAGTTGTATTTGCATGATTTCAAATTAATAATTTGTAATCTTTACTTTCCGAGAACAAACCAATACCTTAATCATCTTCCAATTATAGAGCTGATTAATTTTCTATGAAAATCAAATTGATAATCGTACAATATTAAACAAAAAATATATATTCTAGCACAGATCTTCAAGGTCGTTTATAGTCTAGACCCATGTACCACGTACATCAACTTCTTCAAACAAAAAACAACAAACAAAAATTAGCCCCGAGGTACTTATATTATAAAATATCGCATTGTTTTTCATGCAAAGATGATCACAAGATTAAAGAACAATTACTAAACAACAGTACGGTTAAATTTAATGTTAAATCTTTAAGCGTAATTTGTGCCGCTTTAATATACGTTTTAACGTAGCTTTAAAATGTAAATTTTCACGTTTTAAATTATAATTACAGTAATCGCATCTAACCTGGGTACCACATATAACCTTGTAACAGATTTTATTGTATACTCGTATGAAATTTTATCAAACAATTTTACAGAAAGCGAATCTAGAATTTCGGTATAGGAAAGTTGAAATGCCACAACTATGCAATTTTTGTTGTGAATTATAAGTTTGATCTAACCGTGGTTATAACCGCGGTTAGACCATTATCAGTTGCGGCACGCAGATATTTGAATAATGCTTCTTGTTTTATAATGAAATGAGATATTTTAAGAAATATTTTTTCATACTAATTCTGTCAACTTAGGAGTTTAATCTCAAATTTAGTACTTAAAGCACTCCCGATGGCCATTAAAATTTAAAGGAATTTAAGCTAAAGTTTTGCAGTTTTAAATATTGAATATTGAACAAAAAATGTTTATATGTGTGTATCTGTGAAATAAATTAATATAAACTACTTGGCTTAAATAGCCAGCCAGAAGTAATATTGGTATCAGTTGTCTTCAGCAACCGATCAAAACACCATACTGATGAGATCCTAAACATCGAAACACGTGTCTATGGTTAACTGGCATTTCATTGATGCTTCAGCTAGTCGATTCAATGACTGAGTAACTTGTGAAATTTTGAGAAAAATTTCAACTTTAGTTTATATTAAATATTTAAGCTAAATTTATCTTGTAAATTTTTAATTTTAAAATAAATAATTTACATTTTTACTTACATGTGTATTTTTAATTTTCATAGTGATTAATTTATTATTAAAAACTAAAATTGCTTATACATATAAAAATAATTACTCACAATACCCATTTTGGGTAAATATTCGGGTATTTACTATCAATTATAAATACCTTGGTATTTTACATTACCATTACAGTTTACTTAAGTCACAAAAACGTGGTAATAACCGCGGTTATATTGGCATGTAGTGGGTGTGGTTCCTTCGACTGAAGCATGCTTTAATTCTACTTACCAATTTGATATGGTTATAATTGAAATCGACTTGTGGTATGTCTTACCTATTTCGTAATCGACTAGAATATAATGATTACACATCATTTTTAACCATGTTTTTTTTTTGCTTTATTCTTTTGAACGAAAAAAAAAAGTTGTTTGAAATACTGATTGCGTACTTAGATAAAATGAATAATGTATTTTTGTCAATTTAATATTATTGATTGCATTTGTATCAGAATTTATTTGATTGAATTTGTCTATACACTTCATCTTTCCAATGTTCAACAAGTATTCTTGTATTGCTGTTAAATAATATATTAATACACTGTAAAAATATATCTTAAATTTGTTATTTTCATAGATTTTTATTAGTAAAAATAACAACAATTTGTAATTTTACTCTGATAATTTACGTAATATTACATTTTTTCTGAAAAATAACATCCACAAATAATTAAAATTACATAATTTTTTAAATAAAATTACATAAATTTTTTACAGTGTATATTATTTAGGAATCATTTTATTATGTCATTATATTATATTTATATATACCGTGTGTTGACTTGGACCGTCGTACACAGAGATTTAGCATGTAAAATCAGACATGTGCGATTTTTTGCTTCCCAAATTATTTTACAAAAAAAACTTTGGGATAAATGTTTTAGGAAACAGTTTTTTTTACATGTAAATCAATCAACAAAATTTTTTTGGAACCATCCCAACGTCAGGAATTAGCCCTAAAGTTGTCAAGAAATTGACTGAAAATGGCATTAGTCGGCCGTGCATTAGCATTTGTTTGATTTTTTGTTCGAATTTCACGGCTACTGATATTTTCCAGTCAATTTTTTAACAACTTTAGACCTAATTCTTGACATTAGGAAGGTTCCAAAAAAATTTTTAGTAATTGATTTACATGCAGAAAAGTATGCCCTAAAACATTTATCATAAGGTGTTTTTTGTAAAATAATTTGGGAAGCAGGAAATCGCACATGTCTGATTTTACATGCTAAATCCCTATGTACGACGGTCCAAGTCAACACACTGTATATAGTATAGTTCTGTATAGTTCTGTATTAAGTTTTATTAATAAATCGACGTTTCGATGAATGAATGATCACGGAACAAGTTGCGGTCAAGGCTCTTCCAGAGCTGTCGTACCAAATATGATCATCTAAAATTTAGTCATTTAATTCAAATTGAACTGAAATAGATATTGTGTTTTTTTCTATATTTAAATGTTGAAATCGCCATTAATGAACTAATTAAATCATTAGTTAATTTTTAAATTAAGAAAAATGTATTGACCTTGCCGGGACCTTTTAAATATGAAACTAATCTACGTTTATACGCCTTTGTATAATAATTAATTAGAAGTTGTATTCTATAGCTTTCGAGATCTTTATAAATTAATCATACTCACATATTGTATTTAAATATTGTACAAAGCTATTCCATTTAAAATTAATTACACTTCAAGTGATAAAAAATATTATAATTGAACATAGTAAAAAATGTTTCAGAACTTAGTATAATAAAATAAACCTGCTTGAGGTTAAAGTTCTGTATTAATATTTATTTATAATCGACGTTTCGATGAACTCAACGTCCGTTTCCATCAGTGTATATGATACGAAACGATATTTTATATCATTTATCCTATTGAAGACGAACGTTAAGTTCGTCGAAACGTCGATTATAAATAAATATTAATAAAGAACTTTAATCTAAAACAATTTTGTTTTATTATAATTGAATTAAACTTAAATAGTAGTTATCTAGTTTTTTTTATGAAGTAAAACAACTTTAGATCTATTACGTAATTATTTCATTTACTTTTAACTGGTTAAAGAATTGATTACTTTTGAATTTACGATAATTAATACAGGAATATTTAATACTGATCTTTAAGTGGTTAAGAAACATTACTGTTTTATCGACTGAATTAAGTGTGAAAAATATATTATATAGTCAAACGATTTAGTCAACCAATTTAATTTGTATAAAAAAAAAACGAGCTTACATAGAAAACAATTTATTATTATTTATTTGCATTTTGTTTTCAAGTAGGAAGTTGTAAGCCTGACCTTTTTTGGATTATTAAAAAGTCTCTATGTTGTAACGAGAGATAAGTAAGTAAGCAAGTTGTACTTATTTGGCCATGCAATGTACTTGTTTTAAGATTTTTAAGTTTTATTTTTACCGGTACGTTGTGTATTATGTTTTAGTCTTGACCCGTTTGTACGTTGATAATTAAGAAAAAAATAAAAATATCGATTTATTTCATCGATAAATTATATTGCAAATGTCAGATTATTATATTTACTATAATATTTACTATATACAATTTAGTTTTGGTGCCTACGTTGATGTATGGTAGTGAATGTTGGGTTTGGTTGCAAAAGCATAAACGGAAACTGACTGCTGTGGAAATGAGATTTTTACGTGGGGTATGTGGTGTAAATAGGAGAGATCGGGTCGGGTACGAAATAGATTAGTGTATGATGAGTGTGAAATTGCGAAAAAATGTTGTAGCAAAAGTTGGTGTTAGTCAGTTACGATGGTTCGGACATGTTGAGCGAATGTCTAATGAACGTTTGGTTAAAAAGATTTATTTGAATGATTTTGATGGTATACGTTTGCGTGGACGTTTGATGTGTAGTTAGAGTGGTATGATTGAGAAAGTGGCTTGCGTGAGCGAAAGTTTCCAAGTAGTAGGAATAAAAGAGCATGTATGAGAGAAATTATGAATGTGGATAATGCGAAAGTTGCTTGTTTGGATAGGAATGTTTGGAGGCGACTGATTTTGGGATGATGAAAAGAGTTTGTGCCACACTCTTTTGGGTACATGGCATGATTGTGTATGTATGTATGTATATTTGCAATATTTGTGCAGAAAGCGCTTTTCTCGTATTGTCTCTAAATCATTATACAGAAAAATAAATAAATAGCATACATACAAAATCACGCCATGTATCCAAATTGGTGTAGCACCAAACTCTTTCCACTACATCGAAATTATTTTCCGCCAAACATTTATATCCAGACTCATCCAGACATTTCATCCACATTCATACTGACATACATTGTCTGTTCATATATTTTCTTATATGAGTCGTATAGATGCAAAACTCACTATTTGCAAATTTTAAGTTCTGAGATATTTGCAAAAAACTGTTATAGCTAAGTGTAATTGTATTTTGATGATAAAATCTCGTTACTAGATGGCAATACTTATTTAAAATCGTGAATCATTGGTATTATATATCATTAATTCATACAAAGTAACTGTTTGCATCTAAACTATCAACGCAAGTAGTGAGTTTTGCATCCAACACTAAACTTTAAAGAGTGTTTCTCATATTAAATACTGAGTTTTTTTTCTAACTAACCTAAATATCGTATTCCTTGTAAAATTCTACGTCCAAATCGCGCAAAATCTCATTTTTCACTTTTTGTCGAATAGTGAGTTTTGCATCTATACGCCTCATATAATAACAACAAAACGTACAATCTTGTAAGTTTGTAAAGTTGACGACATTGAATTAAACACACGCATTTAATCATTCATTAATTAACTTAATGTGTGTGTGTGTGTTTTGTGTATTTTGTCGCAATTACTGTCACTTTTTATATGTAAATCAAAGCAAACTTGGATTTTCTTTTCATGGAGTTGTTTCACTTATAACATAATATTATAAAGATGTTGAAATTTTAACATTTTATATTTCTCTTGTGATGTGTTTTTTTTTTTCTCCTTTAAACTTTCCATTAACTATTTGATATTTTGCGTGAGTTGCCTTGAACCTACGATTAGTTAGCGCGCGGTCTCTTTAAATATGTTAACTAGAATTCAGCTGTAATAAACTATCAATAATTTTTAATGCGATTTATTTGACATCCGCAGTTATTAAGTTAAGAGAGTTTGAAATTTTTAGTTATGTTTTAATAGTTGTGTAATTTTACAATAAAATTCATTTATTTATTAAATATGTTACCGTTAAAGCGTATAATTCCATTATTCCATGAAATTACTAGTTATTTATAATGAAACAACAGCTTTATAGGTTATAGTTCTATATTAATATTTATTAATATAGAACTATAACATAAAGCTGTTTCATTTTATTGTAATGAGTTCTGAAAGATTTTTTACTAATTTAATTAGTTATTTCATAAAATACCGATCTACGGTAGTTAAATAATGGAATAGTGTTGTTATTTGGTGCTTTAACTAGTTATTTTATATATTAACTAGTTATTCGGTAAAATAACGTAGTACGAAATAAATAGACCGGACGAAGATTATAACTTGAGGAATTATATAAGTTTCAATATTTAGTAATTAATAAATCTAATTAATACTTAACTTAACCTAGCCTCACATATTTATCATTTGTTAATAATGCACTATTCGTTATGACATTGTGGTATGACAGTTCATTACACACTGTATATAATATTTAGTTAAAGTGAATATAATACTAGATTTGGTGGTTCGAATTTTTCTCTCCAGATAAGCAATTTTTACTTTATCCATATTTATAATGTCTCTCATACATGCCTTTAATCTTTGTCTTTATAAAACTTTGAAATAAATATTATGGGACTTTGTAAAATGCTTGCTGCTTTTCACTTTACGAAAACTAGTAAACATTGTGCGTTATCCCAGAATTTGTTATTTAACTATTCGTTTTAGTTAGTTAAAGTTTTATGAATTAATTAAAAATATTTTTTTGACGTATAGTAAGGAGTTGGCTAGGAATATCAAGAAGACAAAGAAATAGAAAAATAAGGGAAATGATAGGAATAGAAAAACGCAATATACAGGACAAAAACGCTCAAATAGTTATGGGCAGGATATGTATGGACTTTATGTGATGAGAACAGAAGAAGAAGTCGCCAAATCAAAAGATGGAGGTATGAATTGAAAGAAGAACATGCCAAGTGGAGTATTATAGCTAAGAACAGGGAACAGGGAGAGGTTTTTGCCCAGAAATGCGATTTGTAGGCTACATATCATTATTATTATTAGTATATTTTTTACGAAATTAAAATGATATTTTGTAGCTGACACGCAAAGTAAGATATCAAAACAAGTGCATGTGTATAGATACATTTCTAGATGACCTTTATACGTGGATAGTAACCCTGAATTTTAGTCATATTCAATGCTATATATCTATAAAAAGATTATTTATTGATCAAAGATATCAGAATTACATTAGTGTGGTATTTTAATTTCTTTGTATGAAAAAAAATTGTCAAATTTATTTCTACCTGTTATATTGTTATGTTTATTTTAATAAATACTTATAATCTAATACATTAATCACAAATATTAAATGTTAAATTTGGTCAGATGTTAAAGTTTAGTTATTTGTTTATAAAAACAATGGCGTATTTGAAATCGAGTTGTACTGAATTGCGTTATTTATAAATTACGTTATATATTTAACAGTTTTGAAATGTAACAGTAGTATATATTATAATAAAAGTGTTTTTGGTTATAGTTCTGTATTAATATTTATTAATAACCGACGTTTCGACGAACTCAACGTAGGTCTTCATTAGGAAAATACGAGCCACTATGTTTCTAAACTAAATAGTAAATAATTTTATACAAATCTTTTGAAACAGTTATACTGTTACCATTATTTTTTTCTATTAAATTTTTTATTTCTATTAGAAAATATAAGTTTACAATTCAAAAAACACATTTACTTTTAGTTAAATATAAAAGCCTTGGTTATAAAGCAAATTTTTTCTCAGTGTGTTATGATTATTTCTTATAATAATTTATTTTTTTGAAAAATTACTGGTATTTTTGAAGAAATTGACCGGGACTCATTGTAAGATGGGTTTTGGTGTTCACAGAACAAAATGTAAAGCCAGCAGCGAACATTTTTTTAATAATATTAGAAATTTTGCAAAAAACAAACTAATTATTTAATACTCCTTCAATATGTCCAATAAAAATCTTGAATGAAGAAGTAAAAAAAAAGAGATAAGGAGAGAGAGAGAGAGAGAGAGAGAGAAAATGAAAATCGATTTGCTTAGCAGCGGTGATTGCCGGCAGTCTAATGAAGTGTCTTGAGAAATGGATTTGACCTTAGATTTTGATAGAAACATGGACTTGAAATACTGAAAAGTTCAAATATCAGTCAGGAATCAGAAATCAAGTTGGCGGAGGCTATAGCAATGTGTGTGCACACTTGGTCAACCAGTGCGGTAGGTAACGGAATTACTTGCTAAGCTAAAACACCGAATGTCGACTGTAATATATATATATATATATATGCTGTATGTATAATCATAATAATCTGATTTTAACCGCAAATCTAGACATGCGAAATCTACCATATAAATTATTGGTCGAACACTATTGTCTGTTGCATATAAAGGCAAAGATTTATAGCATTTCATATAATATATAGTGTGACCATTAAATGATGCATCCAAATGGAAAAAGAACATTATATTATTTCAAATAAAAACTGTTTTCGGATAAAATTCTGTTTAATTATTTTATAAAAACGACGTTTAGACGAAACTGAACGCTTGTCTTTATCAGGTTAAAATTTACTGATGAAGACGAGCGTTCAGTTTCGTCAAAACTTTGTTTTTATAAAATAATTAAACAGAATTTTATCCGAAAACAGTTTTTATTTTAATACAATGAGTTCGGAAAAATATTTTAATATATTATGTTATTTGTTTTTTGAAAATTTTTATTATGGAACTTTTTGGTTCTTGTCTAGAAATATACATACATACATACATACATAAACAATCACGCCATGTACCCAAAATGATTTGGCATAAGAAAAATATTTCAGATAAACTTACTTCATTTGTAAAAAATTTGAGAAAAGTTTCAAAATGACGTACAAATTTTGAGTTAAAAATACAAAATAATTTTTTTCAAATATTTTTTAATATCGTAATTTCTAACTTATTCAATAAATGCCTGTGTTTTTCTTTATATTAACTTTATTTAATTTATTAAATTAAAATTATTATTAGGCATTTCGTTCAATAGAACATGGCGAATATTATGTTTTCGCACACTAAACTGTAGCTAAGTGTACCCCCTAACCGCTGGATATATAGATTCTACTGTGGGAATGCTGTATGAGAGGTATTTTCATATCATTGTGACATTCTGGTGACATTTTCATTAAAACGAAATCCAATATTTCGGCGGAAAGAACATTATTCATTTTTTTCAAAGGTACCTATTATTTATATTTTTTTAATGCGATATTTTTACGTATTTTTATATACAAGTAACATATTTTTACGTATTATTTCACGGAGATGCAATGTACGAGGTAATTATATATACGATGTTTCTAAAAAAAAATTATACATTGTGTTTTTAAAAACTATTAATTTGATTTATTAAATTTATTATCAATAAATGAAATAGCTAATGTTATTTCAAATAGCATCTAATAATAGACGAATTTAATTTAGTTTGACTTAAATAAAACATCAATTTTATTTTTTTCTGTGAATAGTTATAAAATGATAAAAAAGAATCAAACTACATAAAGAATTAAAACACAATACGAACAAAATAATAATTTTTTTCTTGTATGGACTTTAATAACTTCATTTAAGTTTCGCTTCACGTTTCAATTCTTATAATACCGCATGTTTTTTTACGTTAGCGCATATAAGCGTCATATACAAGTGCGTGTGTGGGTTTCGTTGAGGCAATAAACACCGTAAATAATACGAATAAATCGTAAAAAATATTACGACAATGTTATAAGATATTACAATTGCAAAAATGAATCCACACCTCGTACGTACATAAATGTTAACTAGAATATATTCATTCTCGATATTAACTAACGCATTTTCAGTACGAGTACTAGTTACATAAACAACTATTTTGTTCATTTATTTTTCAACCAAATGCTTTTCAATATATTTTTTTCTTCAAGCGTATCACAATATTACCATATTGCCTATGTAGAAAGAGGTCATTATGCTACTAGTACAATAATGCAGGGTGGTTCGATTGAAACCATTGGTTTGAACCGGTTTTAACTGGTCTGGTTTTAATCCAATTTTGACTAGTGGTTCTTATTGAAGGACCATCTAAATTTAAATAATATAATTTTATTCATATGTATTTTATTCAAGGTAATGTAAATAAATCAGCGTTGTTAAAAAAAACCACTTTTTTGGTTTAAACCACTCTGCAATAATGTAAATATTATTAATGTAACCGAAAATGACTGCACGGTTAAGTGTATTTAATCTGTCATCTTCGACAGCCATATTGATAATTATATAGTGTCATTTGTAGTATTTATTTTTGTTTGAATTTGATTATTGCAAAAATATGTGAAGAAGTGCAAAAAATGCAATGCACAACGCCAGATTTATCAGAAATTGTACACTGTTCAAAATAATAGGGTAAAAGAGTAAAATTTTTCGAGGGTAATTGAATTTGTAGCCCTATTAGTGCAAAAAATTGCCCTGCTTTTGTGTATTTCAAAATATTTGACTTTTTACCTTGATGGAAGGGCAAAAAATACGAAAAATAAGGGTAAATAACTGCCTTTTTACACTTTTCTGGGATAGTAAAGTACTCTTTTGAATTTATCTATTTAGGGTAATCATATTTACCCTTTTTAGGGAACGGACGTATATAGGCACTAATAAGGGTATTTTTTTTCGAACATTGTAGGTATATTCGACCAAAGAAACATTAATTCTCACAGATCACGTAACAAGTATAGTAAGATTAAGGTGGTAGGTATGTGTTTTATTTATTTTTAGTTTAGTTTTTTTAGGCGCATGCAATAGATAATAGTAAGGAGTGTAGGGAGTAGCCGTCTTTGCCCCACGTTTTTCTGTATGGGGTTATAAATCTGTATGGGGATGAGAGATATTATTTTAGACTTTTTAGTTCGTGTTAAATACATGGTATATTAATTTTTTTTTCCAAAATATTTAAATAATCATTTTAATAACATAAATATTTAAATGGGAGTTTAAATATGAGACCAAAAGAAACAAATAATTTGAGAAAAATGTAAACATAACTGACATGAGTTATAATATTTTTTCTAAAATAAACAATTCTAAGTAATAAGAGATCCAGTACCTCTTGAATGAGCGAAGCTCGGTCTATCTGATATTTACATACTCTGGTATATATATTTTTTTGTTATTATTGATTTAATACTATGTAATTATTATATATTCTATTATTAAATGCAAAATGTAGTTCATTTAAATTTCCAAATTCGATTTTAATTATAATTATTAACTATAATTAATAATTTTAATTGCGCGATGGAACTGATAAAAAATTTGAAAGTTGTAGTATTTTTTTCAATGTCATGACTAGTACATTTTCATGGCAAATACATAAAAAGTTACTTATATTATAAAATTATCTCAAAAAACAAAAACAAACACAAAATTTTTTAAATAGTTTTTAATTTGAATATATATATATATATATATATATATATATATATATATATATATATATATATATAACTAATACATATTATGTTATTAATATGTATTTATATGTATATATATTAAATTTCGTCTACTGAAAAATGTCAAAATCAAATGAAAATAATGAAAATATCTCTCGCACAGTATTACCACAGTAAAATCTATTCAGCCAGCCGTTAGGGGGTGCGCATAGCTATAGTTTAATGTGCGCCAACATAATATTTGCCACTTTGTACCTTAAGAAACGCTTAATTTAATTTTAAATTGCGATGGTTATATATTATTATTAATAGTTATTATATAATGTTACAGATTTGTACTTGTTATACAATATAACTATTATAGTTTTAAAATGACTGCATAATAAAAAAAAAAAATAATAACATACATGTCTTATTTCTTTTTACAAATAACATATACATCATTAACTTACAATTTATAATTGAAAAAAAATATTATGTGGTTATTTGTTAATTACAATTCCGCCGATAAACTTTATTAATTAATTACAATAATTACACGTTGTATATATCACGACGTAACTTGATCATGGCCTGACATGATGTTTAAACCAAAAGTACCCAAATCAAGGCTGGTTTGATTACAGTTCTCATTAATTTACTGTAGCTTGACATAGGTTTCGGATTGGACAACACTTAGAATGTATTTGATGTATAGTGCACTTTATTTGATTGTCATTTTACAATTGTCATTTGTTAATTAATTTATTAGTTACACAGTGGAAAAATATTTGACAACCGTACAAATTTTTGGTTTCCTTAGCCGACTTAAATCAACATGTAGCTAAACAGAATGTTCCAAATTTGTAGCATTTATTCTCAAGAAATATCAATAAAATTTATTTATTTATTTATTTTAATGTTAAGATGATATTATAATCATTTACATAGGTCAAATTATACAAAAAACAAAATAGACTGAATGTGATGTATATATTGACGGTGCACGATTAGAACAGGTAGATGAATTTGTGTATTTGGGTAGTTTGCTGTCTAGAGATGGCCGTTTTGATCTTGAAATTGAAAGGAGAGTAAATGCTGGTTGTAAGGTTTTGGGTGTTTTGGGAACTTTTGCTAGGATTGTAAATATTTCCAAAGAAGCCCGTTTGAGTATATACAATGCAGTTTTGGTGCCTACGTTAATGTATGGTAGTGAATGTTGGGTTTGGTTGCAAAAGCATAAACGGAAAATGACTGCTGTGGAAATGAGATTTTTACGTGGGGTATGTGGTGTAAATAGGAGGAGAGATCGGGTACGAAATAGATTAGTGTATGATGAGTGTAAAATTGAAAGAAATGTTGTAGCAAAACTTGGTGTTAGTCAGTTAAGATGGTTCGGACATGTTGAGCGAATGCGTCTAATGAACGTTTGGTTAAAAAGATTTATTTGAATGATTTTGATGGTATACGTTTGCGTGGACGTCCGATGAGTAGTTGGAGTGATATGATTGAGAGTGTTTTGCGTGAGCGAAAGTTTCCAAGTAGTAGAAATAGAAGAGCATGTATGAGAGGAATTATGAATGTGGATGAAGCGAAAGTTGCTTGTTTGGATAGGAGTGTTTGGAGGCGACTGATTTTGAGATGATGAAAAGAGTGTGCCACACCCTTTTGGGTACATGGCGTGATTGTGTATGTATGTATGTAGTCCAACAATTACAGATTTCTTACAATATCAATGAATTCTTCTATGGCAAATGGAGCATTTATGGATAAGAATTTTTTTTATTTGAGTTTTAAATTGATTAATGTTCAAGTTCCTAATTTCTGTAGGTAATTCATTACTTTATTTAGATTAATATACCAGGGTTCTTGGACAAATCTACGCGTGATGTCACAATTTGAAACCATTTTTTTTTGACATAAAAATTTGAAAACGTAAAAACGTAAAAAATTTCTCCATGAAAAAAGTTCCCAAACTTTGCTTATTTTCAAAGCGCTCAAGTCTCTCCTTAAGTGGATATTTGTTAAATTATAATAAATAAAACAAAAACTTTAGCAAAAATAATTACAACTTGTTATGGTCAATAACTTTGTCTATACTTTTAAACAATGTACAAATTTCTCCTGGTTGTTTCTTGTACTATATAACACAACAAATACACAACTTATTCAAATCCTATATAATTACAGTTTTCTGTACTTTTATACTTACTCTCATACTTACACAATAGTTCGTTTAAATTTGAAAGAAAAAGAAAAACTTTACCTACTTAAGCATCAGCGTCATATATACTTACAATCTGTATATAATATATGAGAAAGTAAATCGTCGAATGAAAGAAACGATCATAAGATGTTTATGTGTCTGACCATGAAAACTAAATGAGCAGTTTTAAAATCGTTTAAGCGAAAAATAAAAAAAAAGATTCTGAACAAAATGCACAATTTCAGGGTATATACGAATAGGATATATTGAGTTACGGTCCTGGATTATCAGTTGTTGTAAAATATGTACTATGGTGCATATATATAGTGTGTTTTAAAAGTAAGAGGATAAATAGAAATAATATCTAATGATTCGTATCATGCCCTCACTTTTTGGGTGTTTTAGTTGATTTATTTAATTCTGCTCTTATGACAGTTAAGTTATAAGATAACAGCATACATAATCACGCTATGTACTTGTAAGAATGTGGCACAAATTTTTTCCGTTATGCAGAAATTATTTTTCGTTAAACATTTTTAATAACAGAACTCGTAAATTAAGTTATTAAGATTTCATCTCGCTTTCTTAAAACTTTTCTCGATTCTGTTAAAGTGAATTTACTAAACTTTATATCGTAATATATTATATCGTGTTAAAATACGTTTTCCAAAAAAGAATATATATATACAGAATGTCCAAGATAACTCTGTATGCATGGGGATCTCCGGAACTGTTAGAGATACGACCTCGGTTAAATTAGATAAAAGTTGCCTCATTAGTAGGCGAGTTTAGTCATTTTTTGTTTTTTCCAAAAAATTCCTTAGGTTACTAGATATAGACAAAAATGCAAATTTTGCTGTTTTATATTTTCGCTTATAACTCTCGTATGCAAAACAGTACATTATTTTGGTTTACACTTTCTTAAGATACTTTTTTACACAGAATTCCCAGGAGTAACCAAAATTTTTGTGCCATATACCGTTTTCGAGATTTATGATGCTACTTTCATTTTTCGCATGTAACTTATTTCAATGTAGTGTCATTAAAAAGATTTTTTTTTTTCTCTTTCCAGTGATATAATATAGTCCTACTTTATTTTAAATAATAACATGAAAAATTGAAAAAAAATCTATTTTGCAAAGTAATAATACATTTTTTTAGTTGAAAACTGAGTTGGACACTCTGTATATATATATATATATATATATATATATATATATATATATATTTAAAATTAGCAATCTACCGTTACCAAGAAAGCATGTCATTCTTTTCTTTATAAATCTCTATTGCTTCTCTTATTAATCTGCTACTAACTTAGATTAGTATTGGTATATTGGTGTTTTTCTCCGTGTGTATCAATAAGTTTTATTATGAGACATACTGTATACACACCCGAGAATATTATAGAGTCGGAAGTAAAAATCATAGTGGGCACGGCACGGACAAATAAAATGCGGTCGCCTCATGTTGGGGCGAACAAGATTCATATATATATATATATATATATATATATATATATATATATATATATATATATATATATATATACATACATACACAGGTAAGCAAGCGTATATGCTTATGCTTGCGTTAGCTTAGTAAGAGCTGTAAAGAACATGCAAAAAAAAAACAACCAATATAGTACCAAGAATAATACATGTAAATATATGAGAGAACAATAATAATGATAATGAAAGACTTATGAGCAAAGAGATTTTATGGTGCGACTGGCATTGTAGGCTGCAGATGCCATCATAGATGCATATTGCTCATACACTATACTCACTCTATAGTTGAGTATAGAATTGTATTCATTAGCTATATATTAATTTTTGAATTTTGTAAATATTGTATTATAAAGTTTCTAAAAAAAATTATTGAAGGTTGTATATTGGCTTGTACTACAAACTCGATTTTTTGGTGTTTTAGTTCATTTGTTTAGTCCTTTTGACAGTTACGTTGTTTTAAAGTTGGTACACTCTAAAAAAAAAATTATGTAATTTTATCGACATACCATGAGACACTATGAAGTCTAGTATTTCTAGGTATAGTTACTCAACTGCTGTAATTTAACATAATTGTTTAAAAATACATTTTATCAGAACTATTACAAACATTATGTAATATGATATTACCAACATATATAATGTAATATTATAGTATATTTTAGTAAAGTTTCTTTTAGTAAATTTACAGAACTTCACTAAATTTGTTGTCAGGAATTTTCCATAAATAGGTAAAATTTGTTTAGTTCTGTAATATTATTATTGGTATAATTATATACATTTCAAAATTTACATAAAGGATGTATTTTACAATTATTACAGATATTAATATGCAAGTTGTAATTTTACATAATTTGTAATTGTAATTATACATTAAGTATGGGCTGCAATTTGTAGAAAGTAAGCAATTTTGCATGCTTATTAGATTATGTTTACTTACTTTATGTAATTATTATGAATTATTTAAAAATTACGGAATTTGAGGTAGAAATACAGGACATTTATAGTAGAATGAAATTACAGATTTTTTACTATTTTTTTACTGTAATTTCGCTATTATTTTTTTACAGTGTATGGTTAAAACTGATTTTAAAACCGAGCTAGTAGTACCAGCCATTACATATATACATACAACATACTTCTCTTGCTCACATAACTCATATATACAAATAGAAAGCACAAGTGATATATATTTCAAAATGCCCTCCAGTCACAAGCATGCTACACATAATGTTCAGCAGGATGCAAAATACACTTTGCACTTTTAGAAATGATGATATATTGCAATACTTTTTCCATATTTTATTTTATTTCTTTTGCAAATTGCCACTTTACAAAAAAAACGTGCATTATTATAAGCAATTTACAAAACTTTTTACTGCTATTACTGAAAAATAAAATATATTTCAGGAAAAAGATTGCAATAAGCAAGTTGTCAACATGAGAACGCATACTCAAAAGTAGAATCTGTAAAAACTTTTATACGAAAGTGAATATTGCACGTACAATCCGATAAATTGGATCTAAGAAAAAGAAGTTTATGCTCAAACCACATTGCTTTCACACAAAAGCCGACAAAGTTAGATTCCTAACCAATTGAATTAGGCAATAGTGGGTAGAATATCCATCCAGAATCGTACTTCCATTGCTATGACAATTGGATAAAAACCCTCTCAACTTGAACAGCATGTCTGTGAATATATTCCGATGTGACTGGGGGGTGAAAAAAATGTGCAATGAACTGATATGTATAAGTCTTACTTTGTTAAGTTTGATGTCGAGGGATTTAGTTGTGAATTGTGTACAGAAAAAAATAAAATAGTTATAGTATTAGTAATCTTCAGGCTTTCAAGGCCGGTATACATTTTAGGACTGGTATATCGTGGTCGATCTATTCTCGGCCCATTATTCAGTTAGCAAGCACTGAGAATGCATAGACATAAAAAAATATATATGAAAAATAAAAATGCATGATACAAAATACAATACTGTAGTCATTAGAATTTTATTTAAAATAGTGAGGTATTACAAATATATATATATATATATATAAAACAAATTTATAACTTAATAGGGGAGGAAAAGTTTTGCTTAATCGGTATAAGCGAGTCTATTTGAAACAGCCAGCATGAACTAATTTAAATTTACCCGGAAAATTATTAAAACTTCCTGAAAACTAGTACAGCCAAAAAACAACTTTGAATCTTTTAAAATGTTCAACAAATTATATTTGGATAAAAATTATTAAATTTATTAATAGATATATGAGCCCGTATTCTCACCTCACTTGTAAAAGTAATTTTTGTTAAAATTACTTTTGTCGTTTACGTAAAATTACTTATTAAGTAATTTTAATTAGTTTATTTGAATTATATAATATTAGATATACAAAAATATATCAAAAATAGGAATATTATTTATATTTGATAAGAGGTAGAAGTAAAAATTTATTTTAAAGTGAAAAATAAAAGCACTTTTTCATAAACAAAAAAGATGGAAATACGGGTCTATATACTTAAGGCCAGATGCATAAAACGTTGTTAACTTATTCAGTTAAATATAAATTGTCAACATTCTATTCGTTGGTCAGTTGACAAGTTAACAAAAACAGTGTTTTATGCAAGTGAGTTATAAATGTAATGTAATTACAAAATAATTTTTGTTTTGTTTCGCGCTAAATACTTATAGTTAAATAGTAATAAAATAAAAAGGCATTAATTATTGTTATATATTAATTAAAATTTGATGTTTTGATACACTACACATATCAGGAAAATCAAAACAACTTAGAATTTCAATTAAAATAACAGAACTTAAACCTAAAGCCTTTTATTTTAGTATAATTAGTTCTGAAAGGTTTTTTACTATATGTATAATAGTAATAATTGTATATTTTGTTTCAGATTTCTACTAAAACGACAGTTTTCTATTTATTATTGGTAAGTTTTTTTAAAAATAATTATTAACAAATTTCTCAATACATATAAAAATATCACAACAATTTTTATAATTCGGACTTTTTCTATAATTCTTATGACTTCATCAAATTATTCCGCATTTTCTAACAGTAATCCGCTCGTAATAAATAAACTTTTAATCTTGCGTGCAACATTTTACAATTCATCTAGTTGTCATAACGTTAAGGGAGTTAGCGCATGCGCACTAGAGCAATAAATAATTCTACGTATATTTATATCTCGAACCACCACTACAAGGCACGATTACCTCGCATAGTTTTATCATCTCAAGCAAAAAAATTGTACAATATCTGCAGTATACCAGAAAGAAAATCCATCTATAGTCTGTTTGTTCTAAATATAAATAACTAGCATAATGGCCGCTATGGAATTGTTCAATACTTGAAATCGATTTGAACTTAATTACAGTTTTTGATAAATGAAAAAAAAAATGTTGCAAAAATTGGTGTTTAACAGTTAAGATGGTCTAATGTCTAATGATCGTTTGGTTAAAAATTTTTGAAGCTCTACGTTTGCGTAGACGTCCGATGAGTAGTTGGTGTGGTATAACTGAGAGAGTGGCTTGTGTGAGGGAAAGTTTCCAAGTAGTAAGAATAGAAGAGCATATATGAGAGGAATTATGAATGTGGATAAAATTAAAGTTGCTTGTCTGGATAGGAATGTTTTAATTTCGATATAGTGTAAAGAATGTATGCCACACTTTTTTGGATACATGGCGTTATTTTGTATGGATGTATGTACAGTTTTTGGTCCATTTTTATTGTCTACAACGTTCGCCTACGACTCACGCCTCATAGTAGAATCTTCCTCGAAAAGTGACTCAACTATTAATAAAACTTCCATCAAAATCTGTTTCTTGATTTCAATTTTTCTTTTCAAACTGATTTTTCTTTTTAATTAATTTTCATCATTTACAGTATCTTGTAGTAAAACTTTCTTTAAAAAAGTCTTAACTATTAATAAAACTCCCATCAAAATCTGTTTAGTGGATGAAAAGTTATAAGCGAATAATTTTTGATTATAATATTGTTTTAATTTATTTGAAGGTGTGAAAAAATGTTTCGGACGAACAGACTGTAGATATGGAATCCATGAGGTTTTGTAACTAAGTGCACCACCACCTCAATGCCTGCAATTAAAAACCGAGATTAACTACATTAATTTTCCGTGGCTTATAATATATTGCAAGTTCATTCGTATAGTAGGTAACTATTTTGCTACAACACCAAGTTATGAATCAATATATGTACGCTTTGCCTACGTGTATCTGTGTGTGTGTGTGTGTGTGTGTGCACAAAGAAAGTGAGAGTTTGTTGAAGTAGTTGGCGTTGAGATTGTTATAGAGCGGCTTTTGTTTGTTTGAAGCACTCCATAGACTACTTGATTTCTATAATAAATCGGCATTAAGTTTAAGTTCTGTATTCGTTTTGACGAACTCAGAGTTCGTATTTATCAGGAAAACTAATACAAATGACATTTGCAGTAAATAACAGAACATACAAACAAGTTACTAGGTGAGAAAATAAGTAACTAGATCATAAAAATTACAGAATAATTTTGTTATTTGATACTTCAACTAGTTATTCTATATATTACTTAGTTTATAGTAAAATCAAATATGAAATAAACAGTCCGGACGAAGATTATATATTACAAGAATTAAGAATTATAACTAATAAGAATTAGATAAAATAAAACAGTTTTAGGTTAAAGTTCTGTATTAATGTTTTCGACAAACTCAACGTCCGTATTCATCAGGGAAACTGATACAAATCACATTTACAGTATATAACAGAACATAGAAACAAGTTACTAGGTAATAAATAAGTAACTACACTGTTCAAAATAGTAGGGTAAAAGAGTAAAATTTTTTGAAGGTAATTGAATTTGTAGCTTTATTAGTGCAAAAAAATGCCCTGCTTTTGCGTATTTTAAAATATTTGACTTTTTACTTTGATGGAAGGGCAAAAAGTACGAAAAATAAGGGTAAATAACTGCCTTTTTACCCTTTTCTGAAATGATAAAGTGTTCTTTTTGAATTTACCTATTCAGGATAATCATATTTACTTTTTTTAGGGAGCGGACTTATATAGGCACTAATAAGGGTATTTTTTTTCGAACAGTGTAGATCATAAAATTTTTATAAATTTTTAATAAATGGAAGCCAAATTTTATTTAATTCAATGCCTTCACAGTGATTGCTATTATCTTTTTCTTTATAAATTTCTATTGCTTCTTTTTCCAATCTGCTGTTAATATTGATTGGTCTTGCAATTATTACAGTATCTTCAAATTAGAATAATTTAATTAAGTAATTTTTAATTTAAAACTTAAATTATAAAAAATTACATGTAATTTCATGGCGGCAAACTATATTTTTTCTAATAGTGTATTTTTTTCTTTTAACATCAAATCTATCACATTTTTTAGTGTTCACTGTTAAAATGCTGCCTATTTTCAAGTTAAAAAAAAAAAGAACTTTACATTTCCATTGTCTTTCATCACACATAAACACATCGTTTTAATATATTGAAACTTTTCCACTATTCCATACTCCCTTGTGTGCTTAAAGCTTTTCTATCACATTTCCATAAACTTAACATTGGTCCCAACTTTTTACTTTAACTTACAAAGCCAATTCAGTACTGTACTCCCAAGAAAAGTCGAGGTAGCGAAGGTATACAATAGCGTTAGGAGAATTCAAGAATCAATTTGAAACGTAGAACCTCACTCTAACGTTAATATAGAGGAATACATTAGAATATTTTTTACTGTATATTTGAAGATAATTTTAACATAGTATACAGGGTGTCTAAGAATAGTACTTAAGCATCTGTTTAATATCGTTGAAAAAGGAAAACAATTATATAAAAATCTAGTATAAAAATTAACATTAAGTTATTCGAAAAGTATTTGAGATAAAAAATAATTGAAGTCTTATATATGTTCATAAAATTGCAACGCATCTTAAAGAGTGTAAAAGATATTATCCTTTTTCAATTTTATATATATATATATATATATATATATATATATATATATATACATATAAGAAATTAGAGTGATCCTTAATGAGGTCGAAAATTTAAATTTCTTCCGACGCCAGTTAGAACGTTTCCAAATTCGACAAAAAAAATCGGAAAAATATTTTCAGCTTTTAATTTTAACAATAAATCGTACCTATAGCGACCTATCACCCCCATAACATGTTTGAAAATGACATGTATTAAAATAACTTTAATTCAATTTTTGCGGTTAAAAATGTTTTTTTTTGCTAGTGTTATTGAACATCTGAGTTTAAAACCTGAAGCAAACATTTTTTAACCGCAAAAATTGAATTAAAGTTACTTTAGTAATCGTCGCCTCCAAACATGCAAGACCCTTTTGAATCAATTTAATGATATTCTTTATTATTCTGTAAACTTAATAGTACTATAGAATATTTTGTATTTTTAAATATATGTAATGGGTATATTCTATTTAAATCTGTAGGAGCCGTAGCATTACAGGATATTTTGTCTTTTCTATCATTAGAAGAATTCTATTTACTAGAAAAAGACAAAACATTTTATAACAATGTATGTATTACAGATGTAAACCGAATGGACTCTTAATTTTTAATTTAATTTTAATTAAAAAAAAAATATATAACAGTACCAATGCCTGTAAAATTATACAGAATACCAGCAATAATTTCGGAGACTCCAATGCTTAAGCATTTATCTTGGACAGTCTGTATAGTAAACCTTGTAAATATTAATATACAGTTTGACTGTGAAAATGTATATAGAGGGGTGTTTTTTAAAATGAAGGGGGATGGTGAAATATGAATTTTGAAAGTGGTAGAAAACGTGACTCGACTGGACAGTGGATAGTGAGAAACGTGACTCACGTTTTAGGATTGGTACGCAGATAGATACACAGTGCCTTATTGTTCTTTTTCCTGTATAATATAGTTGTGAATTTATATGGAAACCGTGTTTAAGTTAAATGTTTAAAACTGTTGTTAGTTTATTTGCATTTACTGGGTGGTTTTCGTGAATTTTATTTAAAACTAGAAATATTTATTGTAATTTGCAAACTAAATACAGTTTACGTTGTTTAATGTAATCAACATCAGAATTCGGAGATTATAATAAACGATTAATAATAATACTTGAAAAAACCTGAAGACATGTTTTTCGTTTTAAATCTTACAAGTATTTTCATAGATATTAAAAATTTACAATCAAAAATTTTCAGGACAATCTGTATGGGGTCAGGGATCTGTATACATACATACACAATCATGTGCCATATATCCAAAAGGGTGTGGCACAAACTCTTTTCATTATCTCGAAATTAGTCTCCTCCAAAACATTCCTATCCAAACAAGCAACTTTAGCTTTATCCACATTTATAATTCATAAACTGTATGAGGTTATAAATCTGTATGGAGCTATGAAAGAATATTTTATACTTTTTAGCCCGTTTTAAAAACGCGTAATATTAAAAAAAAATATATTTAAATAATTATTTTCTGCTTTTAGTCTTGTGTGTGTGTGTGTGTTCTGTATTTTCTGTAGTTATTATGAAAAAAAAAATTGCACAAGATGAAAAATAATATTTCCAATATTATTAATTAATTAGTTAAATAATTAATTAATTAATATAGCATTGTCATCCAGTTCTGAACTATGTTTAAAATTTCAAGTCTCTAGTTCATTGGGAAGTTAGTTTAAAATCAATTGCAAAATTTGTACCGAACAGACAAACAAACAGACAGACAAGAAAGCGAGTTACTAAAAAGTGTTAATAATATTATACATATAAATTTTAAAATATATTATTTTTATTGCTTGGTAATTAACTGAATCACTTTTATTTTATAATAAAAATTATAAAATTTTTATTTATTATTAATAATAATTTTGTTATTAAATATAGAACGTGAATAAAAACAAAAATTACATAAAAACAGAACAACAAAAATAAAAAAAATTGAATAAGAAATTTATTTTCGCAGATAAGCGAATTAAAACTTGATGTATTTTTATGTTATTTCTTTTTTTATTTTTAAATCAAGTTTTTTTGAGAATTTATCTCAACGTTGAGTTATTTATGACTTCGAATAATTTTTTTTTTACTTGTGTTTTTGTTTTTTTTTAAATTTATTTTTATTAATTTGCCAAAATATTTTTTGATGATTCTGTACATCTGTGACAGAATCAATAATTTGCGAAATTCATTTTTAAATTATACATTACGCGAGAGATGATTTGCATACTGCATAAATATATTTATAAATTTTATTCATCATGATATTTTAGTACAATCCATGTATTATTCAACAAGTTGATGAATTATTTGCAGAAACAAAATAAAATTTTAATATTTTTACCTTGGTATTTATTTTATTAGCTGATTTAATATTTATAACTGCATATAAAACTAGTCAGCTAACAACATAACCAGAATTTATCTATATAAATAGTATTTGTAAAATTTAATTAAAAAAAATATATTATTTTTATTTATTTTTCAGACGATGATATATGTTTAATGCATTGAAAGGTCGAATTTTAATTATAATGTAATTGTGTTTCAACCTTTTTAGTTTAAAATTAACATTGTTTTTAATATACACAGATGAGGCAAAAGTACAGAATTTAGGATAAATATCTCAAAAACTATTCATATCATATTAGCTTATATGAAAGCTAACCCTTAATGATACTTTCATCTATGATTTTTTTTGTAATCAGAGAGTTGGAAAGTATATTTTACGATATACATATAATTAATTTTTTTAATTTTAATTAAAAATCGTAAGATTTTGATTTAAAAAAAAGAATTTTTGTTTAATGCAAAATTTTATATTGGAATTTGCATTAAATTCTCACTTCTTTTGTTTATAAAAAAAAGTTCTTTTATTTTTTGCTTTAAAATTAATTTTTACTTCTACCTCTTATATCAAATATGAGTATTATTTCAATTTTAGATATATATTTTTTATATCTCATATTGTTAAATACAAATAAACTGATTAAAATTGCTTAATAAGTAATTTTAAATAATTTTGACAAAAATCACTTTTAAAAGTGAGCTGAGAATATTGGCCAATACAATACCTTTGGAGTTTCTACTGTAACTTGTTTTATTATATCCCGATTCGATCAGAAAATTCATCAACATGCTAACACTTTTAAGGATAATTATATATTAATCAGCTACAGCCATGGGTGTCCGCAGAAAGGGGCAAAGGGGCACTTGCCCCCTTCTAAAGTTGAGTAAAAACTTCACAAATTCAGTGTTTTTGTATTGATGTAATACTATATTATGTATTCCAATATATACATAAAACAAAAAAAATTAAACAAAATTTTATTGTTGTAATTATGTTTTCAAATTTTGTTCCTTTCTGGATTTTTTTTGCGAACATCTCTAGCTCCAGCTGATATTAATTTATGATGATATACGTTCAGTATATCGATACGTCGAATTTAAATTAAAATTATACCAAAATATAAAGCATTTTTATTTTAATATGATAATAATAATAATCTTTATTTTTGTTGATCCTTGTTATAGGACATAGAAACAGTCAAACATATACAATTATGTAAATACATAAAAGTGAAAAATACAGAATATATAATAAATGATAAATTTATATTATAATTTATAATTCAAAAATTCATTAACAGAATAAAAACAATGTGATATCAACAAGTTATGTAATTGAATTTTATATGACTTTAAATCACTATTTTTAATATTGTCAAGAATTTATTATATAATGAAATTCCTGCAAAATTCGGATTTTTTGTTGTTAATTTTCTGTTAATTTTAGGAATTATAAGACTATCTTTATTTCTAGTGTAATGTATATCTTCATGTGTATCGATTAAATTTATATTTTTAATATAATTTTTAATATAAATTTGATAAATTTAATGATTTAATGAGTATATAATGAGTTCTGCAAGATTTTTTACTATGTTAGTGCAAACGCCACTAGTGAAACATAATATTAGTAAATAAAAGTAAACATTAATTACATAAAAAGACTTGTTACTCATTTACAGCTACTTCAGTGTCATAGTACTATGAATGGTACCAATCGGCAAACAGATGTTCAAAAATTACTGTTATTATCAACTTCCCATTTCTAATTCAACAAAAAACAAAAAAAAAAATCTAATAGAATATTTATTTATCATCTTATGAATAATGAATCATTTTTGCAAATCTGATTTTGAAATGAAACGTTATTGTAAATATAAATAACGCTTTTTACATATATATAGCGGGATTACGTATACACCTTTTTTCCATTTCTATAATACAGTTTTTCAAATATGACTCGTGTTTATTGTCATATTGTATAAGCATTACTAAATGATTTTAAATTAATAGGCAAATAAAAGTTAATGCGAAAATTATACAGTTTTTTTTTGTTGTATAATATTAAAATGTTTACATTTGATTCCCGTAATTTTATAACTGGAATACGGTTAACATATGTTGATTTAAATTTGTATAAACATTTAACTGATGCAAGTGGTTTATTTTAGATAAGAAATCGATAGTTTAAAGCGGATTGCATATTACTACAGATGTAAGAGTTAATAAGTATGTATAGAAAAAAGTTTTAAATAAATTTTTTTAAACATTTCATTAGCTAATTTTAAAATTTTCTGGGATAAAGGGTACCTCCGGTTAAGATGGTAATAAAATGTGACCTAAAACCAAATGGTAGTAAAACTATGATTCTAACATAAAAATATTATTTTTGATATGTATTTTAGTCCCCCACCGTCGACCCTACCCCATCGCAAGTCAAAAAACGTTTTTGTTTTTATTTTAATTTTTTTTGTCGACATCCATTAATTTATCCGAATGGAAATAATTATTCAGCATAGCAGAATGATTTTTTCTATAAGTCTTTTTTTTTCATAATTTTTTGACGCCAAATTCAATCGAAAAAAAGAAAGTTTTTCCAAAAAATTTTTTTTAAGTGGATTTAAATAGCGGAACAGCCGAACAGGCATGAAAAAATTCTCAAAAATACCTCTAAAATGAGCGGGTTTTCCCCCATTTTTTTCAAATTTTTTCCGATCAATTTCCGATCAATGGGCTAGAAGTTATACATACATACATACACAATCACGTCATGTATCCAACAGGGTGTGGCACATACTCTTTTCATCATCCTGTAATCAGTCTCTTCCAAACATTCCTGTCTAAAGAAGCAACTTTTGCTTCATCCACATTCATAATTTTTCTCATATATGCTCTTTTATTCCTACTACTTGGAAACTTTCGCTCACGCAAAGCACTCTCAATCATACCACTCCAACTTCTTATAGGACGACCACGCAAACGTATACCATCAAAATCATTCAAATAAATCTTTTTAACCAAACGTTCATTAGACATTCGCTCAACATGTCCGAACCATCTTAACTGACTAACACCAACTTTTGCTACAACATTTTTTTTAATTTCACACTCATCATACACTAATCTATTTCGTACCCGAAGTTATAAAATGTTTTAAACAATATTTTAACTCTTTTTCACTTGAAATATGCTTTGAAAAAAATTTCAAAATTTTTTAATGTCATAATCAGTTTCCTACTGTGAGTATACTTTATCTGTTCTAAAAGTAATATATTTCAAAAATTGTCTTTGTACTGATTCTAATATTTGAGTCGAAAATCTGAATTTTTAATCGAAAGTAACACCCAAATCTTTAACAATATTGACGAATTTTAATATAGATTCAGTTATTTGATAGTTAAAAATTAAAAATAGTTAATAGATAATTAAAAATGTAACATATCGCATTTTATCTGTCAGTTACGAAACAATCAAAAATTTGAAATCATATGATAAACAGTTTCTCATGTCTGTCATATATCAGGAAAAAAAAAATGATGTCTTAAATATCATTCAGGGAGGTGCATGTCAATAAAATTTTGATCTAGCTGTCACGTACCAACTTTCTATGATAGGAAAAAATATATTAATACAAGGCACAGAACATATGAATCAATTTATGAAAATAAGTATAATTATTATCTGATTTTCTTGTCTTAACTTTCTCCAATGTGTGCGCACTGATCCTATAATATCAGTTTGTCAAATATGAAACAAATGAAGTTATTAAAACATTTCATTGTTTATTCACGAACCAAATGCGATGAAAATTCGATATGCAAAGAAGGTAGGCATATATATTAGATGGATACAGAGACGGATCTGTATTTTTTTTGGTATTCTGTATTATCCTATATTTTTTTCTATTTATTATTCTGTGTTATTCTATAACCCGTATTTAATTTTTTTATTTAGCATAGAATTATATTTGTTTATGCGTTCGTAATTATTATTCAATTCAGATTTTTGTGACAAGTATTTTTAATAATTTAATACATTTTTTTTCTTAGATTTAATTAAATTTCATGAACTCCTAAGACTTTAAAAATGTCAATAATATTTTTTTAACTAATAATGAAAATTTTTGTGATATTTTTAAATCTTTATTAAAGGGCGCATATATTTTGAAAATTAAAATAATTTAAACTGATATCAATTTTCTAATTATCTATTATCTAGATAAACTTTTGTTTTGATATCTATTAACATAGTAAAAATCTTTCTGAACTTATTATATTAAAATAAATCGGTTTTAGGATTTAGTTCTGCATTATTTTTTTATGGGTCGCGGACAATTTCACCAAAAACAATTCACCGAAAACCGTTCACCGAAAACATTTCATCGAAAACAAATTCATCGAAAAACAATTTATCGAATAACCAAATGAAATAGAATTAAACAACCTAACCTACCCATCACCCCTCCGTAAAGTGTTAAAGAAAAAATAAAAAAAATAAATACGCTTTTTTTAAAGACATTCCTAATATTTATAATATTAAGGATGAGGCTATTTATACATACGGTATGTATACGCAATTGGCTATTTATACATACTGAAAAAAGAAACCTAAACCAACCTACTAACCTAATCTTTCCTAACCTAACCACTTTCTAATATTAATTTTAATTTAATTTAATTCTATTTCAGTTGGTTATTCGATAAATTGTTTTTCGATGAATTGTTTTTCGGTGAATTGGTACTTCGGTGAATTTGTTTTCGATGAATTGTTTTCGGTAAACAGTTTGCGGTGAATTGTCCGGATACCGTTTTTTATTAATAATTGTGCATCATTCATATGTGGGAAGAATCTTAAATATTTTTACTTTAAATTAGAATTTAATCAACCTTAAATTTGCTCAGATATCAAAATATTGATATATCAATAATTTTAATTTTTAATATCAATTATCGTTATACCGAGATTTTCTATAGTCCTATTTGGAAATCACTGAAATATATTATTATTAGACTGGACTAATAATAATGATGAATAAATTTTACTGAATGCATTCTTTACTTTTGTAAGGTGATTGTACAGTAATATGAGGCGGTCCGTCCCTGTATGGTTATATAATCAAAATCAGAGATAGAAATTGTCATGTTTATAGTTGATGTGTTTGATGGCTCCATGGCCTGCTGCCTGGCTTTGGTTTTGAAATGGATAATAGTTAATTTCTATGTAAATTTCTACATATGTGAATATTGATTGCCCTAATTATTCAACAACAAACTCAAACTGAACTGGAACTGCACTCTAGAATAGAAGAGTGTACAAAAGTTTTCGAACTGATGTATTGTATTAGACATGTTCAAACATTAACCAATAAGTAAAAATTATTTTACGCACAATTGATTTAAAATTAACAATTTTCTACCTTGAGAAGCACATGTAAACAACTAGAGTACCGACCTAGGGCGCTAAAATATTTTGTGGCACTTTTAAGTGCCAAGTTCTTTCATTATTATTGCATAGTAATACTATTGTACTTATATATAATAATTTTTCCAGCAAATGTTTTTGTTATTAAAATTTTGCAGTATTGATTTCAGCGAATCATTTCTATATGCACTGTAAAAAAATTATGTGATTTTACATGTTTTTTTAAATGAAATTTTTCATAAAAAATTTAATATTACGTAAATTATCACAGTAAAATTACAAAATGTTGGTATTTTGACTGTTAAAACCTATGTAAAATTAAATAAATTTAAGATATACTTTTACAATGTAGATACATTTTTTTGCTTGGTGTATCCGCAGATCATAAACTCAAATAAACGCAATCAATATAACTGAGAGTTATGCGAAAATGTTTTTAAATATTATCAGTATACAAAATATTTGAGGTATATTTGAGGTACAAAATATTCTCTTCATAATACAATACAATGACTTCATGAGCTCGGGATAAACAATATTATCATTCCTTTTTATTTCTTTTTCAGCCAATTTTAAAAATGAGACATAAAATTATTATAACTTTGCAGTAAAATTAGACAGTTTTACTTGCTGCTCTATATAGTTAGAAATTTTTTATTTAGTTTGATGTGGCCTGTGTTAAGAGTTATGGGAAAATATTTTTAAATATTATGATTATACAAAATATTTTAGATACAAATTTTTTTCAAACATAATATACATACAATGAGTTTATGAAACTTAAACAAACAATACTATAATTTTAAAAATATATTTTTAGCCACTTTTAAGTAAAACAAAATATAATTGAAACAAATTAAAGAATTAAAATATAATAAGAAAGAAATAATAACATAAATTGTCAAGATAAATAAAGATTATAAAAAACGTAGAAAAAGAAACAGTTATCGGACAATAATATTTTGTTTAATTAAAATACTACCTTAAAATTTAAAAAAATATTTGTATCTTCAGTTTTAAAAGTCTTAAAAATATTTTATTTTTAAATTATACTGAACAAATGACTAAGTATAACAATTTATTCGTCTTTGAGCACGCGTAGTCAGTCTGTAAACTTTTGGTCCATAACTAGATTAACGATGAGGCGCGCATTACAAACTTGCACCGAGATTGAGTAATTATTTTCGCATCTTTGACGTCAACAAATATGGACTACGATTTATATAATAATTCATAAATATATGTTAGTTGAATTCATATTTACCCAACATTCACTTAATAGTATTCTTAATAGACGTGTAATTTATGTATAATATTATTTATATTTTGCATGTACACTCTATCACAGAAATTTTATTATCTTCTTCCATTCTATACTACGAGTCTTATAAGATTGTCTAATATCTGCGCCATTTAATTTTTAATATTTTTTTTTTCTTATATTATACCGTGTTAAATCGAAAGAAAGATTTCAAAGATTTTTAATACACTCTAAAAATATTTTGTAATTTTACTTACAATCCATGAGACACTATGAAATAACTATTACTCTAGATATAATTATTACTCAACTGCTGTAATTTTAAAACTAAATACATAATATCAGAACTATTACAAACATTATGTAATATTTTATTACCAACGGGATGGAAAAGTACGTATGTATGTAATATTACAGTTTCTTTGGCATTGAGTTTAATAAAATTTAGTGTCTTTTAATTAATAATTTACAATTTTTTTTAAAATACATTTACTCTAGTTACTTTGTTTTCTAGTAACATGTTTCTATATCTTGTTCATTTTTCTGATGATGATACACCTAGAGTACGTCAAAACGTCAATTTTTAAATAAAATATGTACAGACCTTAATTTTAAAGCTTTTTTATTTTTAATATACGTATTTTAAAGCCAGACATTTTTTGATTAGAAAAAATTATCATAGTGTGCAATGAATAAATTCTAATTGTTTATGTATGTATGTATGTATGTATTTATTAAGCACTTTATAATAGTTTATTTAAATTTTATAATACCAAATATAATAGCAAAACTATTTATATCTGATGAAAAACAAAAGCAGAAAAGTTATTTTGAAATTAATGATAAAATCACTTTTTCACGTAAAAGTGAGATGTGAAAATGCGCCTTAGTTATTGACATATTTCACATTTTTTGACTTCTTACTTTGTTTTTCAATTCGGATATTGTTCAAACTTTCCGTTTTCCAAATATCACACCAGACCAACTTCATCTAACATTATTTCATTCCGTTCCTCAGTCGCATAGTGTAAAAACCATGCGACTCGCGTAGGTTTCTTCGAATCTGTAGGCAGACACAGCCTCGCCTAAAAATCTTTAGCATCATATATGAGCCCCGCTCTCTGTTGTTGTCATTTGGACATCATTGCATATGAGTATCTATTGCTCATATGTGTACGGGTTAACGATCTTGGTTTTACAAGATGTCTCAGTTCATTGCTGGGATACCACCTACGCTGTTATTACCGTATTATAAAATATATTTTTATTTTTTCAGTTTTTGTTTAATTGTGTCTTTGAATAGATTGTCATCTCTTTGACGGATAGAATTTGGATGTGAAACTTTCGCTAGTTTTTTTGAAGTATTATCGTTAATCAAGATTACAAATAAAGAAATAATATCATTCATTTGATAGCAATTTTATAGTTTTTGTTTTTTGTAAATTGACTTATTAAGGGCCGGTATTTTCAACTTCTGATAAACTATCGAATAACATATTAAACAAAACCTTTAAGTACTCATGCCATTTTCAGTCAATTTCTTGAAAACTTTAGGGCTAATTCCTGACGTTGTGATAGTTCCAAAAAAAAAATTTGTTGATTGATTTACATGTAAAAAAGTGTTTCCTAAAACATTTATCCCAAAGTTTTTTTGTAAAATAATTTGGGAAGCAGGAAATCGCACATGTCTGATTTTACATGCTAAATCCCTATGTACGACGCCGACGGTCCAAGTCAACACACGGTATATATATATATATATATATACATATATATATATATATATATATATATATATATAAATCTACAAAATTTGTATTTAACTAACTAACAATTAAACTGAAATAAATAAAAGCTTCTAAAATCATAAATATTGTTAAAAGGACATTCGTATATCCCTTTACTATTCCATCAGAGCAAGGATTTGTCATCAGTGTAAAATAGAGTTTGCAATTGACACTGTCCCTAGACGAATAAAATCAGTCGTATAGTCATAGATAAAGACAGATACTGCAGTCGATACAGTGTTGCCAATTCGTGGAAGTTTCATGTTTGTTCAACCACTTGGGATGCAACTGCTAATTATATTTCGCCGTTTGCATTTCACATTCCATCAATAGTCAATGACAGCGTATTCCAGAAGGGGAACTTAAATTCATACATAGAGCAATGATATTTCTGAATGTGTTTAATAAGAACAGAGTTCCTAAATAAACGCTGATAAAATTTGCATATTTATTAAAAATAATTAAGTTTCATTTCGGAAACTACCCCACAATGCATGGATGTACAATATTCATGTAGGTGTTTAATTTAGAAGATTTATTAAAAACATTTTTAATTATACAGCAGTTCTATAATATATAAATTACAGGTTTTGAGAAACAACGTTTTAACATAATAAAGAATCTGTTAGACAGTCAACATAAAAAAGATCTATTATTAAAATTGAAATTGAAAACAAAAGTTTTGAAATAAAAATAAAATAAATTTAAGTTGAAATTCTGTTTAACTTTATATTAGAATTCGACGTTTCGATATACTAAACGTATATTATAATATCTAGAAATAAAAGAATAATTTTCCATGTAATTTTATTAAACGTTTCGGCCATTAAACATGAGCAATCTTTAGCTATTTTACAATGCGCTAAAATACAAAAATGTAATAATTATATACATACATACATACAAACACAATCACGCCATGTACCCAAAAGGGTATGGCACAAACTCATTTTATCATCCCGAAATCAGTTGCCTCCAAACATTCCTATCCAAACAAGCAGCTTTCGCTTCATCCACATTCATAATTTTTCTCATACATGCTTTTTTACTCCTACTACTTGGAAACTTTCGCTCACGCAAGCCACTCTCTCAATCATACCACTCCAATTACTCATCGGACGTCCACGCAAACGTATACCATCAAAATCATTCAAATAAATCTTTTTAACCAATAATAATAATAATTATTATATCATGACAATAAATCACAAAAACTAAAATTGGTTTACATACGATAATCGTAGGTAAAAATTGTTGTGTTTCATAAATCAAATGTTATGATTTAGGTTAAGTTGATATAAAACGTAAAATATTTGTTGTTTCATAAACAAGTCATAAGTTGAAAATACAATATTATTCGTAGGAAGATGACGTTCAATAAAATTATATGGGAAATTATTCTATTATTTCTTGATTCAACGCTCCATTTTCGCCTTATCAAATATTTACGAGAATCATTACAAACATTGATTTATTACTACGTATATTATAATATAAAAATAAACAGAACTTAAATTTAAAAAAATTAATATAATGAAATCTTTCAAATATATTCAAGCATAATTTAACAAAAAATCTTTTGTTTTATATTTAAAATAACAATTTTTAAACTCAAACGAAACTTTAAACACATTCAATTACAGTTTTGACATTTAAGATACTTTACTAAAACTTTCCATCACATTTATGTTTGATTTATGCTACAGTAATTTAAACAGATAAGTATCATATGTTTATACATGTAATAAACATTCTACATTCATACTGAACGTGTTAAATAATCCTGCATTAGCTAATTATTCAAAATATTAAATTACCACCATTAGTAAATAAAAACTATTACGTGTCCATTTTGCGAAAATAAAATCTAATATATTTGTTTTATCTTCGACTGTATAAGTTCCATCACAGTGGAATAGTCACAATTACCACTTTGATACAAAAAAAAAATGATTTTTTTCACTAATAGAAAACAGGCTCAGTAATAATAATGCAGTCCATTTAAATATCTGTCATATACAGTGTGTCCCCGGACGAGTTCACTATAGGTGTAATCGGCAAAAAATTTAAGAATTTCATTTTTATGTTTTGGGATTCCGCCCTGCTTTGTCTGAAAACAATTTTAAGCATATTTTTAGTTTTTTAAAAATCAAGGCGGCAATGAAAAATGTAAAAAACTATTTTATATTCAGGTAAAGTGCCTTTTTGGTCAATAATACAGCATAATTTTCTTGAGAAAAATTGTTCAGAATATGAAATTATGGCTCTGTGCAAAATTTTAACAAGTTTTAAAAAAAAATGTGCCTGGACATAACGCCGACTGAAGACACTACGCCGACCGTTCATTCGCATTTGCGCAAGCTAAATAAACAAAAGGTTGGCGCTTGCACAAGCCAAAACGTTGGGGGTTGAGTAAAATTTGTCAATACATCAATCTCATGCAAAATATCTATCAATAACAACGATTGGCTTGCACAATCGCGAATGAACGGTCGGCGTGGTATCCTCAGTCGGCGTTATGACCAAACAATATTTTTTGAAACTGATTTTTTTAAAATTTTGCACAGAGCCATAATTTCATATTCTGAACAACTTTTCTCAAGAACATTATGCCGTATTATTGACCAAAAACTTTTGTTTACAAAAATATCGGTTAACCGGTTGTAATGGTTATTTTACCGGTGCCATGTCTCGCTCAAAACTCATAAAGAGACGTGCGTATACGTGACAATTCCACTGAGATACTCATATCTAATCAGCAAATAAGAATTCTAATGTAACATTAGTCGAGAACGTTATCTGTTTATGATTGAAAATAATAGCTGGTGCCTTGTGTATTTCTCATATTCGTCGGATATTATTATCTAAACTAAAGCATACGTAGAAACGTATCTCTCCGTCACTTTGTGTGGTGAGAATGTCTGCATAGGAATTGTTCCCAGCGGCCCTTCATATACATATATGAATTTGCACAGACATTTCTAATTGTACCTTGTTACTAATACGAACATTGTTTGACTGGTTTAGCATCAAAGTTAGGATGTAGTTACATTGAGAATACGAAGATAGATTTCGTTTTCGATATCTATACTGAAAAAAAAATATATATTATGGAGTTTAATATTTTTAACTCTGTAGTAAAAATATGTAATTATTTTTAGTAAAATAACAAATATTTTGTGGTAAACATTATCATTTTATTAAAAGATTTAAAAAATAAATTTACAAAACTTATAAGTAATGATAAATTCGGTTTTTAGGTGTTTTAGTTCATTTGTTTAGTTAAAACCGATTTTAAAACCGACCTCGTAATACGGACCAAATATTTACATATATATATATATATATATATATATATATATACATATACATACATACATACATACATACATACATGCATTCATACATACATACATACATACATTCATACACAATCACGCCATGTACCCAACAGGGTGTGGCACAAACTTTTTTTATCATCCCGTAATCAGTCTCCTCTAAACATTCCTATCCAAACAAGCAACTTTCGCTTCATCCACATTTATAATTCTTCTCACACATGCTCTTTTATTCCTACTACTTGGAAATTTTTGCTGTTGCAAAACACTCTCAATCATACCACTCCAACTACTCATCGGACGTCCACGCAAACGTATACCATCAAAATCATTCAAATAAATCTTTTTAACCAAACGTTCATTAGACATTCGCTCAACATGTTCGAACCATCTTAATTGACTAACACCAATACATATATCGTTTATATCGTGTATGTATTAACACGCGTTTTCCGAAAATTTTAATTGTTAGCAAAAAATATTATTTATTTATATTAAATGTTTTTTCGATGTAAAATTATTGATTTTAGCGTTACTGGAATTTTTTTTTTACGGACATCCTAAAATATATATATATCTATATTTAAAACAAATATTAGTGTTCTAATTGAGGAATTTATTGCCATAATAATATATTTATTAAATTAACCTGTCAAATTATTTTCTTAATACATCTGAAATTCTGCTGTTTTTATAACGAAAGTGAATTATATTAATGTCAAAATATCCAATATTTATGAAATATAGATAGCTGATAATACCGTCAATCTGCAATGTAAATGAAGCTTTACGGTAGTTTAAACAGCTTCTTGAATTACTGCCCCATACACGCATGCAATATGGGTTACTAATGCATGTGGCTTTTATTTGAACTTTTTACAATCGTTTTTATTATTGAAAGAGAGCGATAAGTCGTGGGGGCGATGCGTGTTTGTTTACGTGCGCAAAATGGGTTCGTGTAATTGTGGGAAGCCGTGAGAGAGATAAAGTGCTGTTTACACCGGAGCGCAGGCATCGCGTGTGTTCCTCCTCAATCGTTCTGTAGTCACGTGATTAGCGTTGCAAATTTGAAAGCTTGATTGCTGCCGTCTTCCCCATCGGCTAAAGAACAAGATATTATGTTTTGCACATTATGGAAAGGAAAATAAGTGAATTTAATGGAGGATGAGGCTATTTATGCATACGGTATGTATACGCAATTGGCTATTTATACATACTGAAAAAAAACAAATTTAAACCTACTTACTAACCTAACCTACCCTAAATAGCCAATTTTTTTTCAGTATGTATAAATAGCCACTTTCTTTAATGGAAGCTTTCAAGTTTAATTTTTATCAAGGATGCAGATCGAACCGGAACGAGAACCAAAACTAAGCCGACACTTTTTGCTGAATCGAGCCGTTTTACCGATTTCCTGAACCGAAACCGGCCGTAAAAATTTTGTGAATCGGTTTAAAACCGATTTATTTACAGAAAACTTACAGAAAATTCATATATATATATATATTGTGTGTGGACTTGGACTGTCGTACATAGGGATTTAGCATGTAAAATCAGACATGTGCGATTTCCTGCTTCCCAAATTTTTATATAAATGTTTTAGGAAACATTTTTTTACATGTAAATCAATCAACAAATTTTTTTTTGGAACCATCCCAACGTCACGAATTAGCCCTAAAGTTGTCAAGAAATTGACAGAAAATGGCATTAGTCGGCCGTGCATTAGCATTTGTTTGATTTTTTGTTTCAATTTCACGGCTACTGCCATTTTCTAGTCAATTTCTTAACAACTTTAGACCTAATTCTTGACGTTAGGAAGGTTCCAAAAAAAATTTTAGTAATTGATTTACATGCAGAAAAGTATGCCCTAAAATATTTATCATAAGGTTTTTTTGTAAAATAATTTGGGAAGCAGGAAATCGCATATGTCTGATTTTACATGCTAAATCCCTATGTACGACGGTCCAAGTCAACACACTATATATATATATATATATATATAATTTGCAAATAATTGGTAATTTATGTAGAATGAAAATCGAAATTTATGTACGTGAAACTCTTTTAAACTAATTTTTTGAAATAACAACGAATGAAAATTTTTATGATTTTTTTCTGTTGTTTCTAATAATTTGTTTAATTTTTACAAAATTTAAAAATATATATTTTTTAAGCTAATTATCTATTATATATTAGACTTTTGTTCTGATATCTATTATTTAATCTAGATAATTAAATTTTTTTTGTATATATTATTATAAAATTCAAATAAATTGAGTAAAATTGCTTAATAAGTAATTTTAAGTAAACGTCAAAAGTAATTTTAACAAAAATCACTTTTAAAATTGAGGTGAGAATACAGTCCAAAGTCTTTATATTTTGATCTAGATTATTTGTTTCTTTATCCGTTCCAATATTGCCTTCTAGAAATAAAGCTTTTAGTTCAATTTATTTGTTAGACAACATTAAATTTGGTAATTTAATTCTGCTTTACTTTGTTTTCTTATTAGTTTTAGAGTTTTAAACTATCAGGCAGACATAATATAAATTTTCACAAACTTTACTATTTTGATTCCCATCTCAACATCTTATAATCCAAATCAGGAAGGAAATTTAACCACAAAATTCTAACGTAGCTGCACTAACGCATCCTGCTTATATTCAGCACCGTAGGGCCTAAATACACCGTCGACAATATGGCATGTTTATACATTAACTCCGTAGACACTAGTTTACACTAGTTTGCAATCTTAACCAACAACACACAAATGCTCTCCGTTTCTGCATCTATCTGCACAATGATTTCACTTCACTGATTATACAGTGTCTACTACTCCTAAGGACTATTTGGGGGGGAGGTAACTCAAGATAGACGCTGCTCAGGTTTACGAGTTATCATTTGCGGAAGCAGTAGAATTTCCGAAAACCGGAATTGTCTGATATGGAATTGGGATAGAGGATATTAGAATCTAAATGCTAATTTCAAGTTTGGGGGATTGAACGATGGACATAGTTTTGTCTTTACAAATTACAACTAGTTTAGTTAGATGTAATTACGTTAAGATGGGGGAGGTTGGAGGAGTTATACTTGCAAAATTAGATTGTGCTAAAGTGTCTACCAAGTATTTGTTACGTACTGATTTACATCGGAATTTCGTATTATTAGGGGGTTTAGTGGTTTGATGAAATTTGTTAAAGGATTGAGGAATCAATGAATAGGTGTAAGAAAATAATAATAAACTTGAATAGCGAAGCGTAAACCGCAGGTAGAGATATACACAATATTTTTTCGACGAACGTTTGGTTAAAAAGATTTATTTGAACGTTTTTGATGGTATACTTTTGCGTGGACGTCCGATGAGTAGTTGGAGTGGTATGATTGAGAGGGTGGCTTGCGTGAGCGAAAGTTTCCAAGTAGTAGGATTAAAAGAGCATGTATGAGAGGAATTATGAATGTGGATGAAGCGAAAGTTGCTTGTTTCGATAGGAATGTTTGGATGTGACTGATTTCGGGATGATGAAAAGAGTTTGTGCCACACTCTTTTGGGTACATGGCGTGTTGTGTATGTATGTATGTTTTTCGACTGTACATAGGTGCACTGTATGTTGCATCATACTAAAACAATTACATATTATGTCAGCAAAACAGAAGGTCTACATATATTTTCTCTAAAAATAATATAATTTTGTAATTTTAAGTAAAATAATTAATTTACCTTATTACATATGTGTTTCTACCGAAAATTAAGTAAACGTATATAAAATATACGTATTTTATATTCATATTAGCTGTGTTTTTTTTTTAAGGAAAAACTCAGCTCAGATCAACAAATATCAGTAACTTTGAAATAATAGCTGTTTTATTTGTCCGTCTCGTAACTGAGTTCGAAGTGAGTGAATTCCTTCCTCTTTGACCGATACTGAGTTTGATATTTAGCTAGTGCTTCGCTGAGATTTAAGTGAGCGCACATGCGCAATTCAAATTTCCCTAGTTTAAGATTTGATAACGTGTTTGATATGTTGACATTTATATTTGAGTATTTTATTTTGAAGTCAAACAGTAGATATCCGGGGCGAGTTGCAATAAATTATCAACGCAAACAATCCAAATACATCTAATAT
The DNA here is from genome assembly GCA_963966155.1 of Clivina fossor. Classification (NCBI taxonomy): domain Eukaryota; kingdom Metazoa; phylum Arthropoda; class Insecta; order Coleoptera; family Carabidae; genus Clivina; species Clivina fossor. The sequence continues at coordinate 16,952,139 of OZ014563.1, read as the reverse complement.
TTTAGGTTATATCATATGTGGAACTTACGATTTTAAACGTCACTTTCAAATAAACTGTTTTATTTATCAATACAACTCACTCAGCAAAACTTAGCTCAGCTCAGCTCATTTACAAGATTTACTGATCTGAGCGGAATGTAAAAAAAACACAGCTATTATGTAAAAACTTTCCTGTGTCCTGGTTTAAATCAGTTTTTATGTAAAATTGCTGATTTTACCGACTAGCCTTTTCTGTATGGGGCTAGAGAAATTATTTTATAAAACGTGGTATATTAAAAATGTTTTTTTTTAATTTAAATAATTTTATTATTATTGTAGAATTTTAATACATACACAATCACGCCTTGTATCTAAAATGGTGTAGCACAAACCAAAACATTTCTATCCAAACAAATCACTTTTGCTTTATCCACATTTATGATATATCTTATACATGTTCTTCTATTACTTAACTTACCACATTCGCTCACTTATCATATTTAGAAATTGATATTCGTATTAATACTCACAAAATGCAATATAAATACGGTTAATAAAAATTATTTTGTACAAAATTCCAATCATTTTATCAACATCAAAAAATTCATCTCTCACACTTCACTAGAGAAAAAAACAAATGATTTATATGATACATTTAATATCAAAACACCATCTTGAATTTCTCATCATCATCTATATATTGTCTTCTTCTTCTTCTTGTTACAATATTTCTGCTTACACCTCGACCAACTTGTATCTATATCCAACATTCATCCAAGCGCACTTGATTCTTGCCAACCCGTGACGATAGTCATTTATCACAATCTGAGATTGACGCCTGTGACATTGCTATCTCATAATGCGTCTCGTTTTCACCACGGAGACACATTTCGGGGTGTCTACCACCCTTCGGTGGTAACCGGGAGAATTGGAAGAGGGTGCATTGCAATGAACGCCTCTTTCGTCGACATTGTGACGTCACGCAGCAGAGGAAATGAGCGAAATTGAATTATACTCTTCTCCTGCCGGTCCGGGGGAATTATAATTGACAGCAGGAATTTTTTTCACTTGACGATGTGATTTTGTTTTTCGTTTGTTATGGTGAAAGATTGATGTGCTAGTAAAAATGTTGCTTTGAAAATAATATTTTTGTAATTTTGGAAATCGTTTTAAGTATTTTAGACATTATTTACATGATTAGGTTGGTTGCAAAAGCATGAACGGAAAAGCATAAACGAAAACGGATTTTTACATGGGGTATGTGGAGTAAAGAGGAGAGATCGGGTACGAAATAGATTAGTGTATTATGATGAGTGTGAAATTGAAAAAAATGTTGTAGCAAAAGTTGCCGTGTTAGTCAGTTAAGATGGTTCGGACATGTTGAGCGAATGTCTAATGAACGTTTGTTGTTAAAAAGATTTATTTGAATGATTTTGATGGTATACGTTTGCGTGGACGTACGATGAGTAGTTGGAGTGGTATGATTGAGAGAGTGGTTTGCGTGAGCGAAAGTTTCCAAGTAGTAGGAATAAAAGAGCATGTATGAGAAGAATTATGAATGTGGATGAAGCGAAAGTTGCTTGTTTGGATAGGAATATGTTTGGAGGCGACTGATTTCGAGATGATGAAAAGAGTTTGTGCCACACTTTTTTGGATACATGGCGTGATTGTGTATGTATGTATGTATGTATTTATATGAAACTAAACGTAATAATAACCCGTCATATTAAAAACAGTTTTTATATTTTGCTCATTTTTTATCTGATTTTCGCTTCTATAAAATGACTATAATAATAAATATGCTAGGGTTAAAATATGTATGATTACAACTCTGGATTATTAAAATCTTTCGTTTAATCTCCAAGCTCCCAAAATAAACTGGTCGCCTGTAGTTATTTTATACGTATAAATTACGAATAACGATCTGTCGTATCAAATTGTTTGTGAAATTGTACAAAACGCAAACAGAATTCCCTCTGCCTCTCTCTTTCGGTATAAAGAAATTTTTGAGGGTGATTTTTTGTTGTTGTAGAATGTTCTACAGACGAAAAAAAGTTTTGAAGTGAATTAAATTCAGTCTATATAAACATGGTTTCCCAAAAATTTATCGTGTTTTGTATATTTGTTGGTTAGGAAAAGTTTTCCAGTAAATTTGGAGTAGGTTTAATTTTCCTTTTCAGGAGAAGGGATTTTTCTTTTTAATGTTTTTTGGTGAATTAGGAGGTTATTTAAATGGTAATTTTATTACTGTATTGTTTAACTAATAAAATACATGAGTCTTATAGATGCAAAACTCACTATTTGCAAATTTTAAGTTCTGAGATATTTGCAAAAAACTGTTATAGCTAAGTGTAATTGTATTTTGATGATAAAATCTTGTTACTAGATGGCAATACTTATTTAAAATCGTGAATCATTGGTTTTATACATCATTAATTCATACAAAGTAACTGTTTGCTTTCCACCAATAAAATTGTTATTGGTGGAAAGCAAACAGTTACTTTTGCATCTAAACTATCAACGCAAGTAGTGAGTTTTGCATCCAACACTAAACTTTAAAGAGTGTTTCTCATATTAAATACTGAGTTTTTTTCTAACTAACCTAAATATCGTATTCTTTGTAAAATTCTACGTCCAAATCGCGCAAAATCTCATTTTTCACTTTTTGTCGAATAGTGAGTTTTGCATCTATACGCCTCACATTACAGTTTTCAGTTTTCATAGCAATATAAATCTATGATTTTTATAAAAATCTAGTCCTGTTTGTGTGTAGATTCCGTAGAAAAACGAATTTTTTTTGTATTAGAAAAATACAATAGACCAAACAAGAGAGTTTTGGCGAGTGGGAAGCAGATAAGAAATTTTGATTGGCATTAAAAAAAATAGTATATTATGTTACGAGGAGTAGAAAGCGATTTTTATTGTGGTGAGCTGAGACAGAGACATGACTAAGCAATCTAGGCGAAACACAAAAATAGTCACATATGCTATTTTTCTTCTAGTTTAGTTTCAAATGAAACTAAACTAAAAATAAATAAAAATGCATATCAAGAAACCATAACCTTATTAATAATTATAAAACAGTATATTTGTTACGTAATTTGTGAGAATTAATGTTTCTTTTGGTCGAATATATATATATATATATATATATATATATATATATATATATATATATATATATATATAACTTTATTAAGTTATGTAACTAATAATATTTATCCCTCCAATTTAATTAACTCCTTCATTTACTCTTTGCAGCTCAAAAATCCAATCATCAACCGAAATTTTATTACCACAAATAAACTAAATAAATCGGTCGTTTCATTTCTGTCTCTCGTACTTAAAATTCACATCACACCATCTAGCCGGGGTATGTCGCACGTGCGGAGACAATCCGTAACTCACTCGTACACCGGTGGTCGTCAAACCGTCAGCTTTCTGGGGGGGGGGGGTACAAGCCGGCGTAATTTGACGATACGCCTAACGGTATGCGGCGTTCGCCGGCTAAACAAGTCGCTCGCGATTTGATACGACAACATATCAGATCAATAATAAATATAGATACGTAATGTTCATGGATTGTTTTGTTACGTACGTTAGAAAAGGATAAATATAGTGTTTGTTTGGCTGAATCTGAAGAACAACTGAGAAGGATGATTGATAGAATTAATGTTGTTGGTAAAGATATGAATCTTGTGTTGAATGTTGATAAGTGCAAAGTTTTAGTTTTTTCGGGAAGGTTGACTTGATGATTGAATGTAATGTATATATTGATACGGTGCACGTTTAGAGCAGGTAGATGAATTTGTGTTTTTGGGTAGTTTGCTGTCTAGAGATGGCCGTTCTGATCGTGAAATTGAAAAGAGAGTAAATGCTGGTTGTAAGGTACTTTGGGTGCTTTGGGAACTTTTGCTAGGAATGTAAATGTTTACAAAGAAGCCACCCCGTTTGAGTATATACAATGCAGTTTTGGTGCCTACGTTGATGTATGGTAGTGAATGTTGGGTTTGGTTGCAAAAGCAAAAACGGAAAATGACTGCTGTGGAAACGAGATTTTTACGTGGGGTATATGGTGTAAATAGGAGAGATCGGGTACGAAATAGATTAGTGTATGATGAGTGTGAAATTGAAAAAAATGTTGCAGCAAAAGTTGGTGTTAGTCAGTTAAGATGGTTCGGACATGTTGAGCGAATGTCTAATGAACGTTTGGTTAAAAAGATTTATTTGAATGATTTTGATGGTATACGTTTGCGTGGACGTCCGATGATTAGTTGGAGTGGTATGATTGAGAGGGTGGCTTGCGAGAGCGAAAGTTTCCAAGTAGTAGGAATAAAAGAGCATGTATGAGAGGAGGAATTATGAATGTGGATGAAGCGAAAGTTGCTTGTGCTGGATAGGAATGTTTGGAGACGACTGATTTCGGGATGATGAAAAGAGTTTGTACCACACTCTTTTGGGTACATGGCGTGATTGTGTATGTATGTATTTATGTATGTTTACATTTTGCAATCTGACATTCTTATATATCTAAAATGGACTCGCCAGCTAACACAGAGGCATAAAAGCGAATATGAATACAAACGTGTTTATAAACAAAACTTCTCTTTCTCTTATTAATATAACAAAGCACTGTGTTGTGTTCTTCATCTATGTTGTGGTTGATCTGATGTTAAGACACGTTCTGTCTTTCTGCGGCACGCGTTTCGTATGCGTGACGTGAATAAGTGAGCTATTGGGAACGGTTGCTATTAGATTGGGAAGTGATGTGGCATTGAAGTTAACTTTTCACTTTTACTGGATTTTTGGCAGAAAAGTTGACGAAGAAAATGAAATATTCATCAGGGGGTGATAAATTGATGGTTAATGAGAATGGATTGTTTTCTAAATTTTTTAGAAGAAGAATTAATTTGTTGGAAGGGTTTATGAAAGAACAACGGAAATATATTTTCACAATTTTAACTAGTGATTGAAAAGTCAAAGTTAGTTAAAGAATAATTTAATTATTAATTAAGGATCAGTGTTTTCAGTTTTATGTATTCTTAAAATAAGTAAAAAATCGTTTGTGATTGGCTAAAAATGTATTCTCAGAATAAATTGACTAATTTTAAACTTATATCAAGGATTGAATTTTAAAACGTATTTTAGTTTACGCCTAAAAGAATATATTGAGTTGAAAAACTACCATATCGTCGAATTAACTTTTTAGCTACTGATATACTCGTATATTCACCAAAACTGTCTGTCTAAACGTGAAACAAAAAATTGTACCAATGTTAATAATAAATAGAATCGTCAATAAACAACACTCGTTCTCAGTATAATTCGTCAAATCGCTATTGATGACAGCCGTGTCTCACGAAAAATGATAAAAATAAATAAAAAAATGATAAATAATAATATAAACTATTTATATTTTAGGTCCAGTATTTCCAAATGTTACAATAAATTTATTTTTGGAATAATTTTCAAATTAGTTAATGAAATGTTGTTAATTAATCTATGGTTACATATTTAGCCAATCATAAATGATTTTTTTACTTATTCTAAGAATGAATAAAATTGGAAATACAGATTTACTCCTACAGATTTACTTTTCAAGAAGCATTTAAAACTTGTAAGAAATTTAATTGTACATTTACATACTATTATTTTTAGTGGGCGCTTCTCTATTGTAATTTAATCATAAATAACATACAAATACAATGACACAAACTTCTGACGACATCTTCTGCAGTGCGATTCCGTAAATTATATCGTTACCTATCGCTAACGTTATTGTATAATAACAAATAGTAATGTTAGCGATAGATAACAAATATGAATTACAGAATCCTACTCCAGGCTGGATTTATAGAAAACGATCTAAGCAGTTTTTCATTGTTCTTCAGAATTAGCACGATTGTGTTTTGTTTTTTTTCTTCGTGTTTCATAGCCGGACATTGGTAGGTGCGTGGGTCGAAGTAGGCTAGATATTGAACGATATTGTACCATTGATCACAGTGTGAATTATGCTTATACTGTACAATAATTTGCATATTAGTGTTATGTGTTAGAGAGAGATAAAGTGTCTGTAATCTGGTCTAGATTTTGACAACAATATATAGATTGTTTTCTGTATAATATGTTTTGATTGTGCGTAGGTCGTAGCTTATACATTGTGCATATTTAGGAAGTATATATGTTACAGAATTGAGAAGAAAAAAATGTAATATTTATGTAGTTTTTTATTTTATGTTCAAATTATTATATTATGTTACAAAATAATGTAAGTTTGTAATAATAATAATCAAAAATATAATAAAAAGAAAATCTAAATGCTAATAAAATAAAATACAAAAGAATAATTAAGAAATGATTTACAAAGGTTTTCAAAAATAAACAATTTGATAATTACACTAATAAATTTATCTGAAATTGATTGATCGTTTAAAGAATTGTGAAATAAGTTAGTGGTATTTTTAATATTATTATAATTGTGGCACATAGTATATATTGGAAATCTTTTTGACATATTTGTTCTTCTAACATTGATCCAGAAAGTGATTGGGGACCTACACTGAGAAAAGAATTTACTTTAGATCCGTGGTTTTAATTCTAATTTAAAAGTGAACGTGTCCTGTTATTTACTGTAAAAGTCATTTGTATTTTTTTTCTTGACGAGGACGTACATTAAGTTCGTTGAAACGTCGATTATTAATAAATATTAATACAGAACTATAACCTAAAGCCGTTTTATTTTAGATATTATTTAGCTTAGAAACATATTATTTTTTTGGAATAAATGTATTAGTAAATTTATTATTAATAATTTTCAATTCAAATGTAGTTTTATTTTTAAATTCTAAATATTAACTAAATTATACAAAGCTTTGAAAATAGTTCAACTATTACTTTTTTCTATTAAAATTTTTATTTTTATTAGAAAAACATCAGTTTACAGTTCAAAGGCATGTTTACTTTTGAGTTAGAGGTAAAAACCTGAGATTTAAAGTGAAAATTTTCTCAGTATAAATGCTATACACAACACACAGAAATTTACTTTACTTAGTATTTGTGCATTATCAATTTTATTATTTAATAATGCATGTAAGATTAATATTAATATATTAAATTTTCGTGAGTTCAATGAATTAAAATCATATCTATTAAAAATATTTTATAATCAATACTTTGGTTGGGATAAAAAACATCAAATCAGTCAGATAAAATTTAAAAAAAATTACGTTATACTTTTTCAATTATTACATCTTTTGTGTCTTCTAAATTTGTAGTTTATTGTCAAGATATCGTCGCTTCTTTTGCTGCAAAACATCAAAATATTTTCCATATACTAATAAAACAAATGAACGCAAAAAAAAACAACAACACGTGACTCCGAAATAAATCACTGCCAATCTTTGAGTATTTTCTGAACAAAAGAAAATCACAACGCACACGGCATAACAATAATTATCCTGATGCATCCGCCAGACAAGATAAATGAAGGTGCGCGAAATGAGAATAAAAAAATATTCACAAAAGAATTTTTGTGCCTAACGCGTGTTCAGTCCCACACCCGCGTTTTTACACCTCTTAACACGTAAAAGAACGCAGCCGTTATAGGGGTAAAAATGTACAGTAAGGGTTGCTGGTTAATTATGTTCTAAGTGGTGAAATTGAAAATGATGTGTGGCGTAAAAGATAAGAGGGAAAATTAGACTTAAAAAAAAAACTGACAATATAATCATGGTTATTTCGGACGATAAACATATATTTTAATTTTAAAATTTATATCATACTTATCTTACAATATTCAAATTATATTTATATCGATATTGGCAGCAGATTAATAAGAGAAGCAATAGAGATTTATAAAGAAAAGAATAACACAAAAGAATGCACTGAGTTAACTAAAATTTGAAATATATAAAAATATATAATTTTTATGATCTAGTTGCTTACATGTTACCTAGTAATTTGTTGCTATGTACAGTAATTTATTTTAATGTCATTGTAAATTTTGTAGTATTTTAAATATGTTACTAATCTTTTGTAGACTTCTGATATAAAAATTGAAAAATTCAATAAATGTATTATCCGGTTTTTAAATCTAATCGAATATACGTTATTCGACTTTTTGAAAAATCACTATCTGTTGCACCACTAACAAGAACTGTAGAATAATCTGTATATTATAACTTTAATTAAAAAAAACAAAAAACTGCTTTTCCAGTTGTTTAGAATTCGAAAACTTACAATCAGCAAAAAACAATAGGCATAAATCCTTTTAAAAAATCACATGAATCTACAAATTTTCAACAGACTCTCTGTATGTAGAAACCATTTTTAAATCCATAAATCACGGTGCATTGAGACACCGTTTTTCATTGTACCCACATTCTCTATTTTACCGACTAACAATTCTGAACCAGAGACAGAAAAATATCCGTGGAAACTAAGAGAATAAGAAATTTCGTTCGTTTTTTTTTGTAATCACGTCACTCGTAACATCTTGTCAACGAATTTCTTTTGTTTCTTGTGCTAGAACTGCTTAAATAAACTACGAACATTTTTGTCAGAACTAACTATTATTACGTAATTACCGGTTATAGGGTGTCCGTATTTTGTTAGTTTTTTTTACCGCTAAACGGTTGAAAGTCCGTGAGAAGACTGTTTAGCATTTTAGAATTGTCTAAGTGTGAATTTATTTTAAGATGCTTTGTTTTGTGTTTTTTTTTAATGATTGTATCATTACGGGAATTGCTCCAAGTTGACCTACCGTGATTTTTAGGCTGAAGACGGTCATGTGACGGTCATGACGGAATGTTTATTAACCTAATTACAATACACAATTAGTAATTAACGGTACATTTAGTAGTAGAAGAGTGACAATCATGTTTTTGATAAATTTTATCGTTATTAAGAATCTACTGAAATATTTTATGCAATACTCTATACAAATGTATACTCTAATAAAATTTACTGAATAAAAAAAAAAGCTATAAATCCTAAATACAGCTCTGTTTCTTAAACTGCATCTACAGAGAGAAAAACAGAGGGTTGTGCCACCCTTAACAAATCATAAAACGAAAGAATCGTTGATAGAAGGGCGCGTTAGGGTTATAGTAGAAAACTTGCCACCAATTTAAACTAGCGCCATAAGAAGTGACAGCCGCGAACCTAGGGGAAGTCCAAGTAGCTGATGTGCAAGGCCCTGTCCTTTCCCCCTCACCAGTAAATGTATATTTCCACCCTCGAGAAGGATATGAATATGATTGCGGGGCGGAAGTAAAATAGTAGGAGGAGGGAATGAAAAGGAAAGATTGTTTACTTTTTGTGCAGGTGTATAACATATGCGCTAACGCTGAGTAAACAAATGCTGGAATAGTTACTGAATCGGTAGATGAATATGTCTATTTTTAGCAGGTTTTTTTTTTAAGCTGCAGTATGATTTTGTGCTGTGGCAACATGGCTATTTTTTTCTTATGTCTTGATTAGTATATATTTCATACTTATGATTCGAAATTATAATTAATCGACTTCGATTCATCGATTTGCTAAAATAAATATCTTTTAGCAGAAATTTATGACACTTGCTTATATATTTAATATTTAAAAAAATGCGCTGAATATTTTTATAAACAAATGAATAAATTTCATCTACATTATTGGTGATACAAGTTGCAACTTCAAAGACAAATTTGTAAAGACTTTTTTTTAGTTTTAAATGTAAATTACCCAACCTTAAATGTAAATATATTGCTCATTATGGTTTCTCGGTGCACCTCAAATATTTTTTTAATTTATGGAATTAGCGCAAAAAGTCATTAAAATAAATTGTTTAGGTAAACGAGCAGCACGTAAAAAATACGAACGCAAAATTTTAATTATGCCAGCGATTCTCAAACAACGTTTTAAAAAGGTTTCAGTAGGTTTTAATTCTATTTAATTTTAATTAAAAATTCAATGTTTCAATATACTAAACGTATCATTATCATCATCAGAAAAAAATATATACAAATGATATAAATATAAACAAACAAAACATAGGTTGGTATTCTCACCTCACATTTAAAAGTGATTTTTGTCAAAATTATTTTTGACATCTACTTAAAATTACTTATTAAGTAATTTTAAACATTTTATTTGAATTTTATACATACATACATACATACATACATACATACACAATCACGCCATGTACCCAAAAGGGTGTGGCACAAACTTTTTTCATCATTCCGAAATCAGTCGCCTCCAAACATTCCTATTCAAACAAGCAACTTTCGCTTTATCCACTTTCATAATTCCTCTCATACATGCTCTTTTATTCCTACTACTTGGAAACTTTCGCTCACGCAAAACACTCTCAATCATACCACTCCAACTACTCATCGGACGTCCACGCAAACGTATACCATCAAAATCATTCAAATAAATCTTTTTAACCAGACGTTCATTAGACATTCGCTCAACATGTCCGAACCATCTTATAATATTAGATATAATAAAAAGTATATCAAAAGTAGAAATTCCACTCGTATTTAATAAGATTAAACAATCACAAAATTACAATTAATTAACAAAACCATAAGTTACAACTCACGTGTCTTTGTTTACCCCATCAACTAATTATTGAATACCAAACAAAACACAATCATCAAGGATACCAATATCCTTCTCACACTATATACCCATCGAACAATTATTATCTTTAAGTTAAGTTAAAACTCCATCTTTGTCACTCTATCATGTGATCATTACATTCCATCTCTTTCCCACCATGTAGTGTTATCCTTATCTGCTCCTGTCGAGAGCCTGGGATCAATAAAAGTGTTGCTCTCTCTCCGGCAATATAAACTCTCTTTTGCACTCTCCTACTGGTATTCTCTTTCTCTCTCTCCTGCTTGCTCTCTTTGTATCTGTCTCAATTTGGGTACAGCAGTTGTCTCTGTCAGTTGGTTGTTGTTTTGATGGGTCTGTCTTTGTCCTGCTACAGCAGGACTGTTTCGTTTCCGGATCTGCGCGCTTAACTGTATAGTTATTTTATTTGCTTCGGCCGCTGCATTGCAATTGTGTATCGTAATGTATTGTTCGTTTTGCGATATTTATTTTTAGTTTTTATTATGTTTCTAATGCGAAGTTTGATGTAATAATTTCAAATAAATGTATCGAACCTTGCAATATACCTTCTAATTTTATTTTTTCTTTTCTTTTATATACGGTGTGACTACAATTTTTAAATTGCTTTGCGAGTGTTATTTGTTTAGTTAAGCTCATGAACAATGTAGACAAAATGTTATAAATTGTTTGTGAAATAGAATTTTATATTTGAAGAATTACGTCATTTTTATTACATATTATATGGAAAATGTAATGGATATTTGTAAATATGATCCACGCAGATGTATGTATATGCATATATATGTTATATTACCAAGTTTATCTGTAAAATAACGTAGTTGTACAAAGTCAAGTATGAAATATATTATATATTATAGCAAAGAGAATATATTCTATTCTCTTTGATTATAGGCATTAAGAATTATAACTTATAATAATTAGATAAAGTAAAACAACTTTAGGTTATAGTTTTGTATTAATATTTATTAATAATCGACATTTCGAAGAACTCAACGTTCGTTTTCATCAGTAAAAAAAATACAAATGACATTTAGAGTAAATAAACACAACACAGAAATAAGTTACTAGGTAACAAAATAAGTATAACTAGATCATAAAAATTTATAAATTTTTAATTAAAGGAAGCCAAATTTTATTGAAATCAGTGTCTTCACACTTATTGATGTTATCTTTTTTTTTATAAATTTCTATTGCTTCTCTTATCAATTTATTAATATATAATATGTATTAATATCTTCAAAATTTATATAATAATAAGAAGATAAATAAAGGAAAAAAAATTGTCATTTGTAAGAAAAAACTTTCTGATAATATATATATATATATATATATATATATATATATATATATATATATATATATATATATATAATCATAAACCTTTTTTTATTCTAAAGCTTTTTTAACACTACTTGACTTTCATAGAATTGTTTAATAAAATTTCTGTACATCATCATTTTTACAATATGTAAAATATGAATGCGACTTTTAGCATATTGTAATAAAAATATGACACAATAATAATTTATATGTAAAATACGATCGTAGAGACCATTAATATTAGACATTATTGCTTCATAAAAATAAGAATATTGCGTAACACTATCTATCTTCATGTACTTAAATATTTATGTACCACATCTAACACCTTATATGTACTTATATATTTTTCATTTAAACCTATAAGGTCATTCATTAACAGTTTTGCTAATTTTATGCAATGTTTTAATATTTTTTAGAATTTTAATTCTAACCAACAAAAAAAAACAATTATTTATTATTTTTAATTAAGATTTATTATTTTTCAAATATTACAAAATTTTGTTTGCATTTTGTAATGATGGTCATTACTAATATAATTCATCTGAATCAGTAATAATAATTATTACATTCGTATACTATGTAACAGTATTTTTTTGCTGATGAAAATATACGTAAAGTATATCGAAATTTCGATATTTAAATAAAATATATACAGCACTTTATCCTAAAGCTTTTTAATTTTAGGAAAATACACATTTATGTTTGACCTAAATAACGTTTCACTTAATAATGACACACACATATTCGGTGTTAAATTTTAATACCGTAAAAGATAAAATTAAATATTGTATTGCAATAATATTATTTCAACTTTAAAATTTATAAAGTGGTTTATTTTTGTACCAGGCTTGTTTTATACGGTATTTGTACTTTCGGTTTTTAAATTTATTAACACGGAACGTGGTTAAAAAAATAACTAAAAAAAAATAATAATGGTTAAAAATAATATGGTGGTCGCGGTAAGATAAAGTTGCACTATATCGTAACGTCAGCAATAGATCAGTCTTAAACTTATAAAATTTTAATTGCTCAAAAGGTATTGAATAGCAAGTCAAAAACACATACATATACAGGGTGATTTATGACATCGGGGAAAAACTACACCGGATGATTCCTATGAGTAATCTAAATAAAAAACTTCAAATAAACATATGTCCGAAAATGCTTTCTAACGGAGCTGTAGACGTTAGAAGTTTATTACATGTAACATCAATCGCGTTAGCCTTATTTATTATATCAGGACAAAAAAACAAAAACAAAATCTGTCCCAATAATTTTCTCTGCATCAAGATTAAATTAATTATGGATGAGTTCACAGTACATGAGTATGCTGATATAATTTTTATTTATGGATTTTGTGATGGAAATGCATAACAAGCATCAAGAGAATACCAGCGCCGATTTCCAGGCAGACGGCCACCGAATCACTTACTTTGAGTTTAATCCCAGACGTTCATGCTTTAAATTAGTACCATAATTATTGTTTTTTTTTTTTTTTTTTTTTTGATTGATGTTACATGTAATAAACTTCTAACGGCTACAGTTCCGTTCGAATGCATTTTCGGACATATGTTTATTTGAAGTTTTTTTATTTAGATTACTCAAACTCATAGGAATCATCCGGTGTAGTTTTTCTCCGACCTCATAAATCACCTTGTATAACGAATATATTATTTAATTTTAACAAAAATTCAAACTTTTTTAATTAAAAAAAAAACCTAGCTAATTTTTAGCGATCATGGTTATTTGTAGATAACTTGGTAATTTATATATACTGCAAAAAATTTACATTAGCAATAATTATAGTAATTTTACTTTGATTTTCATTGTAGTTTTAGAATTTTTTGGTAAATTTGCAATAATTTATTAAAATTACAACAAAAAATATAGTAAAATTACTATGATTATCAGTGTAAATTTACATTGATTTTTTACAGTGTATGTAACTAATTTATTTCACTACATATTATTAAGGGTTAGTATTTCCAATTTTATTTATTTTTAAGATAAGTAAAAAATCATTAATGTATCTTCAGAATAAATGACAATATTTCATTGGGTAATTTTAAAATTATTTCAAGGATAAATCTATTCCAACCTATGGAAAAACTGTTTCTTAAAAGAGTAAACAATATTTATTTACTACTAAATTAACCACTACTGTAGATAACAATGATCGAAAACAAATCATTTGATCTGCAACAACACAAACATTTTTCGTGCCGCTGGTAAAAGGGCGAGGGTTCATGATCCTTTTGCGCATCCATTGCGCATGCGTCGCACACCCCCGCACTTACACATTTTCATCTCGCACACACACACACACACACACACACACACACACACACATACACAATCCAAAACGAAACGCATGTGCTCCGGTTGAGAGTAGAACGAAGCGTGCGTTGCCTGGCCGAAAATTTCTACATAGGGTTTGGCGTGCCACAGGGGTACGCTAGCTCTGCCCCCCCCCCTACCTCACCGCCCCCTACCAAATAATGTTGCCAGATGATACGGGATGCTGAACGGATAAAGCCGGTCGGTGTGCTGCTGTGCTGGATTCTAGTGGTAGTGATGGGTTTTTGTTTTGGTATTGTGGCTGGTGGTGAGATTTTGGTTTATGCGTACGCAAAGTGGGTGCGGTGCACGTGCATCTAAAATTTTTGTGTTTTGGAAACGGTTTTGAAGTTAAATGAAGTTGAGTGTTTTGTTGATGGTCAAATAGGCGGTGACAATTTGACAGAAGATTATGGTGAGTGTATTTTCTTGCTTGGAAACTATACACAGATTCTAGTTAAAGACAATAAAAATGTGTAAATAAAATATTATAACATTCCGTATTCCCATCTCTTTATGTTTATAAAAAAGTGCTTTTATTTTTTGTTTTAAAATAAATTTTTACTTCTACTTCTTAACAAATATGAATAGTATTTCGTTTTTTGTTATCTAATATAAAATTCAAATAAACTGATTAAAATTGTTTAATAAGTAATTTTAAGTAAACGTCAAAAGTAATTTTGATAAAAATTACTTTTGAAAGTGATGACTTAACAGTTAAAACTCAAATAAAAATTGGGTGATACTTAACAGAGTTATTGGATTTTAATTTTGTTTATATAATTTAACAATAAAGAAAACTTATATTAAATATATTAAGGATCAGTATTTCTAATTTTATTTATTCTTAAGATAAGTAAAAAATCATTTATGATTCGCTAAAAATGAATACTAAGAGTATATGACATTTCATTGATTACATGTTTACATTACATTATTATATGTTAAAATATGTATTTAAAGATGGCTTGTGATTAGCGGTCGAAACATCCAAATAAAAAGAAATTATAATTTAATTAATGATCTATTATTGTCTACAAATCTTCTTACTATTACAATTTTACTTAGAATTTTTTGCTTGAAAACTAATAACAACAAAAAATTTAAAAACATTCACATTGCAATTCATATACTCGTAAAATTACCGATTAATAAAACATGTAGCTTTTCAGATATTTTGAATTATATATTTTCATAGCCAATTGTAGGTCGATAACCTCTAGCTTATAAGAAATATTTAATACTGTTCCAAATATCCACGGTTAGTTTTTCAATATATATTTAAGCTTATAAAAAACGAAATATAATTGAAATATAAATATATAAATACAAAACTAATTTATAATATTATAAATATGACCTTTGATAATTGGAGAATTCTCCATTAATGTAATTCGATTATTTCATATACTAAATGAACCACATATTGGTGAAATTTAATTAAATACAAATTACTCACTTTAATTTAACGTCTAGACGGAATTTATATTAAATTCACAAAATTATTTCTATTTATAGGAGTAATAATAAAATAAAACGGCTTTAGGTTAAAGTTTTGTATTAATATTTATTAATAATCGACGTTTCGACGAACTCACTGCCGTTATATTTTAATATAATGAGTTCTTCAAGATTTTTTTCACTATGTTATGATTTATAATTTTGAAATTGAAATCTTTATCTTAAATTTAAATGGCATACATGTTCAGAATTGCTCAATTTAAATTTATTTAAATCGCCAAGTAAAAGCCGCATTTAAACTAAACATCTTTAAATTTAAATGTGATTACCAGACTAGCAGCTTTAAGCTAAGTTTAAAAGAATCGTTCATATTCATTATCGCAGAACATTATATGTTATTATTGCAATTCGATTTTAATTTTATTTTTTTAAAACATAGAAACCATAATAAAATTCTATTTTATTTCAATTTAACAACATTTCTATCGCTTAACATAAATTCCTATCTCAGCTAAATTCAAAATTAAATTGAAATTCAGCTTTTCTATGCGCGAAAGAAAAACTAGCACATAAATGTAAATATAATTTTCCACCGGTTTGTTAAATAGCATGAAATTCAAAGCTTCTTGCAACTTGGCGAATTTATAAAACTACCTAACAATAGTTAGAATTTTAAAAGTACTTTCGTGTACATTTCATTAAAATAACAAAGAAATTTGGACTCGGAAAAGTACCTATATATAAAAAGTTTTGCTAACGAGATGCAAAAAGTTATTTCGTGACAGACATTATATTTATAGATGTACAATATTTGTACTTTGCGTATTACTAATGCAATTTGAATTAATTTTCTCAGTTTGAAATTATTAATTGCTGGATTAGGCTGGGTAAAAGCATTAGAGAGGGTTGAATATAGGAAAAGACAAAATGAACATAGGTGTTGGACAATTCAGAATTGTATATAGCAATTTTAATTGATAAAAATCGAAGGTGCTTTTGATAAACAGATAAAATTGCTATTGGAATAGTTAATAAAATAAGTTTTTGGTGAATAACTTGTAAAATATTAGGAATTGCCATAGGGTTGTAATTAGAAAAAATGTTTGTTTTTCAATTCCGCATCGAATGATATAAAAATATATAGGGGTTCCCATTTGAAATAAGAAAGATAAAGTGCTTTAAAGTTTGCGAAGTTTGACACTAGATTTTGATCACCCTGTATAATCTGGATCAATAAAAACTTGGTTAACGAGACTACTAGACTTTACTTAATGACTATGTCCTAGAATTTTATTAACCAGATACTATTTGCGTTTTTTATTAATTTTTAAAGCCAGTGGTGCAAAACCGACTTTTTTTGGTTTTTTTTTTTCGCTGACTTCAACGAACCGATTTCAATAAAATTTTAGGAATATGTAGGCAACCATAAAAGACACCCAAATAAATAAAAAAAAGTATAGCATGTAATTTAAAAAGATATATCATCATGGCGAAACACTTTATTGGGACATCCTGTATAATCAAAAATATTTTCCTGAAATAGACTCGGAGGTACAGAGAACGCCTGCAAAATATCAAAATCCTAACTTAATTAATAAATGAGCTACAGAAGACGGGAGGTGAGGTGCAGGACCCTGTATATATATATATATATATATATATATATATATATATAATTTTAATTAAATCAGTGCCTTTATATTGATTGATATCTTATTCTTTATAAATTTCTTTTGCTTCTCTTGTCAATCTACTGTTGATATTATTGAGTCTTGCTATTATTACAGTATCTTCGAATTTTACATCATGTAGATTTTGTAACGAATATTTTGCTATAGCAGATTTATCTGGATGGTTTAGAATTTAAACGTCTGATGTTTTGTCAATATAGTACAACATAAACCTTACCGCATTCACACGGAGTTGTAATTTCATGTGTGGAAAATAGAAAACTTTATTATTTTTTCTTGATAAAATTCTTTCTATTGAGACAGACATTTTTATAATATTTATATATTTCAAACAAATGACATTATTAATATTAATTCTTAAAGTCTAGCTGCGTAAAACATGGTTAATTCATTACCTAAATTTTAATTTGTCATAACGTGAATTTTGATGCATCCTGTATATGTAAAGCAGCAGGATGTATGTATATGTGTCGGATGATGAGAGGATACAGTTCCTGCTTCTCCTGCAACGTTAAATCGTCCAGACAAAATCAATATCGCCTGTTCACGGCTCTCTAGCCTAATTTAAATTTTTGATCAGGACGCTCAAAATATCGCAAAGTGGCATTTTGAATTTTAAACTATACCGAACGACGCGACGGTTAACAACAGCACAGCAGTAATGCATTAGTTAGCACTTTTTCCTGTTTTTTTTTTCGACCGTTGCAAATGCAAATTGTGCTTGCGCATATATTGACATAAAATGTCGTCAAATATATTCCAGAATTAATTTATTCCGAAAACTACAATTTGAAATGGCTAATTGCATTTTCAATAGCTTTTTTATCGATCGTCATATCCACATATGACAATAGAGGTATTGTATTTATACCAAAAATTTGACTTATCGAGATTTTTACAGATAAGTACGAATCAGTTGCTTATAGCGTGATGTCCGTCTGTTCGTTTGACTGTCTGTGGACACGTGTAGCGGCTGAACAAATTGTTATAAAATTTCATATTTAAGCTTCGGAGTTAAATATCTCAATTTGATCAACTTTTGGTAAAGATCTACCAAACGAAAGCGGTAATTTACTGATGTCACTTTTGTGTGTTTTACGAATATTTTGCAACAGAGATTTCGAAAAAAAATATTTAATAAAAGTTGCTAAACAAATTATAATTATTATTATTATTATTTTGAACATTTTTCGATACGACTAATGGAATTATAATTTTTCATATTTTTATGATATACAATACAGTGTGTAAAGTGATGAGGTTTCCTATAGGGAAAGAAATTTTAATATGAGTTTTAGGAGAAAAACTTTTTCTTTATAAAAAATTTTGCTTCTATCAAAACCTCTTATAGTCAAAGAAAAATTAAGTAATTACTTAAGATAAAATCATAAACTTGATATTATGTCGAGTTGTTGATTTTAAATATGACTAAGTCCAAATGTTACATCAGTATCGTGTTACCCATGGATTACTTGTTAATAATAATAATAATAATAATAATGGTGATGATACCAATTATAGTAGGAGCAACAGGGTATGTAAGTCAACAATACAAAAAATATGTCGAACAAATACCGGGAAAACACAATTTCACCCTTATTCAAAGAACTGCCATTTTAGGTACTGCATACATACTACGCAGGACTCTCATGTAAAATAAGAGATATAACAATCCTTTAGGTCACGGTGTGACCTCGGATGTTATATAATCCACACCAGTTAACACTGCGAAAGAGAACCATAATAATAATAATAATTATAATTTGGCAAATTAATAATAATAATAATTAAAAAGTAAGTCTTTTGTATGACAAATATTTTTAGCATTTTTCGGACTTAAGTCATATTTAAAATCAACAATTCGACATAATATCAAGTTTTTGATCTTAAGTGATTACTGGATTTTTCTTTGACTATTAGGGGTTTTGATAGAAGCAAATTTTTTTATAAAGAATAAGTTTTTCTCCTAAAACTCATAGTAACATTTTTTTCTCTATAGGAAACCTCATCACTTTACACAATGTATAATTCTGTAAATAGGTGGTATATTTATGTCAAGACAGTTTTGTTTTTAGTTACCATGACTACAGTAGTTGTTGTTATACAAATTTTTTCTTTCCATAAATGATTTAATATGATAAAGGTCGGTTCTGTGGTAGGTAGCCACAACAGATTTTTTTATCAATATAGATAATAGTTTAATAAATTAAACAATAAAGAGGATAATTTTTAAACTAATACTACCACCTATCGAATTGTTTTTAATCTCATATGCACAACAGATAGATAAAACCCTTGAACGCTTGAAGAAATAATCGTATATGTCACTCGGAATAAAAAGCTCTTTTTGTGTATATGTATATAACCAATTAATCTTTTAAATGGCAACTTAAGACATTTTGACATCGCCAAGGGTGCATTGTTTCATTAGGGGGGGTCCCGCCTAGAACGTCAGTTGAACTCTTGACCCTTGCAAAGAAAAAGGGCATTTGGCATTTCAGTCTGAAATGGTTATTTTGCTTGTTTACGTTCCTTGTTTCTAACTCTTTTCATTACCGAAATTGGATTACTGTTTTTCTTTTACAATTTGGAAAGTGAATTTTCGAAAAGCCCACATTGGGAGCAATTCAAAGACCCATTTAGAAAGGAGATAATTTTCGAAGACAATTAAGTTTTTGTAATTTTTATAAGAATTCTTTTGTTTAATCGTATAGTAATATATATTTTTTATAATTGTATTTTGTAACTGACCAATTACTTGATATTTAAAAAATATATGTTTCAAATGTTTCTAAAAGAACCCTTCTACAAAAACCGTGTTCGGGGTAAATATTATATATTTTTAAACCACAAATATTTTTAAAATTTATGTTGAATTTATTCTAACCGATCCTTATAATATGCATAAATCAGGTACCAAATAAGTGAACAGTACTCGAGCTTAACTCGTAGAAACGAAAATTACAACAATTTTATTGCACTAATAATATTAAAATGTTTAAGTATTACGAATAATAAACTCCAACAGTAGTTGGCGTGGTATGATTGAGAGTGTTTTGCGTGAGCGAAAGTTTCCAAATAGTAGGAATAAAAGAGCATGTATGAGAGGAATTATGAATGTGGATGAAGCGAAAGTTGCTTGTTTGGATAGGAATGTTTGGAGGCGACTGATTTCGGAATGATGAAAAAAGTTTGTGCCACACCCTTTTGGGTACATGGCGTGATTGTGTATGTATGTATGTATGTATCAATATGTGCAGCAAAGAAAGCTTTCCATCGAAGACTACATAACTGCATAAGTCAATCCTACGAAATTTTCCTTGAAAAAATAAAGCTAATAGCAAAACTGTTTTAATTTTGTACTCAGATCATATTAAAATTGAACGAAAAGATTGTACAAAAATTGAACCGTGTGGACATTTCAGTGTAAACTGTAAAACAAAAATCCGACTGACCTCGACTTAAATTAATCTGACAGAAAACAGAAGTAATAAAAAAACGCAAATTACATCTTTATAATATTCCAATACATAAACATGTATTATAAATGACAGATAAAATATTATTTATTATAATAACATTATAGCGAAAACAAAATTTACTATCACATACATTATCGGAAATAATTCCGATAAAAAATTCGATCCAGTAAACGCATGATTTATAACCGAATTGGAACATTATAACGCCTTACAGAATCGTACAGCAAATTCTGCAGTTCAACATCATAAATATTTCAAAGGTATAATTCCTGTAGCTGTCGGCATATATTTTATTTTCCATTTCGTATCGAAAAACCGAACGGGAGAGAGAGAGAGAGAAATTTTACAAAATGTTGGCGCCGAAGAAAACAAATGAAAAGCTGCTACGATCCTATTTCCGGCAAAGATATCTGAACATCGTACAGTTAAAGGTATCAGAGTTCACTGGATGGCTGAGGGGAGAGGAGATGGTTAAAAATGTTGACAGTTACATATGCCTATTGGGCTGATTTTGCACATATATATTTTTTTGCTTACACAATTTTTTTGCTTCTGGTTTAAAGTGAAAGATATTTGATTCGGTAAAAAATAAATGGTGTTTATTTTATAAGGATTATATTTCAATATGAGAGGAAGAACATATATTTTTATTTTTATACATATACAGGGTGATTCCAATGAGTAATCTAAATCAAAAACTTCAAATGAACATATGTCCGAAATTGCTTTCTAACGGAACTGTAGCTGTTAGAAGTTAATTACATGTAACATCAATCGCGTTAGCCTTATTTATTAAATCTGAAAAAAAACAAGTCATAAACTTCTGAATAATTGTAAAATTACTGATTGTTTTTCTTAACATTTTGTTTAAACAATAGTAAACCAATTTACTAGTTATGACTTACTGGGTCTCGGCAAAAATTGTCTTCGATTTTTAATTATTGTAAATTGTTTATTAAATATTTATTTATGTGTGTACAAAAATTTATAAACTAGTAAATTGGTTTACTAGTGTTTAAACAAAATGTTAGAAAATCAATTAGTAATTTTACAATTATTCAGAAGTTTATGACTTGCTTTTTTTTCCTTGATATAATAAATAAGGATAACGCGATTGATAGTAATATACTTCTAACGGCTACAGTTCCGTTAGAAAGCATTTTCGGACATACGTTTATTTTAAGTTTTTTTATTTAGATTACTCATAGGAATCATCTGGTGTAGTTTTTCCCCGACGTCATAAATCACCCTGCATAGACAGATGTAGTCAATTGTCGGATATCTTATTCATAACTTGAAGATTTTACAGAAATAGAAATAAATTGATAAAGAAAAACTTTTTTTTTTGCCTAAACTATATTACCTATGTAGGAGAAGGTCATTATTTTACTAGTACAATAATATACATCTTTATATAGTAGTTAGTTACTATATACCTACACTACTGGTGGCAGCACCAAACATGACCATGTCAAGTGTATCTTCGGCGTCCATATTGATAAACTATTACGTCGAGTTAATTGACAAGTTTATATTGTTTATTTGCGATTGAATTTGAATTTTATTATTAAAAATATGTGTACAAATGAATTGTGCAACGTCACAATTTATTTAATTGATATAGCATTATCGAAATTAAATAATTATTATTTGTAAATTATAAAAAATTTGTAATTTAGTTACTTGTTTCTATGTTTTGTTTGTTTATTATTTATGTCATTTGTACATATATATATATATATATATATATATATATATATATATATATATAACTATATATCTTTTTCCTGATGATGATATATGTGTAATATATTGAAACATCGAATTTTAATATAAAAATAAAACAGAACTTCAAGCTGAAGCTTCTTTATTTTAAATTCAGAATTCTTGAGCAATTTGTGTAAAAAAAAAACTGTGGACTTTTTCATTGAAACAAAGTGTATCTTTTAAAATATATATTGCGTAACAAAAAAATTAAAAATACATATCATAGTAAAGTAGGATATCCGTAATTAAGGGCAATATATTCCATATTTGTTATAATTAATTGAGTTCTATTAATTGTAAGTGACAACAATGAGCAGCTTTATTTATCTGAACCATTTTTAAATACAACGCTACAAAAAATATTACAAAGATATTTTTTGAATATTATAAATTTGTTTTACAATCGTTGTAATTTTTTTAGGTGGTTACTAGCTTATAATCTAGTTACTTATTTTATTATCCAGTAACTTGTTTCTATGTTTTATTATTGTATATGACATTTGTACGTAGAATACGATGAAACGTTGATTTTTAATTAAAATTAATACTGAACTTAATCCTAAAGCCTTTTTTATATTTATTTATATTCTTGTTCGCTAATTTATCTAGTTTATGATTGTGTATCTAAACTTGGTTTGCAATAACAATTTTTGGTCAACTAATTTGTGTGTAGGTGAAAGGAACAATGTTATAGTACATATTATTTAATTAAATTAACAAATTATTTAAATAAAAATAGTCATCTAATTCGAATAATAAACTATAATTATTAGTTTTGCATTATTGTATAAGGTCAATTAATGTCATTCAAAATAAAAGTAAAAATTTTATACATTTAATAAATATCGATAAATTATTTTTTTAAAATTTACAATATAATAAATTTGCTGTAATGTAACAGCTAATTGATATAATTAGCGAAATATATTAAAATAACAGTAAATTATATTAAAGTGCATTGTTTTCATTAATTAATATTTGCGAAGGTTATAAATAATTATATACATCGAAAATAGTAAATATTAAAAACATTAAAATTTATTAGTTATAAACAATAATTTTGATCAAATTATGGTTAGAAATTGAACATTTTCAAAATTTGATTAATTACAATTATTTTATAACGATAATATATCATTTTTAAATATTTCAATTATTTTATTAAAAAAAATAGATTATTTTGTAGTTTTTTATTATTTATTTAAATTAAATTAATTTAATTAATGTAGAAGGAGTCGAAAATAAAGGTGTTATGTAATATTCAAATATAAATTGAATATTACATAACACTTTTATTTTCGACTTCTTCTACATAAATCTACACTGGTGTATTATGGATACTTATATTAATAATTTAATTAAATTAAAAAATAACAAAGAAAAAGTACGTTGGGTACGTCGAAACGTCGATTATTAATAACAGAACTGCAACCTAAAGCCGTTTTATTTTAATATAATGAGTTCTGAAAGATTTTTTACTATACTGTTAAATACATTTCCGAGGTACAATTTCTGTTTCTTGTTAGATTCAAGTATCTAAAAGGTGCTGCTTTTGTTGAATAACTTCAGCATCAAAATGTAAGGCCCAACCCTTTGAAGTAACTAAACGGATTATATTGAAATATCTTTTCTGACTTAATTAAGCATTTAAAAGGGTTTGTGTAGCGGGAGGGTGGTACTTTATAAATATTCAAAGTCTTACTGATGAGAAAAATTATTCATTTTTTTTTTCTTCTGTAATACCACAAGATTAAAAGTACTGTAGCTGATATTTTTACAACGGATTTAGTTTTTAGTTAAGTCTATAAATAATTTTCTATTATAGTTTTAAAGAGTTGTGAGTTATTATTTTATATAGCTCACAGTTGTAAGTTATCGATTGTATAATGATTAACTTAACAGAACACATTCATACATTATGAACGTATTACTAAATAGAAGTAGAAAAAGTTAGCTTGAATATTTACTGAATCGACTTTGGTTAATAAAAAATACGGATGTTGACATAGTATAGGATGTGTCATAATTATATAAACAAACACTTAGAAATCAACATGAACCGAAAAAAAAATTAACAGACATGCTTTCACAACTCGCTCACATGTTTTATTTCTAATATAAACAAGATTAGAAGTATATGGGTAAACCCATATAGAGACTACTTTGACATTTCTCGGAAAGTTGGCAACACTGTATTTTAATAATATTATAATTTATGTGGGCACTAAGAAAAACTTTTCTGAAAATTTGATCAAAATCGAATAAATGATGTAGCTACAATAAATTTTCGTAATTTTTTTCTCGGAAAGTTGGCAACACTGTATTTTGTTAAAATTACATAAATTATATGAATACTAGGAAAATCTTTTGTGTAAATTTGAGTAAAATCGGTTAAATAACATAGCCATAATAAATTTTTTTAAACTTTAGTAATTTTTTTCTCGGAAAGTTGGCAACACTGGATATTAATAAAATTATATAATTAATGGGAGCACTAGGAAAATGTTTTCTGAAAATTTGAACAAAATCGGATAAATAACGTAGCCAATATAAATTTTTAAAAAGTTTAGTAATTTTTTTCTCGGAAAGTTGGCATTACTGGAAAAAAATAAAACCACATGACCATCTTGGGTACTAGACAAATTTATCCTGAAAATTTCATTAAAATCGGTTGAACCGTCTAGGAGGCGGCCACAAAATTTTGACTTACGACCGAGCGAGCGAGTGAGCGAGCGAGCTGACGACGCACACACATACACCCACATAAACTAAGTTCAGATTCGTCATCTAGAGGCTATATGAAGGATTTCTATACAATTTTTTTTTTTTTTTTGAAAATGTTACAGACACCGTACCAAACGCTATACTACTTTTCCTTGCAGTCAAAGTAGTAAAAAGTATGAAATATAAATATAATAATAAATTTTATGAATAAGAAAGATGAACGTAAATATAGTTTACGTATAAAATTTAATCTCTCTAATTGTCAAATGTTTGTATGTTGTTGTGTGCCGACCAAACTCGACTCAATTTCCGTTCTGTACGTCGGTGCACAAGCTGTACTCACTTATCGGTACGCATACAAAAATGTGGTTTTCGTTAAAAGAAAACTGTCAAATTTGACAACTTAATACTTAACTAATTTCACGTCACTTACTGACATTTCATTATAATCTTTAAACATTATTTACTTCGTGCAAAATGATCAAGAATTATACTGTTCACAGGTACAAATATCACAAAAATTGATTTTGTATCTTGATTTTTATAAAATGTATATTAGTAAATTTTGTCCATCTTTTTGTTTATCATTGCTTACTTGAATTTCGTTATTTACATAAAAAAAAATACAAAAACAAATGATTTGTTGTTATGTATTAGTAAATAAACAAAGTATAGAAAAATTTGTCTAATTTGTCGAATTTGTCGAACTGAAATTAAATATGGCAGAATATAGAGAATCAAATTCAGATATACAAGATGAAACTAATATAAACGAAGAAAATGAAAACGTAATTCATTCATATAAAAAATTTCAACCTGGCGTACCGACTCGAAATCCAGAAATGACTTCAAAAGCAGCTCGAATTTGGAATAAACTGTCATATTGTCCTCAAAAAGAACCATATCGTCAGTTGGCTCAGCTCGTAACATCCAAGAACAAGTGCCCGTATCATAGAGGTAATGGTAACGCAGAAAAGAGAGGTCCAGGTGGACGTCATATGTAGTTTTATTACATCTACACTGTATTACTTTTTGTGAACAAATTCAAAATTATGAAATGTATATATGTATTATCTTGTAAATTCCAGTAAATAAATTATGACAAATTTTATATTCTTTTAAATACAACTCTATGTTAATCTCTTTAATTGACAAATGTTTGTATGTTTCTATGTTTGTATGTATATATGTTTCTCCAGCATCTCCTCCTAAACCCCTGAACCGATTGTGATGGGAGTGGTGTCATTTTAATGGGTTCATTCCCTATTTGAGAATAGGCAAGTTTCATCTTTCTACGATTTCATCTTGCTTCTCAAAAATTTGAAAAATTATGTTTATAATGCAAATGTCAAATGACAGCTGTGTGAAGTTATGTACACTACTGATGATAGAAATGTTGCTTTTGAGTAATATATAATAGTGCAATTGATATTTTATTATTATTATATTATTATTATTATTATTTGTTTATTTATTTTTATTATGTTTATATGTTTAATTACTATTTTCGACTTCAAACGTGACCCTTTAAGGGTCACGGGTTTCCTAGTTTGTAATTTATTTAGTTTATTTGTAACATTCATAAAAATGATGTTACTAATGATTTTAAATGTTGCGAATGCAATGTGATGAATTTGTTTATCAAAAGATATAATGTAGTTCATCATAGTTTCACATAGTGTTTAGTAATATTGTATTTAAAATGTTTAATGTTATATTGTTATTTGTTTGGTTCGTCTGTTTGACTTTTAGTTAACTAGATTTTTTTGTTATAATGAATGATTGTGTTTAATGGTAGTAACATCATGGCGTTATAGTATTAAAAAAGAAACAAATATCTTTTTGTTCACGTGCTTTTATATTTGTTAATTTCTTGCTTAAATAAAAAATGTCGGAGTCGGAATCGCAACAAAATAAAATAGACTCCGGCAAAATTCTTCGACTCCGATTGCACACCATTGGGTAGTAATATATTACACAATATAACTGCGTTATACACCAAAGAAGTTATCAGGTCAGGCGTATTTTATAAACTATGTTAAATGTTTATTATATCAGTTTATTTCATGTTAACAATACGATATTTTTAACAAATATATCAACAACAAATTGCTCAATGATTGTTTGTAATATTTATTGTATTTATAAGAAAATATTATGTTCAGAAAACTGATATCGTAGAAATGTTAAAGTACGAGTATATAATTTTTGTTTAGTTTTATTTTACAGTATTGTGCAGTATAAATAAAAGGTTTTACTTTGTTTAAAAGTTATCAGTTTTTTACTTTAATTTCTTGAGAATTATCCCCTTTATGGGATGATTTTTAGAAAACAATATTTTGTTGGGTATATAAAGATATTTTGAAAGTCAGTAATTGAACTTCACTAATGCCTTCGATATAGTATACAGATATTAGTAGTTTAATTTTATCTTTCGACTATAAGACGCATTCCAAATTTTTAGTTGATTTTATTATGTGGAAAGGTGCATCTTATGGTCTAAAAAATATGGTATTTGACAATATCCAATATTCAATTTGGTACACACCAAATTACACTAGGAGTAAATCAAAAAATACACTATTGGTGTTACCTAAATGACACTATTGCAAAGTGTAATTTAGATATATACAAAATTAGTATCATTTTTACACAGAAACATCAAATTCAATTTTCTATATTTTTTTTTAGTAAACACAAGAATATATTAACATATCAAAAAATCTTAGAATTCATTATATTAAAACAAAATGGCTTTAGGATTTACGTCGAAATGTCGATTTTTAATTAAAATTAATATAGAACTAAATCCTAAAGTTTTATTTTAATGAATATATTATTTCACAAAATTACAAACATAAAGAATAACTTTTTTAAGTGAAATTTATTTAACAAAATTTTGGAAATTTTTTTTGTGTCAGCGATTTCAAACAACAAACCTCTCAACACAATTTTTTCCATTCACACATTCATTTGTTTTCTGTTGGTTTCGGTCCGAAAAAATAATTGAACATTGGTCACGGGTACACACCATCAATTTTCGTTTTGTTTCTCTCTGCCGCGTTATGCATTTGTTTTCGAGAAAACAATAATAACGCTGAACTAGTTATATAGTTCAGCCAGTGGAAGTGTATTCAATTGTTTATGATCGGTGTGTATGTCGAAAGGTAACTTGATATTTTCCTGTTTATTGTATTAATAACATACACACCGATAGCTGAGACATAAGGTAACTGTTTTGTTTTGTCTTGTTAGTGAGGTCTATTTTGCATACGTATATGCTATAGACACAATTACAATTACAGGAAATTTCTGTAACAGTATATATGTATATAGTTTAATGGTGGAGGATTCTGTTTCTTTCCGTTAGGAAATTGGAGCAATTTATACATACATTCAAATCAATAGATGATTGTTAAATATTTATTAATTTTTAACAAGTAACCTTTATTTAGTGTTTAATTATTTATTGTTAAATAAATAACACATTTTTTCCAAAGAGGCCTGTTTGAAGCCATACAATTTTAACTATTGTCTATTGCAGGCGCTTTACATTTTTCGTTTTAAATCTTACAAGTATTGTCATAGCTATTAAAAATTTACAATCACAACTTTTCAGGACAATCTGTATGGGGCTAGGAGAAATTATTTTATACTTTTTAGTTCGTTTTAAAAACTTGGTATATTCATTTTTTTTTTATTTATTTGAATAATTATTTTATACTTTTTAGTCTTGTGTTTTGCGTATTTTGTATTTTCTGTAGTTTCTGTTATTTTGAAAAAAATATTTGCTAAATACAAGAATGTACGGAATTCGTGAATATGGCACAAGATAATAATTAATATTTTTAATATTAGTAATTAATTAATTAATTACTAACAAACAAACAAACAGACAGACAATAAAGCGAGTTAATAAAAACATTTTAATAAAACAAAGAAACAGATGTAGTGTACAAAGATTTAATAGATTATGCAATACTGTATGTATAAATGATGTAATTTATTTACTTATTGTTAATTAATAATATTACTTTTGTATTTAATATGTATGTTGATTAATATATGCGGGAGTTAGTTAGCTTACAGTGCAGACATGTATATGTATTATTATTTGTATTTCTTAAGTAACAAATACGAGTGATTTAGAAGTGATACAGAACACAAAATAAGAATATTACAAACCCCATTATCACTAATCATTATACCAAAATCAATCCTGATCAATTTAAATTCGCAAAATCTTAATTTACCGGAAAAATAAGTTTTCTTTACTTCCTTCGCTTGGTTTCTTCATTGTCATGGCAACATTATTACCATGACACTGACAGCGTACTGCCATTCACTTTTCCAGAGGAAACTTACTCAAAGATTTGAACTTGACACAAAGAGGGGGTGTGTCTGTCACGTCTCAGAGCTGTGACAGGCAACTAGCGTGAAAATTATTACAACAAGTTCTTGTTTATGTATGTGTGTGATAACGTTAAGCTTCATCAACAGCAAGTGATTGTAAAAATATAGCTTGATTTCTAAAATAAAACTATAGTTGTGATAACACCAAGGAAATATAAAATAGGAGTACTGCTTCTATAAGAACAATGCAACTTTTTAAACACATAACCTAATAGAAACAAATAACCCTATATTTTTTTTGTACCCACAACTTCGGTTTAATTTTAAAATATAAGCTTGTTAATGAATGAAAATAAAGAATGCTTTTTGTTAAGTTGATATGTCTTCAACAAAAGAAATTTGCAATATATACAATTTCACTTGACTGCAAGGAAAAAGTGGTATAGCGTTTGGTACGGTGTCTGTAACATTAAAAAAAAAAAAATTACTAAAGTTTTTAAAAATATATTATGGCCATGTTATTTAACCGATTTTACTCAAATTTTCACAAAAGATTCTCCTAGTAATCATATAATTTATGTAATTTTAACAAAATAGAGTGTTGCCAACTTTCCGAGAAAAAAATTACTAAAATTTTTAAAAATTTATTATGATCACTTTATTTAACCGATTTTAATCAAATTTTCATAAAAGATTCTCCTAGTGCCTAAATAAATTATGCAATTTTAACAAAATACAGTGTTGCCAACTTATCGAGAAAGAAAATCACAAATTTTTAAAAAAAATTATTGTGGCTACATTATTTATTCGATTTTGATTAAATTTTCAGAATAGTTTCTCCTAGTACCCACATAAATTATAATTTTAATAAAAATATTGTGTTAGCAACTTTCCGAGAAATGTTAAAGTGGTCTATATATGGGTTTACCCATATACTTCTAATCTTGTTTTAAATAGAATTTGGACGAATTATTATAATATAAAACTAGAGTTCATTTAAATCGTGAATATATAGAGTACAAATATTGAAGTATACCATTAACATAGTAAAAAATCTTTCAGACTTCATTATATTAAATAAAACTGCTTTAGGTCTAAGTTTTGTATTGAAATTTATTTATAAACAATGTTTTGAGGAAACTCACTCAACGCTTGTCTCCATCAGGAAAAACTGATATTAATTTTTCCTGATGAAGACGAGCGTTGAGTTTCGTCGAAACGTTGATTATAAATAAATTTCAATACAGAACTTAAACCTAAAGCAGTTTTATTTTAAATTATAACATTATTTACAATTTTATTTTTTTTAGTAAGTATTTTCTATTAATTATATTGTAACCATGTATAAAAAATGAAATTATATTGTCAAATAAATTTACAAAATTGGACAATTAAATTTATTCGATGAAATTACTCTAGACATATAAGTATCACGAATTAGCTTTAAGCTATAAATCTCTTAAGTCGTTTGAATTAATACTAAATCAAGTTACAAAAAAGCTTAACTATAGTATGCTATACTTTCTAGGCCTAGAACCAAAGAGAGTTTTTATTGTTGCTTTGAGCTCTCAAAAAAAAATTAACATTTTTAGATAAATTTTAAAAATATATATTAACTAATTAATTCATAATATTATTAATATTATTAATTAATATTATTATAATATTATTATTAATAATATTCTATTAATATTAATAGAAATATTAAATTAAAGTTAAGTTAATTAATTGGGTAAAGTTAAAGTTAAACAAGACTAAAAAGTAGAAAATAATTATTTAAATAAAATATACAGATTTATAACTCCATACAGAGAAACGTGGAGCAACGACAGCTACTCCCTACACGCCTTACTATTATCTATTTCATGCGCCCTACGTTTTTCTGTATGGGGTTATAAATCTGTACTGGCTAGAAGAAACTATTTTATACTTTATAGTCTATGGTAAAAACCTGGTATTGTCGCGACAAGATAAAAAGATAGGTACGTCATAATCACCTGATAAAACTTAACAACATGAAACTCACTAATGAACAAAATTAATTTTATTCTATTCTACATATAATGAACTAAATCTTCCTGAAACTATTTACATATATTATTTTAATCAAATTAAAATGTAGTATATACAAATATATCGTATATTATTGGATTTTTTTTATCGAAATCAACTTATTTATTTTAGCTATATTTGGCAGCATTGATTTTCAATGTCAAAAGTCACAGTACGGTTTATATTAGTTCATTTGACGTTATATTTTGAATGTGTATTTTTGTAATTTATTATGGCAAAAAGATGGTCTATCTAGGCGATGTCAACAGTTAGTTGGCAATTTAATTTCATATTTTAAACAAGAAAAGGAAAATAATAGGCCATTAATGCCTGTGTCTGCTGTACGCGAGAAGCTCATATAAACATAGTAGTGAGTGAAGTTATTTGCCTAGTGACAAAAATTGATGACGTCCCTATCTTTTTATCTTGTCGCCACTATATATTAATTTTTTGTATTTCAAATATTCCATTTACTGGAAAGACAAAACATTCTGTAACACTAACAGGTTCTACAGATGTAAATCGAATGGACTCATAAATTTTCAATTTTTTTCCTATTAACATGGCTTTAATATTCTACCCACTTTTTACTCATCATATTTATACTGGGAAACGAATCGCCCATGCAATATGACGCGTTCACAGAAATCCCCCCATAAACATAAAGAACAAAATAAGACAGATAAAAATTAGCCAACTGGAAATAACCGAGAAACAAAACAATAACCGATTTGAATAAATTATTCTATTTAGGTAAAAGAAAGTCCGTGTTGTTTATTACAATACGCATATTATGAAACGGTAAAAATACTATATTTACATTTATATATAGTCAGGAGGCAAAAGAAAAAAGTTATGCAAATTGGAATTGTATGTGTGAATTAGATAGATGGAAATATATGTATCGAGAAAACTTTCTCAACTGGGTATAAGATTTGTGTCTTAAAAAATTTGCAAGTATAACTCGATATCGATACAGTCATGACGTTTGCAATACAATACTAGGTCTTGGTTATGAATATAGTTGTATAAGCTAATGAAATTATGCTAAAATATTATTGCAAACATATTATTGCAATTGTTATTATTGATGAATTTGTGTATTTGGGTAGTTTGTTGTCTAAGAGATGGCCGTTTTGATCGTGAAATTGAAAGGAGAGTAAATGCTGGTTGTAAGGTACTTTGGGTGCTTTGGGAACTTTTGCTAGGAATGTAAATGTTTCCAAAGCAGCCCCCCGTTTGAGTATGTACAATGCAGTTTTGGTGCCTACGTTGTGATGTATAGGGTAGTGAATGTTGGGTGTGGTTGCAAAAGCATAAACGGAAAATGATTGCTGTGGAAATGTGGGGTATGTGGTGTAAATAGGAGAGATCGGGTACGAAATAGATTAGTGTATGATGACTGTGAAATTGAAAAAAATGTTGTAGCAAAAGTTGCCCCGTGTTAGAGTCAGTTAAGATGGTTCGGACATGTTGAGCGAATGTCTAAGGAACGTTTGGTTAAAAAGGTTTATTTGAATGATTTTGATGGTATACATTTGCGTGGACGTCCGATGAGTAGTTGGAGTGGTATGATTGAGAGTGTTTTGCGTGAGCGAAAGTTTCCAAGTAGTAGGAATAAAAGAGTATGTATGAGAGGAATTATGAATGTGATGAAGCGAAAGTTGCTTGTTTGGTTAGGAATGTTTGGAGGCGACTGATTTCGAGATGATGAAAAGAGTTTGTGCCACACCCTTTTGGGTACATGGCGTGATTGTGTATGTATGTATGTATTATTTTCTTAAAATAAAACGACTTTAGATTGTAGTTTTGTCTGAATATGTATTGATAATTGATGCTTTGACGTACTTAACGTACATATTCATCAGGAAAAATGATAAATAAATACAAAACTACAACCTAAAGCCGTTTTATTTTAATATAATGAGTTCTGAAAATTTTTTTACTATGTTAAAAAGTTTTAGGTTTAAGTTTTGTTATATTTTAATTAAAATTCGATGTTTTAATACGCTACGTATGTATTATTATCAGGAAAATAAATACAAATGACATAAATAATAAACAAAACAAAACTATTTCATAAAAAATTACTAATTAAAAGAAGCCAGATTTCATTTAATTCAATGCATGTATTATTGCGGTTAGATTCATAATAAAACTCTGTGATTTTTGATAACGCCAATAAGAAATTATTAGTTTTATGACAAATAGAAAGTTATGTTTGTTCGGTTAATCCGAAATGATTATTTTTATTACTAGAAAAATAAAAAGATTCAATTCTGTCTTTAACTTTTTCCACATCTTATTTGGAATAAGTAGATGAAATTATAAATATTTTTTCCGGTATTTGATTGACTTGTACCACGCATTTAGTTTTTTGGGTGTTTTAGTTCATTTGTTTAGTCCTGTTTTTATGAGAGTTATATTGTTTTAAAACCAGTATTAGTTATTAAAACCATTGACTGATATTACAATTTCGGTTTTTGGATGTTTTAATTCATTTGTTTAGTTCAGCTCTTATGACAGTTACGTTGTCTTAAAACCGATATTAGTTAAAACCAAGAGCTAGTAAGACGGGCTATTCTGATTGAGTTACATTTACTATTTTCAGTTATACATTAAGAAAGAAAATCATTTTGTAAATGTGACAAAACTTTGAACGTTTCAAAAACTTTTTGCTACGTGTGTACTTTATAAGCTGAAGCGGTGAAGGCAAAATGAAGATTTACATTTGCTACTATTTTGCTGGAAATAAGCGCGAAAACATAACGGCCGCATATCGTTTTACCTCCGAGATACGTTATTTGAATATGCTATGAACCTGGAAAGTTTTAAGGATGTCAACTTCTAAGAGTTCGAACAGTCGAGATATATACACTTACCGAATTGCATTCCTAAAACTATTCTGACGTATTCGAATGACAAACAATCCAAGTTTCTCGAATAAAAAGTTTGGAGTGGAAATTCTCATTTGTTTGAAATGCTTCCAAATGTGTTTGGATATGTATCATATTTTATGCAATACTGATCTGATTTACTTTACCTTATTTGTAATAATTTTAAGTTGTGATATTGGCTGTGTAAAATAAGTTACGTGTAACGGGAAATATTACTTTTTTTCATACCTACACTGAGAAAATTTTTGTTTTAGATTCGTGGTTATTACTTTTAACTCAAAAGTAAACGTGTTTTTAAACTGTAAACTTATGTTTTTCTAATAGAAATAAATATTTTAATAGAAAAAAAAATAGTAAGTAACAGTATAATACTTTAAAATATTTGTATAAAATTATTTACTATTTAGTTTAGATACATAGGCCCGTATTCTCACCTCACTTTTTCATGAAAAAGTGCTTTTATCATTAATTTCAAAATAAGTTTTTACTTTTGTTTTTGATCAAATATGAATAATTTTACTATTTTTGATCATTTTTTTAAGTAAACATCAAAAGTGCTTTTGGTAAAAATCACTTTTATAAATGAGGTGAGAATACGGGCCATAGTGTTTTTCTGGAGTAAATATAATAGTAAAATTATTAATAATTTTCCTTTCAAATGTAGTTTTATTTTTAAATTAAATATTAACCAATGTCATACAGAACTTTGAAATGAATTATACTGTTACATACTATAATTCTTTTTATTAAAATTTTTATTTTTATTAAAAAAATATAAGTTTACAGTTCAAAAACACGTCCACTTTTGAATTAAAGGTAAAAATTTAAGATCTTTATTTCACAGTATATATTATAATTATATTATAATTATTAAAGCGGAAAGTGTTAAATATACGCAAACTTTTATGTTTTAAATATTTTTATTTATTATATATATATATATATATATATATATATATATATATTTTAAAATTTATTTTTATTTATCAGTTTTGCAATAAATAATAATAACTAGTTGTCTATCGTATGTATTTAGTTTCAAAAAAGCGTCCTGTCATATTTGATTCAATATATGCAGACTACTTATTTTTTTTTTTTTGAGGTAAATTATCGTAATATTTCCGGTACAAATTACCAAAAATAAATTACTGATAATTTAAACATTAATAATAAAAATAATTTTTTGTAAAGAAAAAGAAAATAAATTATTCTGTACTTGTACATTTTATATTTGTCTAAGCTTTACGATTTATGTCTTACAGAATTTTAAATGTATACGTCGCATCTTTGTTTTTTATTTTTTTATTTTTATTTTCAATATCCTTGCGCAAACTACCCGTGTAAACATCTGAAAACTTTAAAATTCCGACGTAGTTTCGCTAGTTGTCATGACAACCGCGTTGCCTTTCTCTAAAAGGGTTTGTCAGTTCCTTCAGGGATGGAAAAACACTTCCTAGTTGAACTTTGTTGAATTCCCAGATGTATATACCGACATACAAACACACACACACGCTAGCTATTCAAACTTAAGTTGACGACACAGCCTGTGTTTGTTTATCATATCTATGTCATCCTAAATCGTTTACACTTTCATACCCTTTTAGTACATTTTGCTAAAGTATTTTACACCTAATTTATAAATATTGTAGCTGTCTTTTTCTGGCAACATTGAATATTATATTGAATTGGTGTATTATATTCTATTTGGGTAGTTTGTTGTTTAGAGATGGCCGTTTTGATCGTTATTATAGATATTAATATGCAAGCTGTAATTTTACATAATTTAAGAAGTTATACCAACAATATGTAATTCAACATTAAGTGTATGATGTAATTTTGCAGAAAGTAAACAATTTTACATACTTATTAGGTTATTTTTACTTACTTTATATGATTATAATGAATTATCTAAAAATTACAGAATTTTGAAGTAAAAATACAGAATATTTAGAGTAAATTGAAATTTCAGATTTATTATAGTAAATTTATAGTATTTTTCTGTAATTTCACTATATATTTTTTTACAGTATATATCTTGTCCTGTAATTGGTTGTATCTGTTGGGCAATAAAGTTATTATTATTATTATTATTATTATTATTATTATTATTATTATATATTTATTTTTTGTGAGTTTCGGTTGAGGACTTTTATTTATCAGTTGATAGTTTTATATTAGAAATACAGAATGTTTATGGTAGAATGAAATTACAGATTTTTTATAGTTAAATTTTTCTACTAATTTCATGAAATTTCGCTATTTTTATTTTTTTTTACGGTGTATATATATTCTTTAAGTATTTACTTAAATTTTCTAATATTTACCTTTTTCATTGTTTACAGATCGTGGAATTTCTCTGCTACTGCGAAACCAATAGGGGTGTAATGTGAGGGTAAGTGTTTTCTGTTTTAATTGCTTTCGGGTTTCTTGTCTCCTCGGCTATCTTTCATCAGACTTTAATTAAACCATGTTGAACTAGCTGAAACTAAACGGGGTTACCTGTTAGAATTTTGTTAAACCTCTCAAACAGACTACAAACTGAAAATCAACTTGGTTTATATTGGAGATTTTATATATATATTGGCGTTAAATTTTGGTTTATCTGTTGGATTAAATAATTATGTAAAACAATTACTGAGTTTACGGATATATTAGCTACACTGTAAAAAAAGTTGTCGTTTTACATAAAAAACCATAGTAAACAAATTACATATTATTTCAGCAAAACTGATGGTTTATATAAATTTTATGTAAAAATAATATAATTTTGTTATTTGAAGTAAAATAATTAATTTATCATATTATATATGTTTGGACATGTTGAGCGAATGTCTAATGAACGTTTGGTTAAAAAGATTTATTTGAATGATTTTGATGATATACGTTTGCGTGGACGTCCGATGAGTAGTTGGAGATGGTATGATTGAGAGAGTGGACTGCGTGAGCGAAAGTTTCCAAGTAGTAGAAATAAAAGAGCATGGATGAGAGGAATTATGAATGTGGATGAAGCGAAAGTTGCTTGTTTGGATAGGAATGTTTGGAGGCGACTGATTTCGGGATGATGAAAAGAGTTTGTGCTACACTTTTTTGGGTACATGGCGTGATTGTGTATGTATGTATGTATACTTACATAAAATATACGTATTTTATATTTATATAATGTTTGACGTCTGTAAATTATTAAACTGGTGTAAATTAGTTATCCGGGGTTTTTATGTAAAATCACCGAATTTTTTTACAGCGTAGTTTGCAAATAATAATCATTGTGCAATATAATGTTTTCTCAAGAAAAACAACTTCATTTAGGAAGTATTTAAATTCGTAAATAAAAAGCAAAAGCGATTTTATTTGAATAAGAATAAAATAAGTGCAAAACAAGTGTCAAACGTAATTATAGAGATAACAAGTTCCCTCTGAACTTGAGAAACTGAATACATATACGAATTTCTTTTAACAGGAAGCCAGCTTTAAACTATAAACTAAAAGAGGTACTTGTACCAGTTGCTAAATAGCATGGAAATGACATTCAAAGCGACGTACTCACATACAGATACATAAAGATAGAGAAAGAGAATGAGAGAGAGACAGAAATAAATCCATATATCTACAGGATGCGACATAAGTTTGATATCAATTAAAAATTAATTTTTTAATTGATAGTAAATTAATTTTAAAATGCATAGAAAAAATAATTCTTTTAGAGTCATCAAAATTTAGGTTAAGTGAAAATATATTTTAAAAAAACCTAAAAATAATATCAAAAATAGAATTTCTTAAAAATAAAAAACTACGAAATTAAATAATTTGATATAATATATCGGTTTTATTAACACTTTTTAATGGAATTTTAAAACAAAACATTCTATTAACATAGTAGTTTAATTATTTTATAAAAATGACGTTTCGACGAAACTGAAGAAGACAAACGTTCAGTTTCGTCAAAACATTCTTTTTATAAAACAAT
Source organism: Clivina fossor (assembly GCA_963966155.1). Classification (NCBI taxonomy): domain Eukaryota; kingdom Metazoa; phylum Arthropoda; class Insecta; order Coleoptera; family Carabidae; genus Clivina; species Clivina fossor. The sequence continues at coordinate 16,913,486 of OZ014563.1, read as the reverse complement.
TAAGCAGAATCTTATTTTAAAACAGTTTTTATTTTAATACAATGAGTTCTGAAAAATATGTTTTGTTTTAAAATTCTATTAAAAAGTGTTAATAAAACCGATATACTATATCAAATTATTTAATTACTTAGTTTTTTATTTTTAAGAATTCTAAAACAGTTTTTATTTTACTTAACAATATTATTATCATTAATCACGCCATCGTGCACTCAAAACGGCGTGTCACAAATTCTTTACACTATTTCGAAATTAATATTCTCCAAACATTCCTATCCAGACAAGCAACTCTAAATTCATCCATATTTATAATATCTCTCACTCTCATATACCAATACTTTTCGATTTTTTTCGTTCACGCAAGACACTCAATCATACTAATGACTGTAAATGTCATTTGTATCAGTTTTCCTGACGAAGACGGACGTTGAGTTCGTCGAAACGTCGATTATTAATAAATATTAATACAGAACTTTAACCAAAAATCATTTAATTTTTTATTTTACATATTTCATATTTTGTTTTATTTTTTTTTCTAAATAAACATCATATAAGTGGCAAATCAGTATCAACAACATAAGGACTGTATTTTGTGAACAAAATACTTTTATTTTTGTTTCAAAGTAAACTTTTCTTCTAAACTATTTTAAAATGCTTAATAAGTAATTTTAAGTAAATGTCAAAAGTACTTTTGATAAGAATTATTTTTAAAAAGTAAATAACAATACATAGCAACAAGTTACTAGTTGCTTCGTATTGTTTTATTTACTTTAATGTCATTGATAAATTTTTGATTTGATAGTGACGACCGTTTAGTTTTGTCGAAACGTCGTTTTTATATAAATAATTAAACAGAATCTAATCCTAGAACAGTTTTAATTTTAATACATTGAGTTCTGAAAAATATTTTACTGTGTTTGTACAATTTTTTTTTGTAATGTATTTCATACACATTGTAATATCATTGACAATTACATAAAATTTTATTAGTTAATGCAATTAAAAGTATTTTTGTAATATTTAGTAGGTGCGAAATTTGTGCCTCATCCTGTATTAGTCGTACGAATGTAAACAGAACACAGTGATGCGATGACATAACGTAAAGAGTTAAATGTCTGTCTGCGTGTACGTCTGTGTGTTAAAGGAGGAAGAGTTGAATTACCTTGCTAACCTCACTAACCACCTAGTGGAAGTTGTAAAACAGCCGTGGCGCCATCACCTATCATTACGGTTAAACTCGAAACTTGTCGAGTATTTTCTTATGTTACCGAAATTCGTTGAGATAACAATTTATATATTGTTAAGATGGTGTTTGTCATATGTTCAAAACAATTGTGATACTTTTCAAATTTTCTCATAAAACAATTCATATTTTAAGTAAAAGTACATAAAGTAAAATTACATAATAATCCAGGGCATTTTTTTTTACTCATAACTTTTATTGTAAAATTACAGAAAAACTTTTTACATTGTAGTGTTAAATAAATCTATATTTTTCCATTTTTAAAATGCAGAAATTGAAAACAATTTTTCATTTGAGTTTATCAACACCATATGAAAGAAAACTTAGTTATAGTGGCGACAAGATAAGAAGTTAGGGACGTCATCAATTTTTGTCACTAGGCAAATAACGTCACTCACTACTATGTTTAAATGAACTTCTCGCGTACAGCGGACAGGGACATTAATAGCCCATTATTTTCCTTTTCTTGATCAAAATATGAAATTAAATTGCCAACTAATTGTTGACATCGCCTAGATCATCTTTTTGGCATAATAAATTACAAAAATACACATTCAAAATATAACGTCAAATGAACTAATATAAAAACGTACTGTGACTTTTGACATTAAAATCAATGCTGCCAAATATAGCAAAAATAAATAAATTGATTTCGATAAAAAAATCCAATAATCTACGATATATTTGTATATATTACATTTTAATTTGATTAAAATAACATACGTAAATAGTTTCAAGAAGATTTAGTTCATTATATGTAAAATAGAATAAAATTTATTTTGTTCATTAGTGAGTTTCATGTTGTTAAGTTTTATTACGTGATTATGACGTACCTATATTTTTATCTTGTCGCGACTATAGCTATATTGATTTGAAATCAGAGTTTTAAACTAAAAATGCTATAAATTCACAAAGCGGGGCTCTGGCCGCATATTTGCTGGATGTGTGAAATCTAATATTGTACGAATGAGAACGATAGCAAAACCCCTTACATAGTCAATGTGTTTCCTTTGGCCACTTTAGTGATTTCAGCAGAATTGAATTGCAGTTTTTTCTCGTTTTTTTTTCTTCTGCTGAATCAACAATAGTTTTCCACCAAAAATCGAAAAAAAAAACATTTTATTAAACTTTCTATATTAATCGGGATATAGTTCAAAAGGGTGGAATTATAAAAATAAGGAAAAACGAAATTATTTGAAAAGAAAATTGAATATATAGTATTCTAGTTTATTTAGATAATTTTTACTTTTAGAATTTAAAATCTTAAAGCGCTATTAAGGGGAGGTTCTCATCTAAATGACTAAAAAGTACGCAAAGTTTGAATTTTTTTTATTCGCAAATGAAAAAACATAGAAGGAAACGGTTTGGGGATTCGAAAAAATGTTATTTTGGTCTTTATTTTCAAAAATTGTCGTTTCATAAAAAACAAAATGGCGCCCGTGATTTACTGTTTTCGTCGGCCATGTCAGAGCGGAATCGGTAAACTGCGTGTATTGCAGCGTCTCTAGATTTATCTGTAACAAAAAATGAACAACAATGCCAAAAAGGTAACTAAATTTACTGGAGTGTAGACCTAAGAACGTTGAAATAACTTAAAATTTGACTATGTGGTACGATCTCAAACTTTAAGGTCGACTTTTAGGCCTTTTTTTCCACTTCAGGGCCTTACAAAAAATAGTTAAAACAAACAATTTGTAAATTTTATAGGTCTATACTCCAGTAAATTTAGTTTACTTTTTGGCATTGTTGTTTATTTTTTGTTACAGATAAATCCAGAGACGCTGCAATACACGCAGTTTAACGATTCCGCGCTGACACGAAAACTGTGAATCACGGGCGCCATTTTGTTTTTTTGAAACAACAATTTTTGAAAATAAAGACCATAATAACATTTTTTCGAATCCCCAAACCGTTTTCTTCTATTTTTTTTCATTTGCGAATAAAAAATTTCCAAATTCTGCGCACTTTTTAGTCATTCAGAGGAGGAGAACCTCCCTTTAATATTATTAGTCAATCATTTGCGGAAAATTAAGATATTTGAAGAATTTTGTTGTAGGCTATGTTAGTTTGGGTAAATAAGACATAAATGGAAAAAAAAAATAGGACACCAAATTTATTTACTCTACAAATCAGTTGAGTAAAAGAATTAAACTTAGTATTTTACTTTTAAGTAGAGAAACAAAAGAGTGAAAAAGAAAACAACGAAATGTTGTGAATTCGTAATAAGATTTACTCGGTTTCTTAACAAGTTTTCGAGTGAATAATAAATTAGGCTTCTTATTTTGCCCAAGATGCTGTGATTTAGGTACGAACCGAACGGATTTAGTCTTTATTTAAAAAGAAAAACGAAAAAAAAAAAAATACATTGCAGACACAGAACAGCCACTTACTTTACTATGAAGTGACTTCCCTTTCTGACAATTTACGCTCGTTCGCCAATTGTTAAATAATTTATAGACTTTTCGTGCGTTTGCGTTAGTTAAAAGGAAAGTAAATTATTTCGGATTTAATTTTATTATCTTTTGCGCTAAAATATCGCTTCTATTTAAATAAATGATGACAAGCTGAAGAAAGTCTAACTTAATAGTAAATTTTTTTTATTCAGTCAAACAAATTATAGCTTCGTATAACTCTAAATTCTGTTGAATGAGTTTATGTAAGTATATGTTTTGTGGACACACTTAAAATATAGTTGAATTAACTAACTGTTTGTCAATTTTTTGCTGCTGACGTATTCTTTCTAGTCAAATTAACTTGCAGTACGCAAAGTTAAAAGTTGTATAGTGGCGACAAGATAAAAGATAGGGACTTCATCAATTTTTGTCACTAGGCAAATAACGTCACTCACTACTATGATTATATGAGCTTCTCGCGTACAGCAGACATGGGCATTAATGGCCCATTATTTTCCTTTTCTTGTTCAAAATATGAAATTAAATTGCCAACTAACTGTTGACATCGCCTAGACCATCTTTTTGTCATAATAAATTACAAAAATACACATTCAAAATATAACGTCAAATGAACTAATATAAAATTGAAAATCAATGCTGCCAAATATAACAAAAATAAATAAGTTGATTTCGATAAAAAAAATTCAATAATATACGATATATTTGTATATATTACATTTTAATTTGATTAAAATAACATAGGTAAATAGTTTCAAGAAGATTTAGTTCATTATATGTAGAATAGAATAAAATTAATTTTGTTCATTAGTGAGTTTCATGTTGTTAAGTTTTATCACGTGATTATGACGTACCTATCTTTTTATCTTGTCGCGACTATACCTATCTATCAGTTTTATTTTCACCACGTAAAATAAATTACAAAAGGCCAAATCTTCGTGAATTCAACTATATTCTTAACGCACATGTTTTAGCAAATTATTATACAGAAGTTCAAATTTCAAGTTTAATTATTCAAAATTAATTAAAATATAAATCGCGGGACATTAATTCTTGTATGAAGTAATTATTTTTTTTCTATGAACAAGACAAATTATGCGTACAATAATTTTCCGTAAATTTTTTTGGTTCATTATAAAAAATTTGCTTAAATCATCATGTTATAATCACCTGTCAAATTTAATATTATACAATATAATCAAAGTGGTATTTTAAACCGTAAAAAAAATATTGTTAAAGATTTAATTTTTCATATACGCATACTAGAAATATACGCATTATTGTTCTTGGTCAAATATCAGAGAAGAACTTAACCAAATGTGATTTCCTTTTTTTTTTTCACTTTCATAATAATATTCCACTATGATTGATGCGTGGAATACATGCAAATTCTAGCTGTCAAACTGTCAGATTATTATACGTTCGATAAAAAAAAACTATTTGAATGAAATCATCTTAAGGTTTGTTAATTTTTTTTTATCTAATGCCTTACGGCAAATTTTTTATATCTACGAGTTTATTTGAAGTTATGCTTTAGAAGTAATTGTTATTTTTTTGTATTTTAATTATGGGCAACAATAAAAAAAAAATGAAAATCATATTTGGTATTTGTTTGATACTAATTTGTTTAATATATCGAACGACGAATTTATAGAAAATATTGAAAATACTAAATTATTGTTTATTGTTGAGTACATGAAGTTTAAATCAATTAAAAAATGTTGAGGCAAAATCTTTTCTTCATATATTTATTTCTAAAAAAGAATGTACATTTCGACCACCTTGTGGTCATCTTCAGCTAAGAGTCTTAGCTGAAGATGACCACAGGGTGGTCGAAATGTACATTCTTTTTTAGAAATAAATATATGAAGAAAAGATTTTGTCTCAACATTTTTTAATTGAAAATACTATTTGCAATCGTTTGAAAATTTCATCACAAGAAGTATTACTTTTTCAACAATCCTCAGTGTTTACAAATAATCAGTTAAAAAAAAACCATTAAAAAAATTTCACAGATTAATCGATTTTTCGTACTTTAAAAGTTTCATCTTTAAGCTACTTTGCAAAATTTAAGAAGATTTAACACTAAACAACAAAGTTTAATTTCAACTTCGTAAAATTCTTCTAGGTATCAACATCAACGTTTAAGTTTTTTAATTATAAATATTTTAACTTGATACTTTGCAAAACGATCAAAAACAGATTTAGCAAATTTCTATTTTATTGAAAATGTTAGTTATATATCGCGTAGGTAAAGTTGACACCTTATCTAATATCCATATATCACTTTCTCTCCTCTATGGTACAATCATTGTTAGCTATTGTCAAATCTTTTCTATAAATCATATTTATTGCCATTTTATTCGCCTACTTGCATTTCCGGTTTTTATTGTATAATGTAAATTAGAAAATAGTCATATGAACTTTTTACTACTGTTGTCTTCTGTTAAATAATGTATTTATTGTATATACGTTTCTTGATAATTAATGTTATTTATTATTATTTAACATCATTGACCAATTAACATTTTGTATAATGATTTGAAAACTAGTCATATAAACTTCAATTTTTTTAAAGAATCTTGTAGAACTCATATTAAAATAAAAATGCGTTAAGATTAAGTTTATATAATTTTCGTTTTTATTTGAATATTATTTAATATTGTTCTGGAAATATTATATTCACTGCAATTCTGTATCGAAATTATTTGTTCTGATAACGTTGCTAACAAAATTAACCAATAATATTAATAGACACTAAATACAAAATAAAATTGATAGCTAAATACATTTGTTTCTATTGATTATAGTTGTAAAAACAACATTGCTAAAATTTAGCAATTTTGTTTACATAATTGGAATGATTGTATCATAAGAATATTGTCATACATGATTTGTTGACTGAATGTAATGTAAATTTTATAAGCTGGTTACTCGTATTTTGTTACCTGGTAACTTGTTTCAATAGCTTTGTTCGCGGTAGCAATTCCGAATTAATTCGGAACCTGTTCGGAATGTCTTTAGGATCAATCCAATGCGCATGTCCGATTCTGAATTTATTCAGGATTTTATATTTCTGCGAACGTTAAATGAACATTACTTTTAATTAAATTGTTCGATCATAGAGTGCGCTTTGCCAATCCCGTTATTTGACAAATTTTATTTTAGATATCAGCTGTTCTTATTTATTCCGTGCATAATAGTAAATAACTTGTCCTTTTAAAACACAAATCTAACCTAAAACGTTCGAAATTGACGTGTAAACTATTGCTGGTAAACTTTTACGATCATACAATGTCAGTGCGCATGTGCGGATCAGAAATTCTTCATAAAATTCTGGGATGTGTCGAATACGTTCGTAACTAATTCCGAATGAAATTATTGTATTCTGCGAACGCAGAACTTTTTGTTCAGAACATGTAATTTTCTTACCGCGAACGACCAAATTTACATTGCGCATGCGTACTTGTTCGGAACTAGTTCGGGATGTGTTCCGCGAACAAAGCTTATGATTATTTAGATCATTTATATGATTTTTCCAGGATTGTCTCGAAACTTCAAATTTAAATATAAATTTAAACTTAATCTTGAAGTTTTTTTATTTTAATATAATGAGTTTTGAAAGATTTTTTACTATGTTGAATGATAATGTATCTGTTGATGTAAGTATACGTTTAGAGCAGGTAGATGAATTTTTATATTTGAGTAGTTTATTATCTTAAGGATGACCACTTTGATCGTGAGATTGAAAGGAGTTAGTTTCAAGGTTTTGGGTGCTTTGGGTACTTTTGCTAGAAACGTAAATGTATTCAGAAAAGCTCGTTTTAGTGTACATAAGATTTGAGTGCTTACATTGATGAATGGTGATGAATATATATATATATATATATATATATATATATATGTAACATGAACTATCCCTTTCTTTTAAACTTTAATTTCATTACAAAATCGCTGTAGAACTTCCAAGGTCAATTATCCATATATTATACCATAAATTATCCATTGGTCAACTATAAATATTATAATAAAACAATATCCAATCAATTGTTGAGGAAGCAATGAAGCAAATCAAAGCAGCGCGTATATAGCGAGAGTGCGCGCACGCGCGTTGACCCAATGGGGTCAAATATAGGACCGCGTGCACTTGCAACGGCTCATTTATAAAGCGGTAGAAAATGTTGCGCGTGTGCGAGCATTTGCTGAGGTCGTTATTCGTCGTTTGAAATCGTTCATCTTTTGCATGTTTAATAAATTGAACGCCATGACAAGGGGCTTTGTCAGGGTCGGCCATTCACGTATATCGCATACTAGACTTATGGGTCTATTCGGTTCACATCTGTACGATCTATAGTGTTACAGAGTATTTTATCTTTGTCCAGTAAATGGCAGTCTTTTACACTGAGAAAAGTTTTACTTTTGATCAGAGGTTTTTACTTTTAACTAAACGTGTTTTTGCACTGTGAACTTATATTTTTCTAATGAAAATAAAAAATTTAATAAAAAAATATAACAGTATAACTATTTTCAAAGCTTTCTATGAAATTAGTTAATATTTAGTTAAAAAATAAAACTACATTTGAACTGAAAAAATTATTAATAATTTTACAATTACATTTATTCTAGAAAAACACTATAGCCCGTATTCCCACCTATTTTGTTTATGAAAAAGTGCTTTTATTTTTTGCTTTAAAATAAACTTTACTTCTACCAGTTATCAAATATGAATAGTATTTCTATTTTTGATATATTTTTTATATCTAATATTATAAAATTCAAATAAACTGATTGAAATTGCTTAATAAGTAATTTTAAGTATACGTAATTAAAAATTAAAAATTAATAAAAAAATATAACAGTATAATTATTTTCAAAGTTTTGTATGAAACTAATTAATATTTAGTTTAAAAATAAAACTACATTTGAACTGAAAAAATTATTAATAATTTTACAAATACATTTATTCTAAAAAAAACACTATAGCCCGTATTCCCACCTATTTTGTTTATGAAAAAGTGTTTTTATTTTTTGCTTTAAAATAAACTTTACTTCTACCAGTTATCAAATATGAGTAATATTTCTATTTTTGATATATTTTTTATATCTAATATTATAAAATTCAAATAAATTGATTGAATTTTAAGTATACGTAATATTAAAATTTGACGTTTCGATACACTATACGTGTATCATCATCGGGAAAATACACACTGTAAAAAAATTCGTTAATTTTACATAAAAGTCTAGGATTTACACCTGTTTAAAATGTAAATTTACAGACTTCACAGGAAAATATAAAATACGTATATTTTATCTAAGTTTACTTACTTTTTCGGTAAAATACATATATAATACGGTAAATTAATTATTTTACTTAGAACTTAAAAATTATATTATTTTTACAGAAAATCGTTTTGCTGAAATATATGTATTTTTTTGCTGTGGTTTTTATGTAAAATGTCAACTATTTTTTTACAGTGCACCCTAGTGTAACGAAAAGTTGAATTTTAATTAAAATATAACAGAACTGTAACTGAAGCTTTTTTTTTAAGCTTGAAAATTTTTCCTGCTTTTATAATAGTTAGTAACTATTATAAGAGCAGAAAATTTTTTTTAAGGTAACGTAACTATTAGTTACGTTACCTTAAAATCGGTATTAGTTAAAACTGAGTTTGTAAATACCAGTCATCATAAATAAAGTTTCAAAATATGCATTTGTTTTTCTTCTATATAAGTTCTATTGTAATTATTTTTAGTGTATACTAAATTTCAAAGCTGTAAACGCTATTACTAATTTACAAGAACCAATCTTACATATTTCTCATTCATCTCAAATATATATAATAAAACTTTTTTTCTTTGTACGCGAAAAATAAAACCTGCAACATCATTGACACTTATCAGTAATCAACACGTTGCTTAGCCAATGATTAGCCAACAATACTTCTAAGTACACCTTAAAGAAAAAGATCCAGTGAATACATCAGTATCTGTCATGATATCTGGACTATTATCAATGTATTCTGTAAGTTCGTACACGGCAAGCAATTGAGTACCTCAATGGAATAATGACGAATAAACCACTTTGATTGCAAATGAGATTGTTTTTTGATTTACACTACACTGTAAAAATTGTAATTTTACATAACTATTAACAGTAAAATAGCAGAATTTTGTAATTTTCACTGCGATAATTGACGTATTATTACAGTTTTTACCACTTTGACTGCAAGGAAAAGTGGTATAGCGTTTGGTACGGTGTTTGTAACATTAAAAAAAATGTGTATAGAAATTTTTCATATAGCTTCTAGATGACGAATCCGAACTTAGTTTATGTGGGTGTATGGATGTGCGTCGTCAGCTCGCTCGCTCGGTCGTAAGTCAAAATGTTGTGGCCGCAACTCCTCCTAGACGGTTCAACCGATTTTAATGAAATTTTCATGATAAATTTGTCTAGTACCTAAGATAGGGTCATGTGGTTTTTTTTTCAGTGATGCCAACTTTCCGAGAAAAAAATTACTAAAGTTTTTAAAAATATATTATGGCCATGTTATTTATCCGATTTTACTCAAATTTTCACAAGAAATTCTCTTAGTAATCATATAATTTATGTAATTTTAACAAAATACAGTGTTGCCAACTTTCCGAGAAAAAAATTTACTAAAATTTTTAAAAATTTATCATGATCCTTTTATTTAACCGATTTTAATCAAATTTTTATAAAAGACTCTCCTAGTGCCTAAATAAATTATGCAATTTTAACAAAATATAGTGTTGCTAACTTATGGAGAAAAAAATCACAAATTTTTAAAAAAATTTATTATGGGTACATTATTTATTCGATTTTGCTGAAATTTTCAGAAAAGTTTCTCCTAGTGCCCACATAAATTATAATATTATTAAAATACAGTGTTGCCAACTTTTCGAGAAATGTCAAAGTGGTCTATATATGGGTTTACCCATATACTTCTAATCTTGTTTTTAATACAGTGGATCGGCTTTTTTCTACTACTATTTCTGTGCTCAAAACTCATGAAGTGACTTATTTGTCACTATTCCATTGTGGTACGAAATTGATCGGGTTCATATAGTTACGCATCGTTGCTATTGTTTCGTATTCACGGTTCGTTGCACAGCACACGGGCAATCAGCGCCCTCTCTCTATTACTATTTCAACCACTTGCTTAAGCATAATGTGAGCAAGCATTTTGTAGCACCTGAGACCAGCAAATATATCACCTCACTCACCTGTTAACTATATGGAGATGATGAAGAGCTCTATGGAAAATTTACTGAAATACTAAATATTTTATGAAGTACACTTATCTCTGTTATTTTTTTATTACTATAAGGAAAAATGATTGGTACGATGTCTGTAATATTGTTGAAATTTTTATAGAAATCCAGAAATATTTGCTAGTATTCTGTATTGTGCTGTAACCGCTGTAGCGCTATAGAATCTTTTGTATTTTCTTGTTTAAATAGAAAATACCATATGTTAAAAAAAGATTATATAATACTATAGAACTTACAGAAAATACAGAATACTAACAATAGCTTCTATAGCGTATTTCGTACCCAATCTCTCCTATTTACACTACGTACCCCACGTAAAAATCTCATTTCCACAGCAGTCATTTTTCGTTTATGCTTTTGCAACCAAACCCAACATTCACTACTCTATTCATCAACGTAGCACCAAAACTGCATTGTATATACTCAAATATGAGTCAAATGTATTAAAAAATTGACAAATTTGAGTATCAATATTTTAAAAACGGTTACAGATAGGTATTCTTTTCTTACGAAATTAAAAACTGTATATTTCAATATAAAATTTAGCAATACCAGAAATTTTATTTTTTGTCACAAAATCTTTGAAAAAATTTACATTATCTTGATTAAAGTTTTTTTATTGACATATTTTATTAAACTTTAAGACAATTTTAAAATCATGAAACAAACAATATTGTGTCTAGAGAACATGAACTTATAAATTTATAATTTAGTAGAAAATGTTTTTAATTATATTGTATACAAAATATTTGGGGCAAATTTTTTGTATAATGTAGATTTCTTGCAAAACTGTTTATGTTAGAACCAGATTCATAATAAATACTTTAACTAAAGTCGACTTTGAGCTTTAATAAAGGCTTTGTTTTATTGAAAACAACAAATAATTTTATCATTAGAAGTTGACAAAAAAGCATCGTTTTATTGACAACTATAATTATTATTATAGTAGAATTTAAAATCGATCTTTTTTGGTCGGTTTAAAATTGACTTTAGTTAAAAAATTTATTATTATTAAACCGTCTGTTAATTTATGTCCTTAAGGGGGCAAGTAGGTTTTTTTAATGAAAAACTAGCCCATTTTCAGGAATTATTTTTACTGTACAGGGAAGGCCTAGAGCAATGCGACTTTTTTCATCATGTAAATCGTTTATTGACTTGTATGTCGGATTTTTTTGGTCATCTCCTCTCCCCAAACTTGACCCCCCACTCCGCTTCCCGTAAGCCATGTCCGGAATTTGGAGGTATGTGGTTCCAGGAATTCCTCTGCACTGCTTCATCTGAAACAAAAACCGTTTCGGATTATTGAACTTGAATATATTCCCCATCGTTTGAGGGATCCTTTTTTGAAAATTCGATTTTGTCGCAAAATGGCGGACTCTTAAAAAAAAAGTAGTCAATTTCGACCTTTTTTTCTGCTTTCTTGGATGATAAAAAATAAAAATAATAAACATTTTTTAAAAAGGATCCCTCAAACGATTCCAAATTCTATTATCTTTTTGCTGGCAAAAAATGAGACAAATCGGTAAATATGTTCCAGAGATAATCCTGGAACCGACAAAAAAAATCTAGTTCCAAGAAAAACGCATTTAAAGTTTCAAAATAAGTTTTAAGTTAGAAAAGTAAATTTTTTTCACTTACATGTAATCATCAATTCCAGGGCCATATAAGCATTCCTCTTGTTTATCTTGGGTGTCTATTTTTAGGGACAATCTCTGCCGAATCCATGCCTCTTGTGTAGAATGATCCGTTCTTATTGCTGACTGGTGGCAGCGACGAGAGTCATATGAATTAGGGTACCTCACCTAAGCGAGTTCCGGAGTTTCGCGACAAAAATCGCTGTAACTTTCTTAATTATTAAGATTTCGAAAAACGGTTTATTGTTTTTAATTCTTAAAGGATATCTCTATAAGAATTTGTAATTAAAAAAAAATCAATTTTTTAAAGAAAAAAAACCTACTTGCCCCCTTAAGACACTATAATATTTATTAGTTGAGTATGTTTAAATCAAATAGGTAATATTTGATTCCGCTAATCAGATATCTCATGCATATGGTGTGATAATGAATTGGTATGTGTCCACACATGAGACGATATTAAACAAACATATAAGACTTGCGACTTAGTAATTATAGGTAATTATATATACAGTGTGTGTGTGTGTATGTATGGTGTTGGATGTGTGTTTAATTAATAGTTGTTACATCGTCAACATACAAGCCGTGATGTTTTCACGCCCCTTCGATATCTTAACTTACTTGTTCCCCTAAGACAACATCTATTTTAAATGAAGATGTGTGTAAATATCTACCGTACATGCATAAGTATCATGTGTTATAATTATAAGTTTTAAATTATTTACACTACTTGAAATGTCTTAGGATAAAGTTAGTAATTGTCCACTATTTTTTTTTTATTAGCAATCGAAGAAGAAACTACTTGTACAAGCTGGTGTACAAATTAATTAAAATTCTTTCAAATCTTAGTAAAATCAAAATAAAAAAGTTTTAGGTTTTAGTTGTGTATTATTTTTAATTTAATCAACATTTCAATAAACTAAACCTATATAATCATCAGGAAAAAATAAACAAATGTTATAAATAATAAACAAACAAAACTAGGTAATAAAATACAAGTAATTATATTATACATTTTTATAATTTATTAATTAAATTAATAATAATACAGATGTAAAACCGAAGGTTTTTAAAATTTTAATATGAGTTCTACAAGATGTTATACCTATTCTCTTAGTGAAATTTTTGAAAATCATAGTAAAACCAATTGGTTTAACAAATTTTTTTAAAATCATATCAAAACTCGAGTAAAATTTCCATAATCCTGGAAATTTCGTATAAAATCCATAAAAATCTATGAAAACTCACTACAATCATACTTAAAGTTTATACAATCTGCATGGTATAAAAAATTGAGGAAATGGTTTTGTTAGCAATTTAGAATTTGCTATAAAAATATTGTATTAATTTAGATAAAAGAATAATATAAGATGATTAAAATAAAGAAATTTGATTATAATGAACAAAATATCTTAATCAAGATTTTTCACGAAAAACTTTAAGAACTATAGATTTAACATAGTAAAAAAATTTTCAGAACTCATTATATAGAATAAAATTGCTTTAGGTTCAAGTTTTGTATTAGAATTTATTTATAATCAATTTTTGTCAGGAAAAAACTGATACAAATGACATTAAAGTAAATAGTAGTACATAGAAATAAGTTAATAGGTAACAAGTAAATGACTAGATCAGTGATTCTCAACCACTGTGCCGCGGCACTTTTGTGTGCCGCGAAATTCTTGAAATTTGCCGCCAAATTTTAAAAATGTAAACAATAAAAATTATTTTGTATATACTTTTATACAGCAATTTCTTGAATTTATATATTTGCTATGCAGTATTGTGTTCTCAAACTTAAATAAAACGTATTCAAAGGTAATAATATATGATTCGTCTTTTTTAACAATTTTTTAGTATTTTTATAAGTATGTAAAATTCTTTTAAACTTATCTTATTGTTAGTGTGCCGCCAAATTTTGGAATTGTTAAAAGTGTACCGTATCAAAAAAAAAGGTTGAGAATCACTGGACTAGATCATAAAATTTTATAGATTTTTAATAAATGGAATTTAAATTTTATTTAACTCAATGCCTTCACAGTGATTGACGTTGTCTTCTTCCTTACAAATTTCAATTGCTTCTCTTATCAATCTACTAGATTTTTTTCTACTTTTTTAAATAATATATTTCTTATAATATGCATTTTTTGATAGTTAATGTTTACTATTACTTACTTACTTACATTATTAATTTTTTCAATAATTACTTAACATTTTTTGCCTAATCAAAATTTTGTAAATATATTTCTCAATAATTTATGATTAATCACAAAATTGCATTAATTGCTATGATTCAATAATTTTTCATTATTATTTTTTCAGCATTATAACTTGATTGATTTTGATATATTGTAAACTAGAATAAATGAATGTAATCTCAAATTGCGACATATTCTATTAAAATTTATCACATTACAAATCCAAAACTTTTTATAATGAGTTACATACAAAAAATGCTGAACAATTGTATTATAAATATATGCAATAAATTTCTATAATATTTTAACTATAAAAATGTATAATCTAAAGGATTATTCTTAAAGACAACGGTCCCATGATGGCACAGACGTAACTTTAGCATAACGTACTTTGCGTATGTAATAAAATATTAACAGGAAATTGAGTTTTAAGTGCATATGCTAAGTTGGTAGTTTTTTCAACTCAGTACATGCGTTTGAAATATCTACTATGGCGAATATCAGATAGAAATGCTAGCTCAGAAATACCTAATCCCACTATCATTGTAAACTGATATTTATAAGTCGTATGATGCGAAATTAACTTTGCAACGGTGTCATAATTTATCAAAAGTACTTGCTAACGATTTAACTATTATGTGTATACACAGGGTGATTTGAAAATACTAACTTGAAAATCGCTTGCTTTCATATACAATTCTTGTACAGTATTATTATTTTTCTTGAGAATACATGAATTTTTTGCACAATTTTTATTATTTCAAACTTTAATTTTAATATTTTGTACAGAATTTAATAAAAATCTATTAAAAAGATCATTTTCAGATTTCTAATTATATTAGATGAAATATTAAATGCAACAATAGCTGATTACGTTTGCTATATTGAACTAATGTAATTAGATATTATTACTAATTGCTGCTGAAATGAAAAGAGTTTGTGCCACACCCTTATGGATAGATGCCGTAATTGCATATATATGTTGTATATATTTCTATATTATTTTTCGTGAATTTATCTTATAGTTTTCGATTATTTATTAATGTAAACTTGATTTAAAAATATATATAAAAAAAACTTTTTAAAAACTACGCTTATATTTAAATGCACTAAAAAGAGGAAAATAAATTTTTTCTTGGTTATCCAAAATTTTTAGAAAGAAATAAAAACGTGGAGCGCTTAATTATCATTGCGAAATATATAGTTTCCTGGCGCTCCACGCTTTTATTTCTTTCTAAAAATTTTGGATAACCAGGAAAAAATTTATTTTCCTCTTTTTAGTGCATTAAAATATAAGCGTGGTTTTTAAAAAGATTTTTTTATATATTTTATTTTCTGCTCATATCTTGTAATCGGTTTTAAATGCCACTTCACCTTTATATATTATAATATACTAATACTAGATATAATTGACTATTTGCAAAAAGATAGACTGCAGTCTTATCTTACCTTTTAGAGTGCGATCCGAGAGCACTATGTCAAGTTTTTTTTTTGTTAAAATATTGTGTTGTCTCCTGGAATAAAACTACATGCAAAATTTCAGTGAGATCAGATGATAGGAAGTGGTCTAAAAATTTGGTTACAAGATTTGACCGTGACAACAACAGAGTGAGTTAATATAAGCGTGGTAATAACAACTTGATTTTAACGAATTTGTATATAGATAAAAGAAGTAATGTTAGTAAATATTATCCAATTTTAAGCTGGTATTCTGTATTATTCTGTAATTTCTATAGTACTGTAGAATATTTTATCTTTTTTTTTTAATAAATTGAAAAAATTGCACATGTTAAATAATACTATAGAGCTTATAGAATAATACAGAATTGCAGCATAAGTCCCATTCTGATTGTCGTTTTACTTGCTGTAAAAATTAAAAATGTGTCAAGTATTTGGATTGATTAAATTCTTATGCTTTGTGTGTAAAACAAAAACGGCATTCTGAATCAGTCTTTAAATAGACAAATCATTTAAAATAAAGCCATATAGGTAATTCTAATTAAATGAAATAAATATTTATTGTATTAAGATCTTAATGGGTACAGATACTCTTATCTAGAAATTCAAAACCGAAAACAATAAAATTAATTAGTATTTTATGTAATAATCATTTCAGACGTTCGTTTGATATTCAAATTATATTAAAATGAATCAGCGCTGTTTATAAAACAACTTTTACTTCATTGAATTATTTATGTTTATTCATTTTTAACTCCTACACTAAGAACAACATTAAATATATTATTAGTAATTAAATATTATAGATCTCTTATAATTTACAAAAAGACGATATGCAGAAATAAAAACAGAGTTTACATTTAGTTCCTTTAAAATCATCCGCTTTTGGAGTTAAACGAAAGCATTAAAATTTTCATTTCAGATGTAATTAATAAGAAAATTTAGTAATTACATTTCGGATTAATTTAAGAAATGTTATAGAGAAATATTAGGAGACAATAAAATACAAATATTTAATAATAATAATATTAATAATTGCCTTTATTTAGCATTTGCTATACATTAATCTTACAGACAGAATTAAATTTTACATATATAAAATAAAATAAATGATAAATAAATAACAAATAAATGAATAAATGAAAATGTGTGAAATAAATTTACTACAAAATATGAATAACGTACAATATATAAAATGTAAAAACAGAGATATATGTAATAAGAAATATATATAATATAAAATCAAGAGATTAATTTAACCTTAACTTAATTATTTGCACTGTAATATTCTTTAATTAATTTCTTAAACATATTTACATTTGTACTCCTTATATTTTCAGGTAAATGATTATATTTTGTAGCTGCCTTAAAAAATAATGTATTTTGTCCTTGTTTTTTATTTTTATGTTCTAAGCAAAAATTTTCTCTATTTCTTGTGTCATATCCGTGTATATCAGAGAATAAGTTAATTGTTCCCTCAAAGTAATTTGGTAGCGAATTTAGTTTATATTTGTGAATGAATATTAGTGCATTTATTTCAACCAATTTAATTTTTTAAGCATTTCTTTTGTACTAGTTAACCTATTAGGTACATTTTAAAATAATTCGCTTTGCCTTGTTTTGCAAAATTTGAAATTTTTTATTATTTTTTTATTTGTGTCAACTATATTATTTTCGATATCTAAAAGTGATTTATATAGATTACAAAAACTACAAAATTGGGGGATGAGAATCATATTAAAGTGCAATAGGTTTACCAGTACTAAGTTAATGCTGAATAAATTAAATTGGGTAATGATTGAAGATTTTATTAAAATACAGGCTTTAACATTTTTACAGAAAATTAAATTAGATCTTGTGCCTCAGTATTTATCAAAAAAGTTAACATCGTTTAGTGAAATTCATAATTACACTACTAGAAATAGAAATAATTATAGTTTGTCACATAAAAATAAGTCATCTACTAACAATTCAATTTTTAATAAAGGTATAAATGAATATAATAAGTTACCATTAGAGATAAAAAGTATTACTAATATAAGGAGGTTTAGATGTAAGTTGACTGAATTATTTAGAAATGACTGATTTTGATAATAGTGTATATACACATTTGGGAATATTATTGTGTTATAATTTTTGTTTTTTCTTTTTATATATTTTTATTTTAAATGTTTATATTACTTATGTATATTTGTGAATAGCTGTATTTTTTTTTTAAGCTAAATAAACGTCTATTATATTATATCATATTTGTCTCGTTTGCTAAATACAGTAAAGTTCCCATACAATAAAAATGGGGTAGAATAATTGTTTTATATATAATTATTAATAATTATTTAAATAAATTTTTTTTAATATATTTACCACATTTTTAACACGGACTAAAAAGGATAAAATAATTTTTCCTAGCCCCCCATACAGATTTATAATCCCCATACAAAAAAACGTGGATCGCATTGCAATAAATAATAATAAGGAGTGTAGGGAGTTGCCCCACATTTTTCTCTATGGGGTTATAATTTTCCGTATTTCTCCGATTATTTTCTGAAAATATTGTAATAATATATTTTAAATAAATAAAATATGTTATGACATTGTTTTTATATAATCTTTCAATATTTCGCTTTAAAATAGCAAATTGTTTAAATTGTTAGTCAGTTAAGATGGTTTGGACATGTTGAGCGAATGTCTAATGAACGTTTGGTTAAAAAGATTTATTTGAATGATTTTGATGATATACGTTTGCGTGGACGTTCGATGAGTAGTTGGAGTGGTATGATTGAGAGTGTTTTGCGTGAGCGAAAGTTTCCAAGCAGTAGGAATAAAAGAGCATGTATGAGAGGAATTATGAATGTGGATGAAGCGAAAGTTGCTTGTTTGGATAGGAATGTTTGGAGGCGATTGATTTCGGGATGATGAAAAGAGTTTGTGCCACACCTTTTTGGATACATGGCGTGATTGTGTATATATGTATGTATATGTATGTAAAATAGTAAATTTTACTGACTGCAACGATTCAATTATATCATTGATACTGTTTATCATTAAATTAGCTTGAAATAATTGTAACAAACATGTTAATTAAAAATTATCTGATACATTATAGGCAAAATATCAGAAGCATCCTAATATATATTGTTATCAAATGTAAGCAATCAAATTTTGCTTCGGTTCAATAAACTGTCGCTGTATTATTTTCTCTTAATTGTTACCATCAATTGAATCTGTTCTATTGTTCATTTTTTTTTGCGTTAATCATTATCATCAATAGACAAGATGCTTTTGTTTTTCTTTTTCTTTACCGTGTTTCATTTGTTTCTCCTTTTTTTTTCAATTTAGTAGCGGTGTACCGTTACTCATTTTTTTTTATCTTTATTTTCTCCAACGCTTCTATAACGATCGTGCACTTGTTTTTGATCAAATTAAATTTTGTGGTAGTATTAATTTATCATGCCTGTCTACTTGTTGCTTATTAAAATTTCTGTTTATACTTTGTAGTTTGGCAAACTGTTTTGCTATTATTATATAGTTTGTTAGGAATGTCAATGACATAATTAGATCCTAATAAGTACTTTTATAAGTCTGCTGAAGTTGATCTATAAAGTTTGAGTGACATAAATGAAGTATTTATTATATTATTGTCGATATTATGTCGTAAATCTAATTGGTAATTAATTACGAAATAATAATAAATATTTTTTTTACTTTAACAAATTTATAAACTTGAAATAGTATATTATGTTACGTAGAGTAGAAAGCAAGCTCAGATATTTGTGGTTGATACAAGGCAATCTGGGCGAAACACAAAAAGAGCTTTCTATTTCTAGTGACACATACTATTTTTACTTTGACATTGTAGAGTTGTATGTATTATTTCTATTTGTTAGGTGATTTGTGAAAATTAATGTTGGAGTGGTATGATTGAGAGTGTTTTGCGTGAGCGAAAGTTTCCAAGTAGTATAGGAATAAAAGAGCATGTATGGGAGGAGTTATGAATGTGGATGAAGCGAAAGTTGCTTGTTTGGATAGGAATGTTTGGAGGCGACTAATTTCGGGATGATGAAAAGAGTTTGTGCCACACCCTTTTGGGTACATGGCGTGATTGTGTATGTATGTATGTATTCTTTGTACTTCTTCATACATTTTCAATAATCAAATTCAAATTCAAGCGAAAATAAACAATGTAATTGTCAATTAACTTAACTTGACTTAATAATTTTTAATATAACCGTCGGAAATGTCAAATTTAATACACCCTGTTTCTTTGGTCGAATTATGCAGTTTCTGACTATCCTGGACCGGTGCACATTACATTTCTTGCATTTCTTCACACAATTTTTAATTTTGCTTTTTTATCTTATCCTATTGAAGGACATTTTCAAGTCTACATTTGGTATCGAATATTTTAGATATTTTCTGATATTTTGTGAGAAATTAGATTGAATAAGAATTTAAAAAAAACATTTTCTCTTTAAATATACTATTCGAAATAATCTATTAGGTATATTTTCAAAAGTTAAAATTAAAAAAGAAAATAAAAGGCTTTAGGATTTTGTTCTGTATTAATTTTAATAAAAAATCGACATACTCAACATACTCATGTACATACTCTATGTACTTCATTATCAGAAAAAATGATAAAAATAATTAGTACATTCAATTGTTGGTACTATCAGTATTCAGAAGAATATTTAAAAAAAAAATAAGGATGTAAAAAATAATATTACTCTCGATGTAAAGTTCTACAAATCATATATTTTATAGAACTTTACATCGAGATTATTAAAAGTAATTAAATTTATTTTTACACTGAGAGCTAGTAGCATAAAACATTGTTAATTTAATTATTGAGGAAACTAGACAACTAGATTGTCAATTGTTTGTGAAGCGCTACATTCATTTTAGTTAACTCATTGATTGAGTTAATAACGTTATAGTCAACTGTCTCTGAAACAAACAGAAAAACAAATCTTCAAATACTTTTCAATGAAGCACCGATGTAGTAGATATAACTCTTTACTAAATCAACATCAAATACCAAAGAAATAATCCATCCGTATCCAAACATTTCCGTAAATTTAAAAACACGACAAGTTCACTACTTTACACCCCATTTTCCGTACCCTTCGGACATCTATCATTGCAATGCTATATCCCCGGATAGGTTATGGGCCCCGGCAAGTTACAGGCCCCATCTCTATGAGGCCCCCAAGCTCCAGCATTAGATGCGAGACCATCTCTTTACGCTGGTGATTCTCTGTGTTCATCGGACGGTCTTGCTATATTCCGAATGGCAGTTCAACAATGAATTTCTTGAAGCGTAACAGGCCACTAGCCGCATAAATAACCGTTGCCCGGATCAGTACGCCTGGGGGTTCGCGCCGCCTCCACGCGCGGACCCCACCGTTCGCGCATTGCATTCTTCGGCCCCTTTTCTGCACTAGGAAGTACCAGCGCAAGGTATTTGCTCTACGATTCACTACATTGCATTCTTTATTTTGATGTTTTTTCTTGGTTTTATATTTGTACGACGAGTTGAGGAAGTGAAATTTTGTACAAATCAAATATTAACTTTTATTATTTCTAGAATTTATTTTGTAGGTAATTTGTTAAAATATAATTTGTTTAAGTTTAGGTTGTGTTAATTTGTACATACATACACAATTACGCCATGTACCCAAAGGGGTGTGGCACAAACTCTTTTCATCATCCCGAAATCAGTCGCCTCTAAACATTCCTATCCAAGCAAGCAACTTTCGCTTCATCCACATTCATAATTTCTCATACATGCTCTTTTATTCCTACTACTTGGAAACTTTCGTTCTCGCAAGCCACTCTCTCAATCATACCACTCCAACTACTCATCGGACGTCCACGCAAACGTATACCATCAAAATCATTTATTAGACATTCGCTCAACATGTCCGAACCATCTTATCTGACTAACACCAATGTTGAAACGTCGTTTTTATACAATAATTAAACAGAATCTAAGCTTAAAACAGTTTATATTTAAACAATTAGTTCTGAAAAATATTTTACTATGTTATTATAGAACTGACTAACTGACTTTTGCTACAACTTTTTTTTCAATTTCACACTCATTATACACTAATCTATAATCTGTTTGTAATATTACAAATTAAAAGTAAGTATTTGACATTATCTGATGTTTCATTTGAGAATATTGAAATTGAAAATGTCAAAAAAAAAATGTTAAACATTTCTATATTTCTGAAACAAAAACAAATTGGATAGTAGTACTTGTAACAGTGTAACTTTCGTTGAAACCTACAAAATGTATAATTTTTACATTTATTTTCAAAAGTCTTCTTAAAAAAAGTATCTAAAATTGACTCTTTTTTTTTGTTTAGGGGTAAATATTACACATTTTGTAGGTTTCAACGAAAGTTACATGTGTTACAAGTACTAACATCTAATTTGTTTTTGTTTCAGAAATGTAGAACACGAGTTTTATCTGCCACAATTGGCAAATTTAAATTTTAAATTTAGATCTGATCATTTTGACGCCATTTTTCTTTAATGAAAATCTGACTAAAAAAAAAATAGCGCTTAAAAATTTAATAAATACACTTTCCAACGGTATAATTGATGTTTACTGTATTTGTTGTAAAAGTTCCCAAAAAAAATGTGAAAAAAAACACCTAAAAAATCAATGCTACAAACGCGAATATACAAATAAATATTATGAAAAAAACAAACTACTTAATTAAAAATATCATATTAGATATGCTACAAACGCGAATATACAAATAAATATTATGAAAAAAAAAAACTACTTAATTAAAAATATCATATTAGATATGTGCAAGTTTCGGTAAATTATTGTATAAAATTATTATCATCTTGCAATTAATATGATATGCTCTATTAATAGCCACAAATGTATATAAGTTTTACAACAAAATTCCGATGTGCTATATTAATCTGCAAACAATAATAATTATATTCACACAAACATTCACAGATTCACACATCATGTCTAAATAGGTTCTAATAATAATTTCAAAACTACCCTTTCATTTCATATCACACATATTCCCCCCACCCCCTTCCCCTCCATTTTACACACATATGTAAACATCCATCCCCATACACGTAGAAGCATTCGTAACTCGGGTCGTCGTCCATACGACCGAAATCCGTCGACGTCTATTGATCAGCAGGCGTCTGGAACCGGCGCTCTGCGTCGCTAGGCAACCAGAGCTTGTCCTACCCCTATATGTGTATACATTCCCCCTCCCCCACCCCTCTTGCAACCCTCGCATTCTACTCTGACGATTTCAACGGCACTAGGTATTACCGCGAACTCCCAGTGACCTCTTTGATATGGGGGTGACCGCGTAACTATGGTAAAACAATTTTTTTCTTCTTGTAAATATTAGTTTTTCAAAATTTAATTATTTTATAAAGATTTTTGGAAATATGTTATAGTTATTATAGCGAAAATTTATGAATAATAAATTTGATATAAATTAACATAGTAAAAAATCATTCAGAACTTTTCAGAACTTCTGATTAAAGTTCTGTTTAATTTTATAGTAAAATTCAACGTTTCGATATACTAAACATATCTTCATCATCATAACATTGAACAAAAAATGTTCATAAGTTTATATCTGTGAAATAAACTAAAATAAACTGAAGTTTAGATTTTTCTCTGAAAATTTCGCAAGTTACTCAGTCGTTGAATGGGCTAGCTAAGCTAGCTAAAGCATCAATGAAAGTTAACTATAGACACGTGTTAAGAACTTTAGGATCTCGTCAGTATGGTGATTTGATCAGTGTCAGAAGACAACTGAGTAACTCGTGAAATTTTGAGAAAAAATCTCAACTAGTTTATATCATCATCAGAAAATAATATATACAAATGACATAATAATAATAAACAAACAAAACAGAGAAACAAATAAAATTTAACATAGTAAATATTTTTCAGAACTCATTGTATTAAAATAAAAACTGTTTTAGGATTAGATTCTGTTTAATTATTTTATAAATACGACGTTTCATCAGGTCAAAATTTATCATACATACATACATACACAATCACGCCATGTACCCAACAGGGTGTGGCACAAACTCTTTTCATCATCCCGAAATCAGTCGCCTCCAAACATTCCTATCCAAACAAGCCACTTTTGCTTCATCCACGTTCATAATTCTTTTTATGCATGCTCATTTATTTCTACTACTTGGAAACTTTTGCTCACGCAACCCACCCTCTCAATCAAACCACTCCAACTACTCATCGGACGTCCACGCAAACGTATACCATCAAAGTAAATAACAGTACATAGCAACAAGTTACTAGGTAACATATCTAAGTAACTAGATTATAATAATTATAGATTTTTAATTAATGGAAGCCAAATTTTATTTAACTCAGTGCTTTTACAGTGATTTTCTTTATAAATCTCTATTGCTTCTCTTATTAATCTGCTGCTAATATTGATTGGTCTAGTAATTATTATTGTATCTTCAAATTTTACATCATGAAGATATTCTAAATCACGTTCAGCAATAGCAGATTTATTTGGATTGATTTTTTATGTTCTGTCATAAAAAGAATATAAAAGGTCAATCATATATAATTGGCGAAAAATGATATTTCACTGGCTAATTTTAAAATTATTCCAAAGATTATTCTACACCTAAATAATATTCATAAACAGTTTATTAAACATATTTTAACTATTCTGAGATTTCGTGCTATGTTTGACAAGTTTTATAGAGTGTAACATAACAACAATTCTGCAAAATTTTACAATAGTTATTTTAATAATTTGTTATACTTAGCAAATAAGTAGTTTTATGTTTTGAAATAATTAAATTTATAATGTATGAAACAATTAAATAAAGCAAGGATTCAACCTGATAACTATATATTACACTATTTCTAAAATTTCACATAAAAGATAAACATTGGATACTCATCTTTTCGAGACATTTCTAATTCTTCATATTAATAAATAATATTCAAATAAATATGTACATTTATAATACAAATTAATGTAAAATATGTACAGATGTTTGAAAACTTTTGATAAAGATCTGAATTACCAGCTCAGTTTTCAGTAGTAGATGGCAGAATATCCCGTTGTGCACAAAATACGCGCAGTTTGTTTAAGTTTCTGTGAACTTAAAACTTTCGGGTTTATTCGAAAACTGCTGGATGGGAAAATTAAATTTTCTACACTGGAATTAACACGAAAAATATGGAGTTACTCTATGTTTGTGAATTATTAAGTTTTTCACTAATTTTATGAACAAAGAATGTTTTCAATTCTAATAAATTTCATTATTGCTAACATATACATACGCAATCACGCTATGTGTGTGTGTGTGGAATGAAAAAAATATTAATTATACACAATCATGTTTTCATTATTCGGTATTTGGCCGAATATTTGGATGAAATTTGTCCGAAATTGCCATGTGTATGTAGAATAAAAAAAATTTATTTGTATTTTATAATTTTGTATGTATATTATGTATAATAAATTCGGTATACGATCATGTTTTCATTATTCGGTATTTGGCTGAATATTTGGTTGAAATTTGTCCGAAATTACTAATATATATTAGGAATGGAATCGAAGCCGAATAATTATTCGGTATTTGAACTATTGTACTATGTTTTTTACCACTTTGACTGCAAGGAAAAGTGGTATAGCGTTTGGTACGGTGTCTGTAACATTTTTAAAAAACAAAAAAAAAATGTATAGAAATCCTTCATATAGCCTCTAGATGACGAATCTGAACTTAGTTTATGTGGGTGTATGGATGTGCGTCGTCAGCTCGCTCAATCGCTCGGTCGTAAGTCAAAATTTTGTGGCCGCAACTCCTCCTAGACGAATCAACCGATTTTAATGAAATTTTCAGGATAAATTTGTCTAGCACCCAAGATGGCCATGTGGTTTTATTTTTTTCCAATGTTGCCAACTTTCCGAAAAAAATACTAAAGTTTTTAAAAATTTATTATGGCCATGTTATTTAACTGATTTTACTCAAATTTTCATATAAGATTTTCCTAGTATTTATATAATTTATGTAATTTTAACAAAATACAGTGTTGCCAACTTTCAGAGAAAAAAATTACTGAAATTTTAAAAAATTTATTATACAGTGTTGCCAACTTATCAAGAAAAAATCCCACAAATTTTTAAAAATTCGTTGTGGGTACATTATTTATTCGATTTTGATCAAATTTTCAGAAAAAATTTTCCTAGTGCCCACATAAATTATAATATTATTAAAATACAGTGTTGGGAACTTTCCGAGAAATGTCAAAGTGGTCTATATATGGGTTTACCCATATACTTCTAATTTTGTATTATTTGGTATATTTGGTCAAATATTTGTTTTGTAATTTGGCTGACTATTCGTTGTTCAGCTATTCAATTGAACTACTATTCGTCAAATAACTAATATACAACAAATAAAAATCATATATTGAGCATGTAACAGTTTTGAAAATTAGAAGTTTGCGTATATTTAATACTTTAACGCTGTAAGAAATAGGTTATGTTTACAATTTAATGATTGTCATAATTCAAAAATCGAGCTTCTTACGACAAATCAAAATAGAATATATTAAAGTAACTTTAGAATTTTTTCTATGTCGCATTTAATATTACAACTTCTTATTCCAAGAATATTATTACAATAAATCTACGTGGGCGATGATTTAAACAAAATGTAATGAAATTTTATTATACTTTTTTTTTCAATATCTTTTCCGATCTTCCACAACATTGATCATTGGAAAGAAAAACAATGATAAAACCTGGTAATAAAACACAAATAAAAATAACAGAACGAAGTATTATAATAACGATAATAATAAGAAGAAATTGTTGTTAAAACTCGGAGGCGTTTCTGGGAAAATTGCACTTTCAATCTAATCTGCTTGCACAACAGCAAATATGTTTTTAACTGTTTGACATTGCTGAGATATATATAATAGAGCAAATATTTCATTTCATTTCATTAACACCGTTTTTAATTGAATTAAAACTAACAGTAGATAAATTAACATTTTTTAATTACAGTTATGACTGATGTGTTTACGCTTACCGTTTTTTTCGAGAATTTTATGTTATTTTTTATGAGTACATTTTTAAATAAAATTTATTTGAGTTTTGTAGCACCTTTTTTTAAAGAACTTTATAATAAAATTGTTTTAGAAATATAGATAAGCACTTAATGGCTCTATTCGGTTTACCTCTATAAGACCTGTAGCGTTATAGAGTATTTTGTTTTTGGAAAAAGAAAACATATTCTGTAGTTTTAAAATGTAGTACAGAGTATAAAAATTTGTTGGATTTGCAAGATGTTAAATTACAGCTTGCAAGCAGATGGGGAAGTTTAGCGTGATTGAAGTTGCGTGTAAAATTATTTTTTCTCAAATATATATATATATATATATATATATATATATATATATATATATATATATATATATAAAATAATAACAGAAACTGTCATTAAAATTTTTGATAATTGTTTCATTTATTTGTTATTAACAATTTTTGTAAGGACATTACTGACGTCACAAGCCTATTGTGCGCAAGCGCAGAAGAGTTGGTGAGATATAATTTTGAAAACGTATGTCGTAGTAAATGTTGATTTTTGTTGATTCGGTTACGCCCAGCCAATAGCTTGTGTGGGTAACCATGGCAATGCATGTGCGTCTGTTTCAGATGTCGACATAAGTTTTGCGATGACATTACTGACATCATCACGACATGTTTTTGCATTTTTTAGGAAATCTGGGCATCTTCGAGAAAAATGATAAATTAAACATCACTTTTTAAGCCAGGTCCAACCAAATAAAGAAATAAAAAGAAATACGCTAAACTTCTTCATTGCCATTTTTATAAATTTGTACCTTTCTAGCAGATTTTCTGTTAGCTATAGATTTCACGAATTTAAATGTTTGGAATTGGCGTATAAAAAAATATTATACTTAATATTAACAAGAAATTCTAAATGGCAATTATAAAAATATATTCTTCTTTTAAGACGTCAAATATGAAATTACATTTTACATTTTTTTTTTTTTAATGAAACTCGCGATCGTATTGTTCTTTCCGTCATTATCACAAGGCAATCCTTTTCACGGTGTTTATATATACTTTTTTTTGTCTTTTTATAATTCTTTCTTCACGTAATCAGAGTTGACTAACGACGAATAAATTTTTTAATGAGTTATTAATTTTATTTTATATAATGAAGTTATTATTTCACTTTTTTTTGTTGTTGTCACTAAGTAGAAACAATTATATAGGAATAAAATAAATTTGATCTGTAATTCTGCAGTATGTAATATTTTTTTTTATAGTGTAGTTATATGATTAGAGTGTAACATTGATATTATTTAATTTTATATAATAGTAAACAAATTTTTTTGTTGTTGTAGATATATTATTAACTAACATAATTTTTACAATGTTTTAGTTTTTGAGAAAGGTGACTTGATGACTGAATGTAATGTATATATTGATGGTGCACGTTTAGAGCAGGTAGATGAATTTGTGTATTTGGGTAGTTTGTTGTCTAGAGATGGCCGTTTTGAACGTGAAATTGAAAGAGGAGAGTAAATGCTGGTTGTAAGGTGATTTGGGTGCTTTGGGCACTTATGCTAGGAATGTAAATGTTTCCAAAGAAGCCGCCCCGTTTGAGTATATACAATGCAGTTTTGGTGCCTACGTTGAGGTATGGCAGTGAATGTTGAGTTTGGTTGCAAAAACATAAACGGAAAATGACTGCTGTGGAAATAAGATTTTTACATGGGGTATGTGGTGTAAATAGGAGAGATCGGGTACGAAATAGATTGGTGTATGAGTGTGAAATTGAAAGAAAATGTTGTAGCAAAAGTTAGTGTTAGTCAGTTAAGATGGCTCGGACATGTTGAGCGAATGTCTAATGAACGTTTGGTTAAAAAGATTTATTTGAATGATTTTGATGGTATACGTTTGCGTGGACGTCCGATGAGTAGTTGGAGTGGTATGATTGAGAGGGTGGTTTGCGTGAGCGAAAGTTTCCAGGTAGTAGGAATAAAAGAACATGTATGAGAGGAATTATGAATGTGGATGAAGCGAAAGTTGCTTGTTTGGATAGAAATGTTTGGAGGCGACTGATTTCGAGATGATGAAAAGAGTTTATGCCACACCTTTTTGGGTACATGGCGTGATTGTGTATGTATGTATGTATGTTTAAAAAAGTAATTATTATTCTTCAGTCACGAGACAATTGGATAAAAAATTAAACTTTTTTTCTAATAAATCTATTACAGAAGAAATAAAACATAGAAGAGCGAATACGAGAAAAATTGAAAAATCTCGCCAACTTGATCAAAACGTAAAAGTTCCTGTAATCTCGCAATTGCACAACTATTCCGTACAATTCCATATATCACACTCCATCTATCTTCATCACACCTATATACGTATACATATTATTCCCAATGCATTCATCTTGCTCTTTCCTGGCAAAGGCATTGATTTACGCGCGTGCCCACTAGATTCCGGCTGCAGATACATTAATTGGACGACATCACGTGATTACCGTTATCAGGCCCCCATCGCTTTCTAACCAACTAACTCTTTCTCTGTCATTGCCCCCCGCCAGCTATACATCTTCTTCACGTAAAACTCTGTTTTTATTGTAGTAATTTCTTCTATTTTTTTCCCCCGTTCGGTTTGTGTAGAAACGGTAGCTGGAAGAATTTCATATCCAAGATGCAATAGCCAGGGTCGGATTTATGTTTAATAAGGCCCTAGACTAAAATAAAAATGGGGCTCTTTTGAGAGTACAATTTTATTTGCAAAATATACTTTATTACATACATGCATAACAGAAAAAATGACTGCTGTGGAAGAGAAATTTTTACTTGGGATATGTGGTGTAACTAGAGGAATCAAAAGGAAAAAATTTTGTAAAAGTTGGTGTAAGTCAGTTAAGATGGTTCGGTTATCTTGAGCGAATGTTTAATGAACGTTTTGTTAAAAGAATATATGTGATTGATTTTACAGGTATACGTTTGTCTGGACGTCCGATGAGTATATGGGGGTGGTATGATTGAGAGTGTTTTACATTAGTGAAAGTTTCCAAGTAGTAGGAATAGATGAGCTTGTATAAGAGGAATTATGAATGTGGATGAAGCTAAAGTTGCTTGTTTAGATAGGAATGTTTGGAGGAAACTGATTCCGGGATAGTGAAAACTTTATAATATTACCAACGGGATGGAAAAGTATATATATACGTAATACTATAGTTTTTTTAGTAAATTTACAGAACTTCAGTAAATTTGCTGTCAGGAATTTTTCATAAATAACTAAAATTTGTTTAGTTCTGTAATAATATTGTTGGTATAATTACACACATGTCTAGATTTACACAAGTGATGTATTTTTAAATGAATTAATTACACTTAAAATATTTTATTAATATTATTACACAAAATATGTACTAAGTTTCATTATTTTAATGAATTATTACAGCTGTAATTTTACATAATTTAAGAAATTATATAAACAATATTTAATTCTACATTAAGTATGTGATACAATTTACAGAAAGTAAGCAATTTTACATACTTATTAGGTTATTTTTACTTACTTTATGTGATTATTATGAATTATGCAATAATTACAGAATTTTGGGGTAATTTATGGTAAAATGAAATTACAGATTTTTTTATAGTAAAATTAATACAATTTTACTACTATTTTTCTGTATTTTCGCTATTTTTTTTTGTTTTTTTTATACAGTTATATTATTGGCATTTTTATATTTACGTATAGTTTCTAATTCTAGTTTCATGATTTTACACAGTTGATTTGAATTCTTGTAAAAAATTTAACGAAACAAAAAGATATATGTATTTTTTTGTTTACTTGAGGGTCCCTAATCGAGTGTGAGTCTTAATTAATTAGCTTATTGAGCTAAATTTATAAATCCTGCCCTGGTAATAACTGTTTGTATTGGTTTGAGGTTTGGATTCTAATACTGACGATCCAGTTCGGTTCTTTAGTTTAAAGTGATTACGGCTGAGATTATGTTTTGTGTCATGTTTTCGAGTAATTAATGAAGAAATCGCTGATAAATTGTTTTCAAGGAAATTTGGATTTTTATTTTGTCTACTATGTTTGCTAGTAAATGATGGATTATTATTGCTGTTATTTATATAAGATAATTGATAATAATGAAGACTTGTTTACTGTTTCTACAACCTAACCTAGAAGATGTTTGTTTTTTTAAATGCCATCTTGCGTTTTCATTTTGGAGCCATTATAAACTGTCGTGTTTTTTCGGTGGACAATAGAATATTTGATGAAACAGAGAATATATCATATTTAAGATTTTTTATTTTTGAAGTACGTGGTTCAGGTTAATATCAGAATTAAAATTCAATGGATTTAGGTTATAGTTCTGTATTAATATTTATATATTAATAATTGACGTTCGACGAACTCAATGTACGTCTTTATTCGGAAAAAAGATACAAATTATATTTACAGTAAATAACAGAACATTAAAACAACTTACTAGATAACAAAATAAGTAACTAAATTATATAATTTATAAATTTTTAATTAATGGAACCTCAATTTTGTTTAAATCAGTGATAGATGTTTTCTTTTTTTTTATAAATTTCTATTACTTCTCTTATCAATCTGATATTCAAACGCATGTTGAATATCTTCATGATGTAAAATTTGAAGGTACTGTAATAATTGCAAGACCAATCAATATTAACAGCAGATTGATACGAGAAGCAATAGAAATTTGTAAAGGAAAATATAACATCAATCACTCTGAAGGGGCACTGAATTTAATAAATTTTGGCTTTCTTTAATTAAAAATTTATAAATTTTATGATCTAGTTACTTATTTTGTTATCTGGTAAATTATTTTTATGTTCTGTTTATTTACTTTAAATGTTATTTGTATCTTTTTTTTTTTTCCTGATGAAAACGTACGTTGAGTTCGTCGAATCATCGATTATTATTAATAAATATTAATACAGAGCTATAATCTAAAGTAGTTTTATTTTAATATAATGAGTACTGAAAGATTTTGCACGATGTTAATAATAGTTGTGTTTTTTTAACATTCCACTCAGATCAGTAAATCTTTTAAACGAGCTGAGTTTTGCTGAGTGAGTTGTATTGATAAATAAAACAGTTTATTTGATAGTGACATTTAAAATCGTAAGTTCCACATATGATATAACCTAAAATATTAGATGTATTTGGATTGTTTGCGTTGATAATTTATTGCAACTCGCCGGATATCTATCGTTTGATTTCAAAATAAAATATGCAAATATATATGTCAACGTATCAAATACGTTATCAAATTTTAAACTAGGAAAATTTGAAATACGCATGTGCGCTCACTAGAAACTCAGCTAAGCACCAGCTAATATCAAACTCAGTATCGGTAAAGGGGAAGCAATTTTCACTAACTTCGAACTCAGTTACGAGACGATAAATAAAACAGCTATTATTTCAAGGTTACTGATATTTGCTGAACTGAGCTGAGTTTTTCGGTAAAAAAACACAGGTAATATCACAATGTTTTCTTATTTATTTTTTTTATAATAAACTTGATTTTATTAGCGTTTTATTTAAAAATTTAAGTGATTTAGGATTATATAATAAATTTTTAATACCGAAATATAAAATGAAGCCTAAATTAATATAGTTTTGCTATTGTTTGAGAATTATTTGAGATCCATTTATATTTAACATGGTATCCTGTTATTTACCTAATTTAATTAATAACGAAGGTCAGTAGAATAATATTAGTTTGCCGAAATTTCATTAATTACTCAGATATTGTTTGACTAATCAATTTTTGGTTAAATAAATAATTTTAAAATATTTTTCATTATCATTATATATTTCACTTAGGCCAGGTATTTTAAATTCCGAATAAGATGTGGAATAGTGAACCATAGAATAAATACTATTAAAAATATCGGTTCTTAAATATCTAATTTACTAAAAAAAGAAAAAAAAATGGTGGCAGCGACATTTTTTCAAATATAATTGTAACACATTTTTAAATTATAAAAGCCTGTATTTTCACCTCACTTCTAGAAGTGATTTTTGACAAAAGTGTTTCTGACGTTTACTTGAAATTATTTATTAAGCAATTTGAATTATTTTATTTAAATTTTATATATAATAGAAAATATCAAAAACAGCAATATTATTCATATTTGGTAAAAGATATAAACAAAATTTTATTTCGAAGCAGAAGATTTATGCACTTTTTTACAAACAAAAGAGATGGGAATACGGCCCAAAGTTTTTAATTATTTAATCATTTTAACACTAATAAAGTCACTTAAAAATTTAAATAATTTTATTTCGAGAGATAGGATTGTATGTGTCAAAATTATGAAGTTTATTCCTGTAGGAATAATAAAGTTCAACTAATATATTTTACTAAAATATTGATATATTATTTTTATATTATTATTATATTAAAATAAAACTTTAGGTTATAGTTCTGTATTAATATTTATTAATAATAAACTTTACGGCGAACTCAACGTACGTTTTAATTAGGAAAAAAGATGCAAATTGACATTTATAGTAAATAAACAGAACATAGAAACAAGTTACTAGGTAACAAAATAAGTAATAAGTAAGCCAAATTTAATTTGAATAAAATTAAATTTATTTGAATATTTTTTTAAATAAAATTTGACTTCCTTTAATTGAAAATTTAAAAAATTTTATGATCTAGTTAGTTATTTTGTTACCCAGTAACTTGTTTCTATGTTCTGTTTATTTACTATAAATGTCATTTGGATCTTTTTTCCTGATGAAGACGTACGTAAACGTCGATTATTAATAAATATTATACAGAACTATAAGCTAAAGCGGTTTTATTTTAAATATAATTTTTATTTTTTATTTTTAATGAAAAAATTATAATGTTTATTTACAAAATATTTGTTGATAACTTGTCAGGTTTAATTACTAAATTTATCAGATTTATTAATTCAGTCATTTATAATCTTTTATTTGCCAAACTTGCACCATAGATTTGTCAGCATAATATCAGTAGTAAAAAATATCTTAAATATGTATTGTAATGTAATATTTTTTTTATTATATATTACTCATTTAAATATATCAAATATATTTACCAATTTTTTTTAAGTACATATATTTTAATTAATTGTAGTACGCATTAAATAATATTATATATTATTCACATAAACTCGGAAGTTTTTTTTAAATGTTTATAAAATTTGACAGGTATATCTAGTAATTTCACGCTCTAAAAGCCACCAGAAATTTCTTATTTTTTTATTCATATCTACTATAATAATGAAACTTCAAATTTTATGGATTTATAGGCTGATATGCCGTGTTCGATCTATTCTCGTCGCAGACGTTTTGCCATACATCATAGATGGCATTTTCAGTGCTCAATCACCAAACACTGAGGATCTACTAGGTATGGCGAAACGCCTGGGACAAGGATAAATCGATCACATCATATCAGCCTAGAAAATTTTATAAATTCAATGGATACCGGCCGTGAAAGATTACTATTAAAATTTTATTTTTTAAATAATCTTTTTTAATTCGCTAAAATTCTAGTACCTCACATTTTTCCAAATTAAAAAAATATTTTTGAAGAAACAACAGCTAAAAATGAGTAAATTTAATCTAAAAATTATTTACCTTTCTCTCCAAACTTTATCCAACATCCAGAAATTCTTCATCCTGAAATTTTATTATCAATTATTGGTTTTTTTTTTCTAATATACGATCAACATTAGTGACATCTGTGGTTACACAAGCCCTCCGAACATCTCTTTGTTTACTAACTGTGCTGGAATTTGAAGGACCTTACCCATTTGGTTTGCTTCTGGGTATTAAATACAACACGAAATATGGTTCGTGTAATGCCCTCGAGTTATGTTGCTGGTTGGTTACCCTTCTCTTATTTTCTGTTAGTCATTGCTGAAGTATGTAGCTGCTTAAAGTTGGTTAGTTGAACTTTTTTTTTGTTTTTCTGTTTGTTGAAAATGTTTTGTGAAATGGATTAGTTTCTTTAGATTAGTAGAGTTAGATTAGGAATATTAATAGAATGAAATGTGTATTAAGGTTTTGTAAATTATTAGCTGGAATATGAAGCTATAGGTTTGAGATTTTGAAATATATTGTTTAATGAAATTGCCGCTGTTAATGATGTAGATCGTTAACGCAAAGAAAATATTTACCTACAATTTATACATTCAACCATACACAATCAATCAGATCTTTTTTTTCTAAAGGATGTGGCACAAACTTTATTTATTATGTCGAAATTAGTTTACACATTTTTGTAAATAATTATAATAAAATTAGTTTTCATACATACATACACAATCACGTCATGTACCCATATGGGTGTGGCACAAACTCTGTTCATCATCCCGAAATCAGTCGCCTCCAAATATTCCTATCCAAACAAGCAACTTTCGCTTCATACATGCTCTTTTATTCCTAATACTTGGAAACTTTTGCTCACGCAAAACACTCTCAATCATACCACTCCAACTACTCATTGGACGTCCACGCAAACTTATACCATCAAAATCATTCAAATAATTTTTTTTAACCAAACGATCATTAGAGGCATTCGCTCAACATGTCCGAACCATCTTAACTGACTGTTAACACGGGGCAACTTTTGCTACAACATTTTTTTCAATTTTTCACACTCATCATACACTAATCTATTTCGTACCCAATCTCTCTTATTTACACCACATACCCCACGTAAAAATCTCATTTCCACAGCAGTTATTTTCCGTTTATGCTTTTGCAACCAAACCCAACATTCACTACCATAAATAAATAATTATAATAAAATTAGTTTTCAAACTGAAATTAAAAGAAAACAAATCTAAAAAATTATATTAGACTGAATACGCATCGGTTGAATATGCACAATTAAACAAAACATTATTAGGCACATTTAGTCACGAAATAACATATATTTACTAGTTCACAATATAGTAAATAGTACAAATTTAGTCATAATTGCATTAGAAAATATTTGCTAGTTTGTGACTAAATATTTTTTATCTAATTATGTCTAACCGGTCCAGTCTTTGTATTGTTTGATTAGAGGTGCAATATATTCCAAATATGAGTCGTATAGATGCAAAACTCATTATTTGCAAATTTTAAGTTCTGAGATATTTGCAAAAAACTGTTATAGCTAAGCGTAATTGTATTTTGATGATAAAATCTTGTTACTAGATGGCAATACTTATTTAAAATCGTGAATCATTGGTTTTATACATCATTAATTCATACAAAGTAACTGTTTGCTTTCCACCAATAAAATTTTTATTGGTGGAAAGCAAACAGTTACTTTTGCATCTAAACTATTAACGCAAGTAGTGAGTTTTGCATCCAACACTAAACTTTAAAGAGTGTTTCTCATATTAAATACTGAGTTTTTTTTCTAACTAACCTAACTATCGTATTCGTTGTAAAATTCTACGTCCAAATCGCGCAAAATCTCATTTTTGACTTTTTGTCGAAAAGTGAGTTTTGCATCTATACGCCTCATATAATGTGTACCACATGTGACCATTAAAACAACACAATTTATCGACCAAAAAAGCTACCCAGAAATGATTGAACAAGAAGGGTATTCCCTTGTACATATATGTTTGCAATTCCATACATTATGACTACATACAAACATTCATACACACACAGCTACCCCCTGTTCAGATGGGGCAGGTTTTTGAATTTTAAATGGTCCCAATAAAGACCTTATAAAGTTATATACGCACACACGTTCCTGACCGAACTGCAAGGAACGACTATTTTCAAAGTTGAACTAAAATTTTATTGGAAAAAAACCGAACAAAATTGCCGCTTTTCAAAAAAAATATATATTATGTTTTTTTCTATCGTATTGAAGTTGTGGTTGACGCTGTATGTGAAGCAAGATAGATGTAGATGGGGTGAGAGGGGGTTAGTAACCATTTAGTTGGTGAACTTTGAGGGTGAAAATTGTTCGAGTTTTGTAGGTTAAAATAGGGGTTAGGTTAGGAAGGGTAGTTGAGTGACAAATTATTGTGTGCGGAAATTTATTTTAAGAATAAAATGGATCTATTTTCGGATTTTGAATGTTTTATGTTTGAATTGGTATTTTTAGTCTATATTGAAATTTGCAATTTGATATTTGAATTTTACGGTATTGATTATATTTTCGGAATATTTTAATTTTTAATTGTTGGGTAGGTTGGTGCACGTTTAGAGCAGGTAGATGAATTTGTGTATTTGGGTAGTTTGTTGTCTAGAGATGGCCGTTTCGATAGTGAAATTGAAAAGAGAGTAAATGCTGGTTGTAAGGTTTTGGGTGCTTTGGGAACTTTTGCTAGAAATGTAAATGTTTCCAAAGAAGACTGTTTGAGTATAAATAATGCAGTTTTGGTGCCTACGTTGATGTATGGTAGTGAATGTTGGGTTTGGTTGCAAAAGCAAACGGAAAATGACTGCTGTGGAAATGAGATTTTTACGTGGGGTATGTGGTGTAAATAGAAGAGATCGGGTACGAAATAGATTAGTGT
This sequence comes from Clivina fossor, assembly GCA_963966155.1. Classification (NCBI taxonomy): domain Eukaryota; kingdom Metazoa; phylum Arthropoda; class Insecta; order Coleoptera; family Carabidae; genus Clivina; species Clivina fossor. The sequence goes on along the minus strand of OZ014563.1, from coordinate 16,875,612 downwards.
ATGATGAGTGTGAAATTGAAAAAATGTTGTAGCAAAAGTTAGTGTTAGTCAGTTAAGATGGTTCGAACATGTTGAGCGAATGTCTAATGAACGTTTTGTTAAAAAGATTTATTTGAATGATTTTGATGGTATACGTTTGCGTGGACGTCTGATGAGTAGTTGGAGTGGTATGATTGAGAGTGGCTTGCGTGAGCGAAAGTTTCCAAGTAGTAGGAATAAAAGAGCATGTATGAGAGGAATTATGAATGTGGATGAAGCGAAAGTTGCTTGTTTGGGTAGGAATATTTGGATGCGACTGATTTCGGGATGATGAAAAGAGTTTGTGCCACACTCTTTTGGGTCTATGGCGTGATTGTATATATATGTATGTATGTATAATTATGCATACTGCATAATCGTAAGACGTTTTGCATTACAGTAAATGTACAAAAAAAAAAGATAAAATATTATCTTTTTCTATTCATTTAATAATTACACTTAGTAAAAAAAGACGAAAAAAGAAATGAAAAGACGAATAGATTCATAAAATGTGGTTAAATATTTTCTAAATGACACCTTCCATCACCTTATAAAAATTTACATTGACCCTTTATAACATCTTGTATATAAAAATTATATAAATTTTTACTTTTCAGGAAAAGATCATTTCACATCAATCAAAATGACATGTTGTATTGACATTAATAAAAAGAAAATCCTATTCAATTAATTTCAAATATGTACAACAAACTGATTCAAGTTTTTCATCAATCTTGAGATTTATTAATCAACAATGAATCATCAAAAAAATGAACTTTCTATTTCACTCACACACACACACACACGCACCACACACAATACATACACTACACACATCGTATCCAATCTAAAACATACTCCATAATTATATAATACCAACTTAACCAACAACAATATTTCTCTAATCCATATTGTCCAATCAATCAGGCTGGCCAACACTATGCTAATTACTTTAGCCCGACAATTATTCTGTAATTAAACAGAAAGCGAACGATACAATACTGTAATAATACAGTGGTTCTTAATCATTTTCAAACTGCAATTTGCTTTTTGTTGAATTTAATATCAGTTGCATACTTCTATTTAAAATATCTTTATGTATTTATTTTGTTACAATATTAGTTACACTGTAAAGCTTGAATTACATTATACTTTTTTTCGTCTAGATTCATATTAAGTTTGTTCAAGTTTCGTTCAAGTACGAATAGTCAGTTCTAGTATAATGTAAATCAGATTTTTGCATCCAAGTTTCTTTCAAGTTCCCTAGTATAGAAATATACAACATGCTCTATTTTCCTATTCAAGTTTTATACTAGATACATTATACGCATGCGCACGCAATTGTATTAACTTTATTTGTATCCATTTTTGTTTAAATGTGTTTTTCACTATTTGTCAAATTAAGTACTTTATATTTTTAAGTTGGCGTACTGGCAATACATACATACATACATACATACGTACATACATACACAATCACGCCATGTACCCAAAAGGGTGTGGCACAAACTCTTTTTATCATCCCGAAATTAGTCGCTTCCAAACATTCCTATTCAAACAAGCAACTTTCGCTTCATCCACATTCATAATTCCTCTCTCATACATGCTCTTTTATTCCTACTACTTGGAAACTTTCGCTCACGCAAACCACCCTCTCACTCATACCACTCCAACTACTCATCGGACGTCCACGCAAACGTATACCATCAAAATCATTCAAATAAATCTTTTTAACCAAACGTTTATTAGACGCATTCGCTCAACATGTCCGAACCATTTTAACTGACTATCAAATTTCATAATTTTGTGTCACATTTGAAGCAAGTATGCCATATGTTTACATATCAAAAACTTGCATTATGAAACCTTTGTACGTATTTTTCAAAGTTGGTTCTATTATATACGCCTGGTTAAGAACCACTGTAACAATTCCATAACAACGCAAGAGAGAGATATATCTTTCCACACGGCTGAGAATTAAACTTACTCGGTAAAATTCCAGAATGTTTTTGCTTGTCAATAATCTGGCTTGGGTGTTTATTCACGTATCTTATAGACATCGGAATGCGATCTATTATCTGTCCCGGTGTCTGTCTACAGCGGCAAAAATTATTTTCTATACTTGGGATATTATTCATTTTCAAGAGGCTTTTGCGAAATAACTACGCCAGCAAATACGAATTGGAAAAAATCATCCAGTTGTTGGCTAATGAGAATTGCTCTAATTATTTCTATAATAACATAGTAAAATATTTTTCAGAACTAATTGTATTAAATATAAACTGTTTTAAGCTTAGATTCTGTTTAAAAACGACGTTTCGACATTGGTGTTAGTCAGTTAAGATGGTTCGGACATGTTGAGCGAATGTCTAATGAACGTTTGTTAAAAAGATTTATTTGAATGATTTTGATGGTATTTGTTTGCGTGGACGTCCGATGAGTAGTTGGAGTGGTATGATTGACAGTGTTTTGCGTGAGCGACAGTTTCCAAATAGTAGAAATAAAAGAGCATGATGAGAGGAATTATGAATGTGGATGAAGCGAAAGTTGCTTGTTTGGGTAGGAATGTTTGGAGACGACTGATTTCGAGATGATGAAAAGAGTTTGTGCCACACCCTTTTGGGTACATGGCGTGATTGTGTATGTATGTATGTATGTATGTATGTATGTTTCGACGAAACTGAACGTTTGTCTAGAGATTTATAAATTATTTTATAATTTATATTGTAATTTTTCCAAAATATATTTGACATTGTTTACGTTTTTGTCAAATATTTTTGGTACTTCAGAAATTCTGTTTACAAAATTTAACAAATTAGATAAAAATATGTCTTTTTAATTTATATATTACAAAAATTTATAAAAACAAATATGTATAAATGTGCAAGGACTGTAATATATTTTTGTTGTTACATTTCTAGCAGTGATATAGTATTATTATGTGTTATGGCTGTATGTAAGAATGGACCCAACCCAAGATTCATTCTTCCTTTTCTAATGGCGGCCATAAAACATATGCTTCAAAACAAATGCCTATCGTTCGTTATCTGACGGTTTTTAATCATACGAGAGAGTTATGGATCACATACGTTACATATTCTAATCTAAAGAAACAAAACATAAACTTTATACTACCTAACTTATTATTTATCTAGTTTAATTTTTTCAAATTCAAAATAATTAGTTTACTAATATTTTGATACAGAGAGTTTTAAAATGAGAATTAAAAAACTATAAAACTTTGTTGTGAAAGATATTTTAAGTAATAAGTTAAATTACAAAACAAAAACAAGATATATTATATCGTCATTGAAACTATTTACATATGTGTCCAGTCTCAAGTTGATCGGATATGTGAAAATTGGTCAAAATTAGATTACCAGATGATTTTTTTACTCTAATTAATGAACAAGCGAATATTACGAGATATTATTAGTATTATTATATTATAGTATTATTAGTATTAGTTAAATTATTAGTATTATTAGTATTTTTTATGCTTACGAAAAAAATTAAATGGGAAAAAGAATTTTTAAAATCTACTAATAATTTTTCAATTCAATATTTTTACGATAAATATAATCTTCTAAAATATTTAGCTATAGAGAGATATTTATTATTGATTTTCTAAATTATTAATTTCCGACTTTGAAGGTAATTAAATATCCATCCTAAGAGCGATTAATTAAATTTTAATTAACGTAATATGCATGTGATGCAATTACTTTTTTTGATGAACTTTTTTTGCCTAAATATAAACTGATGAGTTAAATTAAAGTAAAACGTTAAAATGCGTTGATTTATTTAGGCTTAATTATAAATTAAAACTTCAGCTAAGAGTTAAAAATAATATGAATATTATAAATATATATATTTAATATATATAAATTTAAATTTTTTGTTGCTAATTTCTGGAATTATTACGAGTGTCATAATAGTGTGTTTCAAACAAATTTATATTAGTTTTAACATAAATTAAAAGATAATGACCCGTATTCTCACCTCATTTATAAAAGTGATTTTTTACCAAAAGAACTTTTGACGTTTACTTAAAATTATTTATTAACCATTTTATAATAGTTTATTTAAATTTTATACATACATACACAATTACGCCATGTACCCAACAGGGTGTGGCACAAACTTTTTTCATCATTCTGTAATCAGTCTCCTCCAAACATTCCTATCCAAACAAGCAACTTTCGCTTCATCCACATTCATAATTCTTCTCATACATGCTCTTTTATTTCTACTACTTGGAAACTTTCGCTCACGCAAGCCACTCTCTCAATCATATCACTCCAACTACTCATCGGACGTTCACTTGCAAACGTATACCATCAAAATCATTCAAATAAATTTTTTTAACCAAACGTTCATTAGACATTCGCTCAACATGTCCGAACCATCTTAACTGACTTAACACGGGGCAACTTTTGCTACAACATTTTTTTCAATTTCACACTCATCATACACTAATCGTATTTCGTACCCGATCTCTCCTATTTACACCACATACCCCACGTAAAAATCTCATTTCCACAGCAGTCATTTTCTGTTTATGCTTTTGCAACCAAACCCAACATTCAATACCAAATATAATAAAAATGATCAAAAATAAAAAAACTATTTACGTTTTATGAATAACAAATGCCAAAAGTTATTGTGAAATTAATAATAAAAACACTTTTTCACGAAAAAGTGTCTGTTAAAACCATTAAAACCAACAAAAAGTAATATACTTTATGAAAGCATGTTCAATTAGTAATACATTATGATATCAACGTGCTAATATTATTATATTGAAACATATTAGTGTCAAATTAATAAATTATTATTACTACATTTAATAACAAAAACATTAGAAATCGCAGATTGCATTTAATATCTTATTTTCTGTTCCAAATACATTAAGAGGAGAAATATTTCGAATACAAAAAAGTATGTGAAAAAAACGATCATAGTCACCTTAGGGAATTTGACATGCGCGCGCACACACAACAGCGGCATGCTTGACAACTAATGAATATAATTAATTGATAAATACCATGTATATAGTAACCACAGGGTAACTTTCTCTTTCTACAGAACATACAGTCGTGTATTTATAAGTGCATGCTATATTATAATCTCAATAAAAAATTATTCGTACAATATATGGATACATACCGCGTATGTAATAATGTACATATGTATAAGAATTCTTTTTAATGTTTATGAAATAATCATAATTACTTTGATTGGTTAATATTATATTTTATCTGTTTTGATTTATGGAAATTGATTTGTATAGGTTAGCAAATAAATATCTCAAAATGGTAAGAAGAAACTTATAGATGAATTTCTACAATTATTATTACATAATAATTATTTTAATTAAAAAAAAAATTAATATACCATAATTTCAATATTTATATACAGATTCCTGACCCTCATACAGATTATCCTGAAAATTTGTGATTGTGAATTTTTAATAGCTATGACAATACTAGTAAGATTTAAAACAAAAAACAGATCAATTTGGATGGTTTCGACGTATTGACTTTTTATTTTCACGGAGAAAAGGCATTCTTTGGAGTAAAGAAAATCATTTTCATTCCAATAAATATTTTTTTCAATAGTGGCAAATAAATATCTATTTGATTTAAAGGTATTTATTTATTACTAACAAATAATTATTTTACAATAACGCGCTTGTATATTTACTGTAAATAAATTTAATTAAAATAAAAAAATATATGTTATTGAAATTTATTTATTAATAACAAAGAAACGTTTTTCTCCGTGTTCTGATACCTGTTTGAAGTAGAACTAAAAGTCGATTAAGTTAATTATGTTTATTATGAAATCAGCTGTTACTAATGTAAATAATAATTTGTTTTTTTTTTTTGTTTTAACTTTATGAATATTAACATTACATATTTCTTCTATATGTATAAGAAAATAAAATAATATTTTTTATAACGTAAAAATATTTGCAATATTGTTATCACAAAGTATTATTTCGTCAGGCAAACTATTTAGATTTTCTGTCAAGATGCAACAAAGTAAATAAATTTAAATTTTTTAGACAACTTGAAACAGTTTTCTTTCATGTTCCTGAAAGCTTGCAACCTGAAAAACTATTGTGAAACTCGAGCCAAGTTTGTACTATATGTATCTTTCATTCTCTATGACATTTTAATATGTATTATGTAAATAAAATTTCAGAAGTCCTGAAATAAACTAAACTAAACTAAACTGAAACAGGCAACTTACGAAGTTTTTTTTTCTTTACCAAAATGTATAATATTCCATCTCGAAACAGTGAAACTTCACTGAAGAAGTAAAGAAGTCAGTGACTTCATCGTAATTTCTGTAAAGTGCCCTGTCATGCCGCACCAGAGTCTATTTCTCTTCATTTGATCGTCTGTTGTTTTTTTTTTCTGTTTTCTTTTGTTTTTCCTGCACCGTCTTCCTGCGTGATTTTCTTTTGTTACGCGACTATGTTTTTATTCGAGCAATGCGACATCTTTGTATATATTGTAGAACTACCATAAAATATTAAAGTAAATTTTGTATATTCTTCTTCGGATTTTTTTTAAACTAGTTATTTTTGCGTTATTGCGTTTATTTATAAATTTAATATTTGTTTAGAGTTTAGAGTAAAATTTGTTTTATATATCTGTTTACAAAATTATCGAAAGTATTTTTAATATGAAGTATATTGTTTTTAAAACGGTAGAAAAAGTTATATATTATTTTAATTTTTTTTTGAAATGTTACAGGGACAAATGTTATTTTATTTTAACTATCACTAATTTGAGAATAAACTAGTCAAACTTGATATTGTTATTATAAAATGAACAAACATTAACATATTTTTGAAATTACAGATTTTATTTTTCATTAAAATATAAGGGCTTTAGGATTTATTTCTGTTTAATTTGATTAAAAATCGATGTTTCGACGTACTCTACGTACATCATCATCAGGAAAAATTGATTTTGATCGAAGTCGACATATCGATTTTTAAGTAAATTAATACAGAACCAAATTTAAAAATGTCTTTTTATTTTATTTTTAAATTATTTTTGCTAGGTGTAAATTTTAAAACTTATTAAATATAAACTTTTTTAGCATTAGATTCTGTTTCATTATTGTATAAAAACGACGTTTCGACGAAACTGAACGCTCGACTTCATCAGGTCAAAATTTATCAATGACATTATTAAAGTAAATAACAGTACGTAGCAACAAGTTACTAGGTAACATATAAGTAGCTAGATCAGAAGAATTATAGATTTTTTAATGAATTGAAGCCAAATTTTATTTAACTCAGTGCCTTCACAGTGATTCATGTTATTCTTTTCTTTATAAATCTCTATTGCTTATCTCTAAGATTTTTTCTTTCCAGTTCTAACGAATATTATTTTATTTAAAAATAAATAAACATTATTTCTTCTTCATAACCTCAGACAGTTCCATCTAATAACAACGGAGCTGTTAAAAAAACCATCGAAAAATATATATTCACAGCTATCTTAGATCCTCGTGAAGAACAGTAAAGACACCCCTAGCTTGCTTTGGTAACATTAACGTAAATCATTGAACCGCATAAACTCGTCAGAATCTCAAAATCTCTATTCCAATACACAGTACAACATCGAGAAGGAGGTAGTGTTAGAAAATCTTCCATAAGTTAACTTTAGCTTCCGTTAACGTAACGCTAACGTAACCCTTCATTACCCAACACAACAAAGGGTTTGGTCTAGCCGGGGTACGGTCTTTCTCATCTGATATTCACCGCGAAATTTATTCACTACGCTATAAAGCCCTTTGGTCCTGAATTGTGAATACAGACGATAGAAGATCCTGAAGAGAACCAACATAAAGCAATCTGATATACGATGTTAGACTATTTTATTTATTTATTTTTTATTACTTATTTATGATAAATATATAGTAACTATGTACTATCAAATAGTTTGTTTACATTTGGAACACATCAATAGTGTAAAAATAACACTACAAAAAAATAAATACACTTGCTGTTATATAGTGCTATTATAAAGTATTATTTATACAAAAAATTAGCATCAATTTTTACACAGTTTACACAAAGAATAGTGTTGTGTTTCCAATACCAAATCCAACATATTTTTTTACTATTAATATTGTTGAACATACTAAAACAATTGCAAGATTCAACAATATTAACAGTAGATTGATAAGAGAAGCAATAAAAATTTACAAAGAAAAAGATATAACACCAATCAGTAATTTAACCGTTTGAGTGCCAAGCAGCGATTTTGCGCTCTTCTTTTACGCTCGAAATTTGCCAGCGCTCTATCTAGCTCGGTTTACGGCTACCGTTCTGTTTTAAGTAAAAATAAAATTGGAGTAATATTACACTTTGTAGGTGTGAACTTTTTATTCTTATAAACAACGATAACTATAATCATTGGAATGTTTATTTCGACTGTAAAATAGTTTTTAAAAAAGGTAGGTTATTGAATACTCAGTCGTTTTTTTTAATTCGGTTTTTATTTATTATATCTAATAAAAATAAATATCTCGACGTTTCGTGCTAAACCGAGCACTTCCTCAGGAGAAATTTATATTCAAAAATTTTTTTAAAAAATTAAAAATAATAATAATATTATATATGAAGAGATTTGTTTTTTTTTTTTTGGGGGGGATTACTAGTAAAGGTTATGCACGTGCTGTTTTTTAAAGAAAGATTTTTTATTCGAATAACAACAGCTTATTATCAGCTTAGAACATTATTTACTATAAAAGCCTTTTTAATTTTTTTGAATCTAAATTTCTTCTGAGGAATTGCTCGGATTAGCACGAAACGTCGAGTATTCAATAACCTTCTTTTTTAAAGATTACTATAATAATATATAATATGTATTTTCTCGACTGTAAATTGATAATAAGAATAAAACAACTTCTCGAGCATCAGTCAATAGTTTTATTTTATTTTATTAAAATATGGTTCGATATTTCGACCTCACTGAGGCGGGCCATCATCAGGAACAATATTTATAACAATTGTACCATTACACTACATACACTTCATTGTAAGAACATTGACATTTGACAAAAAAATAATGTCAAAAATGTCAATGTTCTTACAATGAAGTTGTAGTGTAATGGTACAATTGTTATAAATATTGTTCCTGATGATGGCCCGCCTCAGTGAGGTCGAAATATCGAACCATATTTTAATAAAATAAAATGAAACTATTGACTGATGCCCGAGAAGTTGTTTTATTCTTATAATAATATAATTAACTAAATAATGCAGAATAGGAAATAAGACAAGCGCAAAAGCGCTCCTTGGCACTTTTGGACGGAGAAACAGCAAAAACCCGTGGCACTCAAACGGTTAAATTAAATCTGGCTTTCTTTAGTTAATAATTTATAAAAAATTTATAATCTAGTTACTTGTTTTTTGTTACTTAGTGTTTTGTTGATTTATTACCACTTTGACTGCAAGGAAAAGTGGTATAATGTTCGGTACGGTGTCCGTAACATTTTCCAAAATTAAAAAAAAAATAACTAGAGATCTTTCATATAGCCTGTAGATGTGTAGAATGACGAATGTGTGTGTGTGTGCTCGCTCGTCAGTCCTCCTAGACGGTTCAATCAATTTTAATGGAATTTTCAGGATAGGTTTATTTAGTGCCCAAGATAGTCATGTAATTCTGTTTTTCAGTGCTGCCAAGTTTCTGAGAAAAAATTACTAAAGTTTTTAAAAAATTATTATGGCTATACATTATTTATTCGATTTTATTTAAATTTTCACTCTAGTACCCACATGAGTTATATAATTTAACTAATATATTTCTAGAAAAAAAATACACAAATTTTTAAAATTTAGTTTCACTGTTTTTCCAAGATTAATAAAAACTTTACAAAGAGATTCTTTAGTGTTCATAAAAATTATATAGTTTTATTATTATACAGTGTTGTCAACTTATGGAGAAAAATATAAAAATTTTATTTCTAGTTTTTAGTATTTATGTGATGATGTCAAAACATGGTTTTACCTACTCATATGCTTATAATTTTCTTAATTTATATTATTTGCATATATTTTTTTGATGATGATAATGTACGTGTAGTAAATCGGAACGTTAAATATTAATTAAAATATCACGAAACTAAATCTTAAAACTTTTATTCATATAACAAGTTCTGAAAGATTATTTAGTATGTTAATATATTATTTACTTGCGCTTTCTATGTATTTTTTTTTTGAAATCTTTTACGAACACTACATAATAATATAAATATAGCTTTAAAATAAATACACTAACATTCTCTGAAAACTCACAGTTTTTTCCTATCATTCAAATTAGTTTAGTAGTAATAACCAAGAGCCAAATACTTGAATATTTACGAGTCAATAAAATATTTTTATAGTTCTTTTCCTATGCTGGTAGATAATTGTCTTGCAATAACAGCTAACGCAATAATTACCAATTATAAATAAATAAATATACATACATATCGACGTCTCTCTGGGCAAGACAATGAACTAAAGCACTCTACATAGATATATGTCTAGACCGTATGCAAATTTCAAACAATTCGAAACGAATTTAATATAGGTTTTACTATAGTAAAATAGTTCGCAATTTAATCGGCTGATAACCGACACTAAGAATATTTAAATTGCCTTACATTTAAATCAAGTTAACTGGGCGTAGATAACTAGAAAACTATTAAATTGTTAATGTCGTAGATTTTTATGATTCTATAAAAAAATTGTTGACTCTGAGGATAATGATCTTAATGAAACATTTAGAAAATTTTTGTGTGTAGCACGCGAATAGTTATTTCAAGCAAATATAGTATTTGACGGAATCAGGACTGGATTTGAGATTAATGCGGCCCTCAGCTGAATGAAAAGTTTTTAGCACCAAATTTAACATATCGAGGTTTTTACAGATATAGTGGCGACAAGATAAAAAGATAGGGACGTCATCAATTTTTGTCACTAGGCAAATAACGTCACTCACTACTATATGAGCTTCTCGCGTACAGCAGACAGGGGCATTAATGACCCATTATTTTCCTTTTCTTGTTTAAAATATGAAATTAAATTGCCAACTAACTGTTGACATCGCCTAGACCATCTTTTTGTCATAATAAATTACAAAAATACACATTCAAAATATAACACGTCAAATGAACTAATATAAACGTACTGTGACTTTTGACATTGAAAATCAATGCTGCCAAATATAGCAAAAATAAATAAGTTGATTTCGATAAAAAAATTCAATAATATACGATATATTTGTATATATTACATTTTAATTTGATTAAAATAACATACATAAATAGTTTCAAAAAGATTTAGTTCATTATATGTAGAATAGAATAAAATTAATTTTTTTAATTTTTTTTTTTTAGAGAAGTTTAATATATTTTGCTTACATTCGTTACTAGGTTAGGTTAGAATACAAAGATTAAATTTGGATTTGTTTACTTTCAATGATAGAATTATGTTACTAACATCATCAAACATTATATATTACCGATTAAACCTATTTTTTATAATACATACATGTATACATATAAATACACAATCATACCCAAAAGAGTGTGGCACAAACTCTTTCCAGTGTGCCGAAATCACTTTTTCCAAACTCCAAACATTCAGGCAAGTAACTTTTGCTTCATTAACATTCATGATACCTGTCATAGATGCTCTACTTGTAATAGTATAAGTAATATAATACAATTAATTTTTATGTTTCTTATTCTAAAATAAATATTATTGTAATATATTCAGCCAATAGCTAATTAGCCCGAGTCCATACTAAATAAGGTGAATTTAAACAATAAATAGTTTAACGAACATATGTTTTTAATAATAATAATTTAAATTTTGATAAAGTCATATGTATAGTAATATTTCTTTTAATATTTATGAGTATAATAAAATAAATGTTAAAAAATTTGCGATAAATTATTTGAAAATTGGAAATAAAATTTTGACAAGTGTAAAAATATAAATAATAATAATACATATTAGTCATTGAACAATGTACATATAGTAAAATATAATTGTAATTAATATGTGTAAAGTAATTAAAATTAGTTTACTAAATAAATATAATTTATTTCCGTGGATAAATATAGAAAAGTGTAATAAAATATATTAATATATGACAACTAATTACACTCATATATGTTATTAATACATTTATATATTAAAATTATTTTAATTGAATTTTGAATTCAATATCCCGAAATGTACAATAGAAAAATTATATCATATATATTTAAAATAAAATACTCAAAAATAAAATTTGTATTACCAATTAATATTTTTCCCAATTTTTGAGTCTATTTAGTTTACATCTATAAGATCTATAGTATTTCAGATTGTTTTGTTTTTTTTTGTAAAAAAGTTGCCGTTTTATATTTTTTTATATCGTTTTATATCTTTTTTTTTGTACATTTACTGTAACGCTACAGATCTTACAGATGCGAACCGAATAGACCCATTATTTTAATAATAGAAAGTCTTATATTTTTTAAGTTGTAGCCACACTGTAAGAAAAGTTGCCATTTTACATAAAAACCATATTAAAAAAATTACATATTATTTCAGCAGAAAATTTTTTGTAAAAGTAATATAATTTTTTATAATATCATATTTGTTTTATTTACTGAAAAAGTAAATAATTACTTACATAAAGTATACGTACTTTATATTTAAGTAATATAAAAGTTTTCCTTAAAATATTAGTATATAATATTATATAACACTGTAAAGAAAAATCTATAATTTTACATAAAAACCTGAGACAACAGATTTACATCAGTTTCATACGTAAAACAGACGTTAAGATATTTTTAGGAAAATTTTTATATATTATATTATAAATTAAAATACATATATTTTATGTAAGTAATTACTTACTTTTTCGGTAAAAAAAAAACATATATATAATATTAATATGTAATTTTTATGTAAAACGGCAACTTACATATTAAACTGGTGTAAATCAGTCGCCTCAGGTTTATATGTAAAATTACCGAATTTTTGTGTGGAATTTTTATATTAATAGAAAACGATAAAATAATCTGTATCGCTACAGATCTTACAGATATGAACCGACTAAACCCATTAGTTGTAGTTCAACTAATTCTAAAAATCTCAAACTGCAATAATACGATCAAAATACGATGTCATATTTTTTTTCTATACGGCTAAAACAATTATTTTTAAATGTAATAAATTTATCGTACAAAGTTTTTATTGTGTTTGAATGTTTTTATAAAGAAAATTAAACGTCTACAACGGAAAACAAATGCTATCGTATTTTGTTTCGACCAATAGCTTTCGTGGAAACAACTGGGATGAAAGTTGAACTTGCTAGGACAAATATGTCCGACCATTTCGGGGTGCGATTTTTCTTTGTTTCGTTTTATTTTGCGGGGATGTTCGCCAAGTCGTACGGTCAGTTGCTGTACTATATGGATTTACTTGTATTAAATTTTATAAGGATACATTGTTTGTACAGGATTTTGTTATTTACTAGATTTATGGGACACACTGTATGCTGTGTAATACTTTATTTATAAAATATATAGAGTAATAAATTTAAAGCCCGTTTTTATAATAGAAACTTCAACTTCAAGTCGACAAAAAAGCATAAATTTTAATTCTATTATAGCATTATTACTAAACTTCTAATAACATAGTAAAAAAATGTTTCAGAACTTATTAAGATAAAATGAAACAATTTTAACTTTAAGTTCTTTATTAATATATATTAATAATCGACGTTTCGACGAACTCAACTTCCGTCTTTATCAGGAAAAATGATACAAATGATATTTACACTATTTACAGTAAATAAACAGAACACAGAAACAAGTTACTAGGTACTACTAAAACAAGATTAGAAGTATATGGGTAAACCCATATATAGACTACTTTGACATTTCTCGGAAAGTTGGCTACACTGTATTTTAATAACATTATAATTTATGTGGGCACTAGGAGATACTTTTCTGAAAATTTGATCAAAATCGAAGAAATAATGTAGCCACAATGAATTTTTAAAAAATTTTGTGATTTTTTTTTTCGATAAGTTGGCAACACTGTATTTTGTTAAAATTGCATAATTTATTTAAGCACTAGGAAAAACTTTTATAAAAATTTGATTAAAATCGGTTAAATAAAATGGTCATAATAAATTTTTAAAAATTTTGCTATTTTTTTCTCGGAAAGTTGGCAACACTGTATTTTGTTAAAATTACATAAATTATATGAATACTAGGAAAATCTTTTGTGAAAATTTGAGTAAAATCGGTTGAATAACATGGCCATAATAAAAATTTTAAAACTTTAGTAATTTTTTTCTCGGAAAGTTGGCAACACTGAATATTGACAAAATTATGTAATTAATGGGAGCCTTAGGGAAATCTTTTCTGAAAATTTGATCAAAATCGGATAAATAATGTAGCCAATATGAATTTTTAAAAATTTTAGTAATTTTTTTCTCGGAAAGTTGGCATCACTGGAAAAAAACAAAATCACATGACCATCTTGGGCACTAGACAAATTTATCCTGAAAATTTCATTAAAATCGGTTGAACCGTGTAGGAGGAGTTGCGGCCACAAAATTTTGTCTGAGGACCGAGCGAGCGAGCGATCAAGCGAGCGAGCGAGCTGACGACGCACATCCATACACCCACATAAACTAAGTTCAGATTCGTCATCTACAGGCTATATGAAGGATTTCTATACAATTTTTTTTTTTTTTTGAAAATGTTACAGACACCGTACCAAACGCTATACTACTTTTTCCTTGCAGTCAAAGTAGTAAAAATATTAAATAAATTCTTAAGCTAGAATTAAACTTTATTTTATTACAAATATAACAAATAAGTAACTCCATAGGTATAATTTGAATATTTGCATCCTGGTTGTACGGATATAAAAGCATAGAAAATGCTAAAGAAGCTATTATTTAAATCCGAGTACGCCATAAAGCAAATTTTACTCATGTGTGAGTTATTGCTGCGTCCCGAGCAATTAATATTATGCGATTAACTACTTTATACTGTCACGCAGTGACGTAGATTATGGGGTTAGTTTGCAAATGTAAAAAAAAAAAACACTTTAGGATTGAAAGTGTATGCTTATCTAGGATTATATATGAACTAGCGTTTTCATACCAAATGAAAACATGTTTTGATTTATATTTCATTAGCTGTATTTATATCTATACTCTTTTATAATATGAATTTTAAAACCACTTGTTTGTTTTTCTAATATTTGAAATCAATTTAAATAAAATTTGGCTTTCTTTAATTAATAATTTACAAATTTTATAATCTAGTAATTTGTATTTTGTTATTTGTATTTTTTGATGATGATATACGTGCAGTATATCAAAACGTCGAATTTTCATTTAAAAATATACAGGACTTAATTCTAAAGCCTTTTTTATTTTAATATAATGAGTTCTTACAGATTCTTTGTTATCTTTTTATCACATTTTATTTGAGTTTTTCCTGAAAATATATGATATTACTTAACCAAACTTAATTTGGAGATAGATTACTCAAGAAATAAGTTACATTTTACATTAAATCATTTAATAAAAATACTAAATATGGAATGTAGGAAATTTTGCAATAAAAAATAATATCTCAAAAAGTCCGTTTAAAAAAGAATAATTATTTAAACTTTTAACAGTATATTCATTCTATATGCTAGAATCTTGAGAAATAACGATATTAATTAAAATAATATTTATATTATAATTAATTTTGTTAACCGCTTAAGCTAAACCTGCAGAAATTATAACAAAAACCTGAAGACTGGAGACGAATAATTGAAGGACTATTTTTAGTTAATAACCAAGTTGCAGAGATTGGAAAGCTATTGGAAATCAAAATCATCTATTTTTATTTTAACATTTAAAATATTGGAAAATTTATTAAAATCTTATTCTGCGCAAAATTTCCTTATTTTCCTATCAGAAAATTATCACCTAGCTACAAATATTAAGTCAAACATTTCAGTTAATTACCAAATTAATTGAGAATCAATTAAACTTTAAACTAATACTCCATTCCTGGAAACCAAACTCCGTTATCACTTAGTCACCACGTTTTCCATCCTCCACAATATTTCCATTTCCCAACTCATTCCATCAGCAGTCGTAACACAACAAACGGAAATTTGTTAGACGAGGAAACCGACCTTAGTTTGTATTGTCAAATTAGAATACCAACAGCTAAACACCCGGTACGGGTTTAAAGTTTTGTACCAATTTGTTGTGTAGGTGTACGGTTCAACCAGAGTTGAGACTTCACAGACAAGTGGAAGTAGAGGTGAAAGTGGCTTATGAAAAGAATCAGATGTTGAAGAAGATTATGTAGTAGCGACAGGTGCCGAATAACTGCTTCTTCGGTTATTGTTTTTAAAGTTGCAGACTAAGAATTGGACCACCCAAGGACTTTTGATATTACTTTTTCGATATGATATAATTTTGTATAGCTCTATCGCATATGTTACAAGTTTTTATAAGTTTAAAATGTTGTTATTAAAGTTTAGAAAATAAGAGTTAGTTACTGTAAATGTTGTTAATTAATTTTTTTTATTTATTGTTTTTTTAAATTGCAATATAATGAGAAAGATTTTTTTACTTTGTTCAAAAGTTTTAGATTCATGTTCTGTAACTTGGTTCTATATTTATATATTTTTTTCCTGATGAAGATATACGTTTAGTATATGGAAACGTCGAATTTAACTGTTAACCTAAAGCTTTTTTATTATAATGAATTCTAAAAGATTTCTTACTATATGTTAAAAAAAATTAAGTTCAAGTTCTGTAACTTGTTTCTATGTTTTGTTTACTATTTTTCTTTTATTGTGTTAAATATTTACATATTAAAATTCTGGGTCGAATTTTGATTTTAATAATAATTACTCTACCATTTTATAATTACAGTAAAACCCCGCTTAACGTTCCATCAAAGTAGAGCGTTATATGAAACAGCGTCAAAGGAAGTCATCTTATCATGTAAATAATTGGGTTAGGGGAAAACGGGTAGAAAATTAAAAAATTGTTCAGATATTTTGTTACTTAAGTTTATAATAATACAACAACAAAGACTTATTTCTTAAAAATATAGAAACATAACAAGTAAATGTATAAAAATATATAAATAAAATTCTAAATTACTATTTATGTTTGAGATCATTCAGATTCTTCTGCATTTCCAATTTTCTGCCTTTTTTCAAGAAGGTATCTAATGTCATTTGGGTTTCTTTTGCGCTTTGTAAGAAGTTGTCAAGGCATCCATGACACCCCGTCTTGTATCATTTCATTTTCAATAAATTGGTTCATAATTTTCGTTATAGTGGCTAAATTCAGCTGAATACACTATTTCAAAAAAAAAAACTCGTTAAACCAAAACAGCGCTAAGCGGATCAGCGTTAAGCGGGGTTTTACTGTATATAAAAGTGCAAAAAATCACATGTATGTAATAGCACATAACGCATTGGTAGAGTTTTGTAAACAATAAAAAAAAACTTGTAAATACTTACAAATTTCAAATATTTTTTTTTCTTTTGCAGTGTTATCAGTTATCAAGGAAATTAAATTAGATTAACATAGTAAAAAATCTTTCAGAACTCATTATATTATAATAAAAAAGCTTTAGGGATAAAATTCTGTACATATTCTATTTAAATATCCACGTTTCGATATAAGATGTAGATATAGATAAAATAATAATCTAGATAATAGATATTAAATTTTGAAATGATCTAAATAAGATAAGAATTTTCTATCTAAATAAATCTCAATACTGCGAATAAACAAAATTTTATCTTTGTAATATTTTGGTCATAATAAATACTGCTTAAATATTATTTGAAAAAACAATATTTACATAAACCTTTAATAATGGAAACGTATATTAATATTCAAATATAAGATTTTGTTGATCCGTTATACATACAGAACGAGAGAAAAAAAAATACAATAATACTTTATGCATACACAAAACAAAACACACTCGAATCTACTCCAAGCGGCCGTCTTCTTCAATGAAACTAAATTTAAAATGTAAATTAAATTCTCTCGCACACTTTACATCCAAGTTAACTATGCAAATTTATCGTTGGGAATAATAAGAAGAGTAATAAGATGGGTGGTTTAGTTGCAAATTTTTCTAGGTTTGCTGTTTTGTTCTCCGAGCTTAAAGGATGGGAATATATCTAATTAAAGGTGTGTGTGTGTGTGTGTGTGTATAGGAAGAAGAACGTATAAATACGTTATAAGTGTTTGTAATTCCGTTATGGTTTTAACTCTTATCTATGCAATGGAAACTTTGTAAACTGTGAGAGAGTTATATGGTAAATTTAATGTTTGTTACAATGAATTGAAAATGAAATTATTATTAAAAGTTCTTCGCACGATAAATAAGTTGAATTTAACTGGTACTTGATAAAATATTTTAACAAACTAATAGATAATAGTAAGGCGTGTAGGGAGTAGCTGTATGGAGCTAAAAAAAAATATTTTATACTTTTTAGTCCGTGTTAATAATATTATTGTTTATTTTCAGATGGTGTTTCGAATAATTTGCAAACATAATTGCCAATATGGTGGAGGTACGTCACATTTATTACGTAAGTTTTTTTTTTATTTAGTTATTTTAATTAATTTATTATTTATCTAAAATTAAATTGCTGTAATAATTATATTCCAATTAATTTGTCTGTAGATAAAATAATTAAAGTTACTGAAAATATTATCTAATACACAAATTTTTTAAAATTTATTCATCTATTTCTAGTAAATGTTTGAATAAATTTATTCTTCGAATAATTTTAAAATTTATTGTCATTTATTCTGAGGATACATTTTTATGAGGTTATTCTTATCTTAAGAATAAATAAATTTGGAAATATTGACTGTAATTTGAATTAAATATGTTAGCTGTTTTATTTACGGATGAGGCTATTTACACATACGGTATGTATATGCAATTGGCTATTTATACATACTAAAAAAAAAAAAAAAACTTAAACCAACCTACTAACCTAATCTACCCTAAATAGCCAATTACGTAAAAATACTGTATGTATAAATAGCCAATTGCGTATACATACCGTATGTATAAATAGCCATTTTCTCTATTTACTGTATGATTTACTTTATTTCTTAAAATCTCATATAGTTATATTTTTTTATTTATTCCCACGGTTCCAATAGCACTACGGCACAATGGCCTATTGTACTGTAATTATTTATCAACTTAAAATTAATTAGATCAATAAAAATTAAACGGCTTTGGGTTGTAGTTCTGTATTAATTTTGTTACCTAGTAACTTGTTTCTGTGTTTTGTTTATGTCATTTGCATAATTTTTCCTGAGTTGAGTATGTCGAAACATCGATTATTAAAAAAATAAAAATTAATACAGATCTATAACCTGAAGCCGTTTTATTTTAATATGAGTTCTGAAAGATTTTTTAATATGTTAAGATCAATAACTTAATTACAGATAATTATTTAATTGATTAATAAATATTTGCTCGTACAATTAAAATGATTTCTTTGTAGAAAGTTCAATTAAAACAGAAAATAAAATAATAAGGTACGATTTTTGTTTCGGCTTTTCTGTGTTCGTATAAAATTGTGCGTTATTTTCTAAATTCTAAAATAATATATAATTAAGCCAATACCGTTAAAAGGTTTAGCATTTCAATTTCATGAAAGTAAAATTAGACAGCTATAGATTTTGTACTGTAAGTATTACATGATTGTATGGAAAATAACAGAACATAATGTATACTTGCACATTTTGAAAGAGAATTATTTGATTCACATCTGTAATATCTGTAGTGTAACAAAATGTTTTGTCTTTTTCTATAGTAAATGAAATTATTGTATTGTTAGAAAAAGACAAAATATCCTGTAACGCTACAGGTCTTACAGATGCGAACCGAATATACCCATTAATTTCAGATTTTACATAGTTTCAAAATCAAATTTATATCAGTAAATTATTGAAAAAAAATGTTTTTTATAGGAAACTATAATCTTAATAATAAGAGATATTTTGTTGTATAACATTAGGAAAATAATGTTGCAGACTGTACATATAGGAAAGTATAGAAATTTTTCTTTTTTGAAATTTTGCTTAAGGCAAAACGCACGTTAAACTATAAGATTAAATAACACATAATATTATGTTTGTGTTGTGTTTATGTTTGTGAAAAAAAAATTACAAGGAAACTTTGGAAGTTACAAACATCAAAGTTTAAATTCAATTTTTCTGATTATTTTCTTACATAACAAATACAATATTTCAAAAATATTTTTCTATAATGAAATATAATGTAACAGAGTAAAAAAATTTTCAAAACTCATTATAATTGCTAGATCCCAACAGTATTAACAGCAGATTGATAAGAGAAGCAATAGAAATTTACAAAGAAAAAGATAACATTTTTCCACATTGGACTGATATACCCAATAATTTTTTACACAAATATTTTACCAATCTTATATATATTTACATAGGCTTATTTTGAAAAATTAACTGGTTAAAACCGTTTTAGAATATAAGAAACTGGTTAAAGAACGAAAACCAATAATAAAATATAGTTCTTGATACTGGTTAACCGCTAACCAATCGGTTACATACACTAACTATATTTTATGTAGATTTGCAAATTTATCAGTTTTTAATTTAAATTAGAAGACAAAAATATTAATCTAGTTATATATTATCCTAAAAACTATTTGTTAATTACGAGACAGAAACTTAGCATATAAATGGAATGCTGGCGTGCACAATCTTGATTCCACAATCTTGGGTGTATTATTGTCTGAAATCAGCTAAGTTTCGGGGTTTATAATATTACCTCCTTGGTTGCTCTTCGCATTAAACGCTAAAGGACTGTTTGTGTGTGTGTGTGTGTGTGTCTATATGATGCTTATTATAGCCGGTTAGTTTGGAAACTGCATAGTTAGTATAGTACAGTAACCCTTTGAGTATTCTAATAATGCTAAACTTACATTAGATTGTCTTAGGGGAAATTTATATGAAGTGTGATAATAAAATTTCGAGAATAATTTCGTTAAAAATTAAATACACACTAGTCTATCTGAAATTGTATACTGTTCAAAATTTTAGGGTAAAAGAGTAAAAATTTCCGAGTGCAATTGAATTTGTACCATTATTAGTGTAATATATTACTCTTTTTTTTGTATTTTGAAATATTTAACTTTTTACACTAAAAAACAACATCAAAATTTTAAAAAGTAAGAATAAATTATTACTCACACATGTTTGTCGTAATAATAATATAAAAGTGTTTGTCAGTTTTTAAGTGTTTAAATTTAGCTTAAATTTTTAAATTTAGAGAACTTTTAATAAATTTCAATTCTATTCACTACTTTAAGTGTGAAATTTTTAGCTTAAATTCCTCTATATTTAAATGGCATGTATGTTCAGAATTGCTTTATTTCAATTTATTTAAATCGCCAAGTTAAAGTTTCATTTAAGCTAAAGCTCTTTAAATTTAAAAGTTACATATTTCTAAATACATACACTCTAAAAAAAATTGTTGTGATTACCAAAATTTAGTTACCGGAATATATTTATTTTGTTCCGGTAACTAAATTTTGGTAACTACAACACATTTTTTTGGTAACTATAACAAATTTGTTTTTAGAGTGATAGAAAAAAAGTAATATATATATATATATATATATATATATATATATATAATATACTAATAATGGTACGAATCCAGTTGCACTCATAAATGTTTACTTTTTACCACTTTGACTGCAAGGAAAAAGTGGTATAGCGTTTGGTTGTGTATGGTTGTGTTTGGTTGTGTATAGAAATCCTTCACATAGCCTCTAGATGACGAATCTGAACTTAGTTTATGTGGGTGTATGGATGTGCGTCGTCAGCTCGCTCGCTCACTCGCTCGGTCGTGTCAAAATTTTGTGGCCGCAACTCCTCCTAGACGGTTCAACCGATTTTAATGAAATTTTCGGGATAAATTTGTCAAGTGCCCAAGATGGTCATGTGGTTTTGGTTTTTTCCAGTAATGCCAACTTTCCGAGAAAAAAATTACTAAAGTTTTTAAAAATATATTATGGCCATGTTATTTAACCGAATTTAATCAAATTTTCATAAAAGGTTCTCCTAATGCCTAAATAAATTATGCAATTTTAACAAAATACAGCGTTGCCAACTTATCGAAAAAAAAATCACAAATTTTTAAAAAAATTCATAGTGGCTACATTATTTATTCGATTTTGATTAAATTTTCAGAAACGTTTCTCCTAGTGCCCACATAAATTATAATATTATTAAAATACAGTGTTGCCAACTTTCCGAAAAATGTCAAAGTGGTCTACATATGGGTTTACCCATATACTTCTATTCTTGTTTACCTTAAAATTTTGGACGGTGTATCTTTGTATTATTGACATAAGAAAACCTCGGTTAATTTTTTCTGATCTACAATTAAAATTACACATATGTATAACATGTAAGTTGCGTTAATAATTACACATATGACACAGTTACGGGAGTAATGACTATATCAAATTTTCACTTCGTTACGGCTTTTGTGTTTTTCGCACGAAATATGAATTGACATAAAAGGAAACCAAACGAAATACAAATTTTTCTATTTCATTTGCAGTACATATTACTTAATTATTACACGTTTTGTTGAAATTGTTACACTTTGTTACAACTTTTTAATGGCAAATTAAACCAAGTTTTTGCTACGATATTGTTTTTCATATTAATTAAAAATAATTCTAATTAATATCCTATTGCTAACATGACAAAAATATAATAGATTTTCTATTTTTTTTATCTATATCAAGTTATAATATTTGCTGATAGAAGATTAAACAATAGTTCTGTATTTTAATAAAATACTGTTTATTGATATAATAATAATAATTAAGAGTCAATTTTGATTGATTTGAAATTTTGCACACGTACATAATTTAGATGACTAAATCTTTTAGGACTAATATTTTCTATTTATATTTATATTTAGGATAATTAAAAAAAAATATATGCAACCAACCCCATTCTCGTGCTATATCTATCACATTTTTACTACTTTGACTGCAAGGAAAAAGTGGTATAGCGTTTGGTACGGTGTCTGTAACATTTTCAAAAAAAAAAAATTGTATAGAAATCCTTCATATAGCCTCTAGATGACGAATCTGAACTTAGTTTATGTGGGTGTATGGATGTGCGTCGTAAGCTCGCTCGGTCGTAAGTCAAAATTTTGTGGCCGCAACTCCTCCTAGACGGTTCAACCGATTTTAATAAAATTTTCAGGATAAATTTTTCTAGTGCTCAAGATGGTCATGTGATTTTGATTTTTTCCAGTGATGCCAACTTTCCGAGAAAAAAATTACTAAAGTTTAAAAAAATTCATTGTGGCTACATTATTTATCCGATTTTGATCAAATTTTCAGGAAAGATTCCCCTAGTGCCCACATAAATTTCGTAATTTTAATAAAATACAGTGTTGCCAACTTTCCGAGAAAAAAATTACTAAAATTTTTAAAAATTTATTACGGCCATGTTGTTTAACCGATTTTGTTCAAATTTTTACAAAAGATTTTTCTGGTATCCATATAAATTAGATAATTTCAACAAAGTACAGTGTAGCCAACTTTCTGAGAAAAAAATTACTAAATTTTTTTATTCCTATTTCTTATAATTTATGTGATAATGTCAAAGTGGTCTATATATGGGTTTACCCATATACTTCTAATCTTGTTATATTGCACTATTAATAGAAATGAGTCATTCACAATTGCAGTCCTTTACCAATACCTCCCATCAATTAATATCCAAATATTTTTCGATAATTAAAGATCATTATCTATACCTCAATCAGAATCCCACCCCACACACACACACACAAAATTCCAACCGTGGCCAACTAATAACACGTTCCCATCTTGCGCGGTTGTTTTGTCTGCTACATATTAAAACAATCTCGCATCTGATGCCACAGCAAAACTATTAAAGTCTAGAGCGAGAATAATACATTTGTAATTTGGTCGGTCGGTACACACAACAGAGAGAAGAACCAGTAGCCGAGTGCCGTGGTTGTAAAACAAGAAACTACCTGAGTGGTTTCGCAGACATGCAAAATAGTTTAACCGCACTTTGGCTGTGTAGTAAATGATTTAGAAGATGAGGATTGTGGTGCTTCTGGCTGATGCAGACAGTCAACAGCCTACGATTAAATGTCTGGACGAATTAGTTACTGCATTTGTAATTAGCTTCTTCGGACTAAGTCTTAAGCTGTTCCGATGCTATTTGAGTAAAGATACATACATACATACATACACAATCACGCCATGCACCTATAGGGTGTGGCACAAACTCTTTTCATTATCTTGAAATCAGTCGCCTCCAAACATTCCTATCCAAACAAGCAACTTTCGCTTCATCCACATTCATAATTCCTTGCATACATGCTCTTTTATTCTTACTACTTGGAAACTGTCGCTCACGCAAAACACTCTCAATCGTACCACTCCAACTACTCATCGGACGTCCACCTGCAAACGTATACCATCAAAATCATTCAAATAAATCTTTTTAACAGCAAACGTTCATTAGACATTCGCTCAACATGTCCGAACCATCTTAACTGACTAACACCAACTTTTGCTACAACATATTTTTCAATTTCACACTCATCATACACTAATCTATTTCGTACCCTATCTCTTTTATTTACACCACATACCCCACGTAAAAATTTCATTTCCACAGCAGTCATTTTTCGTTTGTGCTTTTGCAACCAAACCCAGCAGTCACTACCATACATCAACGTAGGCACCTGCACTGCATTGTATATACTCAAACGGGCTTCTTTGGAAACATTTACATTCCTAGCAAAAGTTTCCAAAGCACCCAAAACCTTAAGTAAAGATACTTTCAGTATTACGATTGTTTATTAATAATTAATACGTGCTTTCCTTGTTTTCAATTGCATATAAATATTTATTTAAACAATCTTTCATTTATTATATAAAATAAAACGGTTTTATAAATTTTATAATCTAGTTATTTATTTTGCTACCTAGTAACTTGTAAATTACTGGCACTAAGTGTATTTAATCTGACATATTCGGCGGTCATATTGGAAACTATTACGTTAAGTTAATTGACAATTGCAATGTTTATTTTCGCTTGAATTTTAATTTGATTGTGCGCCGTCAGATTTGTCATAAACTGCATATTCGACCACAGAAACATGGTCAAGTGTATTTAATTTGACATCTCCAACAGCTACATTAAAAATTATTAAGTCAAGTTAAGTTAATTTATAGTTGCATTGTTTATTTTCGTTTGAATTTGAATTTCATTATTGAACATGTGCGAAGAAGTGCAAGAAATGCAATGTATACCGCCCAGGTTGATCAGAAATTGTGTATTCGACCAAAGAAAGACTAATGTCCGTATGCATAAACATTTCCGTTAAATATAATGGTTTGTTAAGATGGTTCAGACATGTTGAACGAATGTCTAATGAACGTCTGGTTAAAAAGATTTATTTGAATGATTTTGATGGTATACGTTTGCGTGGACGTCCGATGAATAGTTGGAGTGGTATGATTGAGAGTGTTTTGCGTGAGCGAAAGTTTCCAAGTAGTAGCAAAAAAAGAGCATGTATGAGCGGAATTATAAATGTGGATGAAGCGAAAGTTGCTTGTTTGGATAGGAATGTTTGGAAGCGACTGATTTCGGAATGATGAAAAGAGTTTGTGCCACACTCTTTTGGGTACATGGCGTGATTGTGTATGTATGTATGTATGTATGTATGTTAAAATAAAAATTCTTGAATCCCGTAAGAAATCTTTCTATGTATATTGCAACGAAATTTCATACGAGATCCAAGAACAAACAATAATGTAATAATTATTTGTGTGTTTCTAAATTTTATCTTGAAGTCTGTAATAAATCTTAGAATCTTTTCCTGTAAAATTATTTTTTCGTGACACACATAGAAAATATCGTAAGATCAGCAAAAGTAAAATAATTTAGAGCAAAACTAATTATAGTTGAAGTAACTCTGTTTTCAGTCAACCTTGACTTCGTAGATCGTGCCTCTTTTCATTTCATATACCTATATCAAAATTTCGCTATGTTTATGATTAATCTCGTGACAGGTTGAGTAAACAAAAGAAATATATAATAGATCGTAATGAATTTCACGATAATAATATGCTAACAAATTTATTTTTATGCTGGATTAAGTAAAGAAATTTTGTAATTCAACGCTATGGTTCTATTTTTAAAGAGTTAATAAATGGAAGAGTTTGTACATACATACATACATACATACACAATCATGCCATGTACCCAAAAGGGTGTGGCACAAACTCTTTTCATCATCCCGAAATCAGTCGCCTCCAAACAATCCTATCCAAACAAGCAATTTTCGCTTCATCCACATTCATAATTCCTCTCATACATACTCTTTTATACCTACTACTTGGAAACTTTCGCTCACGCAAGCCACTCTCTCAATCATACCACTCCAACTACTCATCGGACGTCCACGCAAACGTATACCATCAAAATCATTCAAATAATTTTTTTTAACAAACGTTCATTAGACATTCGCTCAACATGTCCGAACCATCTTAACTGACTAACACCAACTTTTGCTACAACATTTTTTTCAATTTCACAATCATCATACACTAATCTATTTCGTACCCGATCTCTCCTATTTACACCACATACGCCACGTAAATATCTCATTTCGCACAGTAGTCATTTTCCGTTTATGCTTTTGCAACCAAACCCAACATTCACTACCATACATCAACGTAGGCACCAAAACTGCATTGTATATACTTAAACGGGCTTCTTTTGAAACATTTACATTCCTAGCATCAGTTCCCAAAGCACCCAAAGTACCTTACAACCAGCATTTACTCTCCTTTCAATTTCACGATCAGAACGGCCATCTCTAGAGTTCGTGCCACACTTTTATAGGTACATGACGTGATTGTGTATGTATGTAAATAATTAATGTTATTAAATAATAAAAATGACTTAAAGCTGTAATAATTTTCATGTAAATATGAACTATTAATACGGCCATATTTCATAATATTAACTAGGCTTCGTTAAAGCATTTTGCATACGAAATGCAATTGCACTTCAATAACTACAAACTATCAAATATCGTTCGTCTCTTCTAACTCAATTAAAATACATTTGATAATCCCTGTAATTGCTTATAAATAGCGCTATTTACACCTTGTCAATTAGCGGTAAATGTCTCTGCGTATATGTTACTATTTTGTGATTCCTTTAACATAGCAAACATTATAAAAAGTGTCGACTGAATAAAATTTAACAGTTATTTCTGTGTTGTTTTAATGTTTCGGCATTAATTTGAATATTAATTTTTAGTAGTTTCTTAGAAAATATTTTAGCTGTTGAAATTTGTAAATAATATTTTGACTAATTTTGAATTAATTATTTGCATGTATAACTGTTTTTTTTTTTTTAATATTTTAGTAGAATTTCATAAATATTACTAGCAGGCCCGGCAAACGTTGTCTTGCCTTTATTTTAATGTGTATATTAAATTTTTTATGAATTTTTTTTGTATTACAAAAAAAAATCAATTACATTTCTCATATTATAATTATTTTCAAATTATTTGGAATCAATTTCTTTCACACTTTTTTATATTTTTCCTGCCGCCCCCCAGGGCCCTAGAATCCTTTGCGGGAGTGTACTCAACAACTTCTCAAAGTTACAAATTTATTTATTTATTTATTTATTTATTTATTTATTTATTTATTTATTTTTTTATTGAGTTTGGCTAAACGGAATACCGTTGATCAGCTATCGACCGGGGTTAAAAAATATAAAATGCTATTAAAAAGTAGGGGTTGGTGGTAGGAGGATAAAAATTTACACACACCATAAAAAAATAACCAAAAAAAAAATTGTCCAAAAAATGAAAAAAAATTTTTTAATGGTGAGCCACCC
This sequence comes from Clivina fossor, assembly GCA_963966155.1. Lineage (NCBI taxonomy): Eukaryota > Metazoa > Arthropoda > Insecta > Coleoptera > Carabidae > Clivina > Clivina fossor. The sequence goes on along the minus strand of OZ014563.1, from coordinate 16,847,515 downwards.
TTAAGACTTAGGGGTATAAAAATTAGTTATAAACTTATTCTCATACCTACTGAATATACATATAAAATTTCATCAAAATCGGTCAAGCCGTTTCGGAGGAGTATAAACACTAAAACTGTAACACAAGAATTTTATATATTAGATTAACATTTTTAGTTGAGTGTTACATTTGTATGATTTGTTTGTTAATTAGATAATATTTTCTATAAAATTAATTTTTTCATCTACATACAAATTACATACATACAAAATTACGCCATGTACCTAAAAGTGTGTGTGTGTGTGGCACAAACTCTTTCCACATCAAAATTAGTTTTCTCCAAACATTCCTATTCAAGAGTTTTACAAATATTTAGATTTCCACTTAATCGCTGAAAATTTAACAAATTTGGAAAAAAATATTGGCATCGCCGGGATTCGAACCCTGGTTTCCTATTTTCGTGCAGATAATCTAACTACTAGACTACGAACCTATGACGAAACAAACACAGTTTTTCAATATAATCCCAGAAAACATTGCTTTAATATCTTATTCCTATCCCGACAAACAACTCTAGCTTTATCCACATTCATAATACCTCTCATACATGCACTTCTATTCCTACTACCTGGAGACTCGCTCACGCAAGCCACTCTCACAATCATACCACTTCATTTACTCATTGAAAATTCACGCAAAACGTGTACCTTCAAAATTATTCACATATATTCTTTTAACCAAATGTTTATTAGACATTCACTCAAGATGATTAAACCCATCTTATCAATTAGTTGAAAGAAAATTGTTATTTCAATAAAAGTTGTAATAAATAATTAAAAACTATATCAACTACAATAAATCAACAAACGAGAATATAGAAAAAATATACAACCAATTAAGAAAAAATATCTAATTACATTAGATTAATATGATTGTCTATTCTTGCACTAAATAATTCATCTAATATGATAAGAAGACTAAAAATTATCTATATTATAATTTAATTTTATTATTATATTTTATTATTTTCTATACAGAATTATTAAAAAAAAAATTGCTGATAGTTTTTATTTTGTTAACAAATTTATTATTGCTCTAATGACTGTTAAAATATAAAGTGCAGATTTGTACGAAATATAAGAGAATTTCGTTATTTTTTTGAAATGTACTTGATGAAAATATTGTACAGTTATGTTATTTCAGTTATTTTATTTTATTTAGCTATTATTATCTACAGTTAGATTTTCATATGTTTGTAATGTAAACATTAAAGCAAATATTTATTTTAGATTTATTTTAAATTATAGTACAGTATGGTGTAAAATAACATTTTCTATTTGTATAAATATAAATTTATATTGTACATTTGTTTTACAGTAATAAAGATTTAAGTTTTTGTTTCAATACTTTCCTCTGTTTCACGTACCCTCTCAAAAGTTAATAATAGTATGTTTTTATTACATATTAGACAAATATTTTTTTAATTTCATAGTTACTTATTAAGCAAATTACCATATCTATAACCACATTATAATAATTCTAGAAAATTTTATAAATTCAATAAATTACTATCACATTATAATACATAATTTATTGTTTTATTGAACTTTTTCGATCTAATTTGTTACAAAAAACAGATGACAAAAAATTGTATGCATAATTTTTTTAAATAATGTTTATCCAATTCTAAGCATTATAAATGTACAATTTTGTGTTACACATTTTGAAATTTTAGTATTGTAATTGTTACGTAAGCTTTTCCTGTGTTTTTGTTAAAATTTCACACGCATATAATATTTGTTGTGTTATGTATTTTAATGTTTTTTAAGATTAAGGCAAAACATCCGGACTTACAATTAGTACTATTTTACTCAATTCCTTATTTAAAAATAATTTTAACATTCTTAAATAAAACTGCTACAGGTTAAAGTTCTGTATTAATATTTATTTATAATTGATGTTTCCACGAACTCAATGTCCGTCTTCATCAGGAGAACTGATACAAATGACATTATAGTATATAACAAAACACAGAAACAAGTTACTAGGCAAACAAATAAGTAACTAAATCATGAAATTTATAGATTTTTATATACATACATACATACACAATCACGCCATGTACCCAAAAGGGTGTGGCACAAACTCTTTTCATCATCCCGAAATCAGTCGCCTCCAAACATTCCTATCCAAACAAGCAACTTTCGCTTCATCCACATTCATAATTCTTTCTCTCATACATGCTCTTTTATTCATACTACTTGGAAACTTTCGTTCACGCAATCCACTCTCTCAATCATACCATCTCCAACTACTCATCGGACGTCTACGCAAACGTATACCATCAAATTCATTCAAATAAATCTTTTTAACCAAACGTTCATTAGACATTCGCTCAACATGTCCGAACCATCTTAACTGACTAACACCAACTTTTGCTACAACATTTTTTTCAATTTCACACTCATCATACACTAATCTATCTATCTATCTATCTATCCATCGGATACATTGAATATTATTCCACTCTATCCTTTTCAGTTAAAAAAAGAATTCCATTTACTAGAAACAGACAAAAAAATCTCGTAAATTTATGGCCCGTATTCTCACCTCACTTTTTCGTGAAAAAGTGCTTTTATCATTTATTTCAAAATAAGTTTTTGCTTATGTTTTTCATCAAATATAAATAATTTTACTATTTTTGATCATTTTTTATTATATTTGGTATTATATAATGTAAATAAACTATTATAAAGTGCTTAATAAATAATTTTAAGCAAACGTTAAAAGTACTTTTAGCAAAAATCACTTTTATAAATGAGGTGAGAATACGGGCTTATGTGTATTACGAGATGTGAATAGAATTGCAGCTTTAGTCTTTGAGACTATAAAGTTCTCATCAAAATCAAAGTCAGAAAGTTAAAAAAAATAAATAATTAATCGGTAGAAAAACTATACTTATTACTACTTTGACTGCAAGGAAAAAGTACGAGTAGTATAGCGTTTGGTACGGTGTCTGTAACATTTTCAAAACAAACAAAAAAATTGTATAGAAATCCTTCATATAGCCTGTAGATGACGAATCTGAACTTAGTTTATGTGGGTGTATGGATGTGCGTCGTCAGCTCGCTCGCTCGCTCGGTCGTAAGTCAAAATTTTGTGGCCGCAACTCCTCCTAGACGGTTCAACCGATTTTAATGAAATTTTCAAGATAAATTTGTCTAGTGTCCAAGATGGTCATGTGATTTTGTTTTTTTCCAGTGATGCCAACTTTCAGAGAAAAAAATTACTAAAGTTTTAAAAAATTCATATTGGCTACGTTATTTATCCGATTTTGATCAAATTTTCAGAAAAGATTTCCCTAATGCTCCCATTAATTACATAATTTTATTAATATTCAGTGTTGCCAACTTTCCGAGAAAAAAATTACTAAAGTTTTAAAAATTTTATTATAACCATGTTATTAAACCGATTTTACTCAAATTTTCACAAAAGATTCTCCAAGTATTCATATAATATATGTAATTTTAACAAAATACAGTGTTGCCAACTTTCCGAGAAAAAAATTAGTAAAATTTTTAAAAATTAATTATGACCATTTTATTTAACCAATTTTAATCAAATTTTCATAAAAGTTTTTCCTAGTGCCTAAATAAATTATGCAATTTTAACAAAATACCGTGTTGCCAACTTATCGAGAATAAAAAATCACAAAATTTTTTAAAAATTCATTGTGGCTACATTATTTATTCGATTTTGATCAAATTTTCAGAAAAGTATCTCCTAGTGCCCACATAAATTATAATATTATTAAAATACAGTGTTGCCAACTTTCCCAGAAATGTCAAAGTAGTCTATATATGGGTTTACCCATATACTTTTAATCTTGTTGTTAGTTTAAATCGATATTATCACAATATCTGTGCGGTGTTATCTCCCATTAATTCTAGAATTCTTTATGACCGATCCAATCTTATTCTGTGTGTGTGTGTGTGTGTGTGTGTGTGTGTATCCAAGTTGAACTCCGCGCGTCATCTAACGGTATCCATTCACCCAGCCTCTGACCACCAAGACTACAAAACTTACACTCTTAATTTATAACACACACAGATTCATACACAAGAAGAATTTTACAGCTATCTTCCAGCCGCTAAACTTAACCTATGTTGCGTTAAGGCAAAAGTTGAGCGTAGATTATTAAATGCGCGAGAGAGTGAATCTTTTTATGTTTTCAATTTTCAGTTTCGTCTCGTTGAACAGTTAGGCCTTTAGTTAAATGCTCAGCCGATCAAAGACGGCATTGCCTTCGGGGCGATTCTGACTTGTTTTTTTTTTTTTCGGCAGCAATACGTTGATTTTTCGAGAGAGATTTTTTTGTGATTTACCTCTAAGTTGGAATTCCAATGTGCGCGTAACCTGTTACCATGGTAACATCCGGTCGTTTGTTTGTTGTTGTTGTTCTAAAGATAGGTTTTTTTGTTTTTGGTGTTTCATCTCTCTTTCTCGATTAAGTCGTACCGTTATGTGTTATGTGAGAGTAACATAGTTCAGATTGGTATTTTAAAATTGCTTATATGATCTGCTCTTATGTAATTTATAGATGCTTTTTATGTGATTTGATGTAATATTATCGATTTACATTAAAAATAGTACATATATTTTGCAGTTTTTGCTAAAGCGCATTCCTGAAATTGTTTCTATAGGCAATTTTTTTTAAATAATACTTGAATATCTAGTACTGAACATATGAATTGAGTTTTTTTTAATGTATTTTTACCACTTTGACTGCAAGGAAAAAATGGTATAGCGTTTGGTCCGGTGTCTGTAACATTTTCAAAAAAAAAAAAATTGTATACAAATCCTTCATATAGCCTCTAGATGACGAATCTGAACTTGGTTTATGTGGGTGTATGGATGTGCGTCGTCAGCTCGCTCGGTCGTAAGTCAAAATTTTGTGGCCGCAACTCCTCCTAAACGGTTCAACCGATTTTAATGAAATTTTCAGGATAAATTTGTCTAGTGCCCAAGATGGTCATGAGGTTTTGGTTTTTTCCAGTGCTGCTAACTTTCCGACAAAAAAATTACTAATGTTTTTAAAAATTCATATTAGCTACGTTATTTATCCGATTTTGATCAAATTTTCAGAAAAGATTTTCCTAATGCTCCCATTAATTATATAATTTTATTAATATCCAGTGTTGCCAACTTTCCGAGAAAAAATTACTAAAGTTTTAAAAAAAATTTTATGGCCATGTTATTTAACCGATGTTACTCAAATTTTCACAAAATATTCTTCTAGTATTCATATAAGTTATGTAATTTTAACAAAATACAGTGTTGCCAACTTTCCGAGAAAAAAATTACTAAAATTTTTAAAAATTCATTATGACCATTTTATTTAACCGATTTTAATCAAATTTTCATAAAAGTTTCTCCTAGTGCCTAAATAAATTATGCAATTTTAACAAAATATAGTTTTGCCAACTTATCAACAAAAAAAAATCACAAAATTTTTTAAAAATTCATTGTGGCTACATTATTTATTCGATTTTGATCAAATTTTCAGAAAAGTATCTCCTAGTGCCCACATAAATTATAATATTATTAAAATACAGTGTTTCCAACTTTCCGAGAAATGTCAAAGTGGTAAATATATGGGTTTATCCATATACTTCTAATCTTGTTAAAAAACACATCAATTAAAACTTATATTAGTTTCTAAATAAAGAAAGAAACATTAAAAAAAAAATTATTATGAGAAAAAGATTAAATTTTATACTTAATTTTAATAAGTCGTGAAGAAAAAACATTATATTTATTAAAATAGACATGTACAGGAATGTAAAGGTCCCTGGTTCGTGCCGCGCTCATACCAAAAAGTACATATTATTTCTGGTATTAAAACCTTATACCACTGAACTTATATCGGCTAAGTCTGAGTAGGGCGCATGCAATAGATAATAGTAAGGAGTGTAGGGAGTAGCTGTCGTTGACCTACGTTTTTCTGTATGGAGCTATAAATCTGTATAATGCTAGGAGAAATTATTTTATACTTTTTAGTCCGTGGTATATTACAATTTTTTTTTTTAAATAAATATTCTACATTATCTTTAAAATAAATAAAAGGATGAGGCTATTTATACATACGGTATGTATACGCAATTGGCTATTTATACATACTTAAAAAAAAAAAACCTAAACCAACCTACTAACCTAACCTACTCTAAATAGCCAATTACGTAAAAATACTGTATGTATAAATAGCCAATTGCTTATACATACCGTATGTATAAATAGCCACTTTCTAAATAAAAACATCATACATATACAAGTAAGTAATAAAAATAAATTATATTTTAATAGTAACATGTCATCATAGTATAGCGAAAATGAAACATTAATTAAAACAAATAATATCATTGTAATGGGGGCCAATGTAGTAGTAGTGTCCTCATATTTTCCCGCGTTCATATTCATTCATCTATGTTATTTCCTTTCCTCTTCTTTATTTAATCATCATTATCATCCATCTCTGTTTTTCACATTAACATTCTACTCCGGAACAAATTAAAACGTTTATTATTACGACAAATGATGAACGCATGCGGCACTTGCATTTGTTTTTGTAACTACCCACTGACGTTCATACAAACTCGGTTTTCAAATAGGTTTTAACTAGAAAGTTTTGTTTCAATTTGGACTCTAATACTATATAACACTATAATTTTACCCCTTTTCACATATTGTAATACAGGGTGATTTATTAGTAATTGGAAATATTTTAACTGGAGTACCCTAGGCTCAGAATATAAAGATTTAACGCAAATCACTTAGATAAAATGTGGCTCCTTACTGAGCTACAGGGTGTTTTATTTAAAAATTTAAAAATGATTTTTGCCCAGTACTTTAAAACTATTTGACGTATCCTTATCATACTTGGCAGGAAGTGTAGGTACCCTACACCATACTAAATTATGTTAAATAAAAGTTTCTGGCTACTGCCAGTGGCGTACAATAGGGGCAAGTGAGAGGTTGATCCTTCCTAAATTCTACGCCACTGACGGAATTGTCATTTTAGCACAATTTTTCGATTCTCCAATAGTTTCTGTGTAAAAAACATACTCTTCCTTCGTAACGATAAAGTCACTATTTTTCGAGATATTTAAAGTTAAACATAAGCTGCACCCTTGGGATTTTTTCAAAATTTGCTCAAAAAAATTTGAAAAAATTTAGTGAAATAGAGAAAAAAATTTTGCTACATAATAACTAAGTAACTTTTTTCTCTAACTCATTCTGGTTTGGCAGGAAAAATTATTGAAAATCAAAAATTAAAATGCAAAAAATATTAATTTTCAATATTTTTTTTATCTAAGTGATTTACGTTAAATCTTTATATTCTGATACTCCAGTTAAAATATTTCCAATTACTAATAAATCACCCTGTATATATTTGGTATTGTATTTATATATTTGGTAATGAGGGTAGTAAACATAATTTGCAGTTGCTTCAAAATAGAGTCATGAGAGCAACATTGCATTGTAACAGATCGGAATCCATTAACAATATGTTAATAAAACTACTCGTAAAATGGCTAAATGTTAATACTTTCTTAGAAATGTTTGCAATAATTTTTATATTTAAAATGCAACATGGTTTGCTTCCAAAGTATTTGAGTGGCAATCTGAAATTTAATAGCAGTATGCATAATTATACATACATACATACACAATCACGCCATGTACCCGAAAAAGTGTGGCACAAACTCTTTTCATCATCTCGAAATCAGTCGCCTCCAAACATTCCTATCCAAACAAGCAACTTTCGTTTCATCCACATTCATAATTCCTCTCATACATGCTCTTTTATTCCTACTACTTGGAAACTTTCGCTCACGCAAACCACCCTCTCAATCATACCACTCCAACTACTCATCGAACGTCCACGCAAATGTATACCATCAAAATCATTCAAATAAATCTTTTTAACCAAACGTTCATTAGACATTCGCTCAACATGTCTGAACCATCTTAACTGACTAACACTAACTTTTGCTACAATATTTTTTTCGAATTTCACACTCATCATACACTAATCTATTTCGTACCCGATCTCTCCTATGGTTACACCCAGCTACCCCACGTAAAAATCTCATTTCCACAGCAGTCATTTTCCGTTTATGCTTTTGCAACCAAACCCAACATTCACTACCATACATCAACGTAGACACCAAAACTGCATTATATATACTAAACGGGCTTATTTGGAAACATTTACATTTCTATGCATAATTATGATATTAGAAATGCAGATAATTTTTATATTAGTACTAAAAATACTAAAGGTAGTACTACTAATAATATATTTCGCAAATGGATTACTTGAATATAATAATTTGCCGAAATATATTAATAATTCAAAAAATTTTAAAACTTTTAAATTCTAAATTAAAAACTTTAACTTTAATAAAGTTAATGCAAGTTGATAATTTGATAAATTATAAATGTCACTAATTATGTAAACAGTAGTAAATTTCCTGTAATTTTGTAAATGTATATTACAATGTAATTAATTAGCCACACAGCTAAATAAAGTTTGATTATTATTAATATAGTACCGGTTTAAGAGTGTGTAACTTCCATAAAAAAAATTAACTAAGAAACCCAAAAACCGAGCTTGTAATATCAGTCAATGTTTTTAAAAATGAAAATATATAATTCATCAAAATCTTTTTGTTTTATTACTCTAAATTAATTAAATTCAAATATGTATATTGTCTTGCACTTTTATTTCTCGCTGATAAAAAATTTATAATTAATAATTTGGTTTGTATATTAATATAGGTATCATGACTCTTATCATTAATATAAAATGGTCTAACACGCATGTAAATTCATATGTGATAGATCTTCCGTACATGGGATGCACACAATTCTATTAAAGGGTTGCTTGCGTGTATATATATATATATATTTACCCTCAAGGGTTACATTGCATGTAATGAACTATGGAATTGTTTAATCTCATACGAATTTCATTGTATGCTTCTGAAATACTGTTATCGGGTGACATAAATATATAACTTTTGGGAATAAATTATCAGTTTTAATTTTTAATTATTATTAATTAATTAAAATGTCCTAACGGCTGGTTTCAAAGTATATACTTCAACTAAAGTCGAATTAAGTCGGCAAAATTTAAGTCGATTTTAAATTCTACTGGCATAATTATTATTACTGACTAAAAACGATGCTTTTTTGTTAACTTTTCGAATGTCTTATGCCCGTTTTACACGACGCAATTTTCTGTGGGATTTTCTTGCGCAATAAAATTGCACAAGAAAATTGCTCGTGAAATACAGAAATTGCGCAAGCAATTTTGTCGCGTCGACGAGTTGCACGGATTAGAACATGCTGTAATTTAATTGCATGGACTTGCAATTTTTAGTTACTTTTTAGTAACTTCCAGTCTTAGCAACTTTCATATATATGTGTCATATACACTGAAATATAGTAATAACTGGAACGCGCACTGGCCGCTTAAATGCGAGCCGAGAGAGATAGCGATATACGGGGATTTGTGTCTTTGTCGTACAGTCCGTTCAAAAAGTTTCTATTGGCGTAGCATAGCAACGGAGTAGTGTCTCCGAATGTCAATAATGATATCTGCTTTTTCATCAGACTGTACGCGGCTTGAGTTTTGCTCTAATGCGTATGCGCAGAAGTGTAAGACAGTGATAGAGATCCCCGTATCTCCTATCTCTCTCGGCTCGCATTGGCGCTACTAGAACACATAGGCAGTGCACATTCCAGTTATTACTATATTTCAGTGGTCATATATTAAAAAAATTAATAACAATAAAAATTATTTATTTATTTTATATATTTCGTGTGTTTATTTTGAAGTAAGTAAATCATAAGTACATTTAATAACTGACATTTCTTCGTGCAAAAGTATTTTAAGTATTTTATACAGTTATGATATATGTTGACGTTTGGTTATTTTACTAATTAGTTGGCATTTTGAAATGAAATAACCAAAATCGCAGTGCAATTTTCTTGCATCGTGTAAAACATAGATATATTTTTCCAATTTTATTGCGCAATTTTCTTGTGCAATTTTGTTGCGCAAGAAAATCCCACAGAAAATTGCGTCGTGTAAAACGGGCATAATAGCAAAGTTAGTTGTTGTTTTTAAAACGTTTTTATTAACTCGTTTTCTTGTCTGTTTGGTACAAATTTTGTAATCAATTGAGTGTCTGGATGTTAAAACTAGCTGAGCGCTCGGATTAAGGGTCAATACTAGTACAGGTCCGCGGAAATAATGGTCATGAAAAATTTTTTTGCATAAAATTGAAAGAAAAAAATATATTCTGATAGACTATTATAAGGCGCATATTTTTTGTTATTACAGTTTTTATTTTCAACACATTACTTTTTGAAATAAAAAATAAAAACTAAAAATATTTTACTGCAGAAAATCAGTGTTTTTAAAAACTAATCTTCTTCTATTTCATCGACATATGTACGAACCGCTTCCAAACTTTTAGAATATATAAATCAATTACTAGTGAGGCTTGTGGGCTAAGTAAAATTGCTTAATAAATTATTTTGTTATAAATATTTATTAACAAAGTTGATCGCGCACCAAACCACGTTTTTCGTAATTTGCGCGTAGAAAGTGTGTTACGAACTTTTTCGTAGAATAACATTCCTGTTACAAAGTTGTTCCTTAATGTTTAAGGAAGTTTTTTGTAAAATTTCAAATGAATCGGTTAATAATTGTAGGACATCTGAATTTTTATAACAAAGCGCTTGATTGCCGCGGCGGCCGTGCGCTGTAAGATCCGCGGGCGTCAACGTATCGCGATAGGTTTGCATTTGTTTAACGCGTTTTTGCAACGTCAGATTTGCTTATTTGCAAATAAATAATACTATTGCATTAAAAAATATTTTTAATATTATAGATATTGCATAAAATATTATTACATACATGTAATTACATAGAAGTTTGTTGCTTTTTTCGTGACAGTTTCTTTTTCGGATTATTTATGAAATTATCTTGCTTATTGCTATCACCTATTGTACGCTTATTTACAAATAAACAAATCTGACGTTGAGACCGTATTGACCATAAATCCGAGCGCTCAGCCAGTTTTAACATCCAGCCACTCAATTATAAACTAACTTTACGATGAGCTAGAGACTTGAAACTGAATGATAATGCAATATTAACTAATTAATTAATAATATTAGAAATATTAAATTTTATCTTGTGCTAATTACATACGGTATGTATACGCAATTGGTTATTCATACATACTGAGAAAAAAAACCTAAACCAACCTACTAACCTAACCTACCTTAAATAGCCAATTGCGTAAACATACCGTATGTATAAATAGACACTTTCTACTATTAATTTTAATTTAATTTAATTTTATTTCATTTGGTTATTCGATAAATTGTTTTTAGATGAATTGTTTTTCGGTGAATTGGTACTTCGGTGAATTTGTTTTCGATGAATTGTTTTCGGTGAACGGTTTTCGGTGAATTGTTTTCGTTGAATTGTCCGGATACCCCATTATAGTACTAATATAATCCAATATACATTTTCACACCGTCCAATAAATCTCAGTTATTAAATCAAGCAATTGCAACATAATTTTGCACTCACACGAAAAGCATCTAACGAGTTCCTCTCGTACAACACGGAAATGAAATTCTATCTGAACTGAACCCCGTGTATTCAGTTCTCATTCTAACTAATCGAGGGGGGTGGGGCGAGGGGGGGGGCAAGCATGGTTCATGCGCACCCAGTTTGTTGTTGATACAATTATTTCGCCCTATCATTAATACTGATTACCGGTCGACTGTAATGCGCACACACTCGCGCTGCACGAAGTCGTGCACATGCGCACGTGCAATTGTTGCGGAATTGAACACCAATGGATTTTGTATTTTATATATATATATATATATATATATATATATATTATGTTAGAGAATGTATTTATCTATTTTCATGACTTAAGCTATAGAACGCAAGAACATGATTTTCCGATGTATTGGTTTTGCTTGCTATTATGTTTTGTAGATATATATATATATATATATATATATATATATATATATATGTGTGTGTGTGTGTATGTGTAGAGAAGTGGTCACTAACTAGCCACTAGCTAGCGAAACGTTGTAACGGTACCAGTCGTGCTTGTGACGTCATTTGGTCAAGTTGCTGTCTTCAAGCAAGATCACTGCAGAGAGGTTACGAGTATAATGCATGTATATATGCGTTAATTGTGAGGTTTATCTGTATGTTTTGTTTTAGGCGCATATGAGGAGTTCATTAGAATAAGACGAATACACCAGTTTGTAAGTTTTGATAAAGCTGTTTAACGTTAATTCACACGGTTCTAATTGCTATGTTCAGACAAGTAGCTCAAATACAAAACATGTTGAAGTTAATATTGAATTTATTCGTTTAATACAAGTTTTATTGTATCTGACTGTTCGGAAAATTACATAAGGAATGTTGAATTAATAATTCAATAATAAATTTAATATTATTAATTGATTTATAGAAAATAAAAAATAGTATATTTTTTAAACTGGCTCTATTTTCTACAAAAACGATTATTATTGTACCGAAAAAATAACTGAGATATAGTATCCTATGTAGAATATTTTTTTGAATTTTTTTGTAAGTATATATAATTTGGCCAAAAAGAGCAAAAAATGTGTTTTTTTTTGGAAAAAAATTTTTTTTTTCTATTTTCCAAAATACGAAAAAATTCAAAAAAATATATATTATTCTACATAGTCGACTAGGAATATATATATTATTATTATATACTTCCAATTATCATACCTTTAACTAATTAATTATTATTATTATTTTTATTATATTATTGTATCAATTTATGTAGTATGTTAAAAGTAGGAATAAAATATTCTAATTTACCGTAGAAAATGAGTTTTTAATACAAATAAAAACATTTAAAAAATTTAAAAACCGTTATTTTCGCCGGAACGAAAACCGGAACCGAATTGATATATATATATATATATATATATATATATATATATATATATATAGCCACACAGTGAACCGGAACGAAAACCGAAACGAAAAATATAACGGGTGTAGTAACTAACTGTATAATAATGTCATTATTGTGTACACTTAAAACAAAATAGAACCTAACTTTTCTGTTCCTGCAAAATAAACAGTTGCATGATGAATCATAACAGATTACACGTATTTTTTGCAATATTTCAACAAACTCAACATATTAAACAAAACAGTTGAACAAATTATTCAATTGTTTATCAGAGATCAAACAATTGAACACAGAGCATATCTAGGAGCAAAATGAAGGAGGCGTTGTATGTCTAAACTCCAATACAAAACTTATGTCCTCGCTTGTGTGACGTTTAAGAAACAGCAAGCAAACAAAACACTCACACACGAAAAGAAAAAAAGAACAAAAACAATTGATTGATTACGCGTGGCTAGCCAATGAAAGTTGAGCAAATCGCGTGGGAATTTTTTAATTGATAGATTTGCACAACACCTGACATCTCACGCACACATTCAAACACGAGACGCACATGCACACACACACATAAATACATAAATGAAATTGATAGTGACAGGTCACACTAAGAAATTTGATGGATTAGGTCTGGAGTCTTAAGATTATTACTATTATTAAATTTATGGGTATTCAAGTTTGCGAAATATGTAGCAATAATTTCAAGTATTTTTTTTTTATTTTAGGTTCAGATTTGGATATTATGAAATTTGGTTTAGTTTTTATGAAGGTATATCATATTTAAGTGAAAGGAAACTTAGGGTTTATATGTAAGCTATTAAACTCTGCATTTGTGCCAGTATTTTGTATTTTTCTATAAGCTCTATAGTACTATAGAATATTTAATCATTTTTAACATGCGAGCGTTTCTATTTATTAATACTACACTGAAAAAATCATTATGGAGTTAGATTTTTTTAGACACATCAGTTTTATAAACTATTTGTCTTAAAAATATCAGTAGTTTAGATTACTGATCGGAATTTATCGCTGCTTTACACGAATTGTTTGAAAATGTGTCTAAATACATCGTGTAGTTGCAGTCAAGGCTCTCCTAGGGCTGTCGTACCTAATATGATGATGATAAATATTTTTATTATTGTTAGTAGGAAAGAATATGTAATTATTTTTTAATTAAATTGTTGAGTTTTCATTTATTCTAATCTACAAAAATGAATGTTTACAAAACCAAATATAAAATAAACCAATAACTCAAAACACTATATAATATAAACACCCCATAACGTAAATATTAATCTAGTCACGTTCTATAATGTAAACTTCTAGGTAGACATATATTTTTCGTATGTTCAATAGTTTCACTCTTCAGATAACTGTTAAAGTAATCACTGCTTAATAAGAATAAAATATCTCTACTATACTTGTGTTGTCTTTTATTTAATTAAATTAAAACCCATATTCCTAACATAAATCAAAAAAAAAAAAACTAAAACAAAAATATTTTTTATAATTTTTGTGGAAGACGTTATCATTTTTTTAAAACAGTTACCAAAACTTAAAGAGAAATATACATGTTTTTTTGTTTAGTTATATTCCCTAACTTTATTGTTGAATTTGAAAATTTTGTTTATTTTTTCTTTTTGAATGAGTTTTTCACTTCACTTCTCACTTGTTACGCGTTTCGGCTATTGCCATCATCAGATGAAAAACTCATTCAAAAAGGAAAAATAAACAAAATTTTCAAAGAAATATACATAACATAGTAAAAATCTTTTAGAAGTCATTATATTAAAATTAGGTTGTAGTTCTGTATTAACATTAATTAATAAACGACGTTTCGACGTACTCAACGTACATGTTTATCAGGAAAAATGTTACAAATGATATTTGTATCATTTTTTCTGATGAAGACGTACATAGAGTACGTCGTATTAATTAATATTAATACAGAACTACAACTTAAAGTTGTTTTATTTTAGAAATATAAATATTTACATACATATATACATTATCACACCATGTACCCAAAAGAGTATAGCAAAAACTCTTTCTACTATGTCAAAATTAGTTTCCTCCAAATATTCCTATCCAGATAAGTATTTTGTGCTTCATTCACACTTCTTGAGGTAATATTCATTTCAATGATTTAAAACAAATATTAGGGAATTCCGTGATCCTTAAAGGGTCACGTTTGAAGTTGAAAATAGTAATTAAACATAAACAAAATAAAAATAAATAAATAAACAAATAATAATAATAATATAATAATAATAAAATATCAAGTGCACTATTATATATTAGTGAAAAGCAATACTTCTATCAGTGGTGTACATAACTTCACACAGCTGTCATTTGACATTTGCATTATAAACACAATTTGATTCAAATTTTTGAGAACCAAGATGAAAAATCGTAGAAAGATGAGACTTGCCTATTCTCAAATAGGGAATGAACCAATTAAAATGACACCACTCCCATCAAAATCAGTTCAGGGGTATAGGAGATGCTGGAGAAACATACATACAAACATTTGACAATTAGGGAGATTAATTTGTATTTTATTTTCTCCCAATTAAGGAATTTTTCTCTATAATATTTGCTAAATTATCTCGAAAAATGAATATAGTAACTACTAAATTTTCTTTATCTGAAATTCTAATTTATTTTTTGTTTTTGCTTAACTTTTTGGAATTTATCTCCAAAAGTGGATGTATTTAAGAATATTAGCAAAAGTAGTTTTCTTAAGACTATTTTTAACTTGTTTTTTTCTGTATATTTACTGTAAATACAGCTTGAAAACGCTATAATAAGTCACCACAAGCATTCTCTTTTACATTATCCCACCACATAGTTACAAAATAAAATTAGTTCTAATTTTCTGTCAGCACGATCAGAATTTAGATTTATGTCTTTTGAGTATCGCCCAGACTTAATCATAAAGTAATGAAACCATTTTTAATCATTTTTGTAATGACTCAAAACGTACATATTCGTTCATAAATATACATATTAATTTCAATTTCACTTACCATATAATTTAGTTTGAATTTTCGAACAATATTACTCGAGCACTTTCAAACCGACGATATATTTCAATGCCTTTAAAATTACGCAAAAGAAAAGAAGAATCCAACACGATGTGTGGGCATATATAAATCATATCTGAATCTTGAGTCATTTACAAACAGTTGAACTAACATATGATTGAAAAAAATTGACGATCGTGTTTGGTAACGTTTCATTAAAGAGATTAAGATGAACAGAATTAATTGTCCAAATGGAAAAATTTAATTTTATATTATTTAACATGATAATATGAAATAAATGTTATGTGGTAATCATAACTTATGTCGCAGATTGAAGAAGATATATTTGTTTTCCATCTTATTCAAGGCAAAAATGGTTTGATAGCTGGGATATTAAAAATTTTCAAAGATTTTTGCTGTTGAAGAACATCTTAGATTTGTACAGAAAATTATTTTACTAAACGGTTACTAAACACTAACTAAGCATACAAAAAAAGCATTATTTATTAGCAACGTCAAATATTTGTCATGAAAAGTTTGAAAAGTTGACAAAAAAGCATCGTTTTATTGATAATACTAATAATTATGTCAATAGAATTTAAAATCAATGCTTTTTTACCAACTGAAAGTCAATTAATTTTTTTATTTAATTTAAATTTTCATAATTAATTAAAATGTTTATGAAAATAATAAAGTTTTAAAATAACACGACTAAAGATTGTAGTTCTGTGTTAATATTGATTAATAATCAACTTTTCGACGAACTCAACGTACGTCTTCATCAAGAAAAAAGATACAAATAACATTTATAAATGTTATTTGTGTATAGTTTTATCAATAAAAAAATCCTTAAAAATCTTTCAAAAATCATTATATTAAAATAAAACGGCTTTAGATTGTAGTTCTGTATTAATATTTATTAATAGTCGACGTTTCAACGTACTCAACATACATCTTTATCTGAAAAAATGATACAAATGACATTTACAGTAAATAAACAGAACATAGAACAGCATTAAGATGTACGTTGAGTACGCCGAAACGTCGATTATCAATAAATATTAATTCTGAACTACAACGTGAAGCTGTTATATTTTAATAAGTAACTATTGTTATTTCTTTAAAATAAATATTAAAATATTTGTACAGTGAATGTACAAAAATTCCTAAAACAAATATTTGTATAAAATTGTGAATGTACTCATTAAAAATTAAATTAATATTTTAATTAATTCTGTTTTAGTAATCAATGATATAAATGTATTTTATCATATCTTTTAATTGTAGTTTAATTATTTTTTAAGATTTTTTCTTTATATGATATTGATGATTTTATCATAACTGATAAAAAATGATTAACGTTATAAATAATACTAATAAAGAAATGTGTAATATAATTTTATTTATTTTATAAAATATTTTAAATTCTTAAAGTATGACTGAATTCACATAAACTCATTCATTCATTAGAATTATGCAAAAATGTTTTTTAAACATTATTACAAATTTTCTTCAAATATACAATGATTTATAAGATTTAGACAAACAACCAAAAACAAATAATTTTAAACATTAATAACGAAAATGAACACACTGTATATGGATGCATGCATGTACCTAACATATAATAATATATATGAAATATATAATGTACATTATATGTTTTATTAGTATATCCTGTTTGTCTCCCTAGATTAGTACGTACAATTATTATCACTTATGCTTTTAATTAATTTGATATAACAGAACGGTATATACAGAACATATAGACTCCATTAAAATATATGTACGTATGTAGTCAACGGAAATATTTAAAAATTCCGATGCTTGAGGTCGCAATTAATTACATATAATACAGACTGACAAATGAGATTATATTTATTATTTTACATTTAACATATACAACTATATAAAGTAAAACTGCTTTAGGTTTAAGTTCTGTATTAAAATTAATTTATTATCGACGTTTCGACGAAACTCAACGCTCGTCTTCATCAGCATAAACTCTGATACAAATGACATTATAGTAAATAACAGATCATAGAAACAAGTTACTAGGTAACAAGTAAAAAAAGACAAAATCGTATATGTCACTCAGAATAGAAAATTCTTTTTATGTTTTGCCCAGATTACTCGGCCTCGGCTTTACTTCAGCTACAAATTTCTGGTCTCAACACAACGCAACATAATATACTGTTCTTGTATTGTCTCGTTCTTATAATAAATAAAATTCAAACTCCCATCTCCTGAATTTATACCTGAAAATTAACCAAGACAGTACACAGACTACGATTAATCAAAGTAGGCGTATAGATACGCACTTTTTTTTTTCTTTAATGTTTTTTAGATTATTTTGTTTGTAACTAAGCGAACATTTTAACCCTGGGCGGGAAGAAATTATCGAGCGAAATTTTGCATTTGTTCGATCTTAGTAAACATCGTTTTCGCATCATCAAAAGTTGAATTCTCGATACAAGAATAAAAAATACACGAGGGTTTTTTTTCTTTTATCCCGGCTTCATTTTGACTCTTGCGCGCTGATTTAGTGATGAGTGAAAAATTGCAATTTTCGACCGATGAACCTATTATTAACGGTCGTTTACATTTATTTTATTATCTGGATGCGCGATCATCTGTAAGGTGTTGAGAAATTTTAGTTTTTTTTTTACTTTGGGGTATAAACCCTGTATATACAGGGTGTTTGCAATCAAGGTATTTTATTTTTAAGGGGTGATACTACAGGTCAAAACAAGGCGATTAACGCCAAAACACCTTAGTAAAAGTTTTCTAATAAACGAGATATTCATTTTTTTTTAAGTAAAATGGTAGCATATGGTATAATTTTTATTATCCAGCTCACAAAAAAAATTATTCTTCATAATAGTTTTGGATTTGCTTGAAACGAATAAAAATGTAAAAATATTCCAGGTTTTAAATACAGGGTGACTCGGATTTGCTGATTTGTGTTTCAACTTTTAGGTAAAATACCCTTATTTAAAAAATTTGAATAATTTTATTTGAATATTATGTTTAGAATTACAATTTAAGTTTACATACAAAAATTTGTGCCGATCGTCGATTGTTAAAACACCTTAGCAAAAGTTTTCAAATAAACGAGATATTAGATACTTTATTTAAATATTTTTATTAATGACACAAATCAAGATGTACTTAAATTGTAATTCTAAACATAATATTCAAATAAAATTATTCAAATTTTTTAAATAAGGGTATTTTACCTAAAAGTTGAAACACAAATCAGCAAATCCGAGTCACCCTGTATTTAAAACCTGGAATATTTTTACATTTTTATTCGTTTCAAGCAAATCCAAAACTATTATGAAGAATAATTTTTTTTGTGAGCTGGATAATAAAAATTATACCATATGCTACCATTTTACTTAAAAAAAAATGAATATCTCGTTTATTAGAAAACTTTTACTAAGGTGTTTTGGCGTTAATCGCCTTGTTTTGACCTGTAGTATCACCCCTTAAAAATAAAATACCTTGATTGCAAACACCCTGTATACAGTGCTGATCAAAACGTTTGCAGCATAAAAAATTTGTTAATGAATTTAACCAAAATTCTTTTTAAAGCAAATGAGATACCTTTTTTTACATATTTCAAAATTTTAAGTAATTTTTAAGAATTTTATATATAAATCATTTTAAAATTCAAACTATTAATTCATAATTTTCTTGGAAATAATTTGGAGGCTGAAATGTAAGCAATATTAAGTTTCATTACAAAAAGTATTGAATCTTTTATTTAAAAAAATGCAAGTACTCCATCGATAAAGCTAAATAAATAGATAAAAAAAAACTAAAACACCTTGAAATCAAAAAACTAAATATTTTTAGAAAATAAAAATGGCATTGAAGGATTAGTTTTGAAGTGTTTATTATATTGTTTGTAAAATTACTACGTATATTTTTTCAGATTTTAAGAACTTTTTAAATAGTTCATATAATATGTATTATATTATTTGAAATAACGTGTTTTTGTAATTATTTAGATATAGATATACGGATTTCAATAAAATATTATATCATAACTTTTTTTCTCTAAAATACCATGACAAAATCATTAATATTGATATTAATAAATATATTTTATAATCAGGTTTTTCAACTGATTGTTATAAATTTTATATTTAAATATTTTTATCAAAAATTACATTGAATTTCACAAACAACAAAAATATTTTTGACCCATTTTCAAATCAGTAAATAATATTTGTATAATTCTTTTCTTGTTCAATAAAACAAAAATTTACAAAATTGTAACAAACAATATTATTTAAAATACGTTTTTAGTTCGGTACTACAATTTTTTTTTATCACTGCCAAATCTTGGCGCCGAATTATCACATCAAAGCACGTTTTTTGCAATAAGATATATGATCAAATAATAATTCTTCCGAATTTTAATATGTTCCTAATTACCAAAGACACACTATAGATACAAAAATTTAAAATTTTTTTATTTCTGATGAAAACTTAATACATATCCTTAGATATTTAAATGATTTGTCAAAATGAATGACAGCAAAACAGTTGATCTAAGCAATACATTTACTTACATCAATTAACTTTGCTGTCATACTCTTTTAAAAGAGAAGACTGATAGATAACTTTATAATTCCGCATTAAAATAAAATTTTCTATTGTAACTTCTTATATAAGTACACTTTTTTTATTATTCTAAAGTTTAAAAACCAATGACTTTCATAAAAACAAGTCGTTGTATAACGATATTCTAGGATTCCATACGTTGTTTGACATGTTTTATAAAGTGCAACCCAGTAGGCATTAATATTTATTTATTTAATATTTATTTTACCGATTCGCTTGTTTTAATAAAATTTTTTATGAATTTATGAATTGAAAATTAACATGAGTATACTTTCAGCTTATTAAACAAAATCGAACACTTCAGTTTGATCAACTGCTTGTCTTAAAATAACGAAAACACGACTTGCAGTTTCGAATGGTATCTAAACGAATAATCACGGAACAAGTACTTTGAACTTACGGTCAAGACTCTGTTATGACTGCCGTACGAAATATGATGATGATAATTTTAGAGGCATTACTTTTAAATCAGCCTTTGTATATTGATTCTAGTATATTTTAAAATTCTTTTGAAGTTACTTATCAATTCTTGAAATCAGTTAATCAGAGATATAAACTATTACGTTGTTACGTACTATGATCAAGGTAAATATGTTTCTCAATCTTTATCAATTTCTTATCAGATATCTGATAATGGTTTTATCAATTTTTGGCATTTAAATGGTTCAAATTAAAATAGATAAATTATTCTAGTTCTTTGCAAAGTTAGTTTATAAAATCTATACTATGAAATCCATCTTTGAATATTTATAAATAATAATTTCCTGTTTAAAAAACAAAATTTTAAAAGTTGATTTGTTGAGTCAGGTGCTGTCAAGTCTTATCAGAAAAAATTTCGCCGACAACTTATAAAAAAAGATGATAACCTTTATCAGTTGCTACTCGTTCTTCTAACTTTATCAGTATTTTTTATTGCTTATCATTTTTAGTCTTGTACTAACTGCTTATACCTGTAGGTGTGTGGTCTTCAACAGTTTTATGTAGGCCGATAGGCATTTGTTGGCATCAACTCTGATTTTGTTTTATTTTTCGCTCTAAGTGCGGCTGATAGTGTTTTGTTTTCGCGAAATATTTAAAACATTTTATTTAGTGTACTGTTGTACGGTAATTCACTAACTGTCGTCTTTTGTTTCGCACAGTTTTCACGGTAGTGTTTTGTTTTCTAGTGACGCTGGAATTTAAGTTTTGTCTTGTGAACGATTTTCTCGTACTGTTTATATTGTGGAATTCTTAAAGAATTTGTAAGTTAAGTTTTTAATGTTATTAATGTAACGAAGAATTTTTCTCGTATGTATCATTTCAAAAATATATAAATAATAAAAGTTTGTTGTCAATCAACATTATCAACTGTCTGCTTGGTAACGATAAATTAATTATTTTATTTTTAAAGAACAAAAAAATATCAATATTGTACGCATCTTGTACAGAAACTACGTTTTTTTTTATTGGATTGGATGTTTTAAAAAAAAAGCATTAATTTCTGTATAAAAACTAACATTAATTTTGCGAATTAATTACATTTTACAATAGTGTTAAAATACTATATTTTTTGACATTTTTTCCTACACAGTTAAAAATATTTTAACCACATAACATTATCCGGTTACTACCACATTAACCGGTGTTGATTTTTGACCATTATTTTTTAGGTTACTTTTTTTTTAACCACGTTTTATGTTAATATATATATATATATATATATATATATATATATATATATATATATATATATATATATAAATATTCTGCTAGATTATTTGCGAAAGAAAAGATTGTACAAGTGAATTTAAAGAAAATCTGCTTTTAAAACCAAAAGTAGATATATATATATATATATATATATATATATATATATATATACATACATATATACCATATAACACAGGTCTGGTGCAAAAATAAACCACTATATGAACTTAAATAAACAAATTTTAAAGTTAAAATAATATCACTGTAACAAATATTTAATTATGAAAAATTATTTAATAATATCTTAACTAAATGGCCATGGATATATTGTAGTGATTGTAGTATTGTTATGTATTCTAGTCTGTACCAGACCCGATGATGGCCAATATATTGGTCGAAACCGTGGTCGTCAATTTATAATAAAAAAGAAATACGAGTGGAAATCAAGACGAATAAATTTTATTTCTTTCCTAATTATCAAATATTTAATTTTATCTTTTTCGGTGTTAAAATTTATGTTATCAAAACAATTAACATGTATAGTACAATGATATTTATTTATTAAGTACAAATATGTGTACCTCTCTTTATACAACTAACTGTATACAGTTTTTATTAACATGATATACAAGTGTTATATCCATAATAAATTACATATTTTTTCTCGTATTTATTCATCAAGTTGTGCCAACATTATAATGTATTAATGTTACTATTAACAGTATTAAAACATAATGTAGTACATCTATTACATCTATAAATTAATTACAGACATTCATACATACGTAAATACGCTTTATGAATACGGATTAATGCTATAATACGTCACTAAATTAATAATAGAGTTTATTTTATAAAATTTTACTGTTAGAACGGAATGAATTAAAATTTTTATCATATTAATATATATACATATTTATCTATCATAACAAACTAGATTTTACGAGTATTTGTATTACAATTTTATTTATAGTGAGATTATCGTAATATAATAATAATGAATATTTATGATTAGGTATTTGTTAAATTTACCTGCAAAATTTTTATCACAAACAAATATTCTTTTAAGTATTTATTTAGTGCATTCAATGTTCCGGAGAGAAAGATAATTTTACAATTAATTAAGTTCAAGTTTAATTCAAGCTTAAATTAGTAAGCATGGTAGTTTTAATCAGAACCACTAGATCTGCAATTAAAACTGGGAGTACGGAGTCGTGGAGTCAAACCAATTTGCCAGCGTCAGAGTCGATTTTTCTTGTTGCGACTTTTTTGTTAAAGCAAAAAGTTAACAAATATAAAACCACGTGAACAAAAAGATATTTTTTCCGTTTTTTTAATTCTTGAAATAACACTACGATGTCACCACTAACAATTTGCATAATCTAATGATAGATAAACCTAAGAGCACATTATCATCTTGCTGCTGGAAAAAACAGTTGTCATTCATTCGCTAATCATAACAAAAACTTTATATAAACTAAAAGTCAAACAAATGAACGAAACTAAAGACAATATAATATTAAACATTTTTAATACAATATTACCTGAACACTATGTGAAAATATGATTGTACAGGTAGGTGTCGTGTCACTTGCGTACGTGTCAGATGCGTACAAACATTATTTAGTATCACTTGCGTACAAATATGGGTCGGCTCAAGCCCAGGTAGTGAAGGTACTTAGGCCGAGTGTCAGATGCGTACAGAGGTTTGGGAAATGTCGAGTTGTCATTTGCGTCAATAGTGGTATATCATTTGCGCCACGAAATTATATCATCTGCGCCACTGTTGGCTTAGGGTAGGTTAGGTTAAGGTTTAGTTATGTTATTATCAATATAGGCTCTTATCTCATCGGCGCAAATGACGACTGGCGCAAATGATTGGCTAGGTGAGGTTAGGTTAGCTTTTAATCTTGGGAGACCATGCGCGGAAGACAACTCGGTCATGACCTTTTTTTTGTCTCGGATATAATTTCAAATTTTGGGAGACAACTCGGCCCTACCCATTAATTTACACAAATTAAATTTAAACCACTAAATATAAACTTGGTCAATATTAAAATTGAATACTAACTTGATTATTTGTAAAATCGCTGTACGCATCTGACACTCGACCATCAAATTACATTTGCAACATTTAAAATAATTAATAACATTATTTTTGTGAATGTTTTACATTAGTTTACTATGAAATATTATATAAATGAATGGATTTTCTTTAGTTAATTTAACATGATAAAACATAAAAATCATTATCAAACTAAAAGTCAGAGTCGGATAAAAAAAATTCGGAGTTGGTGTGGACTACACAAGCCTAGTTTAAACATAACACTAATTTTTTAATAAATAGGGTAGTCTGAATGGACCGTAAAAAGAAATGGGGTTATCAAAGAACGTGTGCGCATGCAAATACTATTTTCCGTACGTAACGGCGCATCCTATGAACGTATTAATAAAATTTGTTAATAGTCAAATACTTTTTGACTTAGTTAAATTTCAAATTGTATTTTTCCATCATTATCACGATTATATAAGATTGAAGCATATTTTGAAAATAAAACAATTGTAAAATTTATCTCCTAATTCTGTTAGTTATAAATACTTCGCATTTTTGAAATTGCCGCAAATGAACGAAATTTATTAATAAAAAATTTGTATTTTAAGGTATCGTACGATAACAATACATCATAATCTTTTGTTAATAAATTACATATTATAGTAAAATTATCATGTTTTTCTATCATGGTATTGAGTAATATTACTTATAAATTGTATAGAATTTTAAATATTTATATTTGTAAAAATGATTAGTCATAACATTTTTTTATTACTGTTGAATAATACCTTTGAAATATATGTGTATTCCATTAAGTTATACTGTTCGTAACTCACAACCGTGAGTTATGAACTCATGTTTTACTAAATTTTATTGAAATTATTTTAATGTCTGAACACATTATATGAGTCGTATAGATGCAAAACTCACTATTTGGTAAATTTTATGTTCTAAGATATTTGCAAAAAAAATGTTATAGCTGGGTGTAATTGTATTTTGATGATAAAATCTTGTTATTAGATGGCATTATTTATAAATATTATTATTATTTATAAATAATGCCATCTAATAACAAGATTTTATCATCAAAATACAATTACACCCAGCTATAAAAGTTTTTTTGCAAATATCTTAGAACATAAAATTTACCAAATAGTGAGTTTTGCATCTATACGACTCATATGAGAGATTTCAAAAATTATTCTAGCTGATTTGATATGCTTGCGAATCTTAAAACTTATAAAAGTTAATATTTTAGTTTTACTAAAGATTTATACTGCAAATTTGTTCATATTTGTAAAACTTGAAGCGTTACAGATTATTTTGTCTTTTTTATTAAAAAAAAAAAACTATTCCATTTACTAGAAAAACACAAAGCATTCTGTAATACTACAACTCTTACAGTTATGAACAGAATAGGGCTATTATAAATATAGTAGAACAATAATATATTGTACAACGATCACGGAATGGTACTAATTTCTTACGAGTATGAAAATTTACAGGACGAATCTTGACAAGTGCTGAAATTCATACGAGTGGGAAATGAACATTCTGTTCGAGTTTTACACGAAACGTCTATGCAATACGAAATTCTAGTAAGCTGACAAATCAGATATTACAAATGCAATATTTTTTTTACGATACATACATACATATATACACAATCACGCCATGTACCCAAAAGAGTGTGGCACAAACTCTTTTTATCATCCCGAAATCAGTCGCTTCCAAACATTCCTATTCAAACAAGCAACTTTCGCTTTATCCACATTCATAATTCCTTTCATACATGCTCTTTTATTCCTACTACTTGGAAACTTTCGCTCACGCAAAACACTCTCAATCATACTACTCCAACTACTCATCGAACGTCCACGCAAACGTATACCATCAAAATACAAACAAAAAGAATTTGCACTTTTAATTTTATTTAATAACAATATAAAATTATTACAATTATTAAATATAATTTCTATTACGTACATAATTCATTAGCTTCGAATTAATTAACATATTTTCATGTATCAAAACTAGTGACATTATCTTATTTCAATAATTTTTATATGTCAAGCGAAATTCGACTTTATGTTGACTATAGTTTTATGTAGCAGTTTGATTATGTTATTAGTAATTAGTGACAATACGCCGCCCTAGTTGTCATAGCAATTTGTTAGTCACATAAATCATCAAAACTACAATATGTATAATGTAGTACAGATTTCTAGGTAGTATTGCATAATACTACATATACTAACCAATGACAAATTCATAAATATCAAGTTTCAGTATAGTCGTAGAAATAATAATTTTTAAGGACTTGAGTAGATATTTTATCTTTGTCAAACAAGATCATAGTTTAATTGTGGCAGAAAACAATGATACAAG
Source organism: Clivina fossor (assembly GCA_963966155.1). Taxonomy (NCBI): domain Eukaryota; kingdom Metazoa; phylum Arthropoda; class Insecta; order Coleoptera; family Carabidae; genus Clivina; species Clivina fossor. The sequence continues at coordinate 16,820,686 of OZ014563.1, read as the reverse complement.
ATAATATTTTTTTTTAACAAATTTACTATAACAAGCACTTAATAGATATATAATTAGACACATCTGATTTTTAGATACTCATTGCTAAATAACATATCTAATTTGTAAAATTACTTTTTTGAAATATTTGTCTGGTTCAGAAACATAATTTGATACTTTTCAACTTTGGACAAAAGATTTTCAGATTATTTACTTCGTTTTATAGAGGACAAAGGACATTAGAGGACATTATCACTTATTATAATATTAAAAAAATATTGCATATAAGTTATTTTGAATGTCAAATGAATTTAAAAGCAGATTTACTTTAAATTTACTCAATATAATCTTTTCTTTTGCAAATAATCTAGCAGAATATTTTTTCCCTCTTTCCTTTTGCGATTGTCGTATCTTTCCAGACGTGTTTTATGGAAAAGAATGTGTAAATTAGGGTTTGCAGATCTCCAGAGAATGTAAAACCCACCGATAAGAATATAAATTGCAAGTTTTAAGTTCTGAAATTGATGGTACAATGATAAATGTTACAGTAAAAATCATGAGTTCTTTTATTTGATATAAACCTTACGTTTTGGGTTGATTGTTTCAATAAATTGTAGATTAACATTTTAGAACATTTTAGAATTATTGTTAAATTAAGTAGAAAATTTTAGGTTTTGAAATATAAGTTTATTATTTTTTACAATCAAATTTTGTTTGAATAGGGATGTTTGGAGGAGGCTGATTTCGGGATAATGAAAAGAGTTCGTGCCACACCCTTTTGGGTACATGGCGTGATTGTGTATGTATGTAAATTTTGTAAAAATAATATAAATATTTCAGAATTACATACGGTACTTAAGCTATTTCCAAATATTGTGCTTTAGTATTTATAACTGCAATAAAAAAATTTGAACATTTTTTTTCACATTTACAATTTATCTAAGCGTAATTAAATTTTTCTCATATTATTTTTAGAAAAAAAATAAAAAAATATCTATATTTTATGTAATTACAATTTATTAATTACACTTATAATTCAGTAAATAAAACAAAACTATTATTTATTTGTAATGTTTATTAGTTAAAATTAGAGATTTTACAAATTTATAATACATATTCAATCTTAGTATTTTACAAGCTACAAGTTCAAGAATACAAAATATACACAATTTGGCATTTTTTCAATTTCAAAGATGGCATAACAAATAAATATACATATAAATATATTAAGGTCGAATATTTTTATACTCAATACTATTATTATAGTGCACGCAAGCTAAAAAAGTATAATGTACAGTTACAAAGAAATCTATAATAAATATTCCTATAATATTATCAAAATTAAGTGGTGTCTGTTTCAAAATCAAAATAATAACATAGACCAAGTTAACACTAGAAATTATCATAAATAATCTAGAAACATTTTAATAATATTTTATTGAACAACTTACTCTTGTATTCTGAAACATTTATTGTTAAAAATAATGGTTCGTTAAAATGAAAATTCTTGGATTCCGTAAGAAATCTTTCTGTGTATATTGCAACGAAATTTCTCACGGGATTCAAGAACTTTCATTTTAACGAACCGTTAAACGAATATGTTTCAAAACACGGAGGATAATATAAATAAAATATTAAAGTTTGTCAATATTAATATTACTACCATAAGTATTAAAATTAATTTTATAAATTGCCATGTATAAAGCTTCATTCAGACTTCAGTTTTAATACCGAGCGTAAAACTAAAACGGCAGTATGAATAAGACTTAACTTTTAGTGTGTTCGTTAAATTTTTGTCATTTTTTTTTTAAACAATAAAGACAAAAAAATTCTACAATTCCTATCTTATCTGTCGAGCACTATATATCATAAGTACAATCAAAAATATCGCGAAAAGTAAATTTGGTATTTTTTCGTTGTCTGTTTCAGAGGTGATGTTTCGGTGTTGACCTAGTGTTAGCGTCGCGGTGCGATGCTGCAAATGGACGACACGATGTCGGTGTCGGCTGGCGCACCAGGTGGCGGACCTGGTGGTGTTGGCGACGAGGAAGCTTACCAGCTTATTAAGATTCACGTGCCCGAACTTAACGTGCAGAAATGTTTGCAATTCTCACGCGATCAACTCGTCTGGGATGTAAAACAACAATGTTTGGCATCGTTACCTAAGGTAAGATCTGATATTTGAGTTAATTTTTGATATTTATATTAAAAAAAACAAGAATGTAATATACAGTGTGTTGACTTGAACCGTCGTACATAGGGATTTAGCATGTAAAATCAGACATGTGCGATTTCCTGCTTTCCAAATTATTTTACAAAAAAAACCTTATGATAAATGTTTTAGGGCATACTTTTCTGCATGTAAATCAATTACTAAATTTTTTTTTGGAACCTTCCTAACGTCAAAAATTAGGTCTAAAGTTGTTAAGAAATTGACTGGAAAATGGTAGTAGCCGTGAAATAGCATTTAGCATTTGTTTTATTTTTGTTCCAATTTCACGGCTAATGCCATTTTCAGTCAATTTCTTGACAGCTTTAGGGCTAATTCCTGTCGTTGGGATGGTTCCAAAAAAAAAATTTGTTGATTGATTTACATGTAAAAAAGTGTTTCCTAAAACATTTATCCCCGCAGTTTTTTTTGTAAAATAAATTGGGAAGCAGGAAATCGCACATATCTGATTTTACATGCTAAATCCCTATGTACGACGGTAGAAGTCAACACACGGTATATTTTTTTTTTTAATTTTATACTGAATATTAGTATATGATATACAGTGTGTGACTTTTTTGTAAATTGCATTTTTTTTTAAAATTAAATTTTACTGTATATCCAAAATCTACGTAATAAATGTAACGTTGTACATTGTATAATATTGTACAAATTACTGCATAATATGGTGGACTGTCCTAGCACACTTGAACTACTTAATTTTTCAATTTCTAGACTTCCATCTCGTTCTACTTGAACGTTTTATTGTGATTCTTCTAGATCAAATATTTTATATAACGCACCAATCCACATAAAGTGAAGAAATTTTAACAATTGTTTATCTGATTTTGTTATTTTGTATGAAAATTTATATTCATTAATTAATAGCTTAAATAATTAAGTTTTAAAGTCATAATAATATATGTATGTATATATTAACTGATTTGTTATTATATATATATATATACTGTCCTGTAATTGGTTGTATAAGTTTTGGGCAATAATGTCATTATTATTATTAATGTAGTCTGTTTACAAGTACAAATTGGTCTAATTAGATTTTTTTCAAAAAATAAATAATATTTATTTAATATGATTAGACATAATGAGCCACACTGTATATTATAATAATGTTAATTGTACTAAAACTACATAATAACGCTATAATAAGTATTATGATGGAATTCTGAACAGATCTGTAATATTACAAAATTCTTTGTTATTTTTTTCTACTATCAAATAATAATCTCCATTTACTAGAAAAAGATAAAACATTGTACCTAATGCTCCATATTTGCTCAGAATTCTACTATTACCTCCGTATTCTGAAACATTAGCATTAAAAATAACGGTTCGTTAAAATGAAAAATCTTGAATCCCGTAAGAAATTTCTTTGAAATATACATAGAAAGACTTCTTAAAGAATCCAAGAATTTTTATTTTAACGAATCATTATTTTTAACGCTAATGTATTAGTATATTATTGCAAATACCAAAATATATCAACATATATTTCACTGATATTCTGTATGTATACACAAAATCTAATATTTACACTAATGTCCACTAAAGTGCAATAAATCACCAAGGCTTTCACTAACTTTATAGTAAACACGTCAAACTTATCACTCGTCTACACGAATTCATACTCTATTCGGAAATTAATTTACTCTGTATTCATCTACACATTATCAAAGTAAGCTTATATATTAATCACTTTGATTTTAGCTTAATTTTGTGAATAAAGTTATTATCAGATTAACCATAAATATAGATACGTAATGCCTATACCTAATACATGGATTTTTTGTTATATACATTAAAAAAAGAACGCATATAGTGTTTGTTTACATTTTGTAACTTGACATCCCTATATTTCTAAAATGATATCACCATTTAACACAGATACATTGAAGTGAATTTAAACGCAAACGTGTTTATAACAAATAACTTCACTCTCTTATTAACAATAACGAAACATTGTGTTTGTTCCTCATCTATATTTTGGTTGATCTGATGTAATTAAATATCAATTTGTATTTGAGTTATGGTTAAATCATAAATTACTACTAATGTTGGCCGATAAATTACCGCGACATTTTAAAGCAAATAAAACTCGCGTTCTACATTTCTGAAACAAAAACAAATTTGATGTTAGTACTTATAACACATGTAACTTTCGTTGGAACCTACAAAATGCGTAATTAAAAAAAGGTCAATTAAGTGAAAATTTGACTTTTTTTGAAAAAAAATACTGCTTAATACTTTAATAAATACACTTTCCAACGGTATAATGTTTGCTTACTGTATTTGTTTAAAAGTTCCAAAAAAAAAAAATGTTGGTGCTACATACGATAATACCCTCTTAATAAAAATTGTCAAAAACTTGTAAATTAATTTCCGATTTAGGGTGTACCACAAAAGTAGTACTAACAAATAATAAATAACTCTCGTAGTTTTATCGTAGCTCAGTAACACGTATTTAATTTTAAATATTGTATGTGCATTATTTATTGTATCTGTATAATATCTTTATTTATATTTATATATACAGTGTGATTGTGATTTGATGTCGTATTTTGTGGAGTGATGTGGAAACTAATTTAACATTTAAAAAACAAAACACTTGTCTGTTGTCTTTTCTTGTTCCGTGATGGTGGGCTTCGCACGTGTGAACAACCAGGTGGCCAATTGGTATCGGGTAGGTATTTTTAGAGCACGCTATAGCGCACCTAAACCGTAATTTTTATTACCCCTAATTTACCGAACATCCTGTATAGTGTTAGTTGTAAATTTTAGACTATATTATGTAGTGGCACTGAGAAACATTTTGACTTTAGAACCGCGATTTTTACTTTTAATTTAAAAGTAAACGTGTTTTTGAAATGGAAAATTATGTTTTCCTAAAAGAAAACTACTATAGGTTAAAGTTCTGTATTAATATTTATTTATAATTGACGTTTCGATGAACTCATCGTCTGTCTTTATCATTGTATCATATTTTTCCTGATGAAAACGGATGTTGAGTTCGTCGAAACGTTGATTATAAATAAATATTAATATAGAATATTAACCTAATGCAGTTTTATTTTAATAAAATGATTAATAATTAAATAAATTTTAATAAATTTACTAATTACAATAGAAAATGTAATAGAAAAAATAATAGTAAAAAAATAATAATAATAAAAAAATAATATTTAATTTGAAAAACTATTAATAATTTTATTCCAGAAAAACACTTATGTTTCTTAGCTAAATAGTAAATAATTTAATACAAATCTTTAAAATACTTCTTTTTCTATTAAATTTTTTATTTCTATTAGAAAAACAAAAAGTTTACAGTTCAAAAACATGTTTATTTTTGAGTTAAAGGTAAAAACTTTGAGCAAAATTTTTCTCAATGTGTTATTTGTAGATGTTATACTGGCTGTGAAATATTTTTTACTATAATATTGAAGAAACAATGAAATTAAAAATATCTAAAATAGAACTATATCAAATTTGAAACAGAAATAAGAATATTGTAATATCTAAATTTTGATTTTTTTTATAAAGATCTACGACATTTATTTTATTTATATTTGTATTATTTTAATATAACATTTTTCTTAAACGAAGAATTAAAATTCTATATATTCTACGTGTTCCCACTTCTTTTGTTTATGAAAAAGTGCTCCTTTAAAATAAATTTTTAATTCTATCTCTTATCAAATATGAATAGTATTTCTATTTTTATTTATATATTTATATCTAGTATTATAAAATTTAAAATAAACTAATTAAAATTGCTCAACAAGTAATTTTCAGTAAATGTCTAAGACAGAACAGCTCTACTTTAAGGTATAATATTTTATGATCTTATAAACATTTACACAATACTGTATAATGTCTACAAATTTTTCTTTTCCATTTTTTTTAAAAAATTATATGAATTACTATTATTATTCATAATTTCTATCATTCGCTACCTGGTATTAGATTAAATCTATTAACATATAAGTATATTTATCTGTTTATTTAGATTAGTATATCATTTCTATTTATGTTGCATTTTGAACTATTTTCTTTCTTTCTTTGTATTGACAAAACTTCATCATAACATCTCAACACATTCGTAACCATGGTAACGTTCAATGATTTATTATATTAGTATAATATTTCCAATAAAATTCAACAAACAATGACATAGGGAAATTGGGAGTTAACACGCAAAATTTTATCTAAAAACTTGAAGTAAAATTTATCAAAAAATAAAATTTTTGTCTACAAATGAATCTTCAATTTCGAAAAGATATTATCTCTGGATGATGAACTAAATTTAATTTGTATATTAAAAAAATATTTTTTTTGTAGATAATTGATGAGTCATTCTCAGTAAAAAAAACCATCAAAAAGTTAATATTTGTTGATTGTAATTCTGCGAAAAAAATTAAAATGACAGAAATTCTATACTCTAAAAAAAATTATTTAATTTTACCTACAAACCATGAGACACTATGATGCCCAGTATTTCTAGGTATAATTACTCAACTGCTGTAATTTTAGCATAATTGTTTAAAAATACATAATATCAGAACTATTACAAACATTATGCAATATGATATTACCAACGGGATTGAAAAGTACATATGTATGTAATATTACAGTTTTTACATACATACATACATACATACATACACAATCACGCCATGTACCTTAGCAGGGTGTGGCACAAACTCTTTTCATCATCCCAAAATCAGTCGCCTCCAAATATTCCTATCCAAACAAGCAACTTTCGCTTCATCCACATTCATAATTTCTCTCATACATGCTCTTTTATTCTTACTACTTGGAATCTGCGCAGAACTTATTCCCACACACGCTACGAAATATGTGCTGTGCTTTATGAATTTTCCAAACATTAGTTTTACAACTACGGTAGTTGTAAAACTGAAATCAAAATTTTATTAAAACTAATATTAGAAACGACAGTGTCACAAAATAAATATGAACTCAAACTTTTATGAAAAATGCTACAGTAAAAACTTTTTCTTTAATAATATTTATCTAAGAATCATATCCTTGCGTGACCTGCTACGATTCAGAGTAAAGTATATACATAGAAAAAGAATGTATATCTTTTAGCTTATGTATTCGATATATATATATATATATATATATATATATATATATATATATATATATATAATGTATACACCCGCACTGTCGGTAAAAACAAACGACAGTCGCCCAGCCAATAGGTTTACTTAACTTTACTCTAGCTTTGCTTTGCTTTGCTTTGTACAATCGTTCCTTGCACATATATTTACCTACGTTTTTTCTGTACACACTTTATGTATGTGTATATGCAGGGTCGCTCGTGTAATGTGATACCAATGGGAAACTTATAAACAGTACTGAAAGTATAAAATGTAGGTTTTGTATTCTGTAATAGGTTGAACAAAACTTTGGAATCGTTTTCAATATTTTAAAAACTATGATTATTATTGATTTGGATTTGTTTATTTCGCTAAACCAAGTATTAAAAAAGGAATTGAAATAGTTTGAAGGAAAACTACTTTTGGTAGTATTCTCAAGATCATCCTGCTTTTGAAGTTAATATCCGAAGTTAAGCAAAAGGAGTGAAAATTTTAATTTCAAATTTAATAAGAATATTTAGTAATTACTATATTAACGTTTCGAGTTAATTTAGCAAATATTATGAAAAAAAGTTACTCAATTAGGAGAAAATAAAATACGAATATTTGTTTTAAATTATTGAAATTGATATTTACTCAAAAATATGTAAATTTCTCTTTTAAGTTTCGTTAATTTTTTGACTTTTAAAAATTAATGTAATAGTATATTATGTTACGAGGAGTATTGAGTTTAGACATTTATGCAAGCAGTCTAGGCGAAACACAAAAAGATCTCTCTATTCTGAGTGACATATGCTATTTTTTCTTCATGTGTTTCAAATCAAACTAAACTAAAAATAAATAAAAATATTATTAGTATGGCAAAACTTTGGAATAACTATTAATATCTCCAAAAGCTATTGATCGAATTTGTTTATTTCGCTAAACCAAAAGTGTATATGAAATTTTGAAATAAACCATATTCTTTTAAACTATAAAATAAGCCATTAACGATATTAATGTGAATTTAAAATTTTTACGTTCAGTTATATATATATATATATATATATATATATATATATATATATATATATATATATACGTCAATACTTGAACGAATGATTATGTATAATCATATTTTATGGCATGCGATGTATTATAAACATAAATATTATCGTAAAGAAACCTCTTAAATTTATTTCAAATCGATTGTAGCAAAGTAATCATAAATTATATCTTTATATATACTTATATATTATATTATAATTCAAAAGATAATCTTTATATTTTTATCATAAAATTTTCAATTTTTTTTTTCAATTTTCAAGAGTTAAGTTGAAATATGAGGATTGTTCAATAAATAATGCCAATGGATTTGATTTACTCTATTAATCATAATATATTAGTAAAAATAAAATATAAATTCAAATCTGTTTCTGTGTAATTGTTTAGATTACGCACTTCAAATGTATCTCGAATGTCAGATCTAAATCCGGAACTCGGAATCCGAATCCGAAAATCGGATATTCGGATATTCGAATCTTTTTGGATCCGAATATCCGGATCCAATTTTTTTCAAATATTGACAGCACTACCACTACTATAAAACATACTTTCAATACGATACATTTCAGGTATTTTTACCTTGAAATAAACAATTTTATTAAAAATCAAGTTCCTAAAACATCCTACACTTTCCATACATTAGTGTAACGGTGGTCACATAATCTGCAAGCGTCATTTTTAAATCAATTTTTTTTTTAAATGACATTAATGGAATTCTTAACATAAATGCAACACACAATAACTTAACAAATAAATGTTAATAAATTCTGTACATAAATGTAACAATGTACAATATATTTTTTATTAATACCAAATCACGTACATACAAGTAATGTACTTATATTGTTATATACTATAGGTGTGCATTTTGTTTTATTACGTGTATCTTATTAACAAATACATTGTTCATATTTCACGTTCACATGCAGGAATGATCGGTATTTGTTTTATACTTGATTTCTAACGTATATAATTACATTTTTAATTTATTTAATTAAAGATTTTTAATGTCAGTTTAAATGTATTTTATTTTGACATCGAAATAATCTTATTTTTACATTTAAGGGGAGGAATACCATCAATCGATTTTTATTTTACATTTTCTTAGTCTATAGAATAATGTATTGAAACGATTTTTCGAAATTTGAATTTTTGGCAGAATTACAGCGGCCAATACTGAGTTATTTCAGAGCAGCTAAAGCATATAGATCGGGCAGTAAAAACGCATTTTTTTTCGAAATTATGTTTCCCAATTTTGTCTTGCCGAGGTTTCGGAAACCATTCATTCGATTTAATTCGTAATTATAGAGAATTAAATTTTTTAAAATGATACATAGTAATTTTTTATGTCTCTTTTTTTCGATTTTGTATACGCTTTAAGTTGATTTTTATACTGAAAACAAAAAACATTTTTTGTTTTCAAACAGCCGTTATTTTCATAATTTTTCGAAATGCTAAAATAATTCTACGTATCGTGATAGATTTTTATTTTACTTTTAGGATATTCTACGGAAACTTTTGTATTACGTTCCAGAACTTTCCGGGGGACGGAACAAGGGTTTATTTTTGATAGGGACACGTGATGTCACAATTTGAAAACATTTTTTTGACAAAAATTCGAAAACGTAGTTCAAATAAAAAATTATAAAACGTAGTTCAAATAGTCCGTAATAACCTATAAAAACCGATCTTTCCAACACCAAATAAGATGTGAAATAATTAACCAGAGAATAAATGTACATATATTTTACATTACATTTATTCCGGTGCTAGAAATACCGATATATATTTAATTTTGATTATAATAAATATTATTTTTACTCATAGTAAATATATAATATATTTCATTACGTTGTAAACACACGAAAAAAAAAAACTACTTTAATTTATAATTTTATCTTGTTATTGTATGTTGAAATTTTTAAAATATGCAAAAGAAACAGATTATAAAGATAGAATTATCACCTGATACACTATATCGAACTAAAAATAAAATTTAATCGCAAAACTTGTAATATTTTCAAGTATAAACTGTAATACAATAAAAATTTTAGAAATCTGTTATTGATAATCATATTTGTATATTTTTATACAACAAAATTTTATACATTACACACAGACATATATTACTAGTGGACGAAAACAATTAGGCAAAAATGATAATATAAACTGAAGTTATGATTACTATAAACGATGTTTTTTTCTATGTATACTAATGATAACATCCGTGATTCTAATAGGCGGAATTTGTTTAATGCTTTTCGAAATAAGATAATCTTTCTTCTGTAAAGCTTTATCAAAGAGATTAGAAAAATAAAAGTACAATTTTATTGTTACAAATAAAAAAAGTTGAATAACCAATATGCACCAGCACAATTTCTAGTTAAATGCGATATACCCATTAAATCATATATTATCATATTAAATTACCAATGCGTATAACCATTTCTGATTTATATCTATTGTGAATTCAGGCTTAAGTATTAAACCCAGTTGGATATCATAGCATACGTACAATAATGTTCAAATGGCGAAAACATTAAACTCCGGTTTAAGTCCAATGTCTCGGGCTATATTATTGTCCATTTCATACGTAAACGTAGAGAAGTTTTAAAGGTATGTCTGTAAAACTATAAGTATATACATGGCGGTTGAGTGTGGAGTTTAGCAAGTCTTCAGGGGGATTCCACTATGGGTCAACGGTCACCCAAGCGAGAGCCCCGATACACTCTCTCGTCTTATTCCGTTTCTCTACTTAGTTTGTGTTTCTTGGCGGTGTAAAATTGTACGAAGGTTTGGTAGTACACGCCCGCATCTTAAGACATAAAATTTTCGCTATCGTTTCCAGATAGACAATGTTGATGTTTGCAGTGTATTGTTTTAAAACTGTTTTCTGATCTTGGTAATTCGGAGAAATATTTTTATTGTAAACGTAAATAATAAATAAACATAAAGAAACATTCAAAAATATTCAAAACGGAGTAATTTTTTATATAACAGTAAAAAAATCTTTCAGAACTTATATTATATTAAAAAAGCTTTAGAATTAAGTTCTGTTTAATTTTATAGTAAAATTCAACGTTTTGATATACTAAACGTATAACATCAGAAATATATATATATATATATATATATATATATATACAAATGACATCAATAATAATAAAGAAAAATATAGAAACAAGCTTTAGTTTGCCACGATATTTTTATGATATTTTTTCCTTCATTTGATTGTATCATTCAGCAGAATAACATCATTATTTAATCGTGTATTTTTTTTTTTAATTTTAGCACTTAAAAGATAAAATATTCAAAATTTTATGTGAATTTTATATATGTTTAAATTTAAACTTTCTCTAAATATTAAAAAAAAAGTTGATAGATGAGCAACAAATAAATTTTATATAGCAATATATATTATTTACATCAATAAAATTTGTATTTTTACCGATTACATATGCAAAAATAAATAAAATAAAATAAATCTGTCAAAAATTATAACTTACGCCCATGTGGACATTAAAAGTATTATCTAATGATTCAATCTCCAGAATGATGTTTTAATTTTTGATTTCAACTGTTTAAAAAGCTTATTCTGTTAATAAATATCACCGATTCTACTCGTAATATTATAGTATATTAGTATAATGCCTGTACTTCGCTACGGGATTCATCTTTAAACCAATTTTAACTGAATTATAGTTTTTTTTAGCGTTTGTCTGCGACTCACTCTGTATTGTCCCATAGTAAAACTTTTCTCGAAAAACGACTCAACTAAGAAAAAACTTGCAACAAAATCTATTCATTGAATTTCAAGTTATAACGAACACAATTTTTGATCTATTTTTAACGACGAAAAACGACTTAATTAGTAATAAAACTTCCATCAAAATCTGTTCAGTGGATCTAAGGTATAAGTATACAAGGTTTTTGATAAATTTTTATCATTTACAACGTTCGCCTGCGATTCATGCTGCATTGTCTTAAAATAAAAATTTCTTATAGTAAAACATTCAGTGTTCTTTGACCACTGGGTACGTTAAGTATCAGTGATTAGGACTTTAGCTTTATCTTTTGCTACTGATAGTTTTTTTAAATTATTGTTTGTGATTTAAGGGAATTATTATATTTTATTAACTTTTCGCCACAGTAAGATCATACTTTAAGTACATAGTCTATAAAATTTATCAGAAATGATCTATAAATGAAATACTACTATTAAACTATGGCATAGTAATTTAATAGTAATATTTATTTGAATTATATAATAAATAAAAAAATAAATAAATAAAATCTTTTGAACACGTTGATCACCATGTTGACACCATATTTATCTAGAATAAATACAGATATGGGAGAGATTCAATATCAGTTTGTGAGAAATTAGCGGTTACTTTAAGAGTCCTTGTGCAACTGGAAGAAGCATTCAGAAGCAGTCAGTCTCCCCGCCCCCCTTCCATTTTCCGTGGTTGAAGCTTGGATTTCAAAATATTTGAAAATTCGTCAATCCATTCATCAGTCCATCAATCTTGATCTTACATCTTCAATCAGAATTCAATCTTCGGTCTAAATGTCATGTCCGCTTAAGACCGGAGACAAATTCTTGAAATTCATCTATACTATAATAGCCGAGTTATTGGACTCATTTTTGCATTTTTGATACATCTGATGGTTTTTTTTCGTACCATGTAACAACTTATCTTTCGTTTATTCTCTCTCTCTCTTTCTCTAGCACACACTTTCTCATCTATTTTCGTCTATTTACGCGCTCGAATGAAACAGACAAGACATAGTACAGAAAAAAAGACGAAATAAGATACGGATAGAGTAGGAAGGGGTGAACGCGTACCGCCGCGCCGTCCCGCACGATGAGCAATATAATTTCATCAGTGTTGGCTGCAGCCGCATCTCTTTTCTTCTTTGCTTGCGCCTCCGGAGTGGAAAATAAGGGTGGCGGTCGTCATGGAAACGCGTCGTCACGGCGCCAATAACTTTTCTTCTTATTTTTTTTTTATGTCGTCGATGTTGTGTGTGTATATATTTTATAGGTTAGAATCGCCTGTCAACTGTTAACGAACTGAGATCTTTTTCTAAATGATTATTTTTTTCTAGTAAATCTTTTGTTTCATATATCGAACGTCGAATTTTTATATTAATATAATGAGTTATGAAAGATTTTTTACTATGTTACGTATATTACTTACATACATACATACACAATCACGCCATGTACCCAAAAGGTTGTGGCACAAACTCTTTTCATCATCCCGAAATCAGTCGCCTCCAAACATTCCTATCCAAACAAGCAACTTTTGCTTCATCCACCTTCATAATTTCTCTCATACATGCTCTTCTATTCCTACTACTTGGAAACTTTCGCTCACGCAAAACACTCTCAATCATATCACTCCAACTACTCATCGGACGTCCACTCAAACGTATACCATCAAAATCATTCAAATAAATCTTTTTAACAAAACGTTCATTAGACATTCGCTCAACTATATACTGGTTTATATCAAAATATTCAAAATTTTGAATTCAATATATTTTAAAATTTTTAAAATTAACTTCTGTAGTAAGATGATTAAGTTAAAAAGTCTATTATAAGTATAATTATCTGTTAATTTCCAATTATTTTTTTTACAAAGCGTTAAGAAACAAATGGGTATCTACAAAAAAAAAAAACAAATCCATGACGCCATTCTGCAAATTAACAATTTTGCATCATTTCTGCCAGGACGTACGCTAGTTGTAAAATTTGATTTACGATAGAGAATACTTGTAACACCAACTTTGGACTCGATTATTCTATCTAGCAAAATACTTTTATACTCTTTCTCATTCATGTTGTTGTACGTATGTGTTTCGGTTTGTCTGTCTGTCTGTCTGTGGCGGAGATGGTATTGTCGTAAAATGGACGAAACAACACTTAAAATACAATAAAATAACCTATAGACATAAAAATGTCAATGACGTCCCACAAGTTCGCACCTAACGTATTCATGGACTATTACTTGAAATTCTTAGATTATATGCGTGTGAAGTGCAATAAGAAAATTGTTAATGGCTAAATAATATTCATTTAAATACTAACACAAAAAATTGTAATGTTACAATATTCTACGAAACCAAATTTTTCTAATATTTTAATGGTATAGTTGAATCGGTGAAACCTTGACGGCACATCATAATCTAGAAGAAAAACTTTGCAATATGAAAGTTTCTAATAAACGAAAATAAATTCTTTCTATTCTACATACAATTAGCTAAAATTTGCTAAATGACATTCAAGAATCTTATTTTAATAAAGTTTATGTTAAATATATGTCGAAGAGAGCAGTCTAGTGTGTTGATATTTACTCATATTGACAAACAAATCATTATTTGAGCAAACATTGAATAAAATGATTCAAAATATGAAATACATGGAACTATGTAATATACGAAAAACTGCACAAGGACCTGTTAACAGTTTCAAAACAACCAAACAAACTCTTTCCCATCTCGGCACAAAATCTTATCAAACTCTCATCTGATTTTTTGTTTTTTGTTTTGACTCCGTTATCATCAAATATGCTGACGACTGCTCGCTCTGACATATAAAAAATATATCACCAATATATTTATTTTACCTCAATTGCAACAATGTTTTGCAAAGTTTACAATGGGCATTACTTTTATTACGTTTGAGACTGGGTTAGCTCTGAAAGATAGCATGTTGGTAAAACAATTTCATTCTGATTGTAAACATACCAGTTTAGTGACAAAAATTGATGGCCGATTCTTATATACAAGTGTTTAAAGTGATACAGTTTAAATTAACAGCCAGTTTTATAATATACACATTAACGAAAGTCGAATTTAAGTCGGCAAAAAAGCATCGATATTACATTTTGCTGGCATAATTATTATTGCTATTAATAAAACAATATTTTTGTCATTTTTTTCAAAATTTCTAATTTGAAAATTATAATGATTTATATGTCACATTAAGAAATGCAAATACCATCTGCTATAATCGTAGAAAAATTATCGTGTAATGATTACTACATGCTTACTGAATAATATACAATTATTTTATAGATATTCGTATTATAAGAATGAATTTCTATTTTTAAGATTATTTAGTTGATGAAATAAAATTAATTGTAAAATAGCTCACTGATTAATTAATTTATATAGTTTTATAATATTCCGCAAAATAATATACAGCAAAATACAAGTATAAATATTTAGGAAGTCGTAGAAAATGAAATGTATTTTAATCAGATAATTTGTTTACATATAAATATTTATTTTTTACTTTTTCTTTCTATAAACTACAGTTCTGGTTTTAAAATACGTTATTATCATAAGAAATAACTAGAATTATTAGTATTTTTACTGGTTTACTACATAAATATGTACATTTTATTTACTTGTTTTTCAAAACATGTTTATGAATAATTAATATAAGTGATAACTTAATAATACACTTAAGAAATGTAAATTAACTTCACTGAAATTAAAAGTTATGAATAGTTTTTTAATCTTACGATATTTATAAATGGAAATAGCAATTACTCTTACGAATTTTGGATATTTAAAGAGAAATATGATCTAACTTTGGAATTTGACAATATTGTAATCTACAATTTTAATTTTACAATGTTGACGCAATATTACGGACCAATATTATCTGCGATATTTTCTAAGAAGCAGGCACCATACAATGCTAATTTTCTGGGAGCGTTCACTAATTTCAATTTTTAATAAATACACTCGTGTAACCACAACTTATATTACGTAATTATAATTTATTACTCATGTTCAATCATATTCATTTCATTTCTTCAGAACAATGCTATCCAATATCAGTAATTTTCGTTCAAATCTCATCCAATGAAATTATTTCTTATTCTTTAAAGTAATTCATTTTGCTATTGTCTATATTGCTGTATTCATTTACACTTTTGCATTCAATTAACTCATCCAATTGAATCATCTCACATTATTTTCCCATTCTCGGAATGAGTACGTCCATAGATCCCCCATATTCTTTATTATACATATTTCTAGTAAATCCCCTAACCTTCAATTATCTTTGGGAAACAACGTTGCACTGTTGTAACGCACGCACGTAATTGGTAGAATGCGCCTTAGCTACTGCATGCTTCCTACTGTAGAATTCCTCATTTTTGCATTAACATTATCTGTTTCTCTCTCTCTCTGTTAAGGTGTTATGATTAACACTATTGTGTATTCGTCAGCACGCGTTGACGTGCGGAAATAGGCACGTAAATGTGTGCGTGATTGAAGGAAAAGAAAATAATCTTTAGTTTGGTTATTGATGAAGAAGTGTGTGTTTGATTTGCAATGGTGTTCTCGCAGGAGCTGAAGGAAAGTTTTAACTACGGCCTGTTCTGTCCGCCGGAAAATGGAAAAGCCGGGAAATTTCTGGATGAGGAACGACGACTTGGGGATTATCCGTTCAGCGGGCCTGTTGGATATCTTGAGGTAAGCTAAATTTTACTAATTTTTCATTTCAATGTTGGAAAATTATCGTGAATTCTATAATTCAATGCTTTAAGTTACTTTTTACTACTTCTGTAATATACCAATACAGTGGCGTAGCCAGGGGGGTTAAGAACCTGAACTACCAAAAACATACGTATGTGAAATATGAAATATGTTATTTTACTTTCATTTTTATAAAAATAATTTTTATTGCTCTTTATTTTTTATACAAATTATAGTATTATCTTTATTGATTAATATTATATCATTTTTTTAGTAACTCCTCTCATGACAAGTTTCTGGCTACGCCACTGTACTAATATAACTTGTACAATATGGTAAACAAATAAATTAAAATCCCTTAAAATCATGTAAAAATCTTGAATAAAATCTCTGCAATCTTAGAAATTTCGTATAAAATCTGTAATATTAATGAAAAATCACTACAATCTCAACAACCACACTTAAAATTTATACAATTTGGTGTACAAAATTTGAAAAAGTGGTTTCCCCCTTGAACTATATTTATTTCATATCTATTTTTTGTTAATTTTATTAATGATTCACATCAGCGAATTTCTAAGTTATTACTTAACACTTTTCTGATCAATCAAAATTATGTAAATTCATTTTAAGTAAACAGTTTATAAGCAGTCATAAAATTCCATTTGAAATATCTGACTACTACTAAAATCTACTACTAGAATATCCAATATAATTATTTAGATAAATAATTCTATTAATTACTAACGCTAGCGAATTTTTGAATCATTACTCAATACGTTTTGATCGATCAAAATTTGTAATGATTTTTATATAATAATCATTTTGAAATGGCATTTATGATGTCAAACCGAAAAGTATTATATAGTTGTAGTGCATAGTGAACATGTAATGATTATTACTCATTAATGGGTAATGAGTAATAACCACCATACTCTTATAAGCACAGAATCTTGTATAAAAATGTTCTTTTCCAACATTTCAAATAAAATAAATGAAACAATTTTTCTAATAAAAAAAATAAAACTCTGTTATTAAAGGACTAAAATCTAAAAATATTAATGAATAATGCCCCAAACAAAATCGAAAATTGTATTCAACTTTAATGAGAAATCAATTACCTCGAAACAGGTATTCTCTTCAACAGGATCTAAAATTTTAGGGCGTTGTCTTTATTACGAAGACAGGGGAAAAAGGGCCAACTACAAATCCAGACACTTCTTTACTAATCATATTTCGACGCGTAATATTTCGCAATCATATAACGGAAATAATTTGTGAAGTTCGTCGTTAATAATTTGATTCGGAAGTTATCAATAAATGTGGAAAATTTTCAATTTACTAAACTTACACTTACACTTACAGGCAGAAATATATTATAGAAGAATCTTGAACCCGTATTGCCACCTCTTTTGTTTATAAAAAAAAGTGCTTTTATTTGTTGCTATAAAATAAATTTTGTACTTTTATCTCTTATCAAATATGATGTATATTTTTATATCTATTATAAAATTTAAATAAACTGATTAAAAGTAAATGTCAAAAGTAATTTTGACAAAAAAATCACTTTTAAAAGTGAGGTAAGGAGAATACGGGCATTGGTATTTTAAAATTTTAATTTACAGTTCTGCAGTTTTATTTTTAAGTTTTGTAGAATAATTTTATAAAATATATATAGCAAAAAATTTTAGTTTAAGTTCTATATTAATATTTATTAATAGATGAATTTGTGTATTTGGGTAGTTTGCTGTCTAGAGATGGCCGTTTTGATCGTGAAATTGAAAGGAGAGTAAATGCTGGTTGTAAGGTACTTTGGGTGCTGTGGGAACTTTTGCTAGGAATGTAAATGTTTCCAAAGAAGCCCGTTTAGTATATATAATGCAGTTTTGGTGTCTACGTTGATGTATGGTAGTGAATGTTGGGTTTGGTTGCAAAAGCATAAACAGAAAATGATTGCTGTGCAAATGAGATTTTTACGTGGGGTAGCTGGGTGTAAATAGGAGAGATCGGGTACGAAATAGATTAGTGTATGATGAGTTTGAAATTCGAAAAAAATGTTGTAGCAAAAGTTGGTGTTAGTCAGTTAAGATGGTTCAGACATGTTGAGCGAATGTCTAATGAACGTTTGGTTAAAAAGATTTATTTGAATGATTTTGATGGTATACGTTTGCGTGGACGTCCGATGAGTAGTTGGAGTGGTATGATTGAGAGGGTGGCTTGCGTGACCAAAAGTTTCCAAGTAGTAGGAATAAAAGAGAGCATTTATGAGAGGAATTATGAATGTGGATGAAGCGAAAGTTGCTTGTTTGGATAGGAATGTTTGGAGGCGACTGATTTCGGGATGATGAAAAGAGTTTGTGCCACATTCTTTTGGGCACATGTCGTGATTGTGTATGTATGTATGTAATAATAATCGAAGTTTCGCCAAACTCAGCGTCCGTCTTCATCAGTTTTCTTGATAAAGACGAACATTGAGTTCGTCGAAATGTCGATTATTAATAAATATTAATACAGAACGTAAACCTAGAGCCGTTTTATTTTAAAATATTAAATTCAGTTAATTTCAGTAGCAAATAAAATACGCTTGCCGCATTGATTATACAATCAAATTATTATCTCTGTTTCATCTAATATTGATTCTTTCTATCTTCTTACAATTTGATGTTAGGTACACTCTCAACTTTCTTCACAACTTCTCTTACAAGTTCTACTATAATTTATTTGAAAGTGAAATTAAAATTTATAAAGCTGTACTAGAAAACTAATTATAATTTTAATACTACGAACAAAATTCTATCTACAATGCAAACATATACCGCATGCGGAACGTTCTGTTTTTAAATAAAATAAATTATATCTACTGCACATGCGCCCTGCCGTTTTCGTAAATAAACCTGACCTAGCGAAATCGAGACACAAGTAAAGTTATACTCGATGGTCTGTTTATATAACTTATTACCCATTTAAAATATGACAGGCGAAAGGCGATTCGTGCGGGCAAATATTTGCTCCTTTCCGATGCAGTAAATGTATATATGTATAACCATTTGCACAGCGTTGTGGTTATGTATTTTTTGTGGTTAGAATTCCGGTTGTTTTTTACCTGTACTTTCATCCTCTTATAGATGAAGTTAGTTGCAGTTCTCTACCGCAACCAATCAAAATTATTTTATTTTCTACCTATATAATCTAACCTATAAATGTTGTTATGGGTATGTGCAATGGATAGTAGTAATTTTTTACGTTGCAATGTTGGTATTGTGCCATAATCTCATTATGTACACAGCGGGAGTTTGATTACGATTATGATTTTTTTGTGAGGTTATGTTTTCTAAGGTTTTTTCATTCTTTACTTATATATGTTATAAAATATACGATTTGTTGTTTCAATAACATATATTTTGTTGTATTGTATTATATTACACTAGCCTTAAATAAAAAACGCGTTATTTGAAAAATCTGAAAAATTACCAATTTTCAAATAGGTATAACTCGGCTAATTTTTAACGAAATTGAATGAAATTTTGCGTAAATTTGTCCTTGAAATTAAGCAGAATTTACGTAGAAATGTTTGAATTTTTATACTTATACATGTTGTCAAAGTTTGACAATTTTTAAAGTCAAAACATGTTTTTTTTTCTGCGGGATGTGGTGGGAAGCCAAATAGTTCAAATGCTAGATATGTTGCATCACCTTATAGACGAGATCTCAGATTTTATCGGACGTAAAATTCATTCAATTTTGTTCAAAATTGGTCGAGTTATACCTATTTCAAAATCGGTAATTTTTCTGATTTTTCAAGTGGCGAGTTTTTTTGTGCGGCTAGTGTATATTATATAACTAAATTTTTTTAACGCTGTTTATTATAAATTTAATATAATCCGATTTTTTTATTATAACTCATTGTTAAAACATAAACAAATTTTTAAATATTTACTAACGTTTTTTTAGCTATATATTAATAAAACTAAAACAAAATTTAAAATCCAATTTTTAAATTTTCTTCAGTGTTAAAATAAGTAAGACTGTTTTAGATAATTAAGATATTAAAAATTGAATTTATTTGTAAACACTTTTATAATATATATGAATTAGAGAAAAACGTTACTTAGCTATTATGTAGCCAATTTCTCTATTTTACTGATTTTTTTTAGATTTTTTTGAACAAATTTTGAAAAAAGTTATATTTTTAAAAAAAAATTCTTTAACTCATACTGATTTAGCAGGAAAAATTATTGAAAATTCTAAAAAACATTTAAAAAAAATTCTAGCGCCCAAACGGCACATGCTAGCAAATTAAAACTAAAACCAAATTATATAACTTTTTATTCCCTATCGAAAAGTATTTTAAGTATTTCTCCGAATTTTACTTCAGAAAGAAGAATTCTACATATTATTGGTATCCCATGTTATTGCCCTATATCAACCTGGCGAACGAACACCCTATATATATATATATATATATATATATATATATATATATATATATATATATATATATATAATATTTATTTGTTTTTTCTTTCTTTCATATAGTTGAAGTACAAGCGTCGTGTCTACAAGATGATGTCGTTGGACGAGAAACAGTTGAAATCATTGCATACACGTACGAATCTACGCAGACTATTGGATTACGTGCAGAATGGTCAAGTGGAGAAGATCACGAAAATGTGTTCGAAAGGACTCGATCCGAATTTCCACTGCCAGGACTCAGGCGAAACACCACTTACACTGGCTGTTGCCGTCAAGAAACCCGCTAAAGTTATCATTGCTCTCGTTAATGGGGGCGCTCTACTCGGTAAAATATTTTTTGGACTAAATTACTGTGTAGGAAATAAAGGGATATACATACACAATCACGCCATATACCCAAAAGGGTGTAAATCTCTCCCGAAATCAGTTTCCTCCAAAGATTCCTATCCAGACAAGCAATTCTAGCTTTTCATCCACATTCATAATTCCTCTTATACATGCTCTTTTATTCTTACTACTTGGAAACTTTCGTTTACACAAGCCACTTTTTCAATCATACCACTTTAACTACTTATTGGACGTCCACGCAAGCATATACCATCCAAAATCATTCATATAAAACTTTTTAACTCAAACGTTCATTAGACCTTCGCTCAACATGTCCGAACCATCTTAACTGACTCTTAACACGGGGCTACAACATTTTTTTCAATTTCACACTGATCATACACTAATCTATTACGTACCCGATTCCTACTACGTCGTAAAAATCAGTCATTTTTTTTTATTCTTTTGCAGCCAAACCCAACATTCACTAACATACATCAACTTAGGTACCAAAACAGCATTATATATACTAGGGATGCAACGGATATTCGGCCAGGCCGGATAATCCGGCCTATCCGGCCAATTTGGTCGAATATTTGTTCCGGCCGGTGGCCGGATAATAATGTTGTACACTTTCATTCAAAACGAATAGAAATATGTTCACATTGATAGATTTATTTACGAAATTGAAGCCAGTCAAATTATCTACAATGTTTCTTTCAGTAAATATCTAATACTACTATTTGTTTATTAATTTCAATACGATGCCAGTGGAATAGTTATTAATGAAGCTAAAAAAAATTTGTATATTTATGAAAAGCTTTCTGTGAAACAAAGTTACTTTATTAGTATTAACATTATAAGTTATCTTATTAAGTAATTAACATGTAACCTTATTTTTCATATTATAAAAACATATATTTTTTATAAAAATTTGCCGAATATATGTAAGTGATACTTATTGAAGGTACGTCAGTGTAGGCTTTCGATGAGTAAATGGGATTTGTTTTGATTATACATGTATATAATACAAATGTAATAATTGAAAATGTTGCATACTATAACCACATGTGAATTGTAAATACGAAAATTTGATGTTAAAACTTGATATTTATGATTTTTTTATTAATATTTATTATTTAGCCGGATAATCCGTTATCCGGCATTAAAATTTGGCCGAATATCCGTTATCCGGCTTTTTTTCAAAATCGCTATCCGTTGCATCACTAATATATACTCAAACGGGGGGTTGCTTCTTTTCAAATATTTACATTCCTAGCAAAAGTACAAAGCACTCAAAACCTTACATCCAGCATTTACTCATCTTTCAATTTTACGATCAAAACGACCATCCTTAGATAATAAACTACTCAAACACACAAATTCATCAGTTGTCAAGAGATAATAAAACGATATAATTACCGCAAATCAATATTTTGACGAGCTGAATGAATGTCTTTGTCCTCTGTTGTTTCTAGATTACCGTACACGTGACGGTTCAACAGCAATGCACCGTGCTGTGGAACGTAACTCATTAGAAGCGGTGCGAACACTGCTCGAATTGGGCGCATCGCCGAATTATCGCGATGCAAAGGGATTGACGCCGCTCTATTTGAGCGTTACGAATGCGGTCGACGCTGCTATTACCGAGACGCTCCTGCATGATCATGCAACGATTGGCGCGCAGGACTCGCACGGTTGGCAGGAAGTTCATCAGGTACTTTGGAACACAGTTTGAATGTTAAAAGTTATAGCAATAACAGTAATTATAGTGGAATTCTGAACAGAATTGTACCATTACAAAATATTCTGTAACATTACAATTCCGTTCAGAATTCTATTGTTAATCAGTAGAAAAAATTCTGTTATTATTTTATATACCGTGTGTTGACTTGGACCGTCGTACATAGGGATTTGCATGTAAAATCAGACATGTGCGATTTCCTGCTTCCCAAATTATTTTACAAGAAAAACCTTATGATAAATGTTTTAGGGCATACTTTTCTGCATGTAAATCAATTACTAAAATTTTTAAAGGGAACCTTCCTAACGTCCAGAATTAGGTCTAAAGTTGTTAAGAAATTGACTGGAAAATGGCAGTAGCCGTGAAATAGCATATAGCATTTAGCATTTGTTTTATTTTTGTTCCAATTTCACGGCTAATGCCATTTTCAGTCAATTTCTTGACAACTTTAGGGCTAATTCCTGACGTTGGGATGGTTCCAAAATAAAATTTGTTGATTGATTTACATGTAAAAAAGTGTTTCCTAAAACATTTATCCCTTAGTTTTTTTTGTAAAATAATTTGGGAAGCAGGAAATCGCACATGTCTGATTTTACATGCTAAATCCCTATGTACGACGGTCCAAGTCAACACACGGTATATATTTGAGAAAAAATAATTTTACACGCAACCTTAATTACGCTAAACTTCCCCATTTTGAGTTTATAGATATGGACTTCTTATTATAAGTATTTTTTGTCAACTAGAATGTCAGTTCCATTTTTCTTGCTCTTGCCTAGCATTTACTATTATTATTAAGGGGGTAGTACACTTTGAACGTCCAAAAAGTAAGGCATTTTTGTTAATTTTTTTAAGCAATAAAACACTAAGGGAGGGCAAATATGTTATAACCCATTTATTACTCATCCTTCGAACTACAATTTGTATTTTTTTGAACTCGATCGGCGCCCCCCCGTGGCCGGTGCACCAGGTCGCGCAGACGTCCTCGCGCGGAAGTCGGAAAACGGCGTGGGAAAATACTCCTTCCCATGTGATCCTGGTACATAAATCGAACTAAATCCTAATTAGTAATGAAATTTGGGTTAGAAATACGTATTCAGATTTTTTTTAAATTGATTTTTTCAAAAGTTGTGGCCTTAGGAAAAAAAAATTCATTTTTTCACCCTAAAAATGCTTACAAAATCGTGGATTAAAAATCCATTTTTGACAAAATCAAAAATGTGGATACGTATTTCTAAGCAGAATTTAATTCTGAACAAGAAAACCTAGGCGATATCCAAATTTGATGATAACTGGTTAGAGTTATTTCCCACACCAGTTTGAAAAACCTCGTTTCGAGATAAACGGCGTTCATTTTTCTCGTGGAAAAGTATTTACCTTCAATCGGCTATGCCGGCTCCATACATTTTTTTAGGAAATCGCTTCGTAAAGCGGTAAGGAATATTCTGGCGGACTTGGAGTCTTTTCTAAATTAAAGTATACATCCCAAGGAACATTTTAAGCCAAAAAAAAAAAAATGCATTTTTTTGAAAAGTCAAAGTGTACTCCCCCCTTAATTATAATTGATATATTATTCTAATCTGTAGGCATGTAAAAACGGACTACGTCAACATTTGGAGCACCTTCTCTTTTACGGGGCGGATATGAACGCTCGTAACGCATCCGGAAATACACCACTTCATATGTGCGCCGTAAACGGACAGGAAACATGCGCGCGCCAGCTTTTGTTTCGCGGTTGTGACAGGGATGCGCTCAACTATGCCAATCAGACACCGTACCAGGTTGCTGTCATTGCCGGCAACTTAGAACTATCCGATTTGATCAAAAACTATAGGCCAGAAGACGTCGGTATGTGTATGATAAACATTATTTCCAAATTTAAGGTTTGAGATTATGAAGTTTTGCTTGAAAGAGATTTGAAAATTGGGCTGGTTTGGTTTTGCTTGTTTCTTAATGCATGTTTTCATTGCTTTATTAACTATTTGATTTCATTTGTCAATTTGAGATTATCTGGAAATGTTTAAAGTTTAAAAGTGGGTCGAAAAATTAACTAAAAATATAATTTTATTTCCCATAGAAAATGATTGCGCGGTGATTCATTTAATTAAACAAATATAAATTTTTTATTGTCAATTGAATTCTAATAATTTATTTCAAAATATCTTTTCTTCTTCATCTGTAATTCTATAAACATTCGTGTTCGTTTAAAAAGCGTACTTTTTTTGTTTTAAAACAAAATTATATTTGTTTTGTAATATTTATAAAACTAATTTAAACTATACATAACTTAATTATTCATTTATAAACAAATGAAAATAAAATTTATTAACTTTTATCTTTTACAGTTAACCAAATTTAGTTTCTCTTTATTTGTCACGTCGCTCCCTAAATTCAGGTACCTAAATATAAAATTCTAGAAAAGTAATAATACCGAAAATTCCACGAAAATACATGAGAAATCATGTCAAAATTCGATTATTGTCAATTCTTGTTTCTTAAAAGTTTTAGTATAAGTTTGTAACTCGATGACGACACATATTTGTGAAATTTTATTTTAAAAATGCCTCAATCACCAATATTTGGTGTAAACGAAGCTAATATTTATAAACTGAAACAAGTGTGGTGTAAAAATATTATTCCCGAACTGAAAAATCGTTTACAAAATCGAACAAAATTGTTTAGGAATCGTAAGTAGCGAAATATTAAAATTTAACTTAGATAATATATTTGAAAGCATGTTTTAACGATAAATGCTTTTAGTGTTGAATGTGTATCAGTGCTTTTTTTGAAGTAATGTTGGCATTATATTATGTATTGTAAACAATATTTTATAATTTATCATTGATGATTAAAAAATTATAAATGACCGAATACACATTATTTGAAAAACACAAAGAACTGATAAGTAATATTTAATTTGTGTGAGTGTTATTTTTTTTTCCTAATACAATCGTAGGTGTTTAAGACTGCAAAATATCATATACGTACAACTATAACTTATAAATATATGTGCTCTGAGTGTTAACTTTGTTTTTTATTTTTTGTTACATACATGATTTGTTGTTTGTTGTGTATATGATTAATATTTAACTATTTTTGTTTGGTTAGTTTTCATTTCGTTATATATTTATGTATATACATGGAACGTATGTGTGTAAATATTTGCGTTATTTAAATTATGTTTAATGTAATAATATTTGGTTTGTTGTTGCTTAATACCTGGTGGTGAACGGATTGGATTATATTTGATGTGCTCTTTATAAGTGTATTATGTTGTTTTTAACACAAATAATTTAATATTTTTGTAGATTATAAGTTATTAAAAACATTTTAATTATAGTAATTTACAGAAATATTGAATTTAATATTTTTTAAACATTTTCAGGTTATTATCGTAATTTTTAAACATTATTTTCAGATTTATATATACATATTTTTAAAAAAACACGTTATTTTGAAAGTATTTATTAAATTTTTTATTTTAATTTTAATAATGAGCAGTAATAATTGATCACTTGCTAAATTAATCAATGATTATTAACTTTTATTAATATTTTAATTACAATTATGCATTTATATTTTTCTAAATTTGTATTATTTGTTTATTCTTTCATTGTAAAAATCAAAATAACTTAACAACTTTTCGAATAATATAACTTAATTTTCATTAATTTGTTAGACAAATTTAAAATGTTCTGTCATTTTTAATCTTTGATTGATTCTAAATTTTTATTTCTGGTTTACTGTTTATACCTTTGATTATATAGAACTGGATACGCTGAAGCTTATAATATAATGTACAAGGTTTTGTACTCGTACGCCAGACGAAGACAGATATATAAATTAAATAAATGTAATAGTGACAGAGAATATAAAATGTAAAACTGTACTGCGCAAACTCCGTCATATACAGTTGCGCTTGCGCAATTTGTTTTTATATTTTATTCTTTATCTCTGTTCTTCATACACGGTACATACTACGTGACATCCAGTTCTTATAATCAAAGGTTTATACGCACAAATTTTTCAGTAGTGTAACTGTTGGAAAATATCAGGACGATATAACAAACTCACATAAGCAGAAATTGCAGATGGTGATGCTATCAAATTAAAATGTAAATTAATAATTATTTAAATAATAATTAATTCTAATAAAACACTAGATAATAAAAAGGAATTCAAATAAAAATTTACCAAGTAAATGGTAATAATTTAAAATTCCAGATCTTTTGCGAATGGAAATATGCTTATATTTGTTATTATTTTTATCTATTTTTCTGACAGTCAAACTGCCAAAATAACTGTAACTTAAGCTGGGTGGAGGGTAGAGGGGGAGGTTACTAATCATTGATGAATTTAACCAAATGGATTACTTATCATATGCGTTTTATTTGATTGCGATTTTTCGATATTTTACGCTATCGTTTTTTTGTATTGCTACTGTTCAAATTCCAGTCCCATTTCGCGGTCCACCAGCCTACAATCCAAAACGGCGCTCCGGTATCGGCTGGTTACCCCGTGCCCCATCCGAACGATGTCTCTCAACCCTTCTGCTACCACCACCTTCCTCCCCGTGTCCCAGTGACCGTTCTTCGGCCCCCTTTAGTTCGGCCAGTTCGAGTATGAGCGATGGTAGCAGCAGTCACGCACCACACGGACACGAAACTGACACCGCGAGTATCGTCACAGGTAGGTTTGCAACCACACACATCACAGACACACGAACCATTATAATAACTTTTCCACTTATATCAATAGTATATGGAAACTGAACCGATAGGTATCACTAGTGATACAGTGCTTTCCCTTCACTTATATAAACACAAATTTCATTAGAAGATATATATTTTAAAAATTAAAATAAAGAAAGAAAACAACACACACATTTTGTACAGAGATAAACTAATAGGTGTATCACTAGTGATACATTTTTACCCTCACTAACAAATAAGAGTAAAAACAGACGATTCTCTATTTGACACGAATTTACTTAGAATTTAGCGGCCCTAGATTTATTTCCGAAATATATAGCTGCCTATATTTATGCCACAATTTATTATTGTTACATGTATTTTTTATATTTTATTATTATTATTATTATTATTATTCCGATGCAGTTCTGCATGTTGTTATATTTAGATGTGCATTTATTTGTATTGCATTTTTATCTATTTATAAATGTATTTTATTACTGCTGAATTTTCATTGAATGGCTATGTGTTAGAAGTTTAATTCATTATCCATATGTCATTTCATCGAAATTAAAAATTTTCCATCAAACATTTATCATTTGTTATGATTTTCTAATTATTAGTAAACATTTCATTTTTATCATTCTTAAATATTATAATTTAATTAGGTATAAAATGTAAAATATATATAATCAGTATTAACAATATTTCGTTAAAATAACCAGATATTAATCAAAATATTATTAGAAAGTGTAGAACTTACTTATTAACTATAATTTAAATTAAAATTAAAATAATCGAATAATGAGAAAATTATTGTTTGTAACTAAGGTTAAAATACATCCTTGGAAGAACCCAGGTATTATACATGACCTATAATTACATATTTAAAAGAAAAAAAAAATCTATCATGTAAATAATCAGAAAGTGGTTAGGAATGACTAAATTTTTTTTTGTCATTATCCTATATTTATTTGTGATGACAAAATTTAGATGAGAAAATCATTATCTAAGAATAATTAAATTAAATAAATACGTAACCCATAATTGTCTATTTAAAAATGTAAATAATAATCGGAAAGAGATTAGGTATATCATCGCATCTTTTTTAAAATCGCGTTACATTTTTGAAACATGTGAAAGTATTCATTTTTATGATGCAGTGCTGGCCCTGGGTGTTGCAGACAAGAGCCTGGGCGACACCAGCGACATCATATCGGATAGTTCTGGAGTGGGAACGGCGAACTCGGATACGACAAATTGTTCACTGTCTATGCCGGGAACAACTGTAGTTTGTATAGAAAACTATTCGTCAAATATACAAGGACATTTACGTATCAGCGAAGGAGATATTATTGAAGGTAAACACGATCGTAAATATTTTAATCTGATACTTTGTGTTATATATTTTTATTTTTTATGAACATAGTAACGGGCGCAACAGACTGTGGTCTGCTCGAAGGCACTTTACGTGGACCTGGTGCTCATTCGGGCTTATTCCCCGCACAATGTGTCCAAGAAGTACGTTTACGACACGGTATACCACCTCCGATTATGATCACCGCTCGCGATCGACCTCCAAGTCGAGTTGTCGGACGTCGAGAAACTTTTACCAAACATTTTGCCACCGCACCGCGTGTCAAGAAAACGTAAGTTATAAGAAAATTTCCTTTACTTTTAAATCATAATTTATATTAGACAAAATGTGATGCAAAACTCCGAGATTCCGAATGAAAAATTCAGTCACACTATATAATTGAGACAAAAATATAATAAAGATTTTTTTTAATGTTGTAGATTACCAGCAGAACCCCGCACAGTTGTGTTACATCGGGCCCGAAAAGGTTTTGGATTTATTCTTCGTGGCGCAAAAGCTACCTCACCATTAATGGAACTGACTCCTTCGGAAAAATGTCCAGCGTTGCAATATTTAGATGACGTAGATAAGGGCGGTGTTGCCGATATGGCCGGACTTAAGAAAGGCGACTTTTTACTTGAAGTAAGTTTATTTGCATTTAAAATTAGAAATAATTTAACAATAACAATCATTCTAATAAAAAAACAGTTTTATTATAATGTTCTGTTAATTATTTATATAAAACGACGTTTCGACAAAAGCTAAAACAATGAGTTCTGAAAAATATTTTACTATGTTAATAATAATTTTCTACCTAGATAAATGGCGAAGATGTTACGTCAGCCTCACACGAACACGTAGTCGATCTAATTCGTAAATCCGGCGATCTAGTATCAATGACAGTGGTATCATTGGGACCGCCACAAATTCCCGGCATGTTACCAACGAGTAAATCAGCGGCTGCCCTACCAGCTGGCTGCGGTTCTATGGATGTGCCATTGAACAGACAATGCGCAACGCTACCGAGAAAACTACCGAATAGTCAATCGGGTAATTTGGGTACGCTGAGTAAACAACGTGCACCGATGCCACCCCGTCGAGATCCGAAAACAACGTTGAGTGTCGGCAGAGCCAGGGCGAAATCAATGGTTGCGGGACTCGAAAGTGGTGGCGAAAAAGAAGAAATCGATGATATGACCACGGCAAAATCTAGTTCAGCCGAATCTATTCATCAGCAGGTATGTAACACGAACGATTTTTTTTTTCATTCTGTACAAGACAGGATCAATAAAACACGAATCAAAATTGTAACCGCCATCAAATAGAATGATTTAATACCAAAACAGGTTGCACCATTCTGTGCACCATATTATTTGATGATATGAATTGATAAAAATTACATATAGGCAATCTGCAATATAATATTTATTATATATGCAACCCGGTATTCATAATTATATTTATCATTTGTCACAAACACATTTTTAATACATACACAGCAAATTAAAAATTTAATGCTCTAGATTTAGATTTAAAAACAAAAACATTTTTGACATGAAAAGCTAATTAAATATTCGGCCTAATTCTCTAACAAAGTTGGTAAGTTTTAGCAACTTTGCTAACAACTATAACCAATAGAAACATATAACAGTTCTCATTTTAATTTTTTATTTAGTGGCAGCTAATATGATTGGCTAATGTTGCTGGCAACGTTACTAAAACAATTAGCAACTTTGTTAGAGAATCAGGCCAAATACCAACTTAAATAGTATTGACAACATAAATGGACAATGGTAACGTTATTAATTTCCTCCTCCCCATATTAGATACTCTATAAACTACGTTATGGCGCAGTAGTTATGCTACTTGCATTGCATCACTGAGATATCTCTGGTTCGAGACTCACTCTCCCCAGAAATTATCATATACAATTCCCGTCTGCTGATGAGGTTCTTTCCCGAGTATTTCGGTATTCTTATCGGTAGATACACAAATACAGCTCGCACGTCGTGCTCTGGCCGCTCTGGAACACTTCCAAATCATCATTCGGTATGCAGTCCACCTGCATTACTCATATGTTTTACGGACGGTAGTCATTGCTACGAATTCACATCAGAGCACATTGATAACTCTCTAGTGGTTCCCTACTCACAACACACAATACAAATACACTGACACCTCTACTCTGAAAAGGAGGCAAGTGGCCATTTTACAACAGAACACATGAACGTTTACCTTTAGTACGTTATGACGCAACCTTTGGTTAATACTAAATTTTACTTTAGCAGTTGCTTCAATTATTCGTCTGTAAAGCATTATGGGAGTTTATACAACACATACACTGTTACAGGTGACTCCTGGTGGTACATGCACCTCGACACCGATTCAACCTCGGACAGCGTCGATCCGGGCACGGCCAACTTCGAGCCGAATTACCGCTGCTGAACTGGAAGAACTATTCCAGAGACAACAGGAGGATTCTGCACGTGGAACGGGTATGATGACAACGTCACATTTTCAATCTGGCCCGGGCAACTCGAATACGACTGGTTCGCCTGCTAAGGGCAAAGTGTATGCGAGTGTTGCTGAAATGAAGCGAAGTAAAGGCAAATCTAGTACTCGCGTTCGTTTCTTCAATACACTGCGTCGTGGTAACGGTTTTATCAACGGTGGAGGTGAGCTGCATCGTGACTTTCACAGTACACCTGATTTAGCGCAACAGTTATCGCAAGCTGATGCAGCGGCTGTTGCTGCAGCTGGAAAAAGTCATCGAAGTCAAGAAGATGTTACTCTATTGTTGGCTTCAATAAGACCCGCTCCTTTACCACCTCCATCACACCCACCACCACCTCCACCAATTGGACAAGTCGTTAAGGTCGATGTGTCGAGGGGTAGCAAGTCGGAATATGATAGTGTCGCTGGCAAAGGTAATTTTTCTTGTTCTGTATGGTTACAATAGATAACTAATAAGTATTCGTCAACGACAAATTTACCCAAATCAGCTGTGTTGGTTTTACATCTAAACAAACACACATTTTGATACTCTCAACTTATAAATATAAATTTATATATATATATATATATATATATATATATATATATATATATATATATATATATATATAATAAACATAAATTTATGATTAATTATATTAGAATAATTTTAATACTATTTTATAATTATTTTACTCAAAAATCTGTAAATTCATAATATGCATGACATCCGAAATATATTATTATTTGATATTTATTATTATTAATAGATAATTGAAGATTTTGTTTAAGTAAATTTCACATTAAAGCATTGAATCATGCTTGTTAGTTCTTTAAATTCATCATCTGAATCTGGTCAAAATTTGAACAAACTTCATAAATATTTTGATTACTATCACGCTAAAATTTATTTTGAATTAAATACAATCTTTGATGAAAAATGTAATGCACTGAGAACCTGTTTAACTTGAAATAAAACAGCTTTAGGTAATGGTTCTGTATTAATATTGATTAATAATCGATGTTTCAACGAACGTTAAGACCTATGCCCTAAATCTGTTTTATTTTAATTCTAAAAGATTTTTTTATTCTGTTTAACTTGATCTAATTCAGGCGACCAAATGTTGCATGACGATGCAGTAATGTCCAGCTTCCGACCGGCAACCAGCGCCAAACTGTACGCCTCTCCAGAAGACATGAAAACAGTCGGCTACCGATCACGTAGCTTGCCCTCACACTCGGCTCGCCCTCAAGTCCGTAAATCGCACAGTTTGCGTACCAGCGCCACATTCAAACCGCAAACAACCTCATCTACACTCCCCAAGAATGCAACTTGCAACACAGGCTCGGGATCGAATCCTTACGCTCAACCGATTCGTGCTTCACGCTCGCACTCAACAGTCGGCATGCGGGAGCGAAAGAAACGTCTTTCGAATCCAGCAATTAGGGAAGCTGGAAATGGTATGGGACAGAGTGGAGCACCACCGCCGATTCCCGAACCCGATTATAGTTTGAGCGAAAGCGAACTGGAGAGTGAGGAAGAGAGAGAAAGTAAAGAGATTGAAAAGGCTGTTACGAGGTTGAGTATTGGTGCGCAAGCTGTTGAGACCAGCGGAAATAGTAATACTAGGTTAGTTTTTTTTTTTTTTTTTAATAATAATAATTTTATGTTGCTACTAGAGATGATCGGATGTGAAATAAAGAGTATGAAATTGGAAAAAAAAATTGTAGCAAAAGTAGGTGTGAGTCAGTTAAGATAGTTCGGCCATCTAGAGCGAATATCTAATAGATGTTGGATTGAAAGAATATATGTGTCTCATATTGAAGGTGGATGTCTGGTAGGTATGGTTGAGAGTGTTTTGTGAGAGAATGTGGTAAAAATGTATGAGAGTTATCATGAATGTTGATAAATCAAAAGTTAATTTGCCGAGATAGGAATTTCTACTTGATTGGCAAAAGTTTGTCACCTTTTACCGATATATATATATATATATATACAGCCTGATTCAGAGTAAGCGCCTTATGTTTTTTTAGCCACACTATGGGTACTACTTTCAAAATATTTGGCAGTAATATGTTTCAGGACATTCTCTACACGATGGTGAAATCAGATTTTCAATTGGACGAATTATTTCAAAATGGCGATGTTTAACTTTTTTTTTTAAATGGGATGCCATAATTTTTTTTTTATTATTGAGATCCTAAAAACATTCTTTTTACGATAGTATTTCGTTTTTCTTAAAATTTTATTTCTTTCTCTATCAAAAAGCAAACTATCATTTTAATCTAGTAGCGCATGTTATGTTATTTTTGTCCAAATATCAAGTAGCTGTAGACACAAAAGAAACAATTAAACTTTATTTTGTCATCTACATTTACTTTTTGAAACTCAAAATTAAAAATTTACATCAAATAAAATTTAGGTAGTTACAAAAATTCCTCGAAATGTTTTCCTTCTTTTTCAATACATAAATTGAAACGTCGTCAAATGGTGGTGTTTGACGTTTGACAACTAGTTTGTCTACCGCTACTTGATATTTGGACAAAAAAAAACATCGGGTGTAAAACATTCATGCGCTACTAGATTAAAATGTTAGTTTGCTTTTTGATAGGGAAAGAAATGAATTTTTAAGAAAAACAAAATACTATCGTAAAAAGAATGTTTTTAGGATCTCAATAATAATAAAAAAATTATGGCATCCCATTTAAAAAAAAAAGTTGAACGTCGCCATTTTGAAATGATTCATCCAATTGAAAATCTGATATCACCATCGTGTAGAGAATGTCCTGAAACATATTACTGCCAAATATTTTAAAAGTAGTACCCATAGTGTGGCTAAAAAAGAATAAGGCGCTTACTCTGAATCAGGCTGTATATATATATATATATATATATATATATATATATATATAAAACTATTGAATATGTGTTTAACAGTGGAAGCAGTTCAGGCAGCGGTTCAATGCAGCACAGTTTCAGCGTGGACGAAATACAAAAAGTGCGAACACAATTAAAATCGTCAAAATCTTATCCGAACGATTTTTTACTGAAACAACAAAAACTCGACGAAGCCTTGCCCGAAGACTGTGATAACAGTTCATCTGGTGTAAGTTCGGATCAAGAAATTCCAGTGGGACCGCCCACAGCATTCGACGATCCCCATCACCACAACAATAGACTGACACACGCTGATCACGCTCCCTCCAAAGGGACCGTTACTACGGCAACGCTAAAGACCCAACAACAACAACAACGTCTATCGCTCGGACCACTATCTCGTAATGCTGTATCGCTAGCTCAATTGCCTCCGCCCATCGAAGCGGATACAGACGAAAAAGAAGATATCTTTGTGCCGCCCCCACCCGAATTCGAGGGCGGAACCAGTTCGACAGTTGCTAGCGGCGGGGAAGCGGTGCTTGCGCCTCCACCACAGTTTAGTGATAACCGGCAAGTGACACGCGTGCGCATTGTCGGCGCTGTACCCAAGACTGGCCCCACAACTAAACAAGGCCGATTACACAGTCAATAATGTTAAATTTTCATAAATGTATTGTTGTAGTTGTCATTGTTTGTCATCATTTGTTTCATCCCAGATTAACTGATTGTTGAGTTTCTATTAGATCGATTATTTTAAAGATATATATATATATGTATATGCTAATACCGATAGAATTAAAATTATTTTTCGAAAAAGTTGTTAACGTTTAAAATCAATGAACACTTCAATAGTATATCTTCAAAATATTTATGTCTTTTTTAGTCCATTAACAGAAAGGGACACTTAATTATTGGCAGCATCCTTTATACTACCACGTCATATTTTTAATAAGTAAACAGTAATAAAACAGTGTTTTGTTTTTCCTAACAAAATTGGTTTAAAAAAAATTAATATTAATTTTGGTATTATTGAAAAGATCAACATACATTGCTCTTTTATTGAATTTTTAAAATTTTTATTCCAGAAATCTACAGAAAGTTAGTAAAATACTAAAAAATTTAGAAACTTATTAAAAAAAGAAATTACGCACAAAATATTTTTTTAAAAATGACAAAAACAAAAGACAGATTAAACTTTCTCGAATAAAATGACATAATATTTATTTTTAATTCCAATGGAAAAACAAAACCATGTTTTGTACATTTTTACCAAAGGGTAAAATGCTATTTGAAAGTGAAATATTTTTAAAGTAATCGCACCAGAGAAAACAATCAAGACATCGAAAACGTTTGCATAAAATTTTGCATTTCCAATATGAATGTAAAATTGTTTCACATTCCATTTATAAGTATTTCTAAAAACTAAATAATATAATATATATGTGTATAATAAAAAAATTTATGTAAAATTCGTAAAAAGAATGGCTACGTGTAATCACAAACAATTTTAAAACTGTGTTTGCACCGTGTCAAAAGGCATACCATACATAACAATTATTCCATCACAATTTATAAATTATTATCCCAATTACCATACAATACGTTTGTTCATTCCAATTTTTAAAAAAGTTAAAAATAAGCCATTTGTAAAATTTATATAAAAAAAAGTAACTTATTATTACTACTATTACTAGAATAAAATAATATACTTATTGCTAAAAAGAATACACTGAACAACCAACTCCTGCCAATTTAAATGCACGTATTTATGTAAACAGAGCCGGACTAACTCACTTTACACATTTGTACGTATTTATATATAAATATGCCTAAAAGATTTGTGATCATTTATAGCGTAAATATATAATAAGCACCAATATTTAAAACATTTTCAGTATCGACAATTTGTAATTGTTGTTACTAAAAGTCTTTTAGTGCTTTTTGGGGAAATTCCGGCCCTGTAATCTGAAACGTGCACAACGATGGAGAGGCTATAGCTAAACCTATCTGCAAAATAAAAATGGCACTAACTAGTTTAATTATTACACAAGTGCTATATTAAATGGTAATTCGAAATAGTGAAATAATTTTTTTTTTAGGCAATGCTACAATATTTATTCACACGGCCAGAACAGGTGATTGATTATATTTGTACAATCCGTTTAATTACTAGTGGCATTAAATTTTGTCGTTGTGCGTAGAGAGAGAAATTGTAATTAATTTGCGCATTTTGCGTCAAGTGCCACGAGTTTGTAGACGGATAGTGTATGTTGTATTTTTCTCAGTGACTATCGTCTCTTGAACGTATACAAAATATTTCAGGTTAGGTTTTTTTTGTATATGTTTATATAAACATAGAAAATCTTCAGTATGCAATATTTTGACGATATTATACAGTATATTCTGAATTTTAAGTTTTTTTTTGCAATTAAAATGATTTTACATTAAAACAAGGAAGAAAAGTTGTGATATATTTTGATTTCGACAGTTACTTTAACACAAATTATTTTTTGTTTTATTCAGTATGTGAAGAAACAAGTATTAAATTTTATTTTATTAATTTAATTGCAAAAATGCTTTACAAATTTGTTTTTCCTCGTGTCGAAAATGGATGATGAATGTCTTTAGGCGTCATTTAAAATCATGATTCATCGCTAACCTTGTTCCGGATCACTGATTCTTTTCGAAATAAAACTAATAATAATTCGATTGATTGTGCAGCGCGAACCTCATCGTCAGATAGAAAAGTGCTCAAGTATGCATGTCTGTTGTGAATGCATTCAAAATACATTTTTAAAACAAAATGAAAGTCATTAGGTTATTTTGTAGATGCATGTTTATGTAAATATTAATCACATGCTAATTTAGAATTTAAAAAACAAGCGAAATGTGCAAATCTATTGTTTAATTTTTAAGTATAAATAAGATTTTTTTTTCTTTGTTTCTCCTATTACGTTTTTTTTTTTATTTAGTTAAATTGTGATTTTATATTTAGCTTCATTCTATGTACATATTATATAAAAAAAAATGAAGTATTAAATTTACTACATGTTTACTTTTAATATTTCAAAATGAAGAAATGAATTTATAAAAACACGGTTAATGTATTAAAATATTCCTGCCATGGTATTAATTATTAAAAGAAAAGATATTGTTCAGTGATATAGCCAGTAAAAGGTATTTAAAATTTGGTATTTATTTGAAGTAGAAAACTCAATTAATTTATACTTGAAAGTTTTGATATTACTCTAAAGAAATAAAAAGTCAGAAAATGGCTTTATAATAATTATACTATGTGTTTATTTACTCCTATTAAATATTATTTTTGTGTGTGAGTGTGTGTAAAACAAATAATTTATCAATTTTCATATAAAAGTTATTTTAATTTGGAAAATATATTGTTTTTTTTTTCTATTATTTACAAATTAGCTTTTGTAAAATATAAAAGTTGTTAAAATTTTCAAGTGTACTGATTAGTAATATACCAAATTTACTATATAAAGTCTTATATTATACTTTATCTTGTACCTTGAATCCATGTACGCTTTTTATGTTCCTCGACTGTATACATTTTCAAGATTATCAATTTATTTTTTATTTATTATTCGTCTCTTATTTTTTTGACAATTAAATGAATTTATAGTATAATTTAAATTATTTAAATAAATATATTGAATTTTTAATTGGAAAGTCGTATGTAAAAAAAAATTGTTTTTCTGTAGTTGGTAACACTGACAGTCAATAAATCATAAATGTTTGTGTTTGTATGTCAAACAAAACGAAATGTCAATTTAAAAGTGCTTTATAATTATATGATAATTATATTTGATATTAATAATTGAATTAACATGACTAACGAAAAAGTAAATTTATTTACTTAAATATTAATTATTCTTATATAATTTATGTTATTATCTGAAATAATATTGTATTTTAACAGCTTTTGTTTCGTTTGGAACAACCTCACGGACCCGGTGATGTTTATATAGCCTGGCAAAAAGGCTCGGGAAATTATTTAGCTACAACTGGCTATGATGCTGGTGTGAAATTATACGATCGTTATGGTCAGCTTCATAGCAATATCATTTTACAAGGGTACGGAACTATCTATGTTTCATTTTAACTGTACTTATTTAATGTACGTTTTTAGATTTTGCGCCGGCTTAAGTTGGGATTCCGATGGCGATTTATTAGCAATTATAAGCGAGAATTCTCCTCAGCTTATTTTATGGGACGCAAATCAGGATAAGAAGCAAGTGATTGATGTGGGATTGCGTGATACGTTGAGTTGTTTATTTTGGGCGAAAAATGCTCCTACTATTGCTGTTTGCACAACAAAGGGCAATTTATCACTTTATAATCATAATACATCAAAGTAAGTTTAACTATAATTCATTTGTTGTCTATTAAATTAAACACTAGGTTTGCTAATTATGATTCAGCACACTTTACAAATGTTAACATTAGAAAATAGAAGAGTATTAACTGATATGTTAACCTTGTTCAAAATAAGGTTGCACTGATTTAAATCAATTGATGTTAAATCAAACATATTCTACTAAAAAATCATTGATTTAAATCAATGTCAGTTATCAGGTATTAAAAATCAAATCATAATGAAAATATTTATTAAACAATTTATAATCTTTATATTACAATTAAATAACAAACACAGTACAACGATTTTTGATATTTGTAAGGATTTTTATAATAAAACAGGATAATACACTTTATTATTTATTTTATTCATCGGCTTGCGTTCACATTACAGATCTTGTTATACTCTACTGCCATCTAGTGTTTCCTCTCTCACTTCACTCTAGTCACTTTCTGGCGCGCATTTCAAAAATCTGTCAGATGTATTTTCGATGCTTACAGCTTCGGCTATTCTGACCGGATCGTCGTCCTCGACATCAGAATTGGTGTTCATAACATCATTTTCTTCACGCGGCCATAGTTTCATATTTTCAGCTGAACAGATACTTGTATAAAAACGTTGAGTATATTGAAATCCAGGTATATCTTCAACTACATATCTGTCGCGTTCTAAGACTTTAGTAACAATATATGGCCCCTTAAATTTTGGTGCAAAGACAGTACTACCCCTTGATAATATTTGTGGTCTTTTTATAACTACGTAATCACCAACTTGATAACTAACAGCAGGTTTCCGCTTTTGATCAAAAACATTTTTATTATAGTTTTGTGATTGTTTCATTTTATCCATAGCAGTCTGTCTCAACATCTCAAAATTCACAGGTTCACAATCATTTACCTGATTGACTAAATATTTTATGTCTTGATCTATTAAGTAATTCAAATCAATCCCTAATAATAACTTACTAGGAGAGGCACCAACAGATTTCTGAACGGTATTGTTAATACTAAGCTGAATTAGTTCTAAAGATTCATTCCAATTTTCCGAAGTCGCGCATTTCGCTAAAGCATTCTTGGTAACTCGAACGTACCGTTCTACCTGACCGTTAGCTCGCGGTGTACTTACGGCTATTTTTACGTGTTTAATTTTTCGTTGCGTACAAAAATCTTCGAATTTAGCTGAGGTGAAGGCCGTGTCTCGATCGCTAATAATAATATTTGGATTTCCGAAAGTCGAAAAGATTTCGGTTAACGACTTTATCACACTGTTACTATCGGTTTGCTTTGCAGTTCGTAAAAATACAAATTTCGAAAACGAGTCTATTATAATTAATATAAATTTGGAACCGGATTTTGTTTTTTCCAATGGCCCTATATGATCGATGTGTAAAATTTTAAATGGTCGATCACCGTGATCTGGTATGTTCATATAACCATCTTTTTTCAATTTATTGTTATATTGAATGCAGATCAAACAATTTTTTATGTATTGTTTAACGTATTTATTCATACCTCTGAACCAATAATAATCGCGAATTGCTGCCAACGTTTTCTCATGGCCTACATGCGTGTTATTATCATGGTATTCGTTTACTATATTCCTGCGCATATTTCGCGGAACTACTAGTAGATTTCGCGAAACTTTACGAAACAGTAAACCGTTTAAAATGTCATAATCATTTCTTTCAGGTAATTTGTCTGCGTTAACTTTATTAATAATATTTTGTATATCGGGATCATTACCTTGTTCTCTTTTAAGTGATTCAAGCAAATCATATTGAATTAATTGAACCGGATACCGACTAAGAGCATCTACATGTTTCATCAATTCGGACTTTCTGTGTTCTAACGTATAACTAAATTCTTGGAGAACTAATGACCAACGATTAATACGCGGACATATTTCTCGCTTTGAAAGTGTCTGTTTTAATGCATTACAGTCAGTGATGATTGTAAACTCAATACCTAGCAAATATGTACGAAATTTATGAAGTGCTTTTACTATTGCCAGAGTTTCGAGTTCGAAACTATGATATTTGGCTTCGTCTTCCGATGTTTTCGCGCTGAAATAATATACCGGATGGTATTTATCAGTTTCATCCGTTTGCATTAAAATCGCTCCGAAACCCTTACTACTCGCGTCTGTAAATAATTGCGTTTTAGCGATTGGATTATAAATAGAAAGAATCGGTTTAGTACTTAACTTCAGCTTTAACAATTCGAAACAATCTCGTTCTATCTTTCCGAATTTAAATCCCGTACTTTTACGTAACAAATCGCTAAGAGGTTTTGCAACTCTTGCGTAATCTTTAATAAATCTACGAAAATACCCGCTCAATCCTAGAAAGCTATGTACATCATGTATCGTCTTTGGCTCTGGATATTTAATTACAGATTTGATTTTACCTATATTTGGTTGTATACAATTAAAACTAATATCATAACCTAAATATTCTATACGTGTCACACCAAATTGACATTTATCAAGTCTTAATTTTAAACAATTACTTTTGCAAGTATCAAGGACACGTTCCAAGATTTCAAAATTTTCTTTTACACTTTTTGTTGCTATCATTATATCATCAATATAAATTTGAATATCGTTGTTTCTTATAAATTCTGACTTGCTTGGACGAATGATACCTCGTTCCTGGAGATCATCGACGATTTCTTGCACTTGCTTCAACTCGTTCTGTGCCAAACGTCTCGGTCGATGAACGATCGGTGTCTCGCTCCTCAGTCGAATTTTCATCTCCACGTCCTCGTTGTCTAGAACAGGTTTAATTAATAAATTTTGTTGGTACTGGCTTACCATATGTTCCAGTTGATGTTTCTGCGCCATACTGAAGTTCGGGTTTACATTATAGTCTGGGCTAGTTTGCTGTACTTCGATTTGCAGAATCTCGTTTACTTCCGATGGTGTTTCGGATTTGACTTTAGAAATATTCATTCCACTTGGACCGAATGTAACACTTGCATCATTAAAGAATGGCTCACCCAAAATAATGTCTTGTGATATTGCGTAATTGGGTATAACGATAAAGTTGATGTCGTATTTATCGTTTCCTATTTTTATTTGTGTTCGTACTTTTCCCTTGCTTTGAACGTCGGTCATTCCAAAAACGGTGTAAATTTGATTACTTTCTTCGTATTTTAATCGACAATCTTCAGCAATCTCTTCTCGCATCACATTCGTAATGCTTCCGCTGTCTACGAGTGCATTATAAGTATTACCGCTTAACTTTATTTGGATATTAGACATATGTTTTGATATTGGTTGAGTTAAATTTATACTTGCGTTTCTCTTCGGACAATCTTTTACTTGATGACCAATGTCGCCGCATTTGAAGCAATTGTTGCTACGTTTAGCTTCCGGACATGTTGACGCGTAATGCCCCGTTTTTTTGCAGTTAAAACACTGTATGTTTGGTTTATTGGTATTTTTCGGACGGTTGTTTCCACTCTGGGACTGTTTATTTTCACGTCTATTTAAGTGATAAGTACTTGTACTTTGAGGTAATTCATCAGCGTACGATTTCATATTTTCGAGCAGTTCTTCAGGTGTTTGAAGTTTTTGCCCTTTTAATTGAATTCTTAATACCAAATTATCAATCCCACGAATAATGTGTAAGATAGCATCT
Organism: Clivina fossor; assembly: GCA_963966155.1. Lineage (NCBI taxonomy): Eukaryota > Metazoa > Arthropoda > Insecta > Coleoptera > Carabidae > Clivina > Clivina fossor. Next base: position 16,777,830 of record OZ014563.1, on the reverse strand, counting down.
TCACTAGTCACGTTTAGTTTATTTAACATTTTCATTTTGTCGTAATAATAGTCTTCGATTCGTTCTCCCTGCTTCCACTTTCTAGCTTGCATGTTGTCAAAAAGTGTTAAACGATCGGTATTTGATTTAAAAGTTGCTTTTAATTTAGTTTTCAATTCTTGCCATGGAAGCTGTGCTAAGTTTGCTTGTGAATCGTACCACTCTCTGGCTCTCTTCGTTAGCTTGTTTGTTGCAATTAACAGTACAGTAGTGTCTTCCAATCGATGATTTAGTTGAATGATGTCTACCCTCGACAACCAATTATCTATATCCTCATCATGATTCCCACTAAATGCTGGAATTTGCGTAGAAATTTCTGACAATGGTATTCTTTGTCCACGTTGTTCATCAATGTTTATGTGTGCTAATGCTGCGGTTATAGCACTTGATATTATATTTTGCATTGCTTCTGGTGTTATAAGTATTGCTTGCTCACTGCTAGCGTTATTACTTGTATCTTCGTTCGGCATTTTTTCTTGTGCTTTCCGATTACCACAACTTTTGTAACTGGATAACACGTGCTTTTTCACCGAATATTCGTTACACAATTCTAAGTTTTCCGGCTGAAAACTTGCCACTATATATCGATTTCGCAAGGCTCTGACCCTTCAGAAACCCGGTAAATCTCACTTCTGATTTTTCTCTGTAAGGATTTTTATAATAAAACAGGATAATACACTTTATTATTTATTTTATTCATCGGCTTGCGTTCACATTACAGATCTCATCCTACTCTACTGCCATCTAGTGTTTCCTCTCTCACTTCACTCTAGTCACTTTCTGGCGCGCATTTCAAAAATCTGTCAGATGTATTTTCGATGCTTACATATTAAATAAATCTTTGGAAATGAACAAATGTTTCAGCGTCATAGATCTATAAATTTTTTTATCAGAATATCAAACTTAAGAGTTCAGCTGTTTATAGAAAAAAAAAAAACTAATTCGGTGCCCAAACGATTCCGAATTTTTGAGTCAAGATTTAGTTATGTTTAGGTTAGGTACTCATTATTTATATTTATTTTTTTGGGTAAAATTAGTCATGGTTTTTTATTTGATTTAAATCAAAAAAATCATGATTTTTATGCAACCCTGTTCAAAATTCTAAATTATAATTTCGATTCATCTAAATTTCTACATTTAGTTAATTTTAATCATAGATCATATATATATGATCTATATATTATATGATCTATGATTTTAATGTACCGTTAAAAACAATTAGATTAAGGGCCGGTTTCATAAAACAATTTAATAGCCAAGTAAAATTTAGTTTTCAACTAAATTTACTTATCTGGAGATTTCAGTTCAAATCTAACAACTAAACTGGAGAATTTTGAAACATTTAAATATTTAAGTAGAGATTTATAACCTTATTTTTTTCATTGATTTAGTAGTAACTATTATACTTTATTTTTGAACTGCAATTTATTAAATGAATAATTTATTTATAATTATTTTAAAATGTCTGATGTAAGTAATGTAAGTAATATAGAATCAGTTAAAACATGTTCGTCGTTGTCCAGTGTGTCAACAAATGAAGATTCGGAATATGAACAACCGAAACAGAGACTTCTACGATTGTTTCGCAAACAAATACATCCATTTGAAATATATAATTATAATGAATTTAAAATGCGTTTAGAATCAATTACTTTATCTTAATACATTTCATAATAATTACTGTAAAAACTCAATATTAAATAGACTTATGTTTATGTATAATTTTTGCACTTTGGTGAAACCGATATGTTTTATATGAAATTTAGTACATTTAAAATAAAAATTAACCAACAATATCAATCACTAAGCTATTATTGAATTTTATATTAGTAAATCATGCATTTTATATAAGTAATTACTGCCTTTTTGTATCCTGTTATGTCAATAACTGTTATTTTGCTATATTTATAATATTTAATAATTGTAAATTTATAACTGATTACTCAATAATAATAAATATACGTAAATTATTTCCAGGCGTACACCTATAATTGGAAAGCATTCAAAACGAATAACATGCGGTTCATGGAATTCCGAAAGTCTTTTAGCTTTGGGTTCGGAAGATCGTACTCTATCTATAAGCAATGCAGAAGGCGATACATTGCGAGTAATATCTTTACGAGCTGAACCAGCTGATATCCAATTCAGTGAAATGAAATTGGATGAACGTGTCGGTGGAGAAAATACGGTAATTAATTAGTTTTATTCTTTTAATCAATATTTTAATATATAGTATTCATCAATTTTTTTACATTATTCATTTGATTTTTAATCACAAATAACATTATTTTTCTCAACTTCCATTCTTACAAAAAAGTTGTAAATTATAATGCTCACATTATAAGTTATCATTTGACATATTCTATACAGGCTGTCTTCATACTTCATATATTTGGTAGTTTTTGGACTAATAAATATGTTGTATTAAATAAATAAATTCAATATAAAATTCAGCTTTATTGTATTCGGGCTACGTGCTTAAATATAGCCATTATATCTGGGATATTTAATGTTTATTATGGAACACAGGTTAGTGTAATTGTTGGCAAACGCACACTCTATCTGTACAATCTTCTGGATCCGGAAAATCCAATCGAACTGGCATTTCAACAGCATTACGGTCATATTGTAACCTATAAATGGTTCGGAGATGGTTATATATTACTTGGTTTTGGTGCTGGTTATTTCATTGCGATTTCAACTCACATTAAAGAAGTTGGTCAAGAATTATTTCAAATACGAAACCATAAAAATAATTTAGCCGATATTGCCATATCGCTAGCAATTAATAAAGTTGCTTCGTGCGGGGATAATACGTAAGTATTCATTTTAAATTGATTTTAAATGATTGCAAAGTTTTTTGTTGTTGTACAAAATATATAAATATATACTCCATTGACGTTAAGAATGAAGTAGTTATGGCGTTGCAATCTGCATGCGTATCACAAAGGAATAATAACTGAATTAAAATTGTAACAAAATAAATCTCGAACAGAAAATCGCTGTAACAAAGTTGACAGATAAAAATAAAATTTTCAAATTCAACATAAATTTAGCATATTTTAGGCCAATGTAAATTTAAACAAATTTCAGCCAATCACAAGCTGAGAAATATTATCCTATCTTTCATGACCCTTCGTTCTTAAGGGCATTTCAAGACAAACAAAAGGCTAATTCAGACATGTGGGAATACCAAAAAGGATAATTTTATATTCGATTTATTCTTTTAATACTATATATTTATGGTAACTAATTATTAGAAAAATTAGCTAATTTATGTACAATTAATAATTTAATAACAATTTTCATATATTTACAGAAGTAGCAATAAAAAAAATAATCAAATATTTAATTGTCAATATTTTCATTGTTTATTATTATTTTGATTTCCAAAAATATATATGATGTTAATTATAATGAAGATTAATCATATTTTTTTTTTTCAAATAAAATGTATGTGTGAAATAAGAGAAAATTGCATTTGTCAAGGAAAATAATTTTTTTTTTACAAATAAACCACACATACAAAAATTCTGAAATTAATACATAAGTACTATAATAACAATTAACAACATATATATTTTTTGGAAATCAAAATAATAATAAACAAAGAAAATATTGACAATTAAGTATTTGATTATTTTTTTTATATGCTAATTCTGTGAATATATAAAAATTGTTATTAAATTATTAATTGTACATAAATTAGCTAATTTTTCTAATAATTAGTTACCATAAATATATAGTATTGAACGAATAAATCGAATGTAAAATTATCCTTTTTGTATTCCCACCACCTGTCTGAATATAGCTATTTGTTTGCCTTGAATTGGCCTTAAAGAGAATAGACTATAAATTAATTATAATTTGTTTCAAATGGTTTATTTTTTATATAAAGAAGACAACGAATTTGTTGTCGAAAACTCAAAAATAAGTTTAATTTTCTAATGAACAACTCACACATTTGAATATATATTTATATTCTTAATTACACATGCACATGGCGTATTATTATATTTAGTTAATTATCTAATGATTTAATTAGTTCATCAAAATAAATTAATGGGGATTTAAGCAAAAAAAACAAACAAAATACTATAACCTAACTTTTATTCAAATACTAAAAAAAAACATTTTCGAAATAAATTATTTTTTATTTAGTGTGAAAATCCACGATATATCAAATTTACAAGAAACATCCAGCGTTCTGGTGCTGGCACAAGAAACCGGCTTAGATCGTATCGAATGGAGTGGTGATGGTCAACTTCTTGCAGTTTGCACTCATCAAGGTTCAGTTAATGTTTACCTATCGCAATTACCTATGTTAACTGCAATCAATGGACCAAGAATTGCTTTACTTTCTAGTCTAATGGAAGTCTCACTTTACAATTACTCACCCGAAAAGGTAAAACAACAATTTCACACTTATCTTTCAAATTATTTGTTTTTTAAGAAATATTTATAGAAGAAAACAAAAATCTTTAGATTTATTTATACATTAATATTTTCTAACAGAGTTTTTAATTCCTCTTAATGGATTTTTACTTTTCTTAACTTTTATTCAAGCAAACTTGTATTTTAGGGACTCTTAGTAAAATATTTGACGGAGAGTGACCCATACGTTACCGATCAAATATTGGTGAATTTCAATTTATTATCAAAATGACATCAAATAATTTTATTTTTTATATACAATACAAAAATAAAATAAAAATATTAATTGATTATCAGTAATTATATCCTAAACTGATTAATTATTATTATTGAACACGTGATTAATGAATATTTTATTAAATATTTCAGTAGACATGTATCGTATAAAATACATATATTCTATATACTATTATTTTTTTATTTAATTTAAAAAAGAATTATTATAAAAGAAGAAAGGAAAATATTCAATTCTGTTCAATTGAAATCATCTACAATATTTATATTTAATTAAAAATATTGTTTTTAGAATAAATTGATACCAACACAAATATCAACAGAAATGGAGCCAGGCTTTTTAAGTTTAGGCCCTTATCACTTAGCAGCGGGCATGAACAATCGAGCTTGGTTCTACGATTTAACTCGTCCACAACCCGGGGCTGATAAACAACCCCTATTGATAAGAGATAGAGAATATTTAGGGGCTGTTGTTAGCATGAAGTTAAACGCGGAATATGCGTCTGTGCTATATGATGGAAAAATTTATTTACATATGGTAAAAAATATTTTAAATATTTCTTTTAAATTTGTATATCTATATATTTTTCGAATTTGAATTTAGATTGAGCAACCAGAAATAGCGAGTGAAGATCGTGAAAGTAAAATATTTCCGGAATCGAATGCCCAACATGTTGTTATAACCTGTCATTGTTTAACAACGGAATTTTTAGTTTACGGCACCGATGTAAGTTAGGTTATATTATCATTTGATTTATGTCTGACATTTGAATGAATTTTATGAACATTTTGAATATTATAAAAGTACATTTTCGACTCAAATTAGTTGATTGTTTGACTTTGATTGATGTAAGTTAGGTTATATTATCATTTGATTTATGTCTGACATTTGAATGAATTTTATGAACATTTTGAATATTATAAAAGTACATTTTCGACCCAAATTAGTTAATTGTTTGACTGATTGCATGTCGTCTATTAAATTAAAATTTCTGAAAGTATTTTTGAGAGCATTTTGCTTTTTATTATAGGTTGGTCATATTCATTATTTTTATGTCGAAGATTGGGCATTTGCAACTGAATTTCGACATATAACAGGAATTCGGGAGATTTTTGTCGATCCGCCAGGAACTAGATTAGTTTTTCTCGATGATAAAAGTCATGGTTATGTTTATAATCCGGTAAGAATAATTTGGTGTTTAAAAATTTCCCTCTTGTAATGTCACAGAGCTCTTTATTATTCATTGAAATAACATAATATATTATCATACATACATACACAATGAAATTTTCAGGATTTGTCTAGTACCCAAGGTGGTCATGATGTTTCATTTTTTCCCGAGAAAAAAATTACTAAAATTTTAAAAAATTTATATTGGCTACATTATTTATCCGATTTTGATCAAATTTTCAGAAAAGATTTCCCTAATGCTCCGGTTAATTATATAATTTTATTAATATCCAGTGTTGCCAACTTCCCGAGAAAAAATTACTAAAGTTTTAAAAAATTTATTATGGCCATGTTATTTAACCGATTTTACTCAAATTTTCACAAAAGATTCTCCTAGTATTCATATAATTTATGTAATTTTAACAAAATACATTGTTGCCAACTTTCCGAGAAAAAAATTACTAAAATTTTTAAAAATTTATTATGGCCACTTTATTTCCGATTTTAATCAAATTTTTATAAAAGGTTCTCCTAGTGTCTAAATAAATTATGCAATTTTTTAAAAAAATACAGTGTTGCCAACTTATCGAGAAAAAAATCACAAAATTTTTTAAAAACTCATTGTGGCTACATTATTTTTTCGATTTTGATCAAATTTTCAGAAAAGCTTTTCTAGTGCCCACATAAATTATAATTTTAATAAAAATATTGTATTACCAACATTCCGAGAAATGTCAAAGTGGTCTATGTATGGGTTTACCCATATACTTGTAATCTTGTTTTTTTATGTTTTAATATTGAAATTTTATATTTTAGGTGTACAATGACGTAATATCAATCCCCGATTTACCAAATAAAGTCTCGAAAGTAATCTGGGACAGTAATCTAGCTGATAGAAATGTATTTATTGTTTTCGATGAACAAGATATTTATACTTATATTTACGTAAAACAATCTATAACTGGTAAATCGATCCGATATGTTTATTTTGATTTTATTTGAATTTTTATATTATTTTAGGTTCGTCAGTGACAAAAGTAGGTGAGACTAAATTGGTAACACAACAAATTCCACTTTTATTATATGGCGGCGAAGTTACACTAGCTACATCTAGTGGACAATTAACACAACTTACACTCGGTACGCACGATTCTTTTACACAAACTGTAAAGAACAGTAAAGATCCGCAAATTCTCGATGTTAATTTAACAAAACAACTTTTACTGCAACGGTAAGTTATTTGTCAGTATTTTATTCGAAAATTAAATGAATTATTTACTTAAAATAACTGACAATAGTTTTAACATTTTAAGTTTTCATTTGACTTTTTTTACGAATAAACTTGTTAACGTTAGTTCACACGGTTCTAATTGCTATATTCAGACATGTAGCTCAAATACAAAACATGTTGTAGTTAATATTGAATATATTCGTTTAATACAACTTATTTATTGTAACTGACTGTTCTGAAAATTACATAATAAATGTTGAATTAATAATTCAATAATAAATTTAATATTATTAATTGATTTATATAAAATAAAAAATAGTATATTTTTTAACTGGCTCTAGTTTCTGCAAAAACGATCTTAAAGGTACCGAAAAAATACCTGAGATATAATATCCTATGTAGAATAATATATATTTTTTTGAATTTTTTTCGTATCTTGGAAAATAGAGAAACAAATTTTTTTCCAAAAAAAAAAACATTTTCTGCTTTTTTTGCCCAAACTATAAATACGAAAAAATTCAAAAAAATATATATTATTCTACATAGGATATTAGGTATAAGTAAGAAATAGAATCCCGAGATGTTGCTGTGTTCACGTTAGTTGAAAAACCAGTGACTCTCAAAATGTGTATTATGACAAAATGTGATTTTAAATGTGTCTTAACGGTCTTTAAAAAACAAACTCCTACCTGAAACCTACCTACCAAACCTACCCTAACCTACCGGACTTCTTAACGGTCTTTAAAAAACAAACTCCTACCTGAAACCTACCTACCTAACCTACCGGACTTCTTAACGGTCTTTAAAAAACAAACTCCTACCTGAAACCTACCTACCAAACCTACCCTAACCTACCGGACTTCTTAACATAACATAACAAAAGGAAAATTACTAATGAAACATTTTGAGGTTCACTGGTTTTTATACACCAAATATGGGCGTTTCGATGCGCACGCATGCGCAAATCTGGTTTTTTTTAATATTCGTGAATACAGCAACTTCTCGGGATTCTATTTCTTACTCCATATTATATCTCAGGTATTTTTTCGGTACATTATTCGGTACATCGTTTTTGTAGAAAATAGAGCCAGTTAAAAAATATACTATTTTTTATTTTACATAAATCAATTAATAATATTAAATTTATTATTGAATTGTTAATTCAACATTTATTATGTAATTTTCAGAACAGTCAGTTACAAGAATAAATTCAATATTAACTTCAACATGTTTTGTATTTGAGCTACGTGTCTGAATATAGCAATTAGAACCTTGTGAATTAACGTTAAATTCTATTAAATATAGAAAAGAAACAAGCTTAACATTGTAAAAATTAAAGTTATAGTATAATGTAATTATTTATAGATACAACGAAGCTTGGAAAACTTGTCAGATTTTAAACCGTAAAGAATGTTGGATTCAATTAGCCGAAAAAGCTTTACAGCATCTCGAAATTCATCTAGGTAATTCATAATGTATTAATAATATTTTCATGTAATTAAATAAATTAATCTATTAACAGCCATAAAAGTTTATCGTCTGATAGAAGACGTAGCAATGGTATGGGCATTAGACGAAATAAATGATATAGAAGATTATAAATTACTATGCGGCTATGTATCGTTATATTTGAACGATTACGAACGAGCTGAGGAATGGTTTTTAAAATCGAGCAATCCCACAACAGCTTTGATTATGCGCAGAGATTTATTACAGTGGGATCAGGCACTTAGTTTGGCTAAGAAATTGGATTCCACACAAATTGCCGCTATTGCAAGAGAATATGCTCAACAACTCGAATTTACGTAAGTATTTTTGTTTTAAGTTTACATACATACGCAATCACGTCACGTACTTCTTACATTACTTTAGCTTCATCAACATTTATGATCTAATACACTTGGAAACATTCACTCACTTTCAATATCACTCACATATATATTTTTTCTAAACGTTTATTATATATTAGCTCAAAATGGCCGAACCATTTTAATTAACTTACATCAACTTTTGCAACAATAACAATAATACTTTATTAATTAGCTTTACGCTACAAAGAAATTTTACAATAGAATACATGAATATTCTAAAGTAAATGTTTTTATAAATATGATCAAAAAAAAAGTATTGAGAAAAAATGTTGTAAACATCTACAAACCTCTGAGCAACAACTCTACTTTATATTTAAATTCCTTAACAGATTTTGTATTTTTAATGTCATTTGGTAAATTATTATAGATCTTTATACCTTTAACAGTGAATCACGGGCGCCATGTTGTTTTTTATGAAACGACAATTTTTGAAAATAAAGACCAAAATAACATATTTTCGAATCCCCAAACCGTTTCCTTCGATGTTTTTTCATTTGCGAATAAAAAATTTCCAAACTTTGCGTACTTTTTAGTCATTTAGATGAGAACCTCCCCTTAATGTCTCATTTATTTATTATAAAACGTTTTTTTTATTATCTCCTGTTTAGGGGAAGTTATGCCGAAGCCCTAGTCCATTACGACAAGGGTCTAACGGATAACGGCAGCCCGGAACATATTGCTCAATGCAAAGCAGGCATCGCCCGTACTTCAATTCGTGTCGGAAACTATAAACACGGCATTAATATGGCTTTAGAACTAAATAATCGACAACTGCTGAAAGACTGTGCCGATATTTTAGAATCGAAAAAGCAAACACAAGATGCGGCAGCTCTGTACGAGAAAGCGCAGTTTTACGATAAAGCCGCAACGGTTTATATTAAATTGCGTAATTGGCAAAAAGTCGGTGAACTGATCGCAAATGTTACATCGAATAAAATTCATTTGCAATATGCGAAAGCCAAAGAACAGGAGGGTAGATTTGAAGAAGCTGCTAATGCTTATATGCTGGGCAAAGATTACGATTCGGTAATTCGTTTACAATTGGATTATTTGAATAATCCGGAAGCTGCTGTTGAATTAGTGCAAGAAACGAAGAGTACTGAAGGCGCTAAATTAGTCGCAAAGTAAGTAAATAACCTCTTTTAGGCCCGATTTCATAAACGATAAATTAATTTACTTAACAAGTAAATCACAAAAATCTTGAGAGTAAAAATATTTACTTCTAAAGTAAATTTAAGAAGCGTTTATGAAACCAGACAGATAAAAGTGTGTATATTTTGAAAGTATTTATTTCAAAAATATTAGAATTATTTTTAGGATTATTTATATTTTAAAATGTTCAATGTAATAAAAAGTAATTAATTTATAAAATCAGTTTACATTTGATACATAGTAAAACAAAATTAATATTTAAATCTTGACTGTTTTTAACTAAAAGGGCTATGAATATGGGCCATTGTTTTTAATTTAGACGTTATATAAGAGAACGTTTCTTTTGATACTTGAATATATGATATAATTATCTTATAAATTAATTATCTAGTAACAGGGTTTTTATTATTTTATTCTTAATTACATATGACGTATTATATGTATATTAGGTTATATAGTATTTTGTTTTTGCTTAAATCACAATTAATTTATTTTGTTGAACTAATTAAATCGTTAGTTAATTTTTCTTCATTTAAAAATTAAATTACTAATGATTTAATTAGTTTAATAAAATTAATTAATGACAATTTAAGCAAAATCAAAATAGTATATAACTTAAGGGTTTTCATTAATTCTCGTAATCCACGTGACTGGGAACATTAGGCAAAATAAATTAGGACAAAATGATTAGGACTTTAGCTTTACCATCTGCTTCTGCTAATGAAAGCTTAGCTTTCAAAATACGTATATAACTTTTAATTATTGTTTGTGATTTAAAAGAAATTATTTTATTATATTGATATTTTTTTGTTAATTAGATTTTTCCAACGTTTAAACGACTATCCATCAGCGATACGATTTCTTGTTTTATCGCGTTGTCAAGACGAAGCTTTCGAACTGGCAAGAAAACATGGTAAACTATCACTATATGGCGAAGTTCTGGTCAATACTCTGTCACCGGACGAAACACGGCCGCAAGATTTTCGAAATCTAGTTATGCATTTTGAAAATGAACGAAATTTTTTACTCGCTGGAAAATATTCGTATCATGCTAAGGATTATCAAAAGGTATGTTTAAATCTTTATTATAGGTGACTTACAACAAAGTCCTAAAAGAAAAGGTTTTATATTTAGTTTAAAATTTGAACGTACTTTAATATTTATTGCTGTCAAGCTATTTGTAATAAATTTGTCAATTTTTTTGTTTATTGCAATCGTTAAAAGTCATAAATAAATAAATGCCAAAATAAATTTTAGACTTGTATCAGCTGATCGTATGACTCTTGTAAGTTACTGTTTATCTCGGAATTAGTGTTATGAAGCTTCGTACTAATTTAATATAGTAAAAAATCTTTCCGAACACATCATATTAAAATAAAACAGCTTTAGGTTATATGTTGAGCAATAACAAATTTATCTGGATGGTTAAAATATCATCATGATGTAAAATTCGAAGATACTGTAATAATTGCAAGACCCATTAATATTAACAGCAGATTAATAAGAGAAGCAATAGAAATTTATAAAGAAAAAGATAACTGTGGAGACACCAGATTTAAATAAAACTTGGCTTCCTTTAATTAAAAATTTATAAATTTGTATGATCTAGTTAGTTATTTTGTTAGCTAATAACTTTTTTCTATGTTCTGTTTATTTACTCTAAATGCCATTTGTATCATTTTTCCTGGTAAAGACGAACGTTGAGTTCGTCGAAACATCGATTATTAATCAATATTAATATAGAACTTAAACCTAACGCTCTTTTATTTTTCTTACTAACGTTTTTCGTGTTATTAGTTGTTGTTGGTGTTATTGCAGCCGAAAATTGAAATTATTAATGTTTTTTTAACTTAAAGTTTTTATTGTGTTTTCACAAGGCATAGCAGACTAAAACAGAAAACTAATTTCGAGATAAATAAAGGTAGTCGGAATGAAACTTGAAAATGAACAACATTCTCAAATGTATTTAGGCAATGAAACACCTTCTTCGTGCAGCCAAATCCAATACGGACGAAAACGATTCGTTAACAACTGCAATTGATGTGGTTGCTTCATCAAACGATAAAAATCTCGCCGATCAATTAGTCGAGTTTCTTCTCGGTTCCGTTGATAATATTCCAAAAGATCCGAAATATTTATTCCGCTTGTACATGGCACGCAAACAGTATACGGAAGCGGCTAAAACGGCCGTAATTATCGCGAGCGAAGAACAGATCAACGGCAATTATCGGAATGCGCACGATGTTCTTTTCAGCATGTATCAGGAATTGCGAAGGAATCGAATTCGAGTGCCGAGTGAAATGCAAGCGAATTTAACCTTGTTGCATAGTTATATTTTAGTTCGGTTGCATGTGAGACGCGGCGATCATTTGAAAGGAGCTAGGATGTTGGTACGAGTAGCGAATAATATTAGCAAGTTTCCATCACGTAAGTACTTTGTTTTTTATTCATTTTTCATCGTAGATTCAGTTTTTTACTGGTTCAAGAAAGACTAGATCCCTTAAATAGTTTAATAATAAAGAAAATAAATAAAATTTCAATAACGTTTGATATTTTTACGACGAAATTGGTATAATTCACGATAGGAAAATAAAATGCATGCTAAATAATATTATTTTGTCACAACAAGAAATGTAAATGCACAAGAAAATCTATTTTTTTTTTCTTTCGAAAAAAAATTTAAAAGCACGTTAAAATATCTTTTCTCACTACAAATAATGTAAGTAAACGACGTTCTAATAGCATAAATAACAAAAACTAACCTTAAATCTTCAGGTGTATTGACTTTTCAACAAAGTAAAAAAAAATAGTTTATTAATGTTGACGTGAAATTTCCAATTTTTCTTATTTGAAATACCAATCTTATCGTGCAATTATATATTCTCCGTCAGAACTGTGTCAAAATCTTTATTATTGTCAAAAACTAATTTCGAAATAAGTTTCTGTTGTTGTTGTAAATGAGTTGAGATCTAGCTAGGGATCCCATCCGTCCCGTTTTGACCGGGACAGTCCCGTTTTTATAGATACTGTCCCAGTGTTTCCACAGAATGCACCGGAACATAAAAATGTCCCGTTTTACATAAAATACTATAGGATATACAAATAAGTCTCCGCCGTTTTCTATCAAAAATTAGGAATTTATTGTGCAGGAACCGTACATTACTTTTTACTACTTTGACTGCAAGGAAAAGTAGTTAAGCGTTTGGTACGGTGTCTGTAACATTTTCAAAAAAAAAAAAAAATTGTATAGAAATCCTTCATATAGCCTGTAGATGACGAATCTGAACTTAGTTTATGTGGGTGTATGGATGTGCGTCGTCAGCTCGCTCGCTCGCTCGCTCGGTCGTCAGACAAAATTTTGTGATCGCAACTCCTCCTAGACGGTTTAACCGATTATAATGAAATTTTCAGGATAAATTTGCCTAGTGCCCAAGATGGTCATGTGGTTTTGGTTTTTTCCAGTGATGCCAACTTTCCGAGAAAAAAATTACTAAAGTTTTTAAAAATTCATTGTGGCTACATTATTTATCCGATTTTGATCAAATTTTCAGAAAAGATTTCCCTAATGCTCCTATTAATTACATAATTTTATTACTATTCAGTGTTGCCAACTTTCCGAGAAAAAAATTACTAAAGTTTTAAAATTTTTGTCCATGTTTTGGCCATGTTATTCAACCGATTTTACTCAAATTTTCACAAAAGATTCTCCTAGTATTCATATAATTTATGTAATTTTAACAAAATACAGTGTTGCCAACTTTCCGAGAAAAAATTAGTAAAATTTTTAAAAATTTATTATGACCATTTTATTTAACCGATTTTAATCAAATTTTCATAAAAGTTTTTTTTAGTGCCTAAATAAATTATGGAATTTTAACAAAATACAGTGTTGCCAACTTATCAAGAAAAAAATCACAAATTTTTAAAAAAATTCATTGTGGCTACATTATTTATTCGATTTTGATCAAATTTTCCGTAAAGTTTCTTCTAGTGCCCACATAAATTATAATATTATTAAAATACAGTGTTGCCAACTTTCCGAGAAATGTCAAAGTAGTCTATATATGGGTTTATCCATATACTTCTAATCTTGTTATTCAAAGTATTGTCCATCACTAGCCACTACTTTTTCCCATCTTTCTGGCAGCATTCGAATACCACGTCGAAAAAATTATTTATCTTTTGAGGCTATCCACGAATCGACCCAATTTTTAGTATCTTCATATGATGTAAAGCGCTGCTTAGACAGGCCATGTGCCATCGACCGAAACAAGTGATAATCTTAAGAAGCAATGTCTGGTGAATACAGCGGGTGGGGTAGGACTTCCCAAATAAGTGTTTCCAAATAGGTTTTGACCGGCGCCGCAAAATGCGGACGAGCATGATCATGTTGAAGAATATTTTTTTTTTATTTTTATTTTTTTTAACAATTTCAAACGATGCGAAATTGCTTGTTGGGTCACTCTTAATGTAAGTGCAAGTTCTTCTTGCGTTTGGCATGAATCTTCCTCCAGTAATGCTTCCAATTCCTCTTTCGGCCTTCCACTACGTTCTTTGTCTTCCACGTCAAACTCATCGTTTTTAAACTTTTGAAATCAGTCATGACAACTTCTTTCACTTAAAGCAGTCTCACCATAAACAATCTATGCGCCTCAGCTGCAGATTTCTTCAAATTAAAGAAGTAAATCAAAAGTTCCCGCAAATGACGCTTATTCGGAACAAAACTTGATATGTTCGCACAAAAAAAAATATGTGATGCTGATACAGAGTCACTAATACTTTAACGTAATGTTGTTACCAGATGTCCAAACTTACGATATTACGTTTTACATCTGACAATTTCAACATAACCTTTTGGTGGGGCCATATTTTGACAAACGGCGGAGACTTATTTGTACACCTTATAATATCGTCCGTAACTTAATATTTTAGTAAATTCATTTAGATTATGTCTTTCTATTATTTTCAGTGCAACAATCAGTTTGAAACTTCATTAATGTAAATGTGTTTTCAATGTTTAATTTATTTAAATGTTTTGTTTATGGAATTTTTTTAATAGAATTCAATGTATAATTTAAAATTTTTCTTAGAATTAAAATAGAAATACACATCCAAGAAAAAAATTATTTTTTTAAATAAAATTTCAAGTGTCCCTTTTTTACATTTCATAATCCCTAGATCTAGCTAAATCGCTTTCTTATTTAAATTATTACGTTATGTATAAATTCTACTTATGTTATTTTTCCGAAATTATATAAAATTTGTTTATAGATATCGTTCCGATTTTAACGTCAGCCGTAATTGAATGTCATCGTGCAGGTTTAAAGCAATGCGCATTTCAATTCGCTACAATGTTAATGCGGCCGGAGAATCGATCTCAAGTCGATCCGAAGTATGCGAAGAAAATCGAAGCGGTTGTAAGGAAACCACCACGACCTAGTAAAGATGGCGAGAGTGCAGATGTTGCCGAGCCATTTACACCGTGCCCATATTGCGATTACAAACTACCTGAAACCGAAATGACGTGCAGCCAATGCAAGAATAATCTGCCATTTTGTATTGCCACCGTAAGTTTTAATGTTCGTTTAGTTCTATTGAAATTTTCGAGAATGACCGATTTTTTTACAGGGTCGACATATTATCAATTCAGATCTCACCGCTTGTCCTGAATGTGATTTTCCCGCCATTTGGACAGAATTTATTAGGTATTTTATTTTAGTTTTATTTTGTACAATTAAGATGCCTGGTTGCACAAAGCATTGTTGCCAACTGACCAATCAATGAGGCGGTTCGAACACAATTGACAATCTAGTTGCCTAGTTAACTCATTGATTAATTTCACAATGCTTTATGCTACCGAGCTTGACTAAATAACATAAATATTTTACTACTAGCTTTAAAACGTACCATATTATTTATCTTCTTTTAAATCCGAGAAATTAATTTTCTCTTTATCTAGGTCAATAATAAAACAATTGATATCTGTCTTCAATTTTGTTTTAAAATGTAGAATTTTATATATGTATATTTTTTAATCAAAGTAATTATTTATTTTAGTATTCTGGAAACGGACGACACATGTCCAATGTGTTCCGAAAAAGTGGATCCACGGAGATTAACAAAAATTGAAGATAGTAAACCGTATTTAAATCCGGAATAATTAAAATAAAAGTATATTATAAAAATGTAACTAATGCCGTCCTTGTTTTGGTACAAATTTTTATTTATATTTAATTGTTATTTATTATACACAATTGCAAATTTTATATGCACTTATTTTGATGTAGCAAAATATATAACTATATGAATCTACTTTATTTTCTTTTTACTAATCATTTTTGTCAAAGAAAAAAAAACAACATTAATAATTCCTAAAATTATTTATTAAATTGTAAAAATATACATTCTTCGACATATTAATCATCTCGCCACGTAGTTTCAACTTCATCCGTTCGAAATCGTTGCGTGATGAAACAATCTTCCCATTTCATTTTCTGATTACTTTTAAACATTTCAGCACCAGCATGCGCAATCATCACACCATTATCGATACAAAATCGTTCGTCGGTCGCGAATAATTTCGCACCACGTTCCTCGCACATAACACCCATCATTTCCTGTAAACGTTCATTACACCCGACACCGCCAACAATTAGTACCTCGTTCGAACCGCAATGCGCCATTGCGCGTTCAGTTGTTTCAATCAACATTGCAAAAACAGTTTCCTGTAGCGAGAAACATAGATCTTCCTTTGTCCAGTCGTCGTCTAGTAATTGGCCAGCTCGTGCTTCCAAATAAGTGAGTATGCCCGAGAAACTAACATCCATTCCTTTTACGGAATATGGTAGGTGCAGAAGGCGTTTACCTTTCTTCGCTAGCTGTTCGATATTATAGCCGGGACTAGGATTATTCGATAGCATTAAAACACGGGCGAAACGATCTAAACAATTGCCGACTGCGATATCAATTGTTTCGCCGAAAATACGATAACGCTTTCGCGAGTACGCAATTACCTGTGTATTACCGCCGCTAACATATAGTACAGTTGGATTTACTGCGCCTGTTATTAATCGGCCCATTTCAATATCTAAGTTACACGGTTAAAGAAAATCATAAGGCGTTTTCGGTTGGCTTTGGTTTGTCAAAACGAAACCAAATGTTTTCGGCTCGCAAACCGGCGTTTTGGTCTCCGAACAAGCAAACCTACTACGGAGTACGATTTATTGATACTTTTCTTGTTAAATACACAAGTTCGACAAACCAAGCTGTCCGAAAACAGCTACTGTTTTGTAATAATAATTTCAGTAATCTAGGCTTTCACGGCCGGTATCTATTAAATTTATACATACCATATCGGCCCAGAAATTTATATAAATTCAACAATTTCAGTATTTGGTCAGAAAAAGGATACGTCCAATGCAGTGATTGACGCCTAATAAAGGTTTATTCCATACTTGTGCAACAGTACGAGCAACAATTGCTACTGAAGCAAGCGGAGCACCCATTCCTGGTCCCTTTGTATAACAAACTACATCAATTTGATTTGGATCGATTTTAGCTTCGTCCAATGCTTCTTTTAGAACTATGAATACATTTTGACGATGATGTATAGATGTTTCGCGTGGTAAAAAGCCTTCTCCTGGTGGAGTAACGTAGGTACGACGACAATTTGATAATACTTTACCATCTTGTATAATTCCTATACCTAACTTATTTGCGCTGCCTTCAAATCCGATTGATATAACCATGATTTCGCAATTATATTAGCTAACAGATAATTCAATTAAAATATCCGAAATACTATTAAATATATTAATTTCAATTTTTGCTGGATTAATATTTGTTAATTCAACATGTGATTTATTGGTTATAAACGACTTGTTTGTATACATAACCACAATTTTTTTTTGTCGTGAAAAAGAAAAATATACATATTGGAAAGTATTCTTTACCGAAATTAAATATGTTATTTTTATCAGTTTAAACAATGATAACTATAATGTTTATCTTTTTTTTTTTACAATGTTAGGTAATAATTTGTGAAACGTGAGAACGATAATATAATGTATAATACTTTATTTAATATTAAGGACATACATGTGACATAAAAAATATAAAAATGATTTTCAGTTAGTTTGCGGGGGCGGTGGTACCGGTAATATATTAACACCGATTGGTGGCGGTGCGGGAGGTGGTACAGGATTGAACATTGGTGGCCTTGGGGGCGGTGGAACGGGTAGCATCGGTGGTGGCGGTACATTGCCTGCTAAAATCGGCGGTCGTCCAATGATCGTAACCGGCTTCTTAGCTTCGTTTTTAAACGCGAACTGAAGGAAAAATTGTTTCGTATCTCGATTCCAATGCGTCCAAAATTTATTGTCCGATTTCTCGACTTCCCTGCTCGGCACTTTAAACGCGATCGTTTCGTACGGTTCGGCCGCAAATAATAAATATTGCCATTTACGATCGGGTGGTTCGACTTTTTGCTCATACGCAGACATGAAACGATGTCGTGGATAAATATTATCAGATATTTCTGTACCAAAAAAGAAGCAATTAATGCAAATTTAATGTAATAAAAATTTAACCTACCTGGATAATCAATTTGGAAAAGTAAGCTTTGCTGCCCAGTTTCCGGATCGCGTTGTTTAGTTACCCGATAACCGGGTCGACCGATTTTAACAAACTTTTTCGGTTCGACACGCGGTTTTTCTGGAGCCAATTGTTGGGGAGCTTCCTTTGCTTCTTTTGCGGCACGTCGTGCTAAATTTGCCTGATGTTTCTTACCTTGTGTATGGGCCAAGTAACTACCTTCGTTATTGTGCAATGTTAAACATAATTTACACTCGTACGATCCTGAAATTTATTTTTGATTTGCTTTAATAGGTGTTTACCACAGTTTGAATAAAATGATTCTTACCTAGATGGTTTTTCATAAAATAAGGATCTTTTTGAAGATCTATCGTTTCAAGAGCGAGTTGACGTAAACGCTCTCGACGATCACGGTTGGTTTCAGACC
This sequence comes from Clivina fossor, assembly GCA_963966155.1. Lineage (NCBI taxonomy): Eukaryota > Metazoa > Arthropoda > Insecta > Coleoptera > Carabidae > Clivina > Clivina fossor. The sequence goes on along the minus strand of OZ014563.1, from coordinate 16,758,679 downwards.
ATGATGCTACACCTCCACCTCCAGTTTTTCCACCAGGTCTATTTTGAAAATCCATTTTCTTTATTTACTATTTGAATTTTTGTTAAATACAATTTCTACATTGAAATAACCTTAAAATAACGTCAAGGAAGGTTGACGCGGTTGACGGACGTTCAACGACTTTACAGTGCTGCCACTATTTACAAGTAAATTGTATCACTAATTTTTTCCTTTCTTTATATAAATAAAAAAGTTATTTACATATTTTGTAAATTTTATTATTTTATATATTATATGTATATATTATTTATTTTGTATATTTTATATATTATATTTATTTATATATTACGTATTTTATTTATTTTGTAATAAATGTATTTTTCTATTGTGGAAACTGACATAGGATAAAATTTGCCGCTATATTATTTTGCTGGTGCAATACTAGATGGCATGAGAATGTACTTTCTGAAGATATTGGGCGCATTCAGCACCTCGTAGCGCTAGCTAGCACTACCAACCGCTACCTCGCTACGTGGTACTGAACATAGAAATAGTAAATATACTAAAAGAAGAAGCGACAATACCGTGTATTTTGTCATTTACTATATTGCTAGACAAGGATAGAATATAACCCATCAGACCCATCTCTAATCGCACAAATGAACTAAATTTTTAACGCAGAATTTGGATCCTATAGTTCATTCGCGTTAAGAAATTAGTTAAAGAAAGATAGAAGCCAAAGTGACCTTGAATGTGATTGGCTGAAAACACAGACAAGATTAGACACACGAAATATAATTATCTATCTGAATTATTTCTTATACATTCGTTCGTGCACTTTGTACAAGTACGGCAGTTTACGGTACAATATCAGTGTGTGTGTGTATTCAAATATTTTATTCAAAAAAATTTTCAAGCCAAAACCGTGTAAAATGAATGATAACGAGATCCCATCTACATCAAATGGATATAAAAATCCGTTACTGTTTTTTGGCAATGTGAATCTGTCTTTTAGTTACTTATTTCTTAACGCGAATGAACTATAGTAGCTTATATTTAGTTATATATATTTATATATATATATATATATATATATATATAAATGATAAAATAGAAAAAAAAACATATTTAATATTTATTACAAAATATATTGCCCAAAAATAAATGATACATCGTAATACAGATAACATAAATAGATCAAATAAATATATAAATTAACTATAAGATTTAGCATTTTAAAATATACATACAATTATTAAATGAATTGAACAGATTGACCAAAATTTTACATTATCTTCATACTTATTTGATTTTGACAATTCGTCGCGAAATTCAATATTTTAGCAAAAAAAAAAACATTCATTTTTTTCAAAGCAATCTATTGAAATATATTTTTTAAAATTTAATTTGTACGACTACAGATGGCACCACGTTATTGAAAGTGATATTAAAAATGTAATGCTATTGTCATGCCCCTGGTACTGAATGCGATTGCTAAACGTAGCGATTACTGTCGCTAGCTAGCGGAGTTTTTTTTTTGCTACGCTCTGCTAGCATAAACATCTGATATACATCCAACCAAATTTAAATTTGTTTGTATTGTTGCTATAGTAACAGTAGCGTATTGGTAGCGGTGTCATTCAGGGCACACTCGTAGCGAACAGTAATCGCTATTTTTTAGCGCTACGGGGTGCTGAATGCGCCCATTGTTTTCTTTTCGTGTTACTAGATGTCGTTCATGGCTGCAGTGGCTTGCTGTAACGTCATTTTAAAACATTGTGATTGTGATAGTTGACAATGCCTCCGGTAAGTATTGAAATGTAGTTTGTTAATGTAAAATTATATGATGTAAAAATAGTATTGCAAATTATTAATTAAGATTAATATGTTTAAATTTCAGAAAATAGGTTGCCTTGTGCACAATTGTTTTTTTTCGGGCCAATTTGTTTTGCCTAGGAATGAAAATATGCGGAAGCTGTGGTTGGAGAAATTGAAGCGAATTGATTTGGTCAATTTACCATATAATTCTGTAAAACAATATAGAGTATGCGGTCTTCATTTCTCCAACCACAGCTTCTGCAATGAACTGCGGATGAAATTAAACAGGAACGCGGTTCCAAATGAAGTTGTTGGTGCCGAAGGTATGTACTATTATTTATATTTATACCGCACGATTACAAACTATTCTAATTATTGTTAGTTCTAATTGTTAAATTTGTTTAATCACATTAATGATTAGTATATTTGATATTATTTTTTTTTACAGATTTCGTTCCACAGCAGTGCTCTCCGGCAGTTGCGAGAGACCAAATACCGGAAAGGAGCGATAATGCTGCAGGTAAAATATTTATTAATATATACGTAAACATAGTTATTTCAGTAATTATAAAAATAAATAAATTTTTTTCAATATTTTAATATATATATATATATATTTTGTTTGTTTGTTTCAGTAAACGTTACAAGAAAGGCACGGTTGACACCACGAGAACGGAAGCTATATTCTAAGCTGCAACAAATTCAACGTACTGTAACTGCATTAAAGAGACGTCATAGAATTCTGAAAGAGAAAATTTCCACTCCATTAAAAATCCAAAGAAAAATCACTTTTCCTTTCTATCTTTAAACATTCTCCCAAGTGCTACCGGTATTTGCAGAAAATTTTAATTTTGCCTTCTCCCCGTACCTTGAGAAAGGTATTGGGTAATTTTCAGTTAAGTCCTGGCATTAATGCGAGTTTGTTTAGTTATTTAAACAGTGTGTCTGCAAGTATGGATGAATTGGATAGGTACTGCATTATTATGTTTGACGAAATGGAGATAAGCAAACATCTTAGTATGGTTAATGGTAAGAATACTTGCTGTATTCACGGTTTTGTTGATCTTGGTACTGAATCGAGTCAACATATTGCTGATCATGCTTTAGTATTTATGATTTGAGGTCTTCGTCGAAGTTGGAAGCAACCAATTGCTTATTACTTCACGAAGAATTGCGCGAATAGATGGGTACTAAAGAAATTGATTGCCGATGTGATAAGAGCTGTTCATAACGAAACAAAATTCAGAGTCGTCGCATCCGTTTGTGATGGCGGCTCATGGAACGTAGCTGCAATCCGATCGTTAGCTGAAGATAGTGGAAGGGAGCGGAATGACTTTATATACAATATTGATAATAAAATTTTTCATTTGTTTGATGTACCACATTTATTGAAATGTGTTCGAAATAATTTTATTGATAAAAATATTGTATATAAGGGTGACAAAACTGCAAAGTGGTCTGATATTAAACATGTTTATTATCAAGATGGGATGCTTCCAATATGCAGAATGTCTAAATTGACACAAAAGCATGTGAAGCCATCACATCGTGATAAAATGCGTGTTAAGACCGCTGCGCAAGTTTTTAGTCACACAACAAGCATGTGCTTAACACTTCTGACACATCATCAGGTAGTGAACGGATTGCATACGGCTGAATTTGTTGAGTTTATGAACAATCTTTTTGATTCGTTAAATTCAGTTTTTAGATCAAAAAATTCGTTAGGCAGTAAACTTACGAACAATTCACCGCACTTCGATTTTTGGTTGTCTGCGAAAGCTATTCTGAATGGATTAGTTTTCATTGACAAACATAATAAAAAAATGCCTACTCCATTTAGTGTACGTGGATTTATTTATACGATTCGCAATGTACAGTCACTATGGCATTTTTTGGATAGTGTTGGATTTAAATATTTGTGTACCAAATCTTTAAATCAGTACCCTGTCGAAAATTTGTTTAGTGCTGTTAGAGGATTGTGCGGAAGTAATACCCGGCCTACATCTTTACAATTTGCAGCTGCATTTAAAACCTGTATTTTAAATAATACGGTTAAAAGTAGTAGCTGTACAAATTGTGAAGATGATGGTGAAAAATACCTTTTGTCATATGACATTCTTTTAGAATCCATTCAATCTGAAGTTTCACCTCCATCAACAGTGTTATCCGATCCTAATATTCCATCTACTTCCACTTGTCCAACACGTCTTAATCTTCCTGCTCCGTCAATTTTCACAACATCTGTTAATATTGCGAAACGTATAAATAATTTGGTTGGGTCGTATATTGCTGGATATTTACTGAAAAAGCTTTTACATCGTCAATGTCAGTCATGTATTCAGTTTCTTTTAACTTATACATGTACTGGCATTCACGAAATAATTGTTCTTAAGGAATATGATAACAACATGCGTCTTACATATCCTTCTGAAAATTTTGTAAAAGCTATAAATGAAAGCAAAGATGAAATTTTCAAACAAATACCACTCCTTATCCATTTTCCAGATTTTTTTTCTCGTTTAACACAATCCCATTATCAAATCCCTTCCCATTTCTGTTCAGAACATGGCGTTTCTATGCAGCAACATACTGTGAATTTGTTGGGTTTAGTAATGGTAAGCCATTTTGCAAAAAGGGTTAACTTAAAAATACATAATAAAGATCAGAGACCTAATGAAATTATAGATAATTTTATTAGGTCCACGATGTGAAATTATTATTTATATTTTTGATAATCAATTTTGTAAAATTCGCAAGTTACAAGTGTCGCTGTCACCGTGCATTAACATTTTTACGAGGCTTTACGAGCCAAGAAAACTGCAAAACTTCCAACAAAGCCAAAATCACCAAAATCCAAAATTGCCAAATCAAAAGCTGCAAAGAAGGCTTCAGCAAAATGAATCGTTTGCGTTCTTCTTTCGTCTTTTAAAACTTTAAACCGGCCCTTTTTAGGGCCACCAATTTTTTCGTAAAAGATTTTTTTTTTTCACAAATGCATTTCAAAGTATTAAATATATATAAATTACATTAGTAATTTATAAATAAAAATAATATTTTTGTTGTATATATTGTGATTTAGATTAGAAATGTATAGTATATTCTGATTGTATAATTTATTATATTTATTTTTGTACTGATTTTTAGTTCTTAAAAACTTATATAAAGTGTAAAATGTAAATAGTTTTAAATGCAATAATTGTATTTTGTATAGAAAATAAATATATTTTTTGTAAAAAGTTCTTTTATTTATTTTTTATTTAAATTATAAATATAAACATTGATATTTTAGAACATTATTATTAATTTGTAATTTTTTTTTTGAAAAAACAGGCGACCATTTGCTTCGTAGTGCTTTGTGCGCGAACATTTTCATTAATAAAATATTAAAATTGCACTATATCATTCTATATATTATATAAAAACAAAATAGACTACATTTATTTTTATTTAAGTTATTTGTGAGCTATTAAACAGATAATTCCTTAAGATAAATATATTAACAATAAATATATGTATTTTAAAGATGTTTTTTGGATATATATAACATATGTTTAAAGAAATACAAACGATATTTAAAAAAACATATTTTAATTGTATTTTGTTCTACAAAATATTTAGTTGTTATTTAATTTTTATTATATTTCTATAAATAAGTAGTATTTTCTGATAACATGATTGTTGAAATGTCTATAAAGTAAATTCGCTTACTTTATAGATATTTTCTAATCATGTTATCAGAAAATAATTTAGCTTGAAAATTTAAATAAAAGCAAAGACCCGAACCCGAAGAAAACAAAGTCTATAAAATCCATACTAGTGACATCTATTATTGCACCAGTATAATAACAACTGTCATAAAAATTAACATGGGAGATTCCCATCTTGAGCGTAAGCGATATAGTTAATCTATGCCCCCAACCCCAAACGACCAGTAATCTAGCTTAGGTAGAAATAATAGATAAGGGAACATTGAAAAAAAATCACAATATAGATACATTTATTTTACAGTATATTATTTATTTTCAATACAATACATACATTGAGTGTGAACATCATTTAATCAAGAAAAAAATCATTAAAAATAAATAGGTAGATTGACAAAAATTCGAATCGGATACAAAATAAGCTTGGTTTTTTTTTCTCTCCGAAAAAAGAAAAAAATCATAAATTTAATAATGAAATTTTATACTAGCTTTCAGGTATGTTAGATATCACATATATAAAGATTTTTTTTTAAACTCTCCAAATCCATCGTTCTCTTCCAAATAATCTCAAAAGTAGTTAAAACAAAATAACTGAAAAGATAATTGCACAAAAATATGACTTTTTATCATTATTATAACATTAAAAATATATATTACAAAAATAAATTGCTTGAAGCGAAATATTATAATACTTTTAATTGCTTTCATATTATTTTTTTAATACTCATGATTGAAATCAATTCAAGACAAGACCTATTTTTAAATTAGTAGTAGAATTCTGAAGCGAGCCTGTATTTTGTCATTTTTCTATCGAACGAAAAATTCTTTTTACTAAATAATCAGACAAAACATTTTGTAACGTTACCAGTTCTGTTTAGAATTCCAACATACATTTCTGCAATTGTTGTGTTAACAATCAAACAATTATTCATCACAAGTGAATAAATAGGTCGTCGTCTTTATTTAATAAAATACATAAATGGAATGTAAGTAAATAAGCACCATATACAAAAAAAAAACAATAGAAATTTAAATGCTTTCATTAGAATAGAATTTTAATAAATTAAATATATACCAAAAAACAAAAAAAAAATTGCATCTCAACTTAAAACTAATTTTCTATTTATATAATATATAAAAAAACTAAATAAAATATCATCTATTTAAAAAAAAACAGATATTATTAATAATAAATTTATAAAATAATCACAAAGTTAAGGATAAAATTATTATTACGACTGATTTTGAAAAGTTGATTTTAAAACCAGCCTTTGTTAGATAAAGCTGCACGACAAAATTATATAATAAATAGTTCAAGTTCTTCGAGTACCAATCGAAATTCCATTTCAATAAATTTGTTTTATTTTATTTATTTTTTTCCCTAATAAATATTTTGCTAAGTATATGCAGCTAATAAATAGTTTTTATTAAAAAACCTATACGCTAAAAACTTTTTTCTTTTTTTCTTTTTCGTCTAAAGGGATAGTTTGGGGGGAAAGGGTGTACCTAAAAACATTTTATTCGAACTACCTCTCTCGGGTTTTTTTCCTTCAATTATACTTATATATTAAAATCACGAGTTATTTTATATAGTTAGTTTCTAGAAATTATTCCATACCAAATCGGCAAATGTTTTAAAAGTAAATTTCCTCTGTCACGCACACATACATATTTTTAAATTGAAAAATAAACAAGAAAATGCGCTGGTATCGTCATTTTTGTTTTAACGTTAGTTCACACGGTTCTAATTGCTATGTTCAGACACGTAGCTCAAATACAAAACATGTTGAAGTTAATATTGAATTTATTCGTTTAATGTAACTTATTTATTGTAACTGATTTTTCGGAAAATTGCATCTCAACTTAACAATCAATGTTCAATTAATAATTCAATAATTAAATTAATATTATTAATTGATTTATAGAAAATAAAAAATATTATATTTTTTAACTGGCTCTATTTTCTACAAAAACGATCTTAAAGGTACCGAAAAAATACCTGAGATATAATTAATATCTTATGTAGAATAATATATATTTTTTGAATTTTTTTGTATTTTGGAAAATAGAGAAAAAAAAATTTTTTCCAAAAAAAATAACACATTTTTTTGCTTTTTTTGGCCAAATTATAAATACGAAAAAATTCAAAAAAATATATATTATTCTACATAGGATATTATATCTCAGGTATTTTTTCGGTAGACTAATGTTCGTTTTTGTAGAAAATAGAGCCAGTTAAAAAATATACCATTTTTTATTTTAAATAAATCAATTATTGAATTATTAATTGAACATTCATTATGTACTTTTCAGAACAGTCAGTTACAATAAATAAGTTGCATTAAACGAATAAATTCAATATTAAGTTCAACATGTTTTGTATTTGAGCTACGTGTCTGGACATAGCAATTAGAACCGTGTGAACTAACGTTAAATGTATAACAAGAGCTTAAAAGGGAACGAAAGTGTCTATACAAGTCCGCAAATTAAATAAAAATGTAGTAAAAATCATTTCTGACTTTTTTTTATACCTAGTAAGTGACTGGTTTCCATGTTCTGTTTATTTACTATAAATGTGATTTGTATTTGTTTCCCGATGAAGATGTAAGTTGAGTACTTCTGTCTCTTTTATGATTATGATAATATTATTTTTCTACATATATATAGATTTCTGAATAATTTTTCATAAGATTTGAATTTTTTAATTGCACAAACCCTGTAATATGATAAAAATACGTTTATATATAATTTTTGAAACAGACTGAAAAAATTCTGGCTGATGATAGTAATAAATTTTCATTTTCTCTAAGTGTATTACAATTATTATACATCTAAGTGTTTACGATATGAGATAGAAATTTATTTTTACTTCGAACACATTTCTAAATATTTTTGGCACTTTATATTTACCAGCCAGAGAAATATATTTATACATTGATTCTAAGGCAACTACAAATACTAAATACGATTGCTAACATCAAGTAAGAATCATATCAAATGAATTAAGTACTTATTTAAATTTTTTAATAGAATGTAATCATCTTTTTAAATTAATTAAACTATATAATATGTATATATATATACAAATTAAAATTGTGTAGAATCTTGCTTGATATTGCAATTAGACACCTAAATCGAAAAGAATAGTTTACAAACAGTTCTTTGCTTAATTTATCTTAAAAGAAATTTTGTCGTAAATAAAAGGTATTGTAGATAATACTTTTAATTATTTATTTTCATTTTGATATATCAAAAATAATGTAAAATTAGGTCATTCTACACTTTTTGAAATTATACGTTCATAACATAACCTTAATTTATTCTCGGGTTAGCAGTTAACGTCTCTTCAGAATATTCTAAAGAAAGGTTAATTGCTAACCCGAGAATAAATTAAGGTATTCGTTAAACTTCATTAAATATAACGAATCATTAAAATAACTGTAATGGCATTTTGTAAAATGGTTAAATGGATTACATTATTTAATAATCCGTTTTATGTAATGAAATACGAAAGATAATGTTTTAATAAAAAATAATGTAATGACCCCCCCAACGGTTCGGAAAGTTATCTTATAAAAACAAAATTAGTGCGCGCTGAGAGAGAATTTGGTATGAAATAATAAAAAGTAGGGTAAAACTTTACTTTACGGTTATGCAATCCATTTTCTTCAAACTTTACATAGCTCGTTAATTTTTGCACATTTTATAAATGTAAATCACAAAATTTTGGTGCGAAAATTATATTTACAATATGAAAATTCATTTTTAACATGTTGCTTCCGCATTCATCTTTATTTTTCTGTAATGTCATTTCCATGTAAATTAGAATTAAAAAAATATAAAAACATAACTTATTTGAACAATTTTGGGATGTAAAGTGGGCCTACCCTACAACTTACTCCGGGCTTAATTTTTCATCCAGACCAACCCTGACTACAACCAATTCATCATACATAATAATCTATGTCAAAAACAAGTTTTCAAAATAGGTTTTTAACATTATAAATAACATTTCCACACTAAAATTTTGCGATTTATATTCGTAAAATATGCAAAATTAACGAGGTATGTAAAGTTTGAAGAAAATCTATTACATAATCTTAAAGTGTAAAGTTTAGACAAAAGTAGTAAATGCTTGTGTGTGTTGTGTATTGATCTAAAAAATATCATGAATCAGTCGTGTGAGTGTGTGTGTTGTTAAATTTTGGGTGGTCAGACCTGTTCAGCTGGTGTTACAAATAGGTCGTTGTTTTTCATCATCACTGTGTCATTGTTCGCGTCGCTTAATTGTCGCGTATTCATGTTGGTATCGAGATGTTTATTGCAATTGCTGGTCGGCGATTGTGATTGCGAGGGCAGCGGACTGCTCTGATCGATGAAATGCAATCGGAGCGAGGGATCGTCAATGCGTGGTGCGTCTTCTAGCTCGCTTTCCAACGACGATGAACGTTTGGGAGAGCCACGGCCTCTTCCCATCCAGCGCTCCTTGAATGACTCCAGTTTCATGACCTAGTGTGTTCAGACACCGCCCACATAACAAAAATTAGTCAAATTTAATTTGTCGGTTTCGATACATGCACTAGTTTTAATCATGCATCATATTAAAATTACAAACGAACACAAAACGCTATATTCTTTAAAGCAGTGGTAAAATACAACACCTTACCAAAAAAATGTTAAGTTGTGCAATTATACACATTTTTGTAGAGAGTTAAATGACTTATATTTAAATGATTTGTTTTAGTTAAGATTATCTATTTACATATTATTTAATTTTGGTTTATTTTTATTTTTGTATTTTTGTTTTAAGTTTTCTATTTTTATAATTAATTGTATTTAAATGTATTTTCTGTAGATATTATTATTATATTTACACTATCTTGACAATAACCAGTTAAAATAATAACATTCAGTGAGTAATGTTTAAATTATCGATAATTTATATTGGAAATATTACCGTACAAATAACTAAATTAAAAAATAAATTGCGTTAATGGTTAACCAGTATCGAGAACTATATTTTACTTTAAACCGGTTTTAACCGGTTAATAATAAAATAAGAAAAATATACACAATGCATATATTTTTATGTAACTCTAAGATTATTTCTATATTAAATATATATATATATATATATATATATATATATATATATATATATATATATATATATATATATATATATATACAGGATGGTCTAGAATTATGTACCATAATTGCTAGAGCTGATAGTACGTTCAAAAATAAGAGTTCCTTTTTATATACACTTTTTTCCAAAACTCAATAATAAGGGAGATACAACCCTGTAAAGGAGTGAAATAAAAACCATTTTTGTTTTTAATATCTTCCAGACGCTTTTGAATAACGGGTTCATATTTTAGGGGTGAGTATATGACATTAGAACAATTAAATTTATCTTACCACTTATTCCATCCCTTACGATTAAGGGGTAGTTTTGGGGGGTACGTGTGAGTTATTACGTCATATTTTTTTAATTTGCAATTATTTAAACAAAATTCTTAAAAACATGATTCTCCAGACTATTTTAGAATGCAGTAACATTAAATGGAATAATGCGTTCACTAAATAAAAGAATTACATTGTGTATACAACAAAATGGAGGACATTTTGAACATTATTTTGGTGACTAATTAATATTAGTATTGTATGATTCTTTTGAAAGTTGTAACTTTTCATTAAGTTTGATTAAAGTGTTAAGTGTTGAAAAATGGTTTTTATTTCATTCCTTTACAGGGATTATTGAGTTTTGGAAAAAAGTCTATAGAAAAAGGTACCTTTATTTTTGAACGTACTATCAGCTCTAAAAATTACGGTACATAATTCTGGACCACCCTGTATATATTTGTTATGTGACCAAGTAGTAAAATTATAAACAATTATCTTTTTTATTATAAAATCAAAATTTAATTATAAGATAAAATATTCTTTCCTTAATTTAGAAATCAAGAACCAATTTTGTTTATTTACTTCAAAATCGTTTAAAATGAACATGTGTAAACTGCGTTTTTGGTAACCAAATTTAAAATTCATAAATCTCGCTAAGAAAATATACGTTATATAAAATATTTTGTTTAAAAAAACATGGTTTAATTTTTATCGATTAAAGGCTACCGGGTTTTAAAATATAGATTATGGTTGACGTTCGCAAAAATATATCGGTTAACCTGCTTAAATAACCGGTTTCATAATCTGGCAACGGAACGTTACTTTATACTAAATAAAATTATATTATATATTTAAACATCACTGCTAAACTATAATAATAAATATTTGTTGTACGCTACAAATTATTCGACAAATTCAAGAAGCCAAGCATTAGCTTTACAATAAGAAATTTTTAAAAATTCAATAACTATTTAGTAAATAAATCGAACATGCAGACAGACAGGCAAACGCAGGCAGCAAGTGAATTTGTGTTAATAGAACTTACTCGAGCCATTTCCACGGCTCAGTATCCGGACTGGTGATCGGAGTAGGAAACTAACGCAAAATTTCAATTCATTTTTCTTATATTTAGATATTAATTCAGTCATTCTTAAGCCTCATTCAGAGACTGACGTTTTTATTTTAGTTTTACACACACACACACAAGCAAAAGAATTTGACCATTTTGTGTCAAGTTTTTGTGCTTGTGTGTAAAACGAAAATGGCAGTCTGAACGAGGCTTTATTTGTTAGTTTGTAAAATTAGTGGAAATCTAGCAATTATATACAAGCTGTTTTGAATCAATAGCATATTATTTTTTTAAGCAAAGTGTACTTTACAATATTCGTGTAATATTTAGATATTTCCTTTCAACCATTGATATTAATCACCATTATTGATTCCATAAATCGGCTTTCCAATCGTATCAACAAATATAGAACAAGAATTTCTGCCCTTAACAAAGAACGAAAAATATAATTTCATTTATTGATTTAGATGCTCTAAAACTTAAATTTTGAGTTTTTAACTTGGCGACTTGAATAAATTTCAATAAAGCTATTCGGAACATGCATGCCATTGAAATTTAATGATCAAAATTGAAATTTACTTAAAAGTTCTTTAAATTTAAAGATTTAAGCTAAATTTAATGACCTTGACAAATAAAAATTCAAATATTTTGAAAAAGTTACAAACATAGATATGTTGCTAGCAAAATATTTATAAAATAAAAACAAATAATTTATCCCAATATTTACTCTAGGAATAAATTTATTCCATATTTGATCGAAGTCTAAATAAAAAAAGCTTTAAGTATCTAAGTTCTGTTCAATTTTATACGAGTATGTAAGTTTATATACGAGTGGAAAGTTTACGAATCGAATCTTTATCATATAATAATAAATATCATCGCCTACCTCAGCTTGAAGATCAGCAACTTTATCCTGCAGTTCTCGCACCCGTTCATTATCATCCACCGAATGACTACGTAATTCGCCTTCGGCAGCCATTTCCTCATTCTTCAACTCGAGTTGACTGATTTTTTGCGTCAATTCGGCAACCTGCTGCGCCTTTTCCGCATCCCGAATACGGGCATTCATCGCATCTTCTTGCATCTTAGTTTCAAGGTCATCGTAGCGTCTCTGTTGCTCTAAGGCGCGTGCCGCTGCATCACGTTCGCGTAGACTCGCTTCGTCGAGCTGTTCGCGTAGTTTTTTGTTCTCTTCGTCTTGTCGTCGCAGCTGATTTGTGCTGACTTGCACTTGTGTTTCGAGTTCCATTACTTTTAGACGCAGCTCTTTTACTTCGGTTAGCGTTTCCATTTCGCGGATGCGTGTTGTCATAAGTTCCTCTTCGAGTTTCTGTATTTCGTTGCCGCGATTCTCCCAGAAGAGGAGTTTTTTTGGAGTACTGTCGGCGGCTGGGGCTGCATCTTGTCGATGCTCCTGTAACCGATAAATAATTTTAATAAAAAATAACAATAACGATAAAGGTTATTTAATCTCTCTAATTGTCAAATGTTTGTATGTATGTATATATGTTTCTCCAGCATCTCCTCCTAAACCCCTGAACCGATTTGAGAATAGGTAAGTTTCATCTTTCTACGATTTCATCTTGCTTCACAAAAATTTGAATCAAATTATGTTTATAATGCAAATGTCAAATGACAGCTGTGTGAAGTTATGGACACTACTGATGATAGAACTGTTGCTTTTGAGTAATATATAATATAATATGCAATTGATATTTTATTATTATTATTATTATTATTTGTTTATTTTCATTATGTTTATATGTTTAATTACTATTTTCAACTTCAAACGTGACCCTTCAAGGGTCACGGGTTTCCTAGTTATTTATTAAAACACACTTGGTTAGTTTCACAAAAATATTTTAATTACTCAACAGTTACAAAAATTTTGTAACTCCTGATGATAGCCGAAAAGTTAAAACGATCGTTGTGTTTTAATAAATAATAACCTTTATCGTTATAGTTATTTCTTATTAATTTTTAAAAAATGTTTCATCAAGTGCCAACCACAGAAAGTGTAAATGTCAATAAATAATTTCTTAATATCAGGGCATGTAACCGATAAAAATGATGTTGGTTAACTGTTAACCAATAATCGCGAACTATATTTTAATATCGATTTTCGTTCGTTAACTGGTTTTTTATATTCTAATAAACCGATTCACTTTTCGATTAATATTATAAAATAAAACTGTGTAAATAATGATTATATTTTTTTATTTGATTTTCGTTGTTTCGAAATATATTTGTTATGTGACCAATTTATGAATTTTAAAACTGAATCTTTATTTTGAAATTAAGAAAAGAATATTTTATAATTAATTTTTTTTTTAAACAAATATAAAAATAAACTCACAATTTGACAAAAAAAATATATATGTACATTATTTAGATAAGTCTTACTTTACTAAATGACCGAAAAATTAACCAATAGCTATATCGGTTCCATCGGTTATGATTAGGGCTGTGTAATCATAGAAATTTGTAATCGATCATTGATCCGTTTTTTTTATTGATCGAAAACAACCCAATCGTGTAAGTTCACCATATTTTTCATGTGCTGTGAAAATTTTTGTCCAATTTAACAAATGCAACAATGACACGATCGAAACGATCACAGAGAAATAAAAGTTGTAAAACTAGGAAAATTTAATTTTGTTATTTTCTAATCGTACCTGTAGATGTCGCTGCCATTGTGAACTAAGTTCGGCCACCCGTTGCCTGAGATCTTTCAGCGATAGATTCGCTTCAGCTTCACGTAATTTAACAGCGATAAGTTCTTCTTGCAAATGCGCGACACTATTATCGGGCGTTGTTTCTCTTAGCGTCTTTTTGTCCTCTTCCAATTCGTGTATACGACTACGCAACTCACGGATTAGGGCGTCGTTTTCCGCCTCGCTTAAACGCACCTTTACCAGCTCTTGTTGCAGACATTCGACCATCTCTTCCCGCTGGCATAGTTGTTCTTGTTTCAATGATATTTCGTCCATTGATGATTGATGCGAATTATTCTATAAACGCAATGAATATATAAAAGCAATTAATCACAATTTGATAGACATATTTAGTCATAAAGTAACACGTATTTTAATCTCCTGCATCTCCTCCTAAACCCCTGAACCGATTTTGATAGGAGTGGTGTCATTTTAATTGGTTCATTCCCTGTTTGAGAATAGGCAAGTTTCATCTTTCTACGATTTCATCTTGGTTCTCAAAAATTTGAATCAAATTATGTTTATAATGCAAATGTTAAATGACAGCTGTGTGAAGTATCTACACTACTGATGATAGAAGTGTTGCTTTTGAGTAATATATAGTAGTGCAATTGATATTTTATTATTACTATTATTATTTGTTTATTTATTTATTTTTATTATGTTTATATTTAATTACTATTTTCGACTTCAAATGTGAGCCTTTAAGGTTCACGGGATTCCTTAGTTTTCTACTAAACGTTATGAGCTAATTGATGTATTTCACTGCATTAGAAAATGTATATTACCTTTGTGACTAAATGTGTCTAATTCTGTTTTGTCTAATCATAACTAACAAGCTCAAGTTTTCATTTAAAACAAAGCTGTAATTTGTTTGTTGTTCTTGCTTCGATTTAGTGCAAAAAGAAATTGACTCATAAAGAATTTTTTATAAATTGGAAGCTTATAGGTAATCAGCCCATAGACCACTTTGACTTTAAAACAACATCTTTGATAATGTTATAGACACCGAACTGAGAACTATACGTCTTTTTTTAATAATATGAATTCAACATTTATCAAGTACATTTATGTAATTTTATAAAATAAAGTACGTGTACATATAAATGGACTGAAATCAGTTTTAAACTAGTTTGGAAAATTTAAATAACTGATTTCAAATCAATATTGAACTAAATTTCTTAATCTAAAAAAATCTAAAAATGATAATTACGTTTTCTTCTAATAAAAGCGATAAGGAACGAATTTGTTCTTGAGCCAATTCCAGTTGATGCGTTGTTTCTAAATGCGCATGCCTCAGTACAGCCAGTTCACGTTGCACAACAAATGTGGTCTCTTCCTCTTCCGCTCGACTAACTTGTCCACGAACTAAACGATCTGCTAACGCCTTTGATTCCTCCTCCAACATCTCACAACGTTGCCGTAACTGACGATTCTCCGTGCGTAATCGTCGTAACTCAACCATTTCCTCTTGTTCTTTTGTTTTCAAAACTAGATATTCCTTTTCTAATTTCTTCATTTTCTTCGGATTGTATTTGATGTTGTATGCCAAGTTTAAGAGACCCTCCGGATCGGCTTCGGCACGGGCTGGTAATTCTTTTTGGAAAAACTAAAACCAATTTCAGAATAAATCCTCTAGAATATATCGATTAAATAAATATAAATTTTTACAATCTTTACATATTATTTACCACTTGACACAAATAAATTTCGAATTTAAATTCAACTATATAATTAAATATTCATAACGAGAATTTATTATTATTAAATCGTAGATTATTTATATTTATTAGTTATTACACACAAACATAAATGTAGAGCAATTAAATTGAAATAAATTAGAACTGTAGTCGTTTGCTTATGACAGGTAGAAATAGCTTATTGAAACTGATAACGCAATATATACAATAAAAACTATTATCTAATTGTTGATAAGAAATAACTCGTTTTATATTGTTAATGTGTGTGTGTGTGTGTTTGTTTATTACATTTATTATATGTACAGAGCCAAGGCATAAGTTCAAAACTGGTTAAATATTTCAAAGCAATTTTAACGAAAAAATTATTAAAAAAAAAAAAACATTACAATGACAAAAAAGTATGGATTTTTTTAAAGAGCAAAACATTAAATAGCTGTGTTTTTTTACATTCCACTCCGATCAGTAAATCTTGTAAATGAGCTGAGCTGAGCTGAGTTTTGCTGAGTGAGTTGTATTGATAAATAAAAGTTTATTTAAAAGTGACATTTAAAATCTAAGTTTCACATATGATATAACCTAAAATATTAGATGTATTTGGATTGTTTGCGTTGATAATTTATTGCAACTAGCCGGATATCCATTGTTTGATTTCACAATAAAATATTCAAATATAAATGTCAACGTATCAAACACGTTATCAAATCTTAAACTAGGAAAATTCGAATTTGAATCTAAATATCAAATTCAGTATCGGTAAGGGGAGGAAGCAATTCACTCACTTCGAACTCAGTTACGAGACGACAAATAAAACAGCTATTATTTCAAGGTTACTGATATTTGCTGATCTGAGCTGAGTTTTTCGGTTAAAAAGAAACACAGCTAATATTTTTCTCAAAGCTGGTTATAAGTTAAATTTTTCGTATTTCACAAATAATGCATTATTATGCAGATGATAACTGCGATTCTCGGTAAAAATCATATTTTTATAATTACCTACTTCCCTATTGAATTCTCATAATAATTAAGTACTTGCGCGAAGACATATATATTTCAATCAGTTGTCTTTGACATCTGAATGAATTTCACACATGTCAAATTAAATGTACGTGTAGTGCAGAAAATTTGTTTACAAAATTATAACTTAAAATAAGTATATGAGTTTTTAATGTATTCTTTTTTTAGCTTTACACATTTTAATAATTTTATGCAGAAATTGTTTGCAAACCGGAAAGTATTTTACATTGTTGTCTAACTTCAACACATCACGAAAAGAATTTATTTAGTTTGAAAAACTGATATGGTGCTTGAACATTTTAAAAACAATGTCAAAAACAGTTGATTGGCGTGTATTTTTCCTCGCGCAAGTACTTAATTAGAGTGACCACTTTTTATTTGAGTTAAACCTGGAGATATTATAATTATAATGAAATCTGTAAACTACGATAGTGAAAAACTGGAGAGGTAATTTCCCTAATAACAATTATTAGTGGTAAATAATGTAAATAAAATTTACCTTTAACATTCCTTCCATATCCAAACTTAACAGATCATCCTTTCCTATCGTAAGCATAGCTAGCGCAACTTTAAAAATAATCTCCATGCCTTCGGAAAGAAATACATCCATAATCCGGCAGGCAAGCGGCAGAGATAGCGCTGTTGTAAATAATGTAAGGAACCAACTAGACGCGTACATCGAGGTATGAAAACTCTGCGATTGGAAATGAATGTGTAAATCGGGCAGTGCCTCCGAAACAAGATTCTCCAATTGGTACATGCACACACCCAATTCGGCCATGCTCGGTTTGAACATATCACGCATTCGATATTCCTGCATGATTCGTACAAGCACGGCAAATGCCTCCTCTTCGGGCATTTGCATTAGTAGCAGGCCGACGATGAAGCCGGATCCCTGGCAGTAGCCCACTTCACGGTCGTGTAACGAATAGGCTTTCATCACATTGAAGAGGGATTCCTGACCGAGACCGTCTTTTTCTTTGAAGAAGTCATGTTCGGGATAGGTGCGTGCTATGTCACGACGTATCACCTTACAACAAAAAACAGTTTTTTGTTATTGTATAGCTCGATTTACATTATACTAGATTCGGCTAGACACGTTGAATAGTTTACATACTAAACGCACTTGTCAAAACTTGGATAATGTAAATCAGAAAAAATCCAGCCAAGTTTTCAAACTAGAATCGTCTAGAAATTGATTTTCAAACTAAGTTCGGACCAATTTTTCATCCAAGTTTCTATACTAGACCTACGCACTAGCGGTAATTTCAGTGCTACCAACTCTGTGCAAAGTGTAAATGCGTAACTCAGAACTAGCTTCAAAATCTTAGAAATTTTAACTAGTTTTTCTTGTTTACGTCTATGAAAATTCATTTTGTACTTAACCTCTTACTTTCACACAATAACAAATTGGTATATAAACACTACGTTTATTTTGGATGTTGGCAAATCTAGTATGTAAACTATTCAACGTTTCTAGCCGAATCTAGTATAATGTAAATCGAACTTAATAGGTTTGCAATTGGAGAAGACTTTAATACCGGTAAATGCCTTAACGGACAACTCACTTTTTTACCTTGCAATATCAGTCCAGTGATAGATATTGAAACTTCATCTCAAATTTAAATTCGTTATCTTTAGTAAAAATTTATAAAAAGAATATTATTAAAAAGAAACAATTTTATATTGCAATTCTATTCACATCTAGTAAGACTCTTAGGTTGATACTACGAATTCTGTTTTAAAACAACATAACCAACAATAACTGTCATAAGAGCAGGGACTAAACAAATGAAATACCCGAAATCCGAGTGTGTGGTACGAGCATTAGAGTTACGAGATATTTTATCTTTTTTTAGTAATTGGAATTCCTCTTTTGATAGAAAAAGACAAAATATCTCGTAACGCTACAAGTATTACAAGATGTGAATAAAAATGTGGCATTACTTTGCAAAATATACCAATAATAGCTAATTATATAATTTTGAAATCTTAAACATGTTCAAATTGTCTTTTTTTCGCTGAGATGTGAAGTTTATTTCAAGTAGTTTGAACGCTCTACATATTATAAAATTATATTTGATTTAAAATACAGAATTTCATAGTAAGAATCTTTCAGGATTCATTACATTAAAATAAAAGAACTTTAAAATTAAAGTTCTGTTTTAATATAAAATTAAACAAAACTTCAATCTAAAGATTTTTTTTTATTTTAACAGTAATCCAATTTCTCATTAATGTAAAATAACATGTATAAAAATTAGAAATGATGAGATAATCAGACGAAAATTTATCAATTTAGCACACTATAAAGCTGAATCCAGTTTTAATTAATCTTGAACAAAAATCATTAGTTTATAAAAATTACATACATATATAATTTCGCTATGTACCAAAAAGGGTGTGGCACAAATTCTTTCCACTCTCCCGAAATTAGTTTCCCTCACATCATTTCCATCTAGATCGAGGGAGAGACCATTTGGTGTACAAATTAATAAAAAAATCACATAAAATCTTAGTAAAATCCTTAAAGGGGAGGTTCTCATCTAAATGACTAAAAAGTACGCAAAGTTTGGAAATTTTTTATACGCAAATGAAAAAACATAGAAGGAAACGGTTTGGGGATTAAAAAAAATGTTATTTTGGTCTTTATTTTCAAAAACTGTCGTTTCATAAAAAACAAAATGGCGTCCGTGATTCACTGTTTTCGTGTCAGCGCGGAATCGGTAAACTGCGTGAATTGCAGCGTCTCTGGATTTATCTGTAACAAAAAATGAACAACAATGCCAAAAAGTAAACTAAATTTACTGGAGTATAGACCTAGGAACGTGGAAATAACTTAAAATTTGACGATGTGGTACGATCTCAAACTTTGAGGTCGACTTTTAGGCCTTTGTTTTCCACTTCAGGGCCTTACAAAAAATAGTTAAAACAAACATTTTGTAAATTTTATAGGTCTATACTCCAGAAAATTTAGTTTACTTTTTGGCATTGTTGTTCATTTTTTGTTACAGATAAATCCAGAGACGCTGTAATACACGCAGTTTACCGATTCTGCCCTGACACGAAATCAGTGAATCACGGGCGCCATTTTGTTTTTTATGAAACGACAATTTTTGAAAATAAAAACCAAAATAACAATTTTTCGAATCCCCAAACCGTTTTCTTCTATGTTTTTTCATTTGGGAATCAAAAAATTCCAAACTTTGCGTACTTTTTAGTCATTCAGAGGAGGAGAACCTCCCTTTAAAATCAATTAAATAAAAAATAAAATAAAATTTATAAAACCAACGAAGAATTACTAGAAATTCATAATATCATCTCTCATACATGCTCTTATATTCCTATCACTTACGCAAAACACTCTGTTACTTACTGTTAAAAATTAACATCTCAAAATTAATTTCTATTCGTAGGTAGTTAATTAATTCATTAATTGCGATAGAGACATCAAATAAATAAATATCGTTAGTACCTTTTCGCAGGCGGATGTAGCACGTATAAACTCCGCATACTGTTTCTTATCGGGCGATTCATGTGCGCTGCACAACAACTGCCAGACAATGCCGCGAAAATGATGCGGTACACCTTTTCGCACCAGATCCCGTACGAACTGATTGCGTTTCTTCCAGTTTGCATCCCAATCGTTGACCAGCCGGCCCCATAGCGACCAGGCATCCTCGTCCCCATCGTCGGCACGCTCCTGACTGGAGCTGGTCGCCGACGTGAGCGATATCTGCGACGTGTCTGAGCTTTTGCGCGAATGCCCCGATTGACCGGAGGCGCCGCTCAACGAATTGAGCGACTTGGCGTCCGACTCGATGAGTCGGTTCGCCTCTTCAAGTTTAGCGAGCAGGGCCAGTTCGGCGCTAGTTGCTAGCTGCTGCTGTTGCTGTTCGAAGCAGTGTGTGCACGATGATGTTTTATCGTTGGTGGTGCTGGTGTTGGTAGCACTAGGAGGTGTACTGCTGCCTGTTGTGATACCGTTAGTTAGGTTAGTATGTTCGCATTCTTCTTCAACGAGTCTCATAGCAGGCACCGGCGGCATAGCCTCATAGCAAGGGCCATCTGTCTCTGGAACTAGACAGTTTAACGATGGCAAATGCTGTCCACTTCTGGAACACACAAAACAATTCATCCGTATATTAATACCGGGAATGAAATAACAAGTTACGTTATTTATTATTTCTTTTTAATGTTGATAAGTGCAAAGTTTTAGTTTTTGAGAAGGGTGACTTGACAACTGAATGTAATGTATACATTGATGGTGCACGTTTAGAGCAGGTATATGAATTTGTGTATTTGGGTAGTTTGTTGTCTAGAGATGGCCGTTTTGATCGTGAAATTGAAAGGAGAGTAAATACTGGCTGTAAGGTACTTTGGGTGCTTTGGGAACTTTTGCTAGGAATGTAAATGTTTCCAAAGAAGCCACCCCGTTTGAGTATATACGATGCAGTTTTGGTGCCTACGTTGATGTATAAGGTAGTGAATGTTGGGTTTGGTTGCAAAAGCATAAACGGAAAATCACTGCTGTGAAAATGAGATTTTTATGTGGGGTAGCTGGGTGTAAATAGGAGAGATCGAGTACGAAATAGATTAGTGTATGATGAGTGTAAAATTTGAAAAAAATGTTGTAACAAAAGTTGCCCCGTGTTAAGAGTCAGTTAAGATGGTTCGGACATGTTGAGCGAATGTCTAATGAACGTTTGGTTAAAAAGATTTATTTGAATGATTTTGATGGTATATGTTTGCGTGGACGTCCGGTAAGTAGTTGGCGTGATATGATTGAGAGTGTTTTGCGTGAGCGAAAGTTTCCAAGTAGTAGGAATAAAAGAGCATGTATGAGAGGAATTATGAATGTGGATGAAGCGAAAGTTGCTTGTTTGGATAGAAATGTTTGGAGACGACTGATTTCGGGATGATTCTTCTGAGTACATGGCGTGATTGTGTATGTATGTATGTATGTATGTACGTTATAAAAATAAATTTTGTTTCTAACTTTGAAATTATCTGTAAAATTTTCATGTTTGAAATACAAACAAAATGTATCTTTCTCTCAAAGGAAAATTCATAAAGAATAACGTTACAAATTAACTTTTTACGAAACGTTATCGGTTATTATAACGTTATTGAAAAATCGTTGATCGTTATTATAACGTTGTATCGATTAATACAATTTAAATCTGTTCTAGAAATTACAATTAAACTTGCATGAAGATTATATAATATCAATTAATTTGGATCAGACAATAATTAACATTTCTTATCCGATAATTATCTAAATATTCATCTAAAATATTTTTATTCATTTTTTCATAAGTAATTGTTAATAAACAAACATTTGAACAAAATTAACGCATAATTTTTACATTTATTTTGAAAATGGCGGTTTCTTAAAAAAAGTGCATAAACTTGACCCTTTTGTTTAGAGGTAAAAATTATACATTTTGTAGGTTCCAACGAAAGTTACATGTGTTATAAGTACTAACATCTAATTTGTTTTTGTTTCAGTAATGTAGAACGCGAATTTATCTGCCATCATTGGCAAATCTAAATTTTGATCTGATTACTTTGACGCTATTTTTTTAAGTAAAAATTTCACTTTTTTGAAAAATCAAAAAATACTGCTGAAAACTTCAATAAATACACTTTCCAACGGTATAATTGTTGTTTACTGTATTTGTTTGTTTAAGTTCCCAAAAAAATGTTGAAAAATACCTAAAAAAAAAAAACGATGCTACAAACGGGAATACCCCCTTAATAATTGGAATCAAGTATTGTTTATTCACTGGAAAAACTCTGCTAAACTTAAAAGGCTATAAATAAACTAAACTAAACAGAAATAAGATTTACAAATGTGCATTTTCCTAAAAACTTTTTAAGAAAATGAGATCACAAAATTTAAACGATTTTGGGAATTGAAAGATTTCATACACAGTTTGATAACGGCTTCATTATGTTTCGGGTAAAAAAAATTATAAGACGCACAGATTTAGTGACAAAGCTTGAATCCACTCCAAATACATAACGGTGCATCCTAAATAAATTTTATTAAATATAATTTTGTTTTAGTACAAGATAATGCCGGAAGAATTTAGTAAATTAAATATTTAAATTTAAATTAAAATATTTAAAAACATTATTGTATTATCTTAATTAGTTCCTTCTTATATTTAAAAATAAAAAAATATGTGATAGCTTCATAAGAAAAAAATATATAAATGCGCAAAATTAAAATTACAAATACTAGATTTAAATTTAGAAAGTGGCTATTTATACATACGGTATGTATACGCAATTGGCTATTTATACATACAGTATGTACACGCATTTGGCTATTTATACATACAGTATGTATACGCAATTGGCTATTTATACATACAGCATGTGTACAAGTTAGCAACGCCAAAACCACGCATTCAGCTAAACCTAACACCCCTGTAATATTGTATTAAAATGATAAATAGAGAAAGACTAAGCAGAACACTTTTTACAAAAAAAATATAATTAAAATACAGAATAAAAAATAATATATTTATTTTACTTTATTTTTATTTATATTTATTTTACTTTATTTTTATTTATATTTATTTTACTTTATATTTATTTCTCTGATTTAATGATACTTTATAGTATATGTATTACTTTATTGAACAATATTGTAAATAAATTTTAATAAATAAAACTATAATTATTTATAATTGTGTAGTTATTATCAAAATATTAATTGTAATAATAGCACATACAATCAGTATATGTAAATCTGAAAATAGCCAATTGCATATACATAAAGTATGTATAAATAGCCAATTGCAAATACATATCGTATGTATAAATAGCCAGTTGTATACACATACTGTATGTATAAATAGCCAATTGCGTATACATACTATATGTATAAATAGCCAATTTCGTATACATGCTGTATGTATAAATAGCCAATTGCGTATACATACCGTATGTATAAATAGCCTCATCCTAATTTTATTATCAAATAACACCGTGTAAAGCTCCTATAATTTTAAGTACATTTCTGAGCTAAAGTTTGCTCAAACATTAAAGTAATTTCAAACTTAAATCAGCTGATTATATGACCTTGATGCATGTCATCTATTCACAATCAAATAGAGATTTTAAATCTATTAAAAAAAACACTATTTTCTCATCATACACTAGAAAATATTTCAAAAGAATAACGTTTCGTATTATGATAAAAATATAGCAAAAATATATTATAATAAAATATATGTAAGCGCGCTAACATATTGTCATGTACATATCATTAAGAAAAAAATATGACCTTACTCCAAATATTTTTAAACAATTTATGACAAATGATTATAAATAGGTACGAACCATAGGCAATTACCTATTAATATATAGTCAAATCGGTTTGGCTACCATTCAAAATCAATTTGAAATCCTAAAAACCAATATTTACATTTGCCAAATTATACTACATTACCATTTAACGTATTTCCTTATTCTTAAAGTGATTTAAAGTTGAAATAACTATGAAATAAAAATAAAATAATTTTCACTTCATTTGTTTCTTGCCTTATAATAATTTAGATAATTCCTATTTGTTCAATATTTTGTAGACTTGCAGGAAAATAAATATATCAAATCTGAGGTAAAGAAACTTTTTTTTTTAAATAAATAACTCAAGGTTTTTTCAATTTTTACATATTTTGCAAAAATAATCCGCAACATTATTTTTCCTGACGAAGACGGACGTTGAGTTCGTCGAAAGTCGATTATTAATAAATATTAATACAGAACTTAAACCTAAAGTTTTAAAAATAAACAATCAAATATTAAGTATATAATGCTTTAGATAATTTCTATCTATATCTATAATTTCCCAGACAAGTCAAATTTAAATATAAGGTAAAAAAACTATTAGTTTTATTTTTGTAACTCAAGGTTTTTTGATTTTCACGAATTTTGCAAATAATAAATAATATAATTTTTATTTTATATTTTTATATTTAGATAATTTCTATTTATCTAATATTTCCCAGACAAGTCAAATTTAAATATATTATATTTAAAGAAACTATTAGTTTTTTGTAACTCAAGGTTTTTTTTTTGATTTTCACGAATTTTGTAAATAATAAATAATATAATTTTTATTTTATATTTTTATATTTAGATAATTTCTATCTATTTAAAATTACATTGTCAGGTAAGGCAAATAGACAAATTAAATATAAGGTAAAGAAACTATTAGTTTTTTTACTACTCAATTTTCTTTATTTTCACGAATTTTACAAATAATACAATTTTTATTTTATATTTAGATAATTTATATCTATTTAAAATTTCAAATTTAAGGTAAAGAAACTATTAAATTTTTGTTTAATTCAAGGTCTTTCCATTTTGTACATATTTTTCGAATAATAAACGCTATGTTCTTTTATTCAATAAATCCGACTTAAATATTATTTTTAACATACATACATACATACATATACAATCACGCCATGTACCCAAAAGGGTGTGGCACAAACTCTTTTCATCATTCCGAAATCAGTCGCCTCCAAACATTCCTATCCAAACAAGCAGCTTTCGCTTCATCCACATTCCACAATTCCTCTCATACATGCTCTTTTATTCCTACTACTTGGAAACTTTCGCTCACGCAAGCCACTCTCTCAATCATACCACTCCAACTACTCATCGGACGTCCACGCAAACGTATACCATCAAAATCATTCAAATAAATCTTTTAAAACAATAATAAATAACTTACTAAAAAGGTAAGATGGAAAATGAAGACTGCTTTTGCGAATGAAATATGTGCAAAAATAATTCTGACCAATTAACGAAGTATGGAATCGTTATATTTTTCTTTAACTAACCTGAGTTTTAATATTATTTATAAAACAGAAAACACATAACTATAAAAATCTGAATGTAAATAAAAAAAATATAAAAATAGTCAATGTGCAAAAATGACTCGCTGGTCAATAAAGCGAAATATGGAAATCGAAAAAAGAAAAAAACCCTGTAAAAATGTGAAGATAATAAAAAACAAAAACAAAACAAACCGATAGTAAGATTGATGATTTCTAAATCCACACCAGCACATAAAAGCCAACAGTCGCATTTCGCATTATGCATCACATCACATTTCACCATTTAGGTATCTACACGCACCAATACTATATTATGGGCATTCTGAAACCATATGCATATTAGTTGGCTCTCACGGACAAAAGAAATTTTCGCGATTTTACGAATGCGCAATTTCTGCCCGAAATGGGACGTGTGTGTGTGTGTGTGTGTGTGGTTCGTTGGTGAGGTGCAGTTGGGCCCGCAACGATACGGTGTAGGCGGTTTTTTTCGATAACGGCTGTAAATGTATTCGTAAAAGAATTCACGACCGATAACAAACTATTTCATTTTGCCTAAAAAAATTTTGTTTATATTTCCGAGATATGTGCCCCGGCGGCGATCACACAAACCAATTTGTCTCGAAAAGAATGATTGTGTGGTGTGTGTGTGTGCGTGTGTGTGTGTGTGTGTGTGTGTGTGTGTGTGTGTGTGTGTGTGTGTGTGTGTGTGTGTGTGTGTGTGTGTGTGTGTATGTGTGGTAGCTATGTACATACATACATACATAATCACGCCATGTACCCAAAAGGGAGTGGCACAAACTATTTTCATCATTCCGAAATCAGTCGAGTCCGAACATTCCTATCCAAACAAGCAACTTTCGCTTCATCCACATTCATAATTCCACTCTCCTACATGCTCTTTTATTCCTACTACTTGGAAACTTTCCCTCACACAAGCCACTCTCAATCATACTACTCCAACTACTCATCGGACGTCCACGCAAACGTATATACCAGGGGTGGGCACACATGAGGCCTAAGGGAGCCGCAATCCGGTTTTTAATATTCTATAAAGAGCCATACACAAATTAAATTTTTTTATTTAATATAATTGCATATTTTCACAAGTCACAATATAAAAACATAGAAAAAATATTATTATAACATATAAACATAAAAATATAACAATGAAAAAGAAAATAATTATTTCAAAATTTTAATAATAAAATTCAAATATAATAAAAATGAAATATAACAGATATCTATATCATAAAAATATATTTACTAATAAAATCTAAGGACAATCTTTGGTGAAATTTTTAAAATTTGGTGTAAAATTAGTTAATGCTGTCCGCAGAAATTCTGTAAGATGTTGATTGGTCAACTAAATATGTCACCCATCCTCTAAAACTTTAATGGGAGCCGCACTTGACTCAGTGAAGAGCCGCATGCGGCTCTCGGAGCCGCATTTGCCCACCGTTGGTATATACCATCAAAATCATTCAAATAAATCTTTTTAACCAAACGCTCATTAGACATCCGCTCAACATGTCCGAACCATCTTAACTTACTAACACTAATATAAATGACATTACAGTAAATAAAAGAACATAGAAACAAGTTACTAGGTAACAAATAAGTGACTAGATCATAAAAATTTTATAAATTTTTTAATTAGTGGAAGCTAAATTTTATTTAACTCAATGTCTTACAGATAGATTATAAAATAAAACGGCTTCAGGTGTAAGTTCTGACATTTGCAGTAAATAACAGAAAATGTAAATGAGTTTTTACAGAACTTAATTAATCTTATAAATGAATTGGTCCAAGCTCAGACCTAAACATAATTCATTTCCATATAAATACAGTAAAGCTGATTTGTAATCTTATTGCTTGCAATAATATCACGTACGTGTATTATAACGTACAATTAGTACATTTCGCACATGCGTGCTCAAATACCATTCATTTTTCACGCAGCATAATTGAATTGAATCATTAATGCTTCCTACTGCCACATTATTTGTTAGGGTCATTTCATTCCAAAATCAGGGCGTGTTTTTTTTTACCGTAAATTCTAAGTACCAACCTACTTGCTCCCTTTCATTAGTCCAATTATGATCTTATCTCTATAGGGGGGTATTATTAGGTCAGTAGCGTAACTATACGGAATGTAAAATTCAGCAATAACTTTTAAAAAAAAGATTATTTGATATATATATATATATATATATATATATATATATATATATACAGTGTGTTGACTTGGACCGTCGTACATAGGTATTTAGCATGTAAAATCAGACATGTGCGATTTCCTGCTTCCCAAATAATTTTACAAAAAAAACTGCGGGGATAAATGTTTTAGGGCATACTTTTCTGCATGTAAATCAAATTACTAAAAAATTTTTTGGAACCTTCCTAATTTGGTTCCTTCCTTCCTTCAAGAATTAGGTCTAAAGTAGTTAAGAAATTGACTGGAAAATGGTAGTAGCCGTGAAATAGCATATAGCATTTAGCATTTGTTTTATTTTTGTTCCATTTCACGGCTAAAGCCATTTTCAGTCAATTTCTTGACAACTTTAGGGATAATTCCTGACGTTTTGTTGATTGATTTACATGTAAGCTCACGCAAGCCACCCTCTCAATCATACCACTGCAACTACTCATCGGACGTCCACCTGCAAACGTATACCATCAAAATCATTCAAATAAATCTTTTTAACCAAACGTTCATTAGACGCATTCGCTCAACATGTCCGAACCATCTTAACTGACTCTAACACGGGGCAACTTTTGCTACAACATTTTTTTCAATTTCACACTCATCATACACTAATCTATTTCGTACCCGATCTCCTATTTACACCCAGCTACCCCACATAAAAATCTCATTTCCACAGCAGTCATTTTCCGTTTATGCTTTTGCAATCAACTGATGATAATACTTATAAACAATTATACATAAATATCTAAATATATTAATAACAACAAACTGGACAAAAAAAAAAACTCATAAAAATATTGTAATTATGAAAATGACAGTTTAAGTTTATGATGGTGCTGCCACTACTGTAAAGTCTCAATATTTTATCGCTTTCGTTATTTCTCATAGTAAAAAATAATCTAACGATAAAAATTTATCGCGTAAAAAATAAATTTGTACACAGTGAAATTTTCACCTAGAAATGAAAATAGATGTGTTTGGAGCCTCACCCTTAAACCGCACCCTAATAGGTAGTTCGTCACAATATAACATAGAAACCCTACACTATGACCTCCATTGGAAATAAACACACACAAATTCTACCCTACATACATTCATATATATATATATATATATATATATATATATATATATATATATATATATATATATATATATGCTGTAATACAAAACACAAACAAATACCTATTTAAAAATATAGCTACAGTTATTCAATTCGACAAAACTATTTTACTATTGCAATAGGTAAATCATTTTTCGATGAAATTTATTCATTTCTTTCATAGAATTCATTTCATTCTATTCGATATGATAAATTAAGTACTTGCACAAGGACAAATATACGCTAAATCAGCTGCCTTTGACGTCTGAACGAATTTCATACAAGATTTAATGCTGTCAAATTTAAGTTTCATACATACATACACAATCACGCCATGTACCCAACAGGGTGTGGCACAAACTTTTTTCATCATTCAATAATCAGTCGCTTCCAAACATTCCTATCCAAACAAGCAACTTTCGCTCCATCCACATTCATAATGGGGAAGTTTAGCGTGGTTGAAGTTGCGTGTAAAATTATTTTTTCTTAAAATATATATATAAAATAATAACAGAAACTGTCATTAAAATTTTTGGTAATTGTTTCATTTATTTGTTATTAACAATTGTGCGCAAGCGCAGAAGAGTTGGTGAGATATAATTTTGAAAACGTATGTCGTAGTAAATGTTGATTTTTGTTGATTCGGTTACGCCCAGCCAATAGCTTTTATCGGTTACCATGGCAATACATGTGCGTCTGATTCAGATGTCGACATAAGTTTTGCGATGACATTACTGACGTCATCACGACATGTTTTTGCATTTTTTAGGAAATCTGGGCATCTTCGAGAAAAATTATAAATTATACATCACTTTTTAAGCCATGTCTAAATTAAAGAAATAAAAAAAATACGCTAAACTTCCCCATTCCTCTTATACATGCTCTTTTATTCCTACAACTTGGAAACTTTCGCTCACGCAAACCACCCTCTCAATCATACCACTCTAACTACTCATCGGACGTCCACACAAACGTATACCATCAAAATCATTCAAATAATTTTTTTTAACCAAACGTTCATTAGACGCATTCGCTCAACATGTCCGAACCATCTTAACTGACTAACACCAACTTTTGCTTATATATTTTTAATATTTAGTATTACAAAATAATTATATATGATTTATTTCGATAATAAAATTCTTCCGTAATTCTAAAATTATTTTGTTAGCGATAATCTCGTCCCTGAAAAAAAATTAAAAAAACAAAAAAGAATGAAGAAAAAATTAACCACGTCCGTGACTGTTTTAATGACTTTGGATTTCGTGTAATTTAGGCAGCGCTGCTACTTCCACTAATTACAAACTGTTAGTCAGAGAGCATAACTGATGTGAAACAGTTGAACAACACATTTATTAATTAAAACGTTTTCATGTCGAAGCTGGATTTTTTAGAAATTTACTTTCTTCCATTTTTTTTCTATCGTTCGATTACAATGAACTTATTAATCAATTACAGTAAGCAATAGTATTTTAATTGAAAAATATTTCTACTAAAAACATCTAGAATTTATCATACACTCTAAAATTAAAAAAATAATGTAATTTTACCAACAAACCATGAGACACTATGATGCTCAGTATTTCTATAATTACTCCACTGCTGTAATTTTAACGTAATTGTTTAAAACATACATAATATCAAAACTATTACAAATATTTTGTAATATGATATTACCAACGGAATGCAAAAGTACATATGTTTGTAATATTAGTTATTTTTTAACGCATTTTTGTTTTCAAATATATGCTTTGTTCGTTCATCAATAACATCAATATTTTGTTCGCAATTCGGAGAAAATGTGTATATATATATATATATATATATATATATATATATATATATATATATATATATATATATATATATATATATATATATATATGCGTTAAGGATAACGGATGTGCGGTAATATATTGAATAAAAATCAGATTACATTTATTCAATTTATTGTTAATTCCAATATTTCGCCTCCAAAATTGTTGGCTTCTTCAGGGAGAACACTAAATAATAATAATGAGCATGTACAAATTTAAATAATAACTACATAATGAAAATACAAAAAACAGTTGATAAAAACTTACATGGATGAATAAATGATTAAATTGAGTATAAAATTTCAATGGGTAAAACATATATAGTATTTTTAAAATTCATCGATGATCGAAACACACTTTTTAACAGATAAATAAAATAATAAATAATAACAAACAGAACTAATACACAGTTTCAACGAATAAGCTTTCGAATTAAAATTTTTTGTTCAATAATTTAAAATAATTAGCCAAAAAGTTGTCATTGAAGTTAAAAAAAAAAATGTTTTACCCATTGAAATTTTATACTCAATTTAATCATTTATTCATCCATGTAAGTTTTTATCAACTGTTTTTTGTATTTTCATTGTGTAGTTATTATTTAAATTTGTACATGCTCATTATTATTATTTAGTGTTCTCCCTGAAGAAGCCAACAATTTTGGAGGCGAAATATTGGAATTAACAATAAATTGAATAAATGTAATGTAGATATTTTAATGATAGATAAACCAATAATGACATCATAATTTCAACACCCACGCATACATTGATCAAATAGAGAGTGCTGAAATCTCGGGCGTATACGCATTGAAATAGGCTCACTTGCGTACGTGTCAGATGAGTACAAACACTATTTAGATTTCAAATAAGGGTTGGCTCAAGCCCAGGTAGTGAAGGTACTTAGACCGAGTGTCAGATGCGTACAGCGATTTTACAAATAATCAAGTTAGTATGCAATTTTAATATTGACCAAGTTTATATTTAGTGGTTTAAATTTAATGTAGTGTAGATTAATGGGCAGGGCCGAGTTGTCTCACAAAATTTGAAATTATACCCGAGACAAAAAAAGGTCATGACCTAACCTAGCCAATCATTTGCGCCAGTCGTCATTTGCGCCGATGAAATATTTTGAATAATAACATAACTAAATCTTTAAACCTTAACCTTAGCCTACCCTAAGCCAACAGTGACGCAGATGATAGGGTTTCGTGGCGCAAATGATATACCACTATTAACGCAAATGACAACTCGACATTTCCCAAACCTCTGTACGCATCTGACACTCGGCCTAAGTACCTTCACTACCTGGGTTTGAGCCGATCCTTATTTGTATGCAAGTGATACTAAATAATGTTTGTACGCATCTGACACGTACGCAAGTGACACGACACCATACACATTGACACTAATCCTTTCGTACCTATACGAAGGTTGTATATATTTTGCTTTGAAATAAATATCCATTACTATTGATTTGATTCTTTTGACGTGAATATCAGACGTTGGACGTTGCATAAGCGCGCAAAAATATGTTGCATAAGCGCATCATGATTATATTGAATAACATAATGGGGAAGTTTAGCGTATTTTTTTTATTTCTTTATTTGGTTGGACCTGGCTTAAAAAGTGATGTTTAATTTATCATTTTTCTCGAAGATGCCCAGATTTCCTAAAAAATGCAAAAACATGTCGTGATGACGTCAGTAATGTCATCGCAAAACTTATGTCGACATCTGAATCAGACGCACATGTATTGCCATGGTTACCGACACAAGCTATTGGCTGGGCGTAACCGAATCAACAAAATTCAACATTTACTACGACATACGTTTCCAAAATTATGTCTCACCAACTGTTCTGCGCTTGCGCACAATAGGCTTGTGACGTCAGTAATGCTCTTACAAAAATTGTTAATAACAAATAAATGAAACAATTATCAAAAATTTTAATGACAGTTTCTGTTATTATTTTATATATGTATATATTTGAGAAAAAATAATTTTACACGCAACTTCAATCACGCTAAACTTCCCCATTAAACAACCCTAACCTAACCTAACCTACCCTAAGTCAAACTAATATTTTGATGCGCTTATTTAACGATTTTTTTTTCGCGCTTATGCAACGTTTTATTTTTTCTGTGCTTATGCAAACCAAAAATTCACCTTGTAGTTTGTAGCATTCAGGTGAGTTAAGTTTGGAAATTTCATAGTAAGTATTTATACCTGAAATCTGTGCCCCAGTGTGCTTGCGCCAGAAACCTCAATACAATACCAAAAGTTAATCCAAATTTAATTTTAATTAACTCCGAAACCGCTCCAAATATCAGATTTTTAAAAAATACCGAAATATTTAAAATATATTAATCAAATCAATATTTATGAGAGTAGTTCGAGTAGTATGATTCAGAGTGTATGATTTTGAGCGTAATGAATCTGGATGAAGCTAAAGTTGCTTGTCTGGATAGGAATGTTTGGTGTGATTGTGTATATACACTGTAAAAACTTTATATAATTTTACAAATAAATTATGTAATTTTACCTATTTTCTGAATGTAATTTTTCATAAAAATATTTAATATTATGTAAATGTACAGTAAAATTACAAAATGTTGTTATTTTTATTGTTAAAAGTTATGTAAAATTACATAAATTTAAGATATATTTTTTACAGTGTCTGTATAAATTTAAATATAAAATTAAACAGAACTTTATCCTAAAGTCTTTTTGTTTAAATATAATGAATATAACGAAAGTTTTTTTTTTTACTATATTTCAAAATAGGAATATATTTCAGCGCATAAAATAATTTTTCACAAACATGATTAAAGAAAACATATAATTTTAATATATTTTTTTACATACATACACAATCACGCCATGTACCCAAAAAGGTGTGGCACAAATTCTTTTCATCATCCCGAAATCAGTCGCCTCCAAACATTCCTATCCAAACAAGCAACTTTCGTTTCATCCACATTCATAATTCCTCTCTCATACATGCTCTTTTATTCTTACTACTTGGAAACTTTTGCTCACGTAAGCCACCCTCTCAATCATACCACTCCAACTACTCATCGAACGTCCACGCAAACGTATACCATCAAAATCATTCAAATAAATCTTTTTAACCAAACGTTCATATTTTTTTAATTTTAATATAATGAATTCTGAAAGGTTTGTTTCTAGATTGTATTAAGTACGTATATATTAGTTATATTTTCATATTAATCATGTAGTTTCTGAAAAGGATGACAATTAAAATATTATGATAATTAACCGTCTGACTCATTAATCGATAACAGACATCCTTCTGCGTATATAACTATAACAAATATAACATAATAATCATAATATAAAAACAATATAATATATATAATATAATATATATATATATATAATATAATATATATATAATATATATATATATATATATATAATATATATATATATATATATATATATATATATATATATATAGTTGAGTAGCTCTGAGAATTTTTGTTAAACCCCTCCCCCCTCGACAACCTGTAACTGTGGCTTTAATGATTAATTTCGTATGCAGTATTATCCCACTGCAAGTCGCTAAAACAAATCAACTGTTATTTTTCAAATTTATATAGATTATTGATGAAAAAAATGTTGTAGCAAAAGTTGGTGTTAGTCAGTTGAGATGATTCGGACATGTTGAGCGAATGTCTAATAAACGTTTGCTGTTAAAAAGATTTATTTGAATGATTTTGATAGTATACGTTTGCGTGGTCGGCCGATGAGTAGTTGCAGTGGTATGATTGAAAGGGATGACTTGCGTGAGCGAAAGTTTCCAAGTAGTAGGAATAAAAAAGCATGTATGATAGGAATTATGAATGTGGATGAAGCGAAAGTTGTTTTAGGAATGTTTGGAGGCGATTGATGTCGGGATGATGAAAAGAGTTTGTGCCACACCCTTTTGGGTACATGGCGTAATTGTGTATGTATGTATGTATATACTGATAAATGAAAAATTGCGTGCAAAAGAAGAAAAAGTCTACAGATTTTAATTTCCATAAGCAAAATAACAAAAGAATTGTATATTTTATTAATAAAAAAAGATTAGAAACATATGGGTAAACCCATTATGCCATCATCAGTATAACAATAGAATTATATAATTTTTGTGAGTACTAAAACAATATTTTGAAAAAATTTGACTAATATTAAATAAATAATGTAGCGAGCGATAATTGATTTTTTTTTAATTTGGTAATTTTCTCTCTCAGAAAGTTGGTAACACCTCATTTATAAAAGTTATTTTTACTAAAAGTACTTTTAACGTTTACTTAAAATTATTTATTAAACACTTTATAATAATTTTTGTAAATTTTATAATACCAAATATAATAAAAATGATCAAAAATAGAAAAATTATTTATATTTGAGCAAAAACAGAAGCAAAATTAATGATAAAAGCACTTTTTCACGAAAAAATGAGGTGAGAATACGGGCCATTATATTTTAGTAAAGATATGTAATTCATGTGGAAACTAATAGAATCTTTTGTGAAAATTTGGTTAATCAAGGGGTAAATAATGTAGCCATAATAAATTTTTTTAAATTCTAGTATTTTTTCTGGGAAACTTGGCAACATTGAACTACTAATCTGAAAATATTTTTTTTTTTAATTATACATAAATATAGATTGTTGATAATATAGTACATAACCTAAATGAGAGTTTGACTTTTCTAATGTCAATGCGCATGTTCTAATTCTAATTCATATATTTTTCTGTGCGTATATAAAATATTTTGTACAGATTTCTATAAAAAGTTTTATCTACAACTGCTTTGTTATATGGTCATTATATATATAAAATCAGATAAATAATATTAGCCTTTATAGCCCAAGGGAAATAAAATACTAGTCTTTATTAACCAAGGTTAATAAAATATTAGTCATTATTAACCAAGGGAAATAAAGAAACGATCTTTATTAACTTGATTTCCGTACGCACGCTTCGTTGCTAGGCAACATCAACAAACTAAATATCTCTACGCCAGATGGCAGCAGCCAGATCAGTCAAAGTAATAAAATGACAGTTGTAGTTAGTTAGTTAGTTAGTTGTTGTTAACATCATAGATTTGAATAAGTAAGTACAATATTAAAAATATATTAGCAGTTGTAGATAAAGTATAGTATTTGACTTGCAAATAATGCCTACGAGGATGTTTTATTCCCCTCGCTACGCTCGTGGACTAAACAACATCCTCGTACATTATAGGTGTCATTATTTGCTCGTTAAATAATATACTATTGTTTCTACAGAAAACTATGTAACTATCAAACCAGCAGCATTATATAATAATAAGATATTTTCGATTGCCTAATTTTAGAAATATCGATTGTAGAAATTCGAGAAGTTCAACACCCTCTTTTTTTATCATACCATTTGTACATATCTAAAAATTGTCAGACCTTGCATGTTTACAAAAAATTTTCACAGCAGAAACCAAAACAGATTAATACATAATTACAGAAAAATAACACTTCCTATATATACGAGATTGTTTAGTATTTAAAAGCTTCCTACATTACCGTGAAGAAAACCAATTTGTAAAATCTGGTATACAAAATAATTTTAGTAAAAATCAATAAAAGATTATTTAAAAAATCATATATAGTATAATCTCGAGTAAAATCTCTGCAATAGTAGAAATTTTGTATACTTGTAATATCCGTAAAATCAAGAAAATATCACTACAATTACAATCATACATACATACATACCTACACAATCACGCCATGTACCCAAAAGGGTGTGGCACAAACTCTTTTCATCATCCCGAAATCAGTCGCCTCCAAACATTCCTATCCAAACAAGCAACTTTCGCTTCATCCACATTCATAATTCCTCTCATACATGCTCTTTTATTCCTACTACTTGGAAACTTTCGCTCACGCAAGCCACCCTCTCAAACAAACCACTACAACTACTCATCGGACGTCCACCTGCAAACGTATACCATCAAAATCATTCAAATAAATCTTTTTAACAGCAAACGTTCATTAGACATTCGCTCAACATGTCAATCAAAATTTATCATTTATCACTTATAATACTTATAATTTGTACAATCTTGTATGTCAATAAAATCAGCACCTCCACTTCGTCCAAAATTGAAAATTTTTAGCCCATAATTTTATACGAATTTTAGAAAATTTTAGACCATCAATATCAAAACAAAATTTCAATTTTGGACCAAAAAAATTTTCAATTTCGGACGAAATGGGAATACTAACTTTATTTTACATCAATTTTGTCCAAACTTTAAGAAAATGGTTTCTCCCTTGTACACTGTAAAAAGATCAGTGATTTTACATAAAAACCCGAGAAAACTGATTTACACCAGTTTAATAGACGCCACAGAAAATTTTTTACATAATATGTTACATTATAAAATACGTATACTTTATAAAAGTTTACCTACTTTTTCGATTAAAAAACATATATAATATAATAAATTAATTATTTTACTTAAAAATACAAAATTATATTATTTTTACAGAAAATTTATGTAAATCCATCGATTTTGATAAAATAATATGTATTTTTTTTATGTAGTTTTAATGTAAAATAGATTTTTTTACAGTGTAGTGTTTATTTACATTTTGTTAACCCTTTTAGACCTAGAAGTATTTCTATGGAACCACAAATAAAAGATTTTTTATATTTTCTAAGAATGTAATTTTTTTTTCTTCCATAAAAAATATAATATTACGTAAATTATTACATAGTAAAATTACAAAAATGTTGTTATTTTACTGTTAAAAGCTATATAATATAAATTTAAGTTACATTTTTACAGTGGTTATTATTATTCAGAAAAATCTATTCCGTCCCGAAAGGGTCAATGGACGACTCACCAGCTAACACATTGGACATTGTCAGCAAATGGTAAACAAAAACTTCTCCCACTATTGAATATAACAAAACATTGTATTATGTATCTATATTATGGTTGATCTGATATGGAAATAGAATATGATATTATTTCTGGGTGACATTTGTTCACGATGTTCTGATAAGTTCAGCTAGCAAACATTTTCTACACATGCCGATACCAATAAGCGATGTGTCCGCTTAGCAATAGCCAAGTTACTGCAATCGATTTCCAATATACACAGTTTTACCCGAGAAAAATATTAGACGAAACTACATTTACCAACGAGACCAACAAACTAACCTAAAAGCAATATATTTATATATACCGGGTGTCTACTTTTTTTTTGTTACATAGGGAATAAAATGCTAAAATTTTCATTTGGTGATAAATTTTCCCCTAATTATTATAGAACAAAAGTACAAATACAAAAGTTGTTTAGAATTCAAAAATGCATCAAATGATGACAAATTTATCAATATAGGATGTTCTGATCAAGAATTAGAAGCAAATTAAAATTTCCATTTTTGCGCTCTTTACATCAAAGTAACATTTATTTGTTTAATTTCCATGGCACTTTGATGTAAAGAGCGCAAAAATGGAAATTTTAATTTGCTTCTAATTCTTGATCGGAACATCCTATATTGATAAATTTGGCATCATTTGATGCATTTTTGAATTCTAAACAACTTTTGTATTTGTACTTTTGTTCTATAATAATTAGGGGAAAATTTATCACCAAATGAAAATTTTAGCATTGTATTCCCTATGTAACAAAAAAAAAGTAGACACCCGGTATATATATATATATATATATACATATATATATATATATATATATATATATACATATATATATATATATATATATATATATACACATATACATATATATATATATATACATACATACATATATATATATATATATATATATATATATATATATATATATATATATATACATATACATATATATATATATATATATATATATATCGGGTGTTCGTTCGTCAAGTTCGTATGGGCGTTTAACATGCAATTTCGATAATTTGCGATATACTTATTTCTCGACTTAAGTTCGGAAAAATACTTAGAATACTTTTTGATAGACAATAAAAAGTTCTATAGTTTGGTTTTAGTTTTAATTTGCTAGCATGTGCCGTTTGGGCACTAGAATTTTTTCTAGATTTTTTGGTTTTTATTTTTTTTTCTCAAAAATACGAGTTATAGGAAAATAAGCATGTTATGAAAAAATGCGGAATAATGAGTGCTATAATTGAGTAAAGAAACCATTATTCTAGAATGCATCGTTCAGTAGAAAAAAAATAAAAACTGAATCTTTGAAAGGAAAGAAAAAATAAATTAAAATGTAAAAAATATTAATTTTCAATAATTTTTCCTACCAAACCAGTATGAGTTAGAGAAAAAAGTTACTTAGCTATTATATAGCTAATTTTCTCTATTTAACTGAATTTTTTCAGATTTTTTTGAGCAAATTTTGAAAAAAGTCTTATTTTGAAAAAATCCCAAGGGTACTATTCCTTGAAAAATTTTCAAAAATTCAGTTTTTAATTTTTTTCTACTAAACGATGCATCCTAGAATAATGGTTTCTTCATTCAATTATAGTACTCATTGTTCCACATTTTTCCATACCATGCTTATTTTCCTACACCTCATAGTTTTTTGAGAAAAAAAACCAGAAAATCAAAAAAAAATTCTAGCGCCCAAACAGCACGTGCTAGCAAAATAAAACTAAAACCAAATTATAGAACTTTTATGCCCTATCGAAAAGTATTCTAAGTATTTCTCCGAATTTAATTCGAGAAAGAAGTATATCGCAAATTATCGAAAATGAATGTTAAACGCCCATATGAACTTAACGAACGAACACCCGGTATATATATAAACTAAATAAAACTCGACAAATTTTTTCAATGTGTATTCCCAATTTTAGCGGAAAATGTTTCCTAGAAATTTCAAATTCAGTAGAAGCTGTACCAACACATGAATAAAAAGTTACGTGTATCTACATATATTGCATAAATGCTACATTTTATCAATAATTGTAAGTTAAGTTCAAGTTGTAGTTTAGATTGAAGTTGAAAGTGAAATTGGCCTGCATGAATCCGGCATTATTCTCTACAAGCCTCTATACAAGTTCTACCATAATATTATTTCATGTAATAAATAAGAAGATTTCTGCATGTTTTTTTTTTAAAATTTATCAATTTGTAAGGCACCTCAATTTCAGAAGTGATTTATGTCAAAAGTACTTTTAACGTTTACTTAAAATTACTTATAAAGCAATTTTAATTAGTTTATTTGTATTTTATAATATTAGATATAAAAAAAAATATATTAAAAATAGGAATACTTATGAAAAATTTATGTTAACGTGAAAAATAAAAGCACTACGGGCCTAAGTGATTATTATGTTTTGAAATAAATACTATATATCAATTTTTTTCCTATAATAATAATCTGTAATTTACTATGATAATAAATATTTCTATAACGAGCATATAAAAAGAAAGAACAGATTGATTATGCAATTTATCAATGCAACCAACTGTCACAAATAACGAAGCATTTGGGGAATGGAGAAAATTCATTTTCTTTTCCTATTGCTAATATGACAATATAAAAAAAAATCTGTTGATAATTTATCTAATACTTTAATCCTGGTAATAATAGATATCGTCTTATTCTCCGATTAAGTAATTAATCTAAGAATAACTCTATTTTCTTAATATTAGCTAACTTTTGTTTATTATTACCAGAGTAATGGTGTTATCTAAAAATATATAGATAATTTTTCAGCTTTAGATAAAATATCTTATGCAAAATTAGATAAATACATGTAAACACATAAAAAAATGTGATTTTCAACAATTTTTTATAACTTAATGAAATCGTACAAACTAAAACTGTTTGTTTCATGTAATTATATATAGTTTCAGCTATAAATATAATTTTTTTTAAGAGTCGAAGTCGCTCCGTCAGCGATTTGGAAGCGATCGTACAGTCGGCCGCAGAAAAGACGCCCTTGGTTAGGGCGTGACATGTAGCACCCTGGTGGAAACAAAATTATCATGCGATGAGCACGGAATCACATTCTTAATGAAATTCCACTCTGGATCAATCTACTTTACATAAACAATATTCATAAATTATATATGTGAACTCATGTTGAAAACCAAATACAAAATTTCACCTGAGTTCATACATATAATTTATAAATATTGTTCACGTAAAATAGGTTGATCCAGAGCGAAATTTCATTAAGAATGTGATTCCATGTATACCGTATGTTGTTTAATTTTTTATTAAATATATATTATTACTTATGTCATTTGTATGTATATATATATATATATATATATATATATATATATATAATATACATACCGTGTGTTGACTTGGACCGTCGTACATAGGGATTTAGCATGTAAAATCAGACATGTGCGATTTCTTGCTTCCCAAATTATTTTACAAAAAAACTTTGGGATAAATGTTTTAGGAAACACTTTTTTACATGTAAATCAATCAACAAATTTTTTTTTAGAACCATCCCAACGTCAGGACTTAGCCCTAAAGTTGTCAAGAAATTGACTGAAAATGGCATTAGCCGTGAAATTGAAACCAAAATAAAACAAATGCTATTTGAATGTCACGGCTACTGCCATTTTCCAGTCAATTTACAACTTTAGACCTAATTTTTGACGTTAAGAAGGTTCCAAAAAAATTTTGTTGATTGATTTACATGTAAAAAAGTGTTTCCTAAAACATTTACTCCAAAGTTTTTTTTTGTAAAATAATTTGGGAAACAGGAAATCGCACATGTCTGATTTTACATGCTAAATCCCTATGTACGACGGTCCAAGTCAACTGTATATAATTACATGGAACAAACAGGTTTATTTTATATGATTTCATTAAGATATAAAAAATTATTGAAAAATCACATTTTTTTTGGCGTTTACATGTATTTCCAGCCTCCTTTTAAGTAATTTATACCGCCAACTAGAGATATATACCATGGTATGTGACTTACCGTTTTCTTGGCCGACGCAAATACCAATATCTTGTCGGAACCCACCTCTGCAGAACCATACTGTGTTGCCTTATTCTGACTTTATAGATGCTTATTTGTTTTCGTTGCAATCTTACATATTGTACATTTAGTTGTGCTTGTGCTTATACTTGTGCTTGTTATTGTTTACCATACTTTTTTTCTCACATTTAACTATTAACCATATTTATAGTTTTCTATCATTATATCTACAATCAAATCAAAGTTATGTATTTTCTGAGTAACTATTTAATAAAAATAATAAATAAATACTATTTGTGGTTATATATGCCCTAATTTTCAACAACTTTAGACATTTCTACACTAAAACCCGAATATTATGGTACACTGGAAAAAATAAGACTACACCAATATTTTTACTACGTATTAAGGGGGTCTTTTGGTCTAGAAGTCCGATTTCTGCTTCATTTTCAACATTATTTTTTTTAGGGTAATTCGAAACAGACGAAACCAAAAATTAACGATTATGTATGAGTGTAGCTATGATTATAATCAACAACATTTGAAAAAATGCCATCTTTTCACAAAATGGCGGTCAATTAAAAAAAAAAAAAATCTACTTTTGTTTTCATTTAAACGTACATAAAAAATCGATATTTTGGAAAATGTTTTATTTATCTCGGTCCCAGTAGTTTTTCTGCAATCCATGCCCCCATAAGAAAAAAAAAAAGATTTTTGGGAAATCACGTTCAAAACGGAATAGAATAGCCGGTCCGATGATCGCATATTTCGACTATATCAA
Source organism: Clivina fossor (assembly GCA_963966155.1). Taxonomy (NCBI): domain Eukaryota; kingdom Metazoa; phylum Arthropoda; class Insecta; order Coleoptera; family Carabidae; genus Clivina; species Clivina fossor. Next base: position 16,715,534 of record OZ014563.1, on the reverse strand, counting down.
ATAGTTTTTGGGCAAAAGGTTTCGGCCACATATACTCCATAGTATAAGGTATCGAAATATGCAATAAAAAAAATCAATTTTTTAAAATTTCTAAACCAGAAAATCCCCTTAATTGAAAAGTATCCATAGTTTTGATCTGTAAAATTGGGTTTTTATAATCGAAATATTTTTTTTAATAAAAATAAATAATAGTAAATTATAGTATATAACTATTTTGAAACCATTTTATAAATTTGTAATTTTGTTGACAAAAAAAAAGAAATATTTTTATGAAAATAATAGATCTATTCGGTTCATATCTGTAAGACTTGTAGTGTTACAGAATGTTTTGTTTTTTTCTAGTAAATGGACTTTTTGCTAATAATAGAAAAAACTAAATATTCCTGTAATGCTACAGATCTTACAGATTGAAAACGAATAGATCCATTAGTTTAAATTCTGAATTATTTTAAGCCTGATACTGTAATTTCAGATTTCTAAAAATACGCGAAAACATTTTCAAAATATTATATTATTTACATCTGTTATTTGTATGAATATTATTTGATAATATATTTTAAATTCTGAAATATCATATTCCAGACCTGTTTGAAATTCATATAGCGCATCAATATAAACTAATAAACGAGTATAAATTTAAATGAAACAATTTCATAAATAACAAATTGAATGCAACGCGCGACAGTTATTTCCCAAATGTAATATACAATCATAAATTTCTAATTCTATATTTATTTAGAATGGTGCTATAGTTGATTTTGTCTGAATTTACTACTACAGTTCTGTTCGCATCTGGTTAAAGTAAGGTTTACAATATCACTAAAGCCTACACTGTAAAAAAAGTAGCAATTTTACATAAAAACCATAGTAAAAACACTACATATTATTTCAGCATTTGTATTTGTAAAAATAATACAAAATATTTTAGTAATTTTACAGATTATTTATATATAAATACTAAAGTACAATGTAAAAATAAATAAAAAATACTGACGTCTGTAAATTGACATACTAAACTGTTTTTATGTAAAATTATCGTAGTAGAGTAATGGTAGAGTAGTCGCGTTTAAAAACATGTGTCAATTTTTTTTACCACGCTTATATTAGCTCACTCTGTTGTCACGGTCAAATCTTGTAACCAATTTTTAGACCACTTCCTATCATCTGATCTAACTGAAATTTTGCATGTAGTTTTATTCCAAGAGACAACACATTTTAACAAAAAAAAAACAAAAACTTGACAAGATATGACAAGACGACAAGACTAAAAAGCAGAAAATAAAATATATAAAAAAAACTTTTTAAAAACCACGCTTATATTTAAATGCACTGAAAAGAGGAAATTACATTTTTTCCTGGTTATACAAAAATTTCCGAAAGAAATAAAAGCGTGGAGCGCCAGAAAACTATATATTTCGCAATGATGATTAAGATTAAAATTTATTTGAATGATTTTGATTGTATACGTTTGCGTGGACGTCCGATGTGTAGTTGGAGTGGTATGATTGAAAGTGTTTTGCGTGAGCGAAAGTTTCCAAGTAGTAGGAATAAAAGAGCATGTATGAGAGGAAGTATGAATGTGGATGAAGCGAAAGTTGCTTGTTTGGATAGGAATGTTTGGAGGCGACTGATTTCGGGATGATGAAAAGAGTTTGTGCCACACTTTTTTGGGTACATGGCGTGATTGTGTATGTATGTATGTATGATTAAGCGCTTCACGCTTTTATTTCTTTCTAAAAATTTTTGAATAACCAGGAACAAATTTATTTTCCTCTTTTTAGTGCATTTAAATATAAGCGTGGTTTTTAAAAAATTGTTCTTATATATTTTATTTAATTTGTAAACAGAAGTCGTTGAGATTGTCAAATTATTGTCAGTGTCAAATAATATTTTATTTAACATAAGAAAAAAATCCTTCAGAACCCATTATATTAAAATAAAACTGCTTTAGGTTAAAGTTCTGTATTAATATTTATTAATAATCGACGTTACAACGAACTCAACGTTCGTCTTAATAACTGATACAAATGACATTTATAGTAAATAAACAGAACATAGAAACAAGTTACTAGGTAACGAAATAAATAACTAGATTATATAATTTATAGATTTTTTTAATTAAATTTGGCTTCCATTAATTAATATTAAATTGAATATGTACAAAAATAAAATGGATGAAAGGTCCACCAAAACAGCTCAGACTCTATCAAAATTAGTAGAATGATTTGGAGAAAAAGTGTACTAGTGTAAACTGGTCTTTAAGTTCTTAACAAGATGTGAACAAAATTGCAGCATTTGTATGTATGTATAAATGTACGAGAAGCAATTTGTGGTAAATTCATGGTAACGTAATTGTAATTAAAGCTAATTATAGCGCCTCGCCTGTTTAGTAGAGAGTGCATGTACTTGTATTACCCAGGTATGCTATAAGCTTAACTTGTATGTTATGTAGGTACATTACAAATACGACAAATACCTGTCGTAGTTTTCATATACGTCGCATAACTCTCACACGAAATTTCACATATACCTAATACCATGCCAGAACTATTTGTTAATCTGTTTAATCAATCTTATGTTTTCAAAAATTGTTTAAATGTAATTTCTATACGAATATTATAAGAAATAAGATTAGAAATATATGGGTAAACCCATATAGAGACCACTTTGACATTTCTCGGAAAGTTGGCAACACTGTATTTTAATAATATTATAATTTATGTAAATAAGTAATGCCATCTAGTAACAAGATTTTATCATCAAAATACAATTACACCCAGCTATAACAGTTTTTTTTTGCAAATATCTTAGAACATAAAATTTACCAAATAGTGAGTTTTGCATCTATACGACTCAAATCAAATAAAATAAAATATTTTTCAGTTTTTGACATTTTTGTACGCCAAGCCGGTTTTATTAAACACAGTATCAACAATAATTAAGAGAAATACGCACCGGCAGCGATAAAAACGCTGCATGCAGCGAAATTTATTCGCTACGAATTAATTCGCTGCAAAATCGCTAGTGCGGCGAATTCGCATCGCGCCTGAGTGAATCATTCCATAGACAAACAACTGCAAATATTTCGCTGCGAATTTAATGCGAGAATTTTACGCCATTATAGTATTCAAATACAGTGTAAATATATAACTTTGTCATATTTCTGTTAGTGAACACTATAAAAAAGTTGCCATTTTACATAAAAATCTTAATAAAAAATTACACATTATTTCAGCAAAATCGATGGTTTACATAAATTTTCTACAGGGTGTAACGGAATAACTATTCCTAATTTTCAGAAATGATAGAAGGCAAATAAAGAAACATTTTTTATTAATAAACTAGTGTCCGGATTTTTTTTTTTTCGGCAGTCGATTGTACATCGTTACAACTTGTGTATCGAAAATGGTGGTCGTAACTTCTAACAATTTTTATAAAGTTTAATGCGCTATTATTTCTAATAAAATGTTCCTTAACTTAACTACTCTTTGATGTTTTGATTAAGATTGTTTTTAACGATATCTAGTGTATCTCGGCACTGAGAAATTTCCGAACACTAGTTTATTAATAAAAAATGTTTCTCTAAGTGCACTCTATCATTTCTGAAAATTAGGAATAGTTATTCTGTTACACCCTAAAAATAATATAATTTTGTAATTTTAAGTGAAATAATTAATTTACCATATTATATATGGTTCTTTTTAACCGAAAAAGTAAGTAACCTTATATAAAATATACATATTTTATTTACATTTCCTATAACGTCTGTAAATGTACAAATTGGTGAAAATAAGTAGCCCTATATTTTTATGTAAAATTACCGAATTTTTTTTACAGTTCAGGTAAAGATAATAATAATTTCAAATTGTTTTTCATTTTGTATAATATAATTTCGTATAGCAACTTAATTTTTAATTAATTGCACATTTTTCTGAATAAAAGCTGAAGTTTTCAGAATATAATAAAATGAATTGACTTATAATCAACTACAAATTTATAAAGAATCATAAAATCAATAATTCGTTAACAATAATCTATTATATAGAATTCTCTTAAAGATTAACTTCGTTTTAAAACAAACTGATTTAGGTTCAAGTTCTGTATTAAAATTAATTTATAATCGACGTTTCGACGAAACTGAACGCTCATCTTCATCGGATACATTGATTCAAATAATATTTACAGTAAATAATAGATTATAGAAACAAGTTACTAGGTAACAAATATTTTATATATATATATATATATATATATATATATAGAATTTTAATTAATGGAAGAAAAATTATATCTAATTTAATGCTTTTACAGTGATTGATGTCTTTTTACCACTTTGACTGCAAGGAAAAAGTGGTATAGCGTTTGGTACGGTGTCTGTAACATTTTCAAAAAAAAATAATTTGTATATAGAAATCCTTCATATAGCCTCTAGATGACGAATCTGAACTTAGTTTATGTGAGTGTATGGATGTGCGTCGTCAGCTCGCTCACTCGCTCGTAAGTCAAAATTTTGTGGCCGCAACTCCTTCTAGACGGTTCAACCGATTTTAATGAAATTTTCAGGATAAATTTGTCTAGTGCCCAAGATGGTCATGTGGTTTTGGTATTTTCCAGTGACGCGAACTTTCCGAGAAAAAAATTACTAAAGTTTGTAAAAATTCATTGTGGCTACATTATTTATCCGATTTTGATCAAACTTTCAGGAAAGTTTCTCCTAGTGCTCACATAAATTATAATTTTATTAAAATACGGTGTTGCCAACTTTCCGAAAAAAAGATTAATAATTTTCTAAAAATTTGTTATGCCCGCATTATTTATCCGATTTTAATCAAATTTTTACAGAAGATACTCTTAGCGCCTATAATATTATATATTATCAAAATACAATGTTGCCAAGTTTCGGTAAAAAAAATTTTTTATTCCTATTTCTTATTATTTATGTGATAATGTCAAAGTGGTTTTATATGGGTTTACCCATATACTTCTAATCTTGTTCCTAATAAATTTCGATTGCTTCTCTTATCAATCTGCTGTTAATATTGATAGGTCTTGTAATTATTACAATATCTTGTTTCTATATTTTGTTATTTACTGTAATGTCATTTGTTTGTGTTGAGTTGCGCTGAAACGTCTATTATAAATAAATTTTAATTAATTGAAACCAAATTTTATTTAACGTAATGCCTTTACAATGATTAACATTGTCTTTTTCTTTATAAATTTCAATTGCTTCTCTTATCAATCTGCTGTTAATATTGATAAATCTTGCAATTAATGTTTTAATTCGTTTTGAAAATTCCTTTAAGACCATCATGTTTCGTGTATACAAAAACCTAACACGTCTAATTTAATTTCAAATGATTTTGTTTTTGTTTTTTTAATACAACCACAAATAGTATGTAAAAATCGAATCAATAAGTTACGAAATAATGTAAACAAAATATCTATGATCACGGTGACCTACTTCTTGGTGAATTGCAAAAATATCTAGACCGAGATTTCGGAAGCATCTACCAATATCCGAAACGCACCCACGCACTTTGCACTATATATCACCAAACACTATCACAAATCAATTACATGATTATAGATTATAGAGAGATGCGTGTTTTGTTTTGAGGAAGTACGGCCCGAGCGAAGAACTAACCTCAACTTCAACATCTAAAACGCCATGAACGTAAAGTGGTTCTCGGGCGCGCGAATCTCCTCTCTCTCAAAACTGGTGATCGGCCATCTCCGGCCGCGCTGCCGGGCAACAACGATCGATACAGCTCCACACCAAAATCCTCTATTCCTACATATATTTCACTTGCAATTTTTGCTGTTTTCTCATTTTTTTACCTATTTTTTTTATCTTATACTAGATGTTGAAAAACAAGATTAGAAGTATATGGATAAACCCATATATAGACCACTTTGACATTTCTAGGAAACTTGGCAACACAATATTGTTAATAAAATTATAGTTTATGTGGGTACTAGGGAGAAACTTTTCGGAAAATTTTATCAAAAACGAATAAATAATGTAGCCACAATGAATTTAAAAAAAAAAGTTTTTTTTCGATAAGTTGGCAACACTGTAGTTTGTTAAAATTGCATAATTTATTTAGGCACTAGGAAATTTTTTTATGAAAATTTGATTAAAATCGGTTAAATAGTGGTCATAATAAATTTCTTAAAAATTTAGTAATTTCTTTCTCGGAAATTTGGCAACACTGGATATTAATAAAATTATATAATTAATGGGAGCGTTAGGGAAATCTTTTCTGAAAATTTGATCAAAATCGGATAAATAATGTAGCCAATATGAATTTTTTAAAACTTTAGTAATTTTTTTCACAGAAAGTTGGCATCACTGGAAAAAAATAAAACCACATGACCATCTTGGATACTAGACAAATTTATCCTGAAAATTTCATTAAAATCGGTTGAACTGTCTATGAGTTGCGACCACAAAATTCTGACTTACGACCGAGCGAGCTGACGTCGCACACACATACACCCACATAAACTAAGTTCAGATTCGTCATCTAGAGGCTATATGAAGGATTTCTATACACAATTTTTTTTTTTGAAAATGTTACAGACACCGTACCAAACGCTATACTACTTTTCCTTGCAGTCAAAGTGGTAAAAAGAGGAACAAATTTGAGTGCTATAGTCGAAAAGTTCTTAATAAAAACATAAGTCCGTAAACAAATTGCTTCTAAGCTATATATAGAAGAATACGTTTTGTAGCCTTAGATTTCCTGATTTGACAAAGGATCAGTTGCATAAAATGTTGTTAACTAAGAACCAGTATTTCCAATTTTATTTATTCTTAATATAAGGAAAATGTCATTGTAATTGGTTAAAAATGTATTCTCAGAATAAATGACAACATTTCATTGGCAAATTTGAAAATTATTCCAAAAATAAATTTATGCCATTATTTGGAAATACTGAATCTTAATTAATAAGTTAACTAGGCAAATAGATTGTCAACTGTTTTTGAAGCACCTTATTCATTGGTCAGTTAAAAGAGTTAACTTACAAAACGTTTAACAACATTCAATGTATCAGTCCCTTTTTGGCGTTTACATGTATTTGAATGATTTTGATGACATACGATTGCGTGGACGTCCGATGAGTAGTTGGAGTGGTATGATTGAGAGGGTGGCTTGCGTGAGCGAAAGTTTCCAAGTAGTAGAAATAAAAGAGCATGCGATGAGAGAGAAATTATGAATGTGGATGAAGCGAAAGTTGCTTGTTTGGATAAGAATGTTTGGAGGCGACTGATTTCGGGATGATAAAAAGAGTTTGTGCCACACCCTTTTGGGTACAAGGCGTAATTGTGTATGTATGTATGTATGTATGTATTTCCCTCATTAACAACAAAAGTAATTTCCTTAAGATCATTTCCAACTCTTTCTTGTATTGTATGCCCCTAAAATTTGTGACCATTTTTTTTGACACCCAATATATACAGCTCCACCAAGCAAACAAGTCCATCGGAAAATATGCGAACTAATTTTAAAAATTCGTGGCGGTAAAAGTTTAAGCCAATAAAAACAATTTCTGCCGCCGTTGTACATTCCGTAACAAAAGTAAAAGTAGCTAGCAAACTGACAGATTATTGCGTGTTTGTTTTTCTTAATTTTCTCTGCTGTTGCTCATCTTTATAAAAAAAATCAGTCTTTTTTAAGACTTAATCTTATTTGAAATAAGGTAGGCATATATTTTATAGATAATTTAAAGTATTTTTAAAATGAAATTATCGCATAACCTCAAAATATATATTTTATATGACACTGAGTGTACCTCTAGAATACAGAGACAACAAACCACGGCCTACCCACGAGACTTGTTTGCTTGGCTTGACTATATCTATTTTAATTACCACTCATTATCTAGCATTATCAGTTGACCAGCCTTATCAACGAATCACACCTTTAAATAGAAAAAAAGTCTTATCACAATACACTATCTAAAAAAACAGAATCCTGATTAATAAATAAATATAATATAAAAATAAAATGGCTTTAGGTTGTAGTTCTGTATTAATATTTATTAATAATCGACGTTTCGATGAACTCATCAAGAAAAATGATACAAATTTCATTTATAGTAAATAAATAGAATATAAAAACAAGTTACTGGGTAACAAAATAAATAACTAGATCATAAAATTTATAAATCTTTAATTAAAGGAAGTTAAATTTTATTTAAATCAGTGCCTTTACACTGATCGATGTTATCTCTTATCAATCTACTGTTAATATTGTTGGACCTTGAAATTATTACAGTATCTTCGAATTTTACATCATGAAGATTATTTAACGCTTGTTGAGCAACAGCAGATTTATCTGGATGATTTAGACATATTGACCTTTTACGTTCTGTCAATCTAATAGAAACATATACCTATACCGGAAAATTGAAGAGGACTAATATATTGTACACTCTTTAATATGCGTTGCAATTTCATGTTAAATATAATATACAGTGTGTTGACCGCGACCCGGAACATAGGACTTTAACATGTAATTTCGATAAATTGCGATATACTACTTTCTCGAGTAAAATTCGAAGAAATACTTTTCGATAGGGCATAATAAGTTCTATAATTTGGTTTTAGTTTTAATTTGCTAGCATGTGCCGTGTGGGCTCTAGAATTTTTTTTTGATTTTTTGGTTTTTATTTTTTTCTCAAAAACTATGAGGTGTAGGAATATAAACATGACATGGAAAAATGAGGAATAATGAGTACTATAATTTGGTGAACAAACCATTATTCTAGGTTGCATCGTTTAGTAGAAAAAAAAAAAAATTAAAAACTGAAATTTTCAAAATCTCTCAAAAAATACGTAGCTCATTTTTCCTCTATTTTAATGAATTTTTTCAGATTGTTTTCAGCAAATTTTGATACCTCCTTGAGAGATTTTCAAAAAATTAGTTTTTTTCTACTAAACGATGCATCCTAGAATAATGGTTTATTCACTAAATTATAGTACTCATTATTCCGCATTTTTCCATATCATGCTTATTTTCCTACACTTCATAGTTTTTTAAAAAAAAAAAAAAACAAAAAATCAAAAAAAAGTTCCAGAGCCCACACGGCACATGCTAGCAAATTAAAACTAAAACCAAATTATAGAACTTATTATGCCCTATCGAAAAGTATTCTAAGTATTTCTTCGAATTTTACTCAAGAAAGTAGTATATCGCAATTTATCGAAATTACATGTTAAAGTCCTATGTTCCGGGGTCGCGGTCAACACACTGTATGTAGAACAAGCAGAAATAATCCTTTTATGGTCCAAATGCGTCCCAGGTCCGAAATATGTCTATGCAGTCTAACCTCAAAACGGACGACGAAGAATCATTGTTTATTGCATTCCGTTTTACAACTACAAACTAATATTAAAATAATGGCGTCCCAGTTGTAGAAGTATTTCAATTTGGAAATAAATTTGCGACATTTCTGAATGTAGTTTAGTAGTCTAGTAAGGTTAGGTAAAGATATAAAACTCCCAGAGGTATTAAGTACGTTTACGTTATTACACCATTTCATAAAATATTTATGAATTTATGTCAGAGACGATACTTCACGCACGTCTTGCCATAAAATGTTACCTACCTAAATATATTTTTATTACAGGTAACACAAATTTCAGTGATACCAACTGCATTTATACAGGTAGGGCAGAAAGGTGTTATACCACTTAAATGCTTTTAATACTTGTTTAATAAAGTTTACAATATAATAACTATATACAAATTGAAAATTTGTCAAAATTAACTGGAAAAAAAAATTACTGAAAGTCATTTTAAGATACATACACAATCACGCCATGTACTCAAAAAAGTGTGGCACAAACTCTTTTCATCATCCCGAAATCAGTCGCCTTCAAACAGTCCTATCCAAACAAGCAACTTTCGCTTCATCCACATTCATAATTCCTCTCATACATGCTCTTTTATTCCTACTACTTTCACTCACGCAAGCCACCCTATCAATCATAGCACTCCAACTACTCATCGGACGTCCACGCAAACGTATACCATCAAAATCATTCAAATAAATCTTTTTAACCAAACGTTCATTAGACATTCATTCATTCATTTTAAGATGAGCAGAAATTTTACTCCTATAAAAAATATAAAATAACATTTCTATTTTTTTTTAACTATATATCAAGATATGTAACCGATAAAAAAACTGATTAATGGTTAACCAGTATTGAGGACTACATTGTAAAAAGAAAGTTGCAATTTTACATAAAAACCCTAGTAAAAAAAATTAAAAAATTATTTCAGCAAAACAATGAATTTTCTGTAGAAATATAATATAATTTTGAAATTTTAAGTAAAATACTTAATTTACCATACTATATATGTCTTTTTCTATCGAAAAAGTAAGTAAACTTACATAAAATATAAACATTTAATATTTAATTAAAAAAAGTGGCTATTTATACATACGGTACGTATACGCAACTGACTATTTATACATACAGTATTTTTACGTAATTGACTATTTAGGGTAGGTTAGGTTAGTAAGTTGGTTTAGGTTTTTCTTTTTTTTTAGTATGTATAAATAGCCAATTGCGTATACATACCGTATGTATAAATAGCCTCATCCTTAATTAAAAATTTACCTGTGACGTCTGTAAATTTACATATTAAACTGGTGTAAATAAATCAGTTGCCCTAGGTTTTTAAATAAAATTAGCGAATTTCTTTTTACAGTGTAAATTTTAATATCGGTTTTTATATTCTAAACTGGTTTTAACCGGTAAATTTTATAAAATTAATTATTTTGTATTTTTTTTTTAATATTAGTTGCGTAATCAAATAGTAAAATTATTAACAATTATCATTATTTATTTTCAAAAAATCAAAATTTAATTATAGATTATAGATTATAAAATATTATCTTACCTTAATTTAGAAAGAAATATCTAATTTTAGTAACTTATTTTTTTTTTGGTGTGCACTGAAAAAAATATGATTTTAAAACCAACGTTCTTACTATATTAATTCAAATTTAAACATACTTTTCATCTGTAAATTTGCATTTTTATAATAGAAATATTTTTTTTAAAATAAAAATAAATAATAGTAATTATGAATGTGGATGAAGCTAGAATTGCATGTCTGGATAAGAATGATTGGTTTGTGCCACACCCTTTTGGGTATATGGTGTTATTGTGTATGTATGTATAGTATAACTATTTTAAATTTTTTGTATGAAATTATTTACTATTTGGTTTGGAAACAGTGTTTACTAGTAAAAAAATATTAATAATTTTCAATTCTTATACATATTTTTCCCATATTGTATATATATTATAGTATATAAAAGTTGGTGTTAGTCAGTTAAGATGGTTCGGACATGTTGAGCGAATGTCTAATGAACGTTTGCTTAAAAAGATTTATTTGAATGATTTTGATGGTATACGTTTGCGTGGACGTCCGATGAGTAGTTGGAGTGATATGATTGAGAGTGTTTTGCGTGAACAAAAGTTTCCAAGTAGTAGGAATAGAAGAGCATGTACTCGTATGAGAGGAATTATGAATGTGGATAAAGCGAAAGTTGCTTGTTTGGATAGGAATGTTTGGAGGCGACTGATTTCGGAATAATGAAAAGAGTTTGTGCCACAGCCTTTTGGGTACATGGCGTGATTGTGTATGTATGTATGTATGAAAATTTATTAAAGGTTTCAAATTTTACAGATCAAAAGTATGATTACTTTTAAATTAATAAGAAAAACGCTTGTTTTAAAGTAATATTTTTTTGTCAGTGTGTATGTTAAAATCATTCTACTATATCTTAGAAGTAGACTAAATTTAGACTAAAATTTGTCAGAGCAGAAAACTAAATTTCTAAATGAATCAATTAAATTAAAGAACATGAAATACATATATATCGCAATTAACCTAAATAAATTTGTGACTCAAATTTCACTTTGTTCATTCATTTATATTATATGGTACGGATAGATTCAATTATATTTTCTTATTCTAACAGAACATATAGTTCCATTTCTATAGAAAAACAAATATTTATTTTTTCCTTCACTAATGCTCAATTAAATTTTCAACAAATACTTTCAAAAACAAAATAAAATTCCGTGTTCAGTTTGCGTGCCCAATCATAATAAACACGAACGTGTTCATATTTTGCATTTTATTACTTAAAATAAAACACAAAAAAAAAACGTGTTAAATTTTATTAATTAATTAACTAGTAATTAAATACTTATATTTAAGCATTTCTATTTAGATATAGTTAATTTTAGTTTATAGAGAAACTAGAGCGTAAATGAACAAATTTCTTAATTTACATAGAGAAATTCACTTTTTCATTTCAACCAACATTCAATTTTTAATTATCGGTCTGATTCTCTAACGAAGTTGCTAAATTTTAACAACGTTGCTAACAACATTAGCCAATAATATTAGCCGACACTAAATAAAAAATTTAAATGAGAACTGTTATATTTGTTTCTATTGGTTATAGTTGTTAGCAACGTTGCTAAAACTTAGCAACTTCGTTAGAGAATCACTAATGGTGGTATTTTACGATGTAACGTAACAGTGTGTTTTGTTTCTTTCTATCGAATGATAAATTACATTTACTAGAAAAGGACAAAACATTCTGTTACGTTACATCGCTGTTCAAAATATCAGCATAAATATATATATATATATATATATATATAGATGAATTTGTGTATTTGGGTAGTTTGCTGTCTAGAAATGGCCGTTTTGATCGTGAAATTGAAAGGAGAGTAAATGCTGGTTGTAAGGTTGTGGGAGCTTTGGGAACTTTTGCTAGGAGTGTAAATGTTTCCAAAGAAGCCACCCCGTTTGAGTATATACAATGCAGTTGCAGGTGCCTACGTTGCGATGTATAGGGTAGTGAATGTTGGGTTTGGTTGCAAAAGTATAAACGGAAAATGACTGCTGTGGAAATGAGATTTTTACGTGGAGTATGTGATGTAAATAAGAGAGATCTGGTACGAAATAGATTAGTGTATGATGAGTGTGAAATTGAAAAAAATGTTGTAGCAAAAGTTGGTGTTAGTCAGTTCGGATGGTTCGGACATGTTGAGCGAATGTCTAATGAACGTTTGGTTAAAAAGATTTATTTGAATGATTTTGATAGTATACGTTTGCGTGGACGTCGGATGAGTAGTTGGAGATGGTATGAGTGAGAGAGTGGCTTGCGTGAGCAAAAGTTTCCAAATAGTAGGAATAAAAGAGCATGTATGAGAGAAATTATGGATGTGGATGAAACGAAAGTTGCTTGTTTGGATAGGAATGTTTGGAGGCGACTGATTTCGGGATGATGAAAAGAGTTTGTGCCACACCTTTTTGGGTACATGGCGTGATTGTGTATGTATGTATTAAAGTAGATGGAAAATGGTAAGCTTTATGTCTTTTTAAAATAAATAAATAAATAAATAAAATTTGGGTTCCATTAATTAATAATCGATAAATTTTATAATCTAGTTACTTATTTATTACCTAGTAACTTGTTTCTATGTTCAATTATTTACTGTAAATGTCATTTGTATCATTTTCCCGTAGGAAGACATACGTTGAGTTTTGTCGAAACATCAACTTTAAATAAATATTAATACAGAACTAACCCAAAGCAGTATTATTTTGTTTTATAAATATGTAAATATTATTGAAAAAAAAATCAATTCTGTAAAAGTAAAATATATAACAAGTATTAAAAACTCACCATAAAATAAAGAAATTTTGATAAGAACTATCTTACATTTTTGACCTAAAAACAACAAGCGCAATATATTTTACATAATTTTTTTCGATAACAAACTAGGTTTACTATTTATTTACTATCTTGTACTATAGTATCATATTTGCGTTTACTTCTATTATGAATTATTACTCATTATAAGACACAAATGCTGCTATTTTGGTTATTACATTTAAATTTAAAGTTCCTTAGCTTAACGTCAATTCACACGGTTGTAATTGCTATATTCAGACAGGTAGCTCAAATATAAAAAATGTTCAAGTTAATATTGAATTTATTCGTTTAATACAACTTATTTATTGTAACTGACTGTTCGGAAAATTACATAAGGAATGTTGAATTAATAATTCAATAATAAATTTAATATTATTAATTGATTTATATAAAATAAAAAATAGTATATTTTTTAACTGGCTCTATTTTCTATAAAAGTACCGAAAAAATACCTGAGATATAATATCCTATGTAGAAAAATATATGTTTTTTGAATATTTTTGTATTTTGGAAAATAGAGAAAAAAAAATTTTTTCCAAAAAAAACATATTTTTTGCTTTTTTTGGCCAAATTATAAATACAAAAAAATTCCAAAAAATATATATTATTCTACATAGGATATTATATCTCAGATATTTTTTCGGTACTTTTAAGATCGGCTCGATAAAAAATAGAGCCAGTTAAAAAATATACTATTTTTTATTTTATATAAATCAATTAATAATATTAAATTTATTATTGAATTATTAATTCAACATTTATTATGTAATTTTCCGAACAGTCAGTTACAATAAATAAGTTGTATTAAACGAATAAATTCAATATTAACTTCAACATGTTTTGTATTTGAGCTACCTGTCTGAATATAGCAATTACAACCGTGTGAACTAACGTTAAATGAAACTTTAACTTGGCGACTTAAATAAATTTAAATAGAACAATTCTGAACATTCATGTCATTTAAATTTAAAGGAATTTAAGCTAAAGATTTGATCAGAATTAAAATTTAAACTAAATTTAATGACCGAAAAAGCGCCAATACACAATTATGTCATGTAACCAAAAGGGTTATAGCATAAACTCTTTCCACTATCCCGAAATTACTTTCCTCCAAACATTCCTCTCTAGACAAGTAATGTTAGCTTCATCCACATTAATAATACCTCTCATATATGCTCTTCTATTCCTACTACTTGAAAACATTCGCTCACGTAAGTCACTCTCTCAATCATACCACTGTATCTACTCATCGAACGTTCACACAAACGTATAATTTCAAAATTATTCACATATATTCTTTTAACCAAAAATGACCAAACCATCTTAACCTACTAACACCAAATTGAGCAACTTCTAGTTACACCACATATGCCACGTAAAAAATAATAAAATAAAATTATTTACCTATAAAATTAATTACTATTAAATAAAAGTTAGTAATACTCGAAACTATTGTTCAGCAAGCATTAAGATAAATTATAAGAAATAGTGCAAGTTGCGTACGTGCCAGTTGCGTAGAGTTATTAAATAGTGCCATTTGCGTAAAAATAAGGGTCGGGTCAAACCCAGGTAGTGGAGCTAGTTAGGCCGAGTGCCAGATGCGTACAGCCGTTATATAATATTTATAATACGCTATACATCGCACATAATTTTTACAAATAATCAAGTAAGTATTTAATTTTAAAATTGACCAAGTTTATATTTATTGGTTTAAATTTGATTTGTGTAGATTAATATTTAATAAATTCATATCGTTTACCAACTTCGTTACTTTTTACGATATTATGGATAAATTATGCTTAAATTCGTAATGTTAAATTTGTAATAATAATTACATAAACTTTTCCTCACACTTTTCCGTAATCATTTTGGAAATATGTAAATTAAAAACAAAATTATAATAGCGATATTCAAATAATATTTTTGTTTGTTAGTAACGTGAGCTAAAAAAATTCAGCAATTATTAGAATTTGATATTCAAAATGAAAACAATCTCATATTTCCAAGCTACAACAGATTGTTATTACTAAAAGTTTATCTACACTACTTGTCGAGAATACAGAATGCAAATTATAAATGTAAAATTCTATGAATAAAATAAAAATAATATAAATATTTGAGAAAAACCACTTTAAAATCACGTCATTATTCGCTGATAATTAACTATTAATGACTTTTTACTAATCTGCGTATAATGTATAGAGTGTCCCATAGAAAGTTACTGAAACTATCATTTTCAAATGTATGCAGTTATTGAAAAAAAAAATTGCTGTGGCCACCACAGAACAGACAGTCATCGTATTAAATAAATTTATGAAATAGAACATTTTTTATAACAACAACTACTGTAGTCATGGTAACTAAAAACAAAACTGTTTTGACATAAATATGCCACCTATTTACATATTATAAAAATATGAAAAATTATAAAAAATTTATTTAGCCGTATCGAAAAATGATCCAAATATAAGTTGTTAGTTATAACTTGTTTAGCAAATTGTTTTGAAATATATTATTTCGAAATATTTGTAAAACACATAAAAATGACATCAGTAAATTACAACTTTAGCAGATCTTTACCAACAGTTGATCAAATTGAGATATTCATTTCAGAAGCTTAAATATGAAATTTGGTGTCGTGTCACTTGCGTACGTGTCAGATGCGTACAAACATTATTTAGTATCACTTGCGTACAAATAAGGGTCGGCTCAAGCCCAGGTAGTGAAGGTACTTAGGCCGAGTGTCAGATGCGTACAGAGGTTTGGGAAATGTCGAGTTGTCATTTGCATCAATAGTGGTATATCATTTGCGACACGAAACCCTATCATCTGCGCCACTGTTGGCTTAGGGTAGGTTAGGTTAAGGTTTAAAGTGTAGGTATGTTATTATTCAATATAGGCGCTTATCTCATCGGCGCAAATGACGACTGGCGCAAATAATTGGCTAGATTAGGTTAGGTTATCTTTTAATCTTGGGAGACCATGCGCGGAAGACAACTCGGTCATGGCCTTTTTTTGTCTCAGGTATAATTTCAAATTTTGTGAGACAACTCGGCCCTGCCCATTAATCTACACAAATTAAATTTAAACCACTAAATATAACCTTGGTCAATATTAAAATTGAATACTAACTCGATTATTTGTAAAATCGCTGTACGCATCTGACACTCGGTCTAAGTACCTTCACTACCTGGGCTTGAGCCGAACCTTATTTGTACGCAAGTGATACTAAATAATGTTTGTACGCATCTGACACGTACGCAAGTGAGCCTATTTCTGAAATTTTATAATAATCCGTTCAACAAAATTTGCTCTACAAGTGTCCACAGACCGACAGACAGACATCACGTTACAAACAGTTGATTCGTGTTACTATAAGCAAAGAGAATATAGTAATATATTCTCTTTACTCTCAATATGTCCAATTTGGTATAATTACAATACGTCCCTTATCATATGTGCTGATATGATAGTCGTTAAAAATAAAAATTACGTTGAAAAGTGAAAACTCTGTAGTTTTCAATGATTATAAATAAAATTTAATAAAATGTTTGTATGTCAGTTTATTTTATTCAATAATTTATTAAATTTTGCATTAATAAAATTTCAATATATCTATAGAATACTATATACGCCTGAATTATATTTCTGCAATATTTTTTCTACGAATTTTAAATACAGTTAAATTTTAGGAACGGTTAAGTGAAATAAAGATAAGCATAAGGTCAAACATAATTATACTTAAATCTTAAATTATCTCGCAAAATACAAAACAAAACAAAAAATACAATGCTACTAGTAATTAATCTGTGATTAATAAATATGTAAACATTAGTTTCATATTAACTTGAAAATTTGTCAAAGAATGTAGGTACTTCTTGCACTAAGGCCATATAAAAATAAGCAGAATTTTATCAAGAAAGAATATTAAAGTTTCTTGTTTTCCACACATGAAATTGCAACATATGTTAAACAGTGTAAAAGATATTATTCGTCTTCGATTATTATTAATAAATATTAATACAGAACTTAAACCTAAAGCTGTTTTATGTTAAGAAATCATTCATTTAGTAACAAATTATAATAAATAAAACATATATATTGCAAATCTATGTAAAGAGATATAAATATATTAAGAGAAATAAAAATAAAAAAATAACTTGTTCATGCCTATAAAACTATGTAAAACTTTAATGTAGGTTGATAACCTGCAAATTCCGTTTTTTTCTGTCGAGTTGGTTTTAGCGTGTAGGATTTCATACACAAACTATATGATATTATACTGATCATTTTGTTATTATTAGTTTTTTGTTGTTACTTTTTTCTTGTCTTCTTTCTACTACAAATTTAATTGATTTCGTATAATAATTTATGTATATGTATCCCAGCAGGAACACAGAATATAAATAAAGAAAAAAAATCGTGAATAGCATTTTTATCAATCTTGATTCGAGTTTTTTCCAAATTAGTTTTTATATGAACAATTAAATTGATAGCTATTTTAGATCAGTGGCGTAACTATTTAGACAAAAGAGGATTTACATCATAGACTACACTGTAAAAAAATTTGCGAAAGTAGTAAATTTTACTATAAAACAATCTATAATTTTATTTTATTATAAATAATCTGTATTTCTACCTCAAAATTCTGTAATTTTTACATAATTCATAATAATCACATACAGTAAGTAAAAATGACTTAATAAGTATGTAAAATTGCTTACTTTCTTGCAAATTGCATCTCATACTTAATGTAGAACTACATATTGTTGGTATAACTTCTTAAATTATATAAAATTACAGCTTGCATATTAATATTAGTAATAATTCATTAACATAATGAGATTTAGTACATATTTTGTGTAATAATACTAATAAAATATTTTAAATATAATTCATTCATTTCAAAATACGTCCTTTATGTAAAAGATATTAATACAATAATATTACAGAACTAAACAAATATTTATATTTATGACGTTTAGTTATTTCTTTAATTATTAGTTGGCATCTTAGAATGAAATAACCAAAATCGCAGTGCAATTTTCTTGCATCGTGTAAAACATACATATATTTTTGCAATTTTATTGCGCAACTTTCTTGTACAATTTTGTTGCGCAAGAAAATCGCACAGAAAGTTGCGTCGTGTAAAACGGGCATAAAATAGTCAAAATTATCAAGCAACGCCACTGGTATTTCGATAGTAAAGAAAATAGTGTAAGAAATTGAATATTGTAAAGCTATTAGTGTGACATCAAGTCGGTATTTTCAAGGTAATCCGGGGCCGGGCATAGTGAGAAAATAAAAATAACAAAACCAAAACAAACATATCCGAACACGAAATTAACTGCAATTGGGGAATTTCAGTATTGCTTTCGGGTAACCGAAGATAAGAAATCACAGCGTGGAATGACGTCAGTTTGATGTTTTGTGGCCGGCTTCGAGAAACCACACAGCCACAGCAAAACACAACATCCCGACCGACAAACTAAAGACCGATAGTTTTGTTGTTGATCACCACACACCAGTACAAGGAGATTAAATCCAGTTAAAAAGTATCCAATACGGTTGTTCAACACGTTTAGTTCAGTTGTGCTTCCTTGAATCTTTTATAAGTTCTAAAGAAGAAATGAAATTAATAATTATTACTTGTGTATTATTGTGTATGTACGTTGTGTCGACCTCAGCTCGTAAGTAGATAAATATTATTGAGTGATAACCTAAAGATTTTCTATACTAAAGCATCATTCAAACTGACGTTTTAGTTTTAAGTATAAGCACAAAAATTTGACCAATCCACACTTGTCACACAAGTGTTTGGATTGGTCAAATTCTTGTGCTTGTGCGTAAAATTAAAAACGGCAGTCTGATATTTATATTTTGACAACATTGCACAGTTTCACAGTGTAAAATTTATAATTTGTAATTTCATTTTGAAAATCTTATACTATTATTAAAAATGCAATAATTGTATATTTGTATATTCAGCTTGAGCAAATGTCTAATGAATATTTGGTTAAAAGAATATATCTATAGGTGAGTGATATTGAAGGTATACGTGTGCTAGTGGACGTCCGATGAGTAGATGAGGATGATGTATGAATACGGTGCTACAAAATAAAGCAATGGGGCACATTTTGAATAAAGATAGATACAGTAGGATTGATGATATGTTAAAAGAGTAAAAGTGGATGAATGTGGATAGATATATTATGTATAACTGTCTGGTTTTTGTGCATAAAATTAATAGTAAAAATTGCACCTTCTTACTTACTAAAATTTAATAAAAAAAAATCTGAATTGTACAATTACAACACTAGAAGTGCTAGTCATTTCCATATTGATTTCAAAAAACACGAACAATTAAAAAAATTAGTATTAGTGAAAGGTGTCAGTGAATATAATAAGTTACCTAATAATATAAAAATGTTAGATCTTAAGAAATTTAAATTAGAGTTAAGGCAATTTATGTTACATACTAATTGAAATCACTCGTAATGTATTAATATATGTAAAAATTTGTAAAAGTAATTTGGAATAGCTTTGCTAAATAAAGTTCTTTATTATTATTATTTTTTTTTATCAAAAAACAGGACAAGGAGAAAAAAACATAAAATCGCTATTAATACGTGTATTAACATGAGATCAATTATTTGGCAAATTATTTTACAAATAAAGCATTTCATAACTATAAGCTTATTAGTAAAAAAATTAGACTCTTGTAAATAAAAAAATATTCAGTTTTTTAAAATTACATCAAATTTGGTTTTAACATCACGTTCTTTAAAACTAAACTAACAACAAATAAAGTATAAATATATCTAATTTTCTCAATATAAAGGTCAGACCTTAACAAAAATATGCTAAAGGTTCGTCCAAAGTTAATGTACACACAACTTTTTTTTCAAAACGATTAAAGCGTACATTTGCGAACTTAATTATTATATTTTCTTATTCGAAAATTCAATTTAAGTATAATTTAAATTTTATTAAAAAATAGTACAAAACAATACAAATAAATAAAAAACAGAACATTTATCTTTAAAAAAACAAAACAGGACAGCTTCTTAAAACACAGTACTGTCCTGCCAAAAACAATACGAATGGTCACCGTATGTATGATTGAGAAAGTGTTTTGCATGAGCGAATGTTTTCAAGTACAGTAAAAATAGAAGAGTCATGTATGGCAGAGAGTGTCAGTATGAATGTAGCTGAAGACTAAAGTTACTTGTTTAGATAGAAATGTTTTTGATATGGTGGAAAGAGTTTATTCCACACCCTTTATGGGTACATGCCGTGATTGTATATGTATGTATTAAGGGGAGGTTCTCATCTAAATGACTTTAAAGTACGCAAAGTTTCGAAATTTTTTATTCGCAAATGAAAAAACATAGAAGGAAACGGTTTGGGGATTCGAAAAAACGTAATTTTGGTCTTTATTTTCAAAAATTTTCGTTTCATAAAAACAAAATGGAGCCCGTGATTCACTGTTTTTATCGGCCATGTCAGCGCGGAATCGGTAAACTGCGTGAATTGCAGCGTCTCTGAATTTATCTGTAAAAAAAAAATTAACAACAATGCCAAAAAGTAAACTAAATTTACTGGAGTATAGACCTAAGAACGTGGAAATAAAATTTGACGATGTGGTACGATCTCAAACTTTGAGGTCGACTTTTAAGCCTTTTTTTTCACTTCAGGGCCTTACAAAAAATAGTTAAAACAAACAATTTGTAAATTTTATAGGTCTATACTCCAGTAAATTTAGTTTACTTTTTGGCATTGTTGTTCATTTTTTGTTACAGATAAATCCAGAGGCGCTGCAATTCACGCAGTTTACCGATTCCGCGCTGACATGAAAACAGTGAATCACGGGCGCCATTTTGTTTTTTATGAAACGACAATTTTTGAAAGTAAAGACCAAAATAACATTTTTTCGAATCCCCAAACCGTTTCCTTCTATGTTTTTTCATTTGCAAATTAAAAAATTCCAAACTTTGAGGAGAATCTCCCCTTAAGCAAGCACAGATAGCAGAAGATTTAGAGATGTTTAGTTACTTGTCTGGATATAGAAATATTTGGGGGAGAAAGACAATATCCTGTAATGCTACAGTACTTACAGATGTGAACCGAATAGACTCATTAATTACCAACAGTAGTTCCCGTAAGGGCATTTCTAACTCAGTTTTTTTTTTGCCTATCTGTATATAAATATAGAAACATGTCTGACACCAAATAACGAAAATGGCAACTGTATATCAATACACGAATGCAGTTTTCTAACGAATCAATTCGCAAATATACCGAAACCATTACAGCAGGATCACATCGATGCATTGCATAGTTATCATTGCGGTTTCGATGGAACCACACCAAAAGTATGCTGTCCCTCATCATCCGCTATAAATTCACAAGCTAATATTAATCAACAAGCAAATATTAATCAACAAGCAAATATTAATCAACAAGCAAATATTAATCAACAAGTAAATATTAATCAACATCCAAACAGATATCTCATCAACCAGAATAACTGTGGTGGAAAAATTAACTCATTCAGCAAATTTCCTTGGATGGCTCTTATATCTTATAATGGATGTAAGTTACTACACTGAGAACATTTTTACTTTAGATCGTAAGACATGCTCAGTTTATTGTACAGTTTTAACTGCACAGGCCAAAATTGCGCAGTTATATCGTAGCGTTTCTGCGTATGGAAGCCGGAGTAACGTTCAGGCCAAAAATTTGGCCTGAGTAAATGGACTTATGTTAGTGAAATCTGTAGCCAATAGATTTTTTAACTGCACTAACTACAACTGACAGACATATTTTGGCAGAATGACGTAAAATTATTCTCAAAATTTTAGGCTCATTATGGGTTAGTTAAGGCCCTAAATGATGTCTGTCAGCTTTTCCGTAAAGTTAACAGAATCTCTAAAAAACGATGTCAAAAACACTCGCGATATGACTTCCTAACATTTGTTAATTATGGGCTATTTATGGGCTCCAACTTCAAAGCAAAATCATTTTGTCTTATATTTTTTTAATATTTCAAAGTTACTCTGGTATGTTAAAAATAAAAATTAACGTTAAACTTTACAAAATTGTGAAAACAATTTAAAACCGTTTTACAAACGCGGTTTCCAGTCCTGCTTGGTATATATACATATATATATATATATATATATACATATATATATATATATATATATATACATATATATATATATATATATATATATATATATATATATATATATATATATATATAATTACTATTATTATTTATTTAGCGAATGGTCTGTCGTTTCGATGTGGCGGAACTCTAATTAATGAAAATTACGTATTAACCGCTGCCCAATGCATAACCGGACTCAAATCTTATACACTGTAAGTATAATTAACACGGTGTTCTAATTGTATAAGATCTGTTCTCATAATAAACCCTTTAATTATTGAAGTTGACATAAAATAATTATTTAAATTACAAAAAATCATTTTAATTATACCACGTTTTTAACATTGACTGAAAAATATAAAATAATTTCTCCTAGCCCCATACAGAAAAACGTAGGGCCAACGACAGCTACTCCCTACACTCGTTACTATTATCTATTGCAAGCTTTTGGACAAGCTTTTTTATAACATGGGCCAGAATATATTTTACGTTTTTTCCGCGTAGTAGTTAATTGATGACACTTTCTTGTGACCTGTAATTTTTTAGTCTGCAAATATTAAATAAATGAAAAAATAGAAATTAATTACTACATTTATTTCTCTTATCGTTTTGGAAAAATTACAAAGAATTAGAAAAAAATAACTTATTAATCATAAAACAATAAATATACATGTATAAGTGAAAAAAGTATTTATTTAATGTGACAACTGGTGCTGCAAAGATTTTGTTAGCATAAACTAGACGAATTACATCAAAAAAATATTTATTTATAATTTCTTCTGAAAATCTCGTTTATCTGTATGGGGTTTATAAATCTGTATGGGGCTAGGAGAAATTATTTTATACTTTTTAGTCCGTGTTAAAAACGAGGTACATTATTTACATAATTTAACCTAAATAATTAGTTTAATTAATTATATAATTATAATTAAGTTAAAGAATTAACTTTAATTTAATATTTTTAATATTATTAATTAATTAGTTAACATTGCATTGGTTGTATCGAACAGACAAACAAAAAAGCGAGTTAATAAAACCGTGTTAAAAAGAACTAAATTCCATATCAAAATTCTATTGCCATAATTATTATTATAGTCAAATATATATATATATATATATATATATATATATATATATATATATATACTTTTTCGTCAAGTTAAACTTGACTTTAGTTAAAGTGTGTTTATTATGAAAACGGCTCGCTAACTTACAACTAACTAACTAACTTTTTAACTAACTTTTTGTCAGTGCTGGCGTCCGATTAGGCGAATACGATATCAGTTCCGACATAGATTGCTTCAATGTGGCTGTACCACTTAGCAATGGCTCAATTGCTGATTCAGCAACAGTCGGCCAACAATTACTCCAAGTATGTGCACCGCCCGTACATGATCATAAAATCGCGCAAGTCCTACCTCATTCGGATTACGTTCCCGGTCAACTGAACAACGATATCGGTCTGTTGCGATTGGAGAAGCCTGCTCAGTTGCAAGTTGCAAGTATAAAACCGATTTGTTTACCGGTTGATATTCAACAGCAGCAGCAGCTTGCAGGCAACGCTATTATTACCGGTTGGGGTGTTACTGAAACGGGACGCGCCAGTTCTAAGTTAATGCAAGTAGAATTACCGATTATCAGCAATGATCAATGTCAGAGATTGTACGATGAGAAGAACACGAAGGTGAGTTATTTGCATTTTAAATATTTATAACGTCTCGGATTTTCATTTTCAGTTGAGTATATAAAATAACATTCAATTCGATTCAACTAGTACATACATACATACGCAATCACGCCATGTACCCAAAAGGGTGTGGCACAAACTCTTTTCATCATCCCGAAATCAGTCGTCTCCAAATATTCCTATCCAAACAAGCAACTTTGGCTTCATCCACATTCATAATTCCTCTCTCATACCTGCTCATTTATTCTTACTACTTGGAAACTTTCGCTCACGCAAGTCACTCTCTCAATCATACCATCTCCAACTACTCATCGGACGTCCACTTGCAAACGTATGCCATCAAAATCATTCAAATAAATCTTTTTAACCAAACGTTCATTAGACATTCGCTTAACATGTCCGAACCATCTTAACTGACTTAACACGGCAACTTTTGCTACAACATTTTTTTCAATTTCACACTCATCATACACTAATCTATTTCGTACCCGATCTCTCCTATTTACACTAGTTAAGTTATTACTATAGAAATTGTTTTAGGATGAAATCAGGTCAAAATTTATCAACGACATTAAAGTACTGTTATTTAGGTTATAGTATTTTGTTTTTGCTTAGATCGCCATTTATTTATTTATTTATTTTCATCAAAATAAATTAATAGCAATTTAAGCAAAAACAAAATAATATAATACGTCATGTGTAATTAATAATATTAAATATACTTTAATGTCATTGATAAATTTTAACCTGATGAAAACGAGCGTTCAGTTTCGTCGAAACGTCGTTTTTATAAAATAATTAAATAGAATCTAATCCTAAAACAGTTTTAATTTGAATACAATAAGATTCAATTTAAAAAAAAACTTTTTTAAAAACCACGCTTATCTGTCAATTACATTATTCAATTGTTAATTGGACAAAAAAATAGTTCATGTGACAGATGTCATTAGTTGTATTAAAAAAATAAATATAAGCGTGTCATATCTTGTAATCGTTTTTTTTTATATAATATTGTGTTGTCTCCTGGAATGAAACTACATGCAAAATTTCAGTGAGATCAAATGATAGGAAGTGGTCTAAAAATTGGTTACAAACTTTGACCGCGACAACAACAGAGTGAGTTAATATAAGCGTGTTAAAAAGAGTTCTGGAAAATACTTTACTATGTTACTTAAGTTGTTATATTATACAGCGAAAAATGTCATCTAATGTATAATAAAGAAAAATAATTCAGCCATTTAAAATTTTCAGATAAATTAAATAAAATGGTTTTACTTAGAAATTAATTATATTAATGTAGTAAAAAATCTTTAAGAACTCATTATATTAAAATAAAACTGCTTTAGGTTGAAGTTCTGTTTAATATTAAAATTCGACATTTAATAAATTATTAAAAAAAATCTTGTTACTTGTATTTTGATACTAACATTTATGTTATTTCTATATATATTTTCCTGATGATACTATACGTGTAGTATATCAAAACGTCGAATTTTATTATAAAATTAAATAAAATTCCTACCTAAATCTCTTTTATTCTAACATAGTAAAAAAAGTTTCAGAACTTATTACCTATATTAAATAAAACTGCTTTAGGTTAAAGTTCAATATTAATATTTATTTATAATCGACGTTGCGTTCGTTGAAACGTCGATTTTAAATAAATATTAATACAGAACTTTAACCTAAAGCAGTTATATTTTTTATTCTAGTTTGTAATTATTATTATTATTTTTTTTTTAATGTTAGTTAAATATTAAAAAACTTATCTAAAAGTTTGTAGTTAAAATATTCACTTAAAAGTATATAAGTAAAATCACAAGGATTTTGTTATTGAATCAACTGAGAAAAAAACTATCTAAAATTTCTAGTTGAATGTTGAATCATACTAAGAAAATGATTAAATCATCTAATCATTATCTTTTACATTTAGAATATTTACAATATTTATTTATAATCGACGTTGCGTTCGTTGAAACGTCGATTTTAAATAAATATTAATACAGAACTTTAACCTAAAGCAGTTATATTTTTTATTCTAGTTTGTAATTATTATTATTATTTTTTTTTTAATGTTAGTTAAATATTAAAAAACTTATCTAAAAGTTTGTAGTTAAAATATTCACTTAAAAGTATATAAGTAAAATCACAAGGATTTTGTTATTGAATCAACTGAGAAAAAAACTATCTAAAATTTCTAGTTGAATGTTGAATCATACTAAGAAAATGATTAAATCATCTAATCATCATCTTTTACATTTAGAAAAATGACAAATTATATGAAAATATATTTAACTTTATTTATTTTATAGTAAATTTTGCTTCTTATATCGAGAACAAAATAAAAATTAGCAATTTACACAAACTTTCCTAGGTTCGTATCACTGCAAAACAATTGTGTGCTGGAGGATTGCCCGGAAAGGACACGTGTTCTGGCGACGGCGGAGGACCGCTAGGACAACACGATCAACACGGCATTTTCGTACAATATGGTATTATATCGTTCGGTTCCCGATTTTGCGGAATGCCCAATACGAATCTCCATTTACCAGGAGCGTATACGCGTGTAACTGCTTACATACCATGGATACTAGATCATATTTCACCATAAACACTTAGTTATATTTACCTATTATTTCAATTTTTGTTCAGATCGAAATATATATTTTTTTTATTTAGCGAGTTTCTGTAAGTCTAACACCTTACCAAAATATAACTTCTTCTAGAATACCTTTTTGATGTAATATTTCAAATTATTTATTCTTGTTTTCAAACATCTTACTTTTAGAAATGATTCTCGTTAAAATTACTTTCATTTACTTAAAAATATTTATTAAGCAATTTCAATTGGTTTATTTGTATTTTATAATATTAGATATAAGAAAATATATCAAAAAAAGAAATACTATTCATATTTGATAAAAGATTAAGTAAAAATGTATTTTAAAGCAAAAAATAAAAGCACTTTTTCAGAAACAAAAGAGATGGGAATTCGATTTTATTAAAATCGTCAAATGTTAATAGAAGTAAAAATATATGTCAGAAAGTGCTTTTAACAAAATAAGTTATAAATTGTATTTTACTAAACTTTCCTGCCTGCCTGCCTGCTTACTTACACATGTATTTTATTTATTAAATATAATTTCTACATACTTTATGGCTATGTTTATGATTCAATCGATATAAACTGTATTTATAAAATAAAACTTTACGTAACCATACATTATTGTACATTTTTATTCTTCTATTAAAATATATATATATATCGATACCATTTTTCAAAATAACAATAATATTTTTAAAACTGTTATGAAAATATTAACCTATATATGTATTACTATGAAAACAAATATATTTGTATGTCGAAATAAGACATGTCATAATTATTATTATACAGATATGCATATTTGACAATGTTAATACAAAATATACAAACAAAACATTCTCGATTGAATTTTAAAAATTAACTAAACATAAACTTGACTAAGCATCGGGAACTATTAAAGTAAAATAAAGTAAAACTGAGATGAAATAACATACGAGCATTTGACATTGACAAAATATGTTTTTTTTTGCCTTCTAACAAAGAATGAAAATGTGTATGAGTCACCGACCCGCTATACAAAACAGTTAGTTATGAAAAAAAAAATATATATATTGTATACAGGTGCGCGGTGCGCTAATCATCATTATTATTTCTATATTACAAAATATACGGAGAAATACCAATATTACTTCATATATACCTAAGCACACTTCAAACGTAATTATATTGACAATTTATTTACCAAACGTACGGTTTTGCATTATGCATAAAATTATTTTTCTATCTGCTTCAATTTCAATTCATAAATTTAACTAAAAAACGTCTAGATGAGTAATATTTTTCAAATGAAGTGAAAGTCGCGAATATTTTTCCAGTAGACATCTTTGAAATATAATAATTAATAACTATAACACTTAACAGGTGTCAATCTTAATATTTATATATTTCATTGATTGTTTATATATATTACTGAAAAGTTTAACAGTAATTTTATAAATTAAAAAAATGTATGTTATAATGTTGTAATTGTATATCATAATCATTGTTGACTTTTATAGTTTAGAAATTTCTCATCTAGCTGACGTAGATAATTGACCCACTTTTACAACATCTGTTACAATTTGAAAAAGATATTTAGCAAATAAATGAATAAATGAAAATAATATAAAATTATCAAACTTACGTCTTACGGCAAAATAAATACGATTTTCGAGTTTGTTTACAGGTACAATATCAGCCAACATAAACACACTACACCTTACAAACACGTTACTTTAAGCTTATGCATTAAATAGGAATCGTACGATATTTAACACTTGTTAAACAAAAGCGATTTTTATTTAATTCACTAAACTTAATCGTGGATACCATTCACGAAAAACAATCTAAAACATCTCGTTAGCATTGCTATCAGAAATGACAGCACAACGATGATGCTATGCACCTGCCACAAACGGTATCTGACTGAACTACCAACACCCAGCTGACAACTGACAACTATAAACATTTGAATGAAATTATCTACATACTCATAATATAAAATAAATTAATAAATATTTATATTTATCGAAATTTATTAACAAAATAAAAACTACTGGTTTATATATTATATAAATATTTTTAATATTATAAAGAAATATATGTTCGTAAATATATATTTATATATATATATATATATATATATATATATATATATATATATATATATATATATATATTACAAGTTAATAAAAAATAATTTCTAAATAGTTACTTCTTATAAATATAATTAAGCACTTTTTATAATATTTTATTTATAGAAAAACAAAAAAAAATGTTGAAAATTTTATAAATAAAATGTTGGCAGTTATTTACTGCCATCTAATAGCAAATAAAGAAACTATTTCAAAAAAAAAAAATGTCAAAATTGAATTTTATTTTAAAAATTTTATGATATTAGTTAAACAAATGTATTATTATTTTATTTTGTATTAAAATATTGAGTAATATTTATCGTATTAATATTTATATTATAAGTTTTGTGGTACATATATCGCCTCTTATCTCTTATGATAACTTCGTTTTGGTCTTGGTTTGGGTGGTAAACGATAAAGGACGTATCGAAAATGGCGGATAATGAACAGTTACCACCAGGGTGGGAAAAACGTTTAAGCCGGTCCACTGGTTTGTAATTTAATATTCAAGTGATTTTTTACATCATTTTATATTGTTTTCTAACTTTTCTGTATCATGTTTCTTTTGAATATGTCAAAATAAAGTATGAAATTGTTTTAAGTAGCAAATTGATTTGTATATATTTACAAAGTAATACATTAAATTGATGATTGTAGGTCAACATTATTATTTAAATATATACACGAAAGAATCACAATGGGAAACACCCGACAAGCCAGCTAGCAAACCGTCAGGTGGCCCCGAACAAGTACAGTGCTCGCATTTACTCGTCAAACATAAAAACTCGCGTAGACCTTCGTCGTGGCGTGAAGAAAATATAACTAGGTCTAAAGATGAGGCGTTAGAATTATTAAAATGTATATATAAATCAATCAGTGTGAATTGTGCAAAATCTAACCTTAATTTCTTTTCTACAGCTTACCGTGAACAGATCGTAAGTGGCAAAGCGCCGTTTGATGAGCTTGCTCAAAAGTATTCCGATTGTTCGTCTGCGAGACGTGGTGGCGATTTAGGTCCGTTCACACGTGGCACCATGCAAAAACCGTTCGAAGAAGCTGCATTTGCCTTAAAAGTCGGAGAACTAAGCGAGCCAGTCGACACCGATTCCGGAGTACACATCATTATGCGTACCGCTTGAAATTATCAAACTAAAAAACAAAGAAGCTTTTTAGCATTTCGATTTTATAATGCCAATGCCAAATTCATTTTTCGCATCTACTTACATCCATTTATATACACTCAAGAAAACTACACACTAAAAAATTTAGATTTAAATAGAATTTATTTAGTGTAATATTTACAGTTTTAATTATTAAGACTATTCTATGTAGATATAGATTTTTTAGTGTGTATACTTATTTTAAATTACTTGTATTATTTATTTATAAATTTTTATTTCAAATATATTGTATCCAATAATACTGACTAGGAAATGTTCTATGTATATATATATATATCTATAATATATATTGTTGGTACAAATTCTGTGCTAATATGTCAAATACTTAGGTTGTTAACAAAATTCATTTTCAAATAAAAATTCGTTTACCGTTCGTTTATATCTCTTTTAAATATTTCAAATTCAAAGCAATTTTGTAACGATTCTAATTTATATTAATATATTTTTTTATTTAAATAAAGTATTTTTCTTTATACATTTAGTAACATTGATATATTTTATATCTTAAATAAGTCATTCTTGTATATATTTATTTATGTATTTTGTCTTGAAAACGGCCCTAATAATTTTAATGAAATATGATGAATTTACGTTTTTGGAGGCGGGATTTAGCTAGATGTCGATTTTGGGATAAGTCATTTACAATAAAAAAAAAACAAATTTTCATATTTATAGCCTTTAAATTAAAAGAGCGCTTATTCGAAACTTCCGAACAAGTTCTTCTTCTTATTCACATGCATATGTCAAACATACGTATATTATAGGTTATGTTATAAATATATAAAGTAGAGTTATGTCTTATTAGAAATAATCAGATTAATACAGACAGAAAAATGTTTCAAAGATTACCAAAAAGAATCTTTCAGAACAATATCTTAAAAGTAAATAGCTGTAATTGTTCAACAGCAGCAACCGAAACAAAAAGTCGAAACGATGTGTTCCGTACGAATGAAAATAATCCATTAAATCATACATGGGATCATGTTGCAAAGTTTTATCGTGTTGATCCTGAAGTAAAGAAGCGTTTATTTGCTCACGGCGGCTTACCGAAATCATTCGAGACGCAAGTAAAAACATTTACGGAAACATGTATAATGGTGCGGAAGCCAGCCGTAGATGTGATAGCGTGTTTAAATGCTGTGGATTACAAATCTCCAGTGTTACGATTCGTATTGTACGGTGCGCCCGGCACGGGTAAATCTTTATCATTAGCACATGTACTGCATTACGGGCATGAAAAAGGTCTGTTGCTGGTGCACGTGCCTTGGTTGGGTAATTGGATGCGAAGATGTAAGGAGTATAGTAATTCGTCGACACGAGAAGGTTATGTGGATTTACCACTAGACGCAGCCGCTTGGCTTATCCATTTCAAGAATCAAAACCAACAATTGCTTAGCAACAACGACGCGCTAAAGCTGTCTCGTGATTACGCTTGGAGCAAGAGAGAGCTGACGCAGAAAGGTGCACCATTGCTGGAGCTAATCGAGCATGGAATTAATCGTGTGAAATATGCGAACGATTGCGTTGTGGCGTTAGCCGAAGAAATTAAGCAACTCTCCACAGCTGGTGTTTGCAAAACTTTAGTAGCTATCGACGGTTTTAATGCGTTTTTCTATCCGCATATTCGCGTCTACACCGAGAAGAAAGAAGCAGTACCACCCAGCAAAGTCACTCTCACCGAAGCATTTCTTAATTTAACACGAACCGATTGGTGTAATGGCGTGGCAGTGCTGACAGTCGATGAACTGGCAATTGCTGAGCAAGATCAGCAATCGCATCATCCGTTATATTTGCTGGGACGGGAAGGTTTTGCACATTTAGATCCGTTTATACCCATTCCAGTTGATACGTACGATGAGAAAGAATTGAGTAGTTGTATGGATTATTTTCGCGAACGGAGATGGATTCATACTGATTCTAATTATGATCAAGAATTAGCCGCGATTAGTTTTTACAATCCATATCGATTAATGCTAACGTGTGCACCACTCTAATTTATTTGTATTCTATGTAAATTTCTTTGTACTTACTCAAATAGTTTTTATATAAATTTGTATTATACGTTTTCAAATAAATGCTCTGTTCAATATTACACTGCATTCATAATGTTTATTGAGTTATATGAGAAGCTTAATTTCAAAATGTTATTCCATATTTTATCTGAAATAAACCATAAATGTCACTACTACATGCATTACATAAGACCGATGTACAAAAAGTTTAAATATTTTATTAAAAATTGAATTTTTTTTTATAATTTTGTTGTTAAAATGTCATGTTATTAATTTTTTTTTGAAAAGAAGATCACTTTTTTTTCAATTTTCAAACTGAAAAAGTGTAATAATTACATTTCCAAATTAAGTTTCTTATATTTTTAGCAGTTTTGAAATCCAATACAAATTATATATTTCATAAAAAAAATTGTATTTACATTCTAAATTTTTAAATTAAACTCGAAAACTTTATAAAATTATTGCTGTATTTATAAAATATTAAATAAAGTTCAAAACTATAATTTAATTTTGCTCATATGCTTTTTGTCATGCTTTCTTAATACTTTTTTCAGATAAATAAGAATATTTTTTAAATTTCTGGAAGAAGTGCGTAACTGGTGTAATTTTGTAGTAATTTTGTTGAAAGAATTATGAAATTTTTAAAGCTCGATGTGATCAATTTATATCTGTGATAGAATTTCTAAAAATTTTTATTTTAAAATAATAATTCTGAAAGTTTTTTTTACTATATTAGAATTTATAAAATTTTAGTTGCAGCGATGTAACTGACTAATTTTGAAAATTAATTTCTTCAATGAAATCAATAGTTAATTATATTAATTGTATAATTTCTTTAGATATTATGAAAATAAGGAAAAAGTAAATTCGTTTTAAATGAAATAAAAATAAAGTAATTGATTAAAGTTGATGTATGTGTGTGTATGTGTAAAAGTTAAAAATCAATTTGTAACGATATGTGTTTCGTATCTCGTTTATGAATAAATAACATAGTTTTGCAATGGAAAGAGATTTTAATGCGAGCGAGCAAAAATATCCACATAGAATATAATGAAATAAATAATGAATTTTGAAAAAATCAGATATAAATTGTTTGTTACGTATAATTGTATCTCTCATTTCTAATCGAAATTTTTTCACGGTCATCATTTTATTGGTATCCACGAGTTGAAGCAGAAAATAATTATGATATATGTCACTGATATATATATATATAATACCTACATATGTACAATATATCAGAGCTGTACTCTACTGAAATTTTAGTCAGTAAACATATGTAAACATTAAAATAAAAATAAAAAAGTTTTAGGTATTGAGTTCTGTATATATTTTATTTAAAATTCGACGTTTCAATATACTTTACCTATATATGTCAACATCAGGAAAAATATGTCATAAATAATAAACAAACAAAACATAGTAACAAATAAACATTTTTATTTTATTAAGTAGAAATAATTGGTCAAATATTTGATTTATTTTTTGCATTTGTTTGATATTTTGAACTACCAAAGTTTATTTTTAGAAACAATATAAATATTAAACTTTTTATAACAAATTTTCAGATATAGATGAATATTTTCAATAAAAAAAGTAATTTTCTGTATTTAAAAATACCTTATTTATTTTTATTAGTTACATTTATACATACATACACAATCACGCCATGTTCCCAAAAGAATGTAGCACAAACTTTTTCCACTGGTCCGAAATTAGTTTTCTCCAAATATTCCTATCCGGACAAAGCTACTTTAGCTTATATTTATAGATTAAATTATTATTTGCAATAGGAAATTGGTAAGAGATTACAGCTATTTTATAGTTTCCGTGACTGTAAGTAAAAGTTTGAAATGATTTTTCAAATGCATTGTTTTTTCAAATTACTAGTTTGAACGTTTCTTGCAGTATGATAATTTAATTTAAGTAAGTGAGTTATTACGATTGAAAGTGTTATATAAACGATTGTTTTTAAGTGATAAAATAATTAAAGAAAATTATCATAAATATAAAAAACGCAAAAATTGCTTGCCAGGATAAGAATGCTTGGCAAAAAAATATTTTTGAATAAATAAAAAGTGTCATATCTTTATGCATTTATGGTGAAAATATGTATGTATGATAATTTTAAATAGAGTCGGAATTAACTGCACTATAATTTAGAATATATTCACTTTAATTTAGATCATATTCACTTTGATAAAAACAATTTGCACTCATAACAAATATATTGCATAAAAAAAAAATAATTTCACTATAATTAAATTTATTCAACTGTAAAAAAAAATTTTTACTTTGAAAAAACAACGCACAAAAAAAATATTATCAATTGTATTAAATACTTTTCACTGAAAAACGGATACTTTCCACTTTGGGGGCTGTCAATCATTTACGCCAGTCGATACCTATCATTTGCGCCGATGAGATAAGCGCCTATATTGAATAATAATATAACTAAACAATCTAAACCTAACTTAACCTACTCTAAGCCAACAGTGGCGCAGATGATATGGTTTCGTAGCGTTTATAGTGCAAATTATTCAAATTTATAGTGCAACTTATTCAAATTAAAGTTTGGATTGTACAAAGTGCAAAGTATCTAATTTATAGTGGAAAGTATTGAAATTAACCAAGTGCATTCTCTTTTAATTCAAGTGCATTTATATATTTTTTTTTTAAATATTATACCTACTGATTTATTGAAATCAGATTGCATAGAACTATTTTGACAAATATAGATATAAAAAAATATTGTATTTTTTGATTTTAATATATTTAATATATTTTACGTAAATTTAATTTAAACTGAAAACCTTTTATTTTGATAATGAGTTCTGAAAGATCTTTACTATATCAAAATTTTTGTTGTTTAGTTACATATTTCTGTTAATTGTTTTTTTATTATTGTTACATATTTCTATTTGCTTCTTATTCTGAACTTAAATAAAATTTAAAAACTACAAGTATTATTAAATATGACACAATAAAAATAATGGCTAGTATTTTTTTTTTTGATGTCTTAGTTTATTTGTTTAGTTCTGGTTTTTGACAATTGCATTGTTACCAGTTAAAACTGAAATTAGTTAATAACGATTTTAAAACCATATTTGCAATACAAGCTGAATATGTCAAAACAAAATGTGTAACATTCAATTTCCATGACAATAAATTTTATTGACAAACAAATAAATATGTGACGTTTTGAAAGTAACATTTTTTTTATCTGGTTTAAATTACTGTTTTATAAATCATATATACAAAATATTCTGTATGAA
The DNA here is from genome assembly GCA_963966155.1 of Clivina fossor. Classification (NCBI taxonomy): domain Eukaryota; kingdom Metazoa; phylum Arthropoda; class Insecta; order Coleoptera; family Carabidae; genus Clivina; species Clivina fossor. The sequence continues at coordinate 16,679,718 of OZ014563.1, read as the reverse complement.
TCTACAACAAATAGGTGTAAAATTTATTAAAATTGGTGCAGATTAATTTTTAGTTTTTCCCTAATATCATTGATTATTTACTCAATGGTAATATTACATAACATGAAATAGGGAGAACAGTGTGTTAGTGAAATAAAATAAATCCGTTACTGTATAACTGTATAAAAATGCTCTATGATGGTAGGGTTTGACAAGAAAGTTGACGAGTTGTATATGCGCGCATAGCGTCGCAGGCCAGTGGCGCACGTCATCGCTACTGGAGCAAAGTGACCAATACACATCATCCTGAATAGTATTCGCATCGCCGGCGGCACAAGAATATGGTGAGCAAAGAAAATAAGCCAGCTGTTGTCGCTGGCACAGGGATTCTAATTCTATTATTTGGCATTTTTATGGCTTGGTATGGTTTTCCAAAAATACTTGATAGCAAAATCAAAGAGGTATGACCATTCATCATTGTGACATTATCAAAATTTTCATTTTCATTTTTGTATTTATGCTTAAAATGTTCAAATACAATCTGTTTCACAATGTTCAGTTTTTTTTTACGTATTAAAAAAAAGAACTTGACAAAAACAGCAATAATAATAAATAATTATGTTTATAGTTATTTGTTGAGCACGAAATATTATTAACTATTGTTAAATTGTCAAGTACATTTTGTAAATAATAATTTAAAATTTAATTTTCATGATTTATAATCTATTATTATGTAAGAGATTTTATTTTAAATTTATGAAACAGTTGCTAGTAAAATAATTAAAGAAAACTCAAATTCGGAAATTTTAAATAAAGCATTACTCAGATTTAGACTAGCAATTTTATAAATAGTTTTAATCATAGTATTACACTAAAAAAATATTACGGAGTGAAATATTATTATTAGTGAAATATTACTAAGGACCCGAGTTCGAATCCCGGTAAAGTCAAAACATTTTTTCAGTTTGTAACTAATTTAAATTAGTTCATTGTGATGACTAAAATCGTTTAGAAACCTTAGATTGTTAATATACATACATACACAATCAGGCCATGTACCCAAAAGGGTGTGGCACAAACTCTTTTTATCATTCCGAAATCAGTCGCCTCCAAACATTCCTATCCAAACAAGCAACTTTCGCTTCATCCACATTAATAATTCCTTTCATACATGCTCTTTTGTTAACTGTAATTCTTTATTATTATTTAGTTAAATCTAGTTAAATTTAAAATATTTTACATCATTTTTGGCAGATTATATTATTTTTTAATAGAGATAAGAAAAACTAACTAAGAAATTTATATATTATAAAACAAATATTTATATTTTATTTTCTCTTAATTTGAAAAACTTCTCTTCGTAATATCTGCTAAATTAAGTTAAAAGTTAAAATGGTAACTACTAAATTCTTTTGCAAACATTTGAAATTAAAATTTTAATTTTGTTTAATTCCGGAATTTAAGTCTGAAAGTGGATGGACTTAAAGGGAACTAACTATTCTTTTTTCTTTATATATATATATATATATATATATATATATATATATATATAAGTAATAACAATCATTATATGTATATTTGTTTAATATACGATTATTCTATAAAAAAAAGTGAAAAAATAATTTGTAGAAAACAGCATTAGACGGACAGGGTGAAGGTTATCAAATGTGGAAAGTAATGCCAATTCCTATGAAATTTTCTGTTTGGCTTTTCCAAGTGGAAAATCCGGATGAAGTACAGCAAGGCGGTAGTCCTATTGTTCGAGAAATTGGGCCCTATGTTTACGAGTAAATATTTTCTTCAGATACACTGTAAAAAATATATCATATATTTATGATATTTTACATAGGTTTTTTAACAGTAAAAATAACAACATTTTGTAATTTTACTGTGATAATTTACGTAATATTAAATTTTTTTATAAAAAAATTATATTTACAAAACATAAAAAAATTACATAAATTTTTTACAGTGTACCAATTTTAACAAATATTTAACGGTGAAATTCTAAACAAACCTGTAGGGTTACAGAACTGTTTAGAATGTTTCACCATTATTATGAGATTATTTTTGCTGTAGCGAGTATCGACATAAAGAAAAAATTAAAATCAATGAAGATACCGATACAATTGAGTACGTGTTAAAAAAGACATTTTTCTTTAACAAGGAATTATCAGGCTGCAGAACGGAAGAAGATGAAGTCACTATTTTAAACCCAGCCTTAGTTGTATGTATAAAATAAAACATATTTCTAACAAAATTGGACAAACGTTATTAATACGAACATTACATTAATACGTAGTTAAATGTATTTTCTTAAATTAAGACAAGGATCAAATAATGTAGCTTAATTTGAATTCTAATTATTTATTTTTTAGTAAATTTTGATTTTCATGAAAAAATTAGTCTTCATACCATAAATATTTTTTTTGATATATATAGCAACTCTAGCTTCATACACATTTATAGTGATACTCTGTGTTTCTATTCCTACTACTTGGAAATAGTTGCACACGCAAGACACTCTTTCAATCATACCACCTCCATCGTACTTTGTGTAATATAGGAGAATTAATTCAATTTTAGGGTACTGCATTAACAGTGCAAGCAATGTTTCCATCAGCATTAGGAACAATTAGTGATGCTGTGCCATATCTATTTCCTGGTGCTACTAACATTTTCTTGAAAGCGAAAATTAAGGATCTTCTGTTCAATGGTTGCCTGCTAGATTGTTCAGCACCTGAAGTTGGTAAGTTATTAACAATTATTTGTATTTTATAGAAAATATTGTCAAATTGTGAAAGATTTGGGTATGCTCACTAAAAATGTAATTGTATTTAGATATGTTTGAATGTTAATATATAATGTTGTGTTAGTGCCTATTCACAAATGATAATAAATATCTATTTCAATTTTCGAATAAGATAACTAAACTTTAGAATTTAGATCATTTGTTATTTATTTAGATAATATTAGTTTATAAAATTAGTAGAGAGTAGTTGGAATGGTATGATTGAGAGTGTTTTGCGTGAGCGAAAGTTTCCAAGTAGTAGGAATAAAAGAGCATGTATGAGAGGAATTATGAATGTGGATGAAGCGAAAGTTGCTTGTTTGGATAGGAATGTTTGGAGGCGACTGATTTCGGGATGTTGAAAAGAGTTTGTGCCACACCCTTTTGGGTACATGGCGTGATTGTGTATGTATGTATGTATGTATAAAATTAGTTGATACAAAATTGGTATTTTAAATCAAGTTTAGATAAATAATTGAAAACTGCAGGCTAAATTAACGAACGAGAATATGGAAAAATATCTAATTATATTAGGCGTAAGTTCAGTGTTATTATAATTAACAAATTTGACGCTTCAACACATTAAACATACATCAACAAGATTTTTACTATATATTAGTGTTTACGCCCAACCTCTTTTGGGTATATGGCCTGATTTTGTATGTATGTAATACAGGGTGTTTACGATCTACTCTGTATCCTTTCACGGTGCGAATTTTGAAACTTAAAAGAAGTCGATAAACCTTAAAACGCCTTAGTAAAAGTCTTAATTTATTTTTGGTAAGGTGTTGTATTTTACCACTGTTTTAAAAATATAGGCCCGTATTCTCAGCTCACTTTTTCGTAAAAAAGTGCTTTTATCATTAATTTTAAAATAACTTTTTGCTTCTGTTTTTCATTAATTGTAAATAATTTTTCTATTTTTGATCATTTTTATTATATTTGGTATTATAAAATTTTATTAAACTATTTTAAAATGCTTAATACATGATTTTAAGTGAATTTTAAAAGTACTTTTGGCAGAAAATCACTTTTATAAATGAGGTGAGAATACGGGCCATAGAGTTTTGTGTTTTGAATTCTAATACTTGTATAATATTTGGGAATTATAATTGATAACGAATTAAGCTTGGAACCATTCATTGACTTATTATGTTCTAAGATTATTACATGTAACATCAATCGCGTTAGCCTTATTTATTAAATCAGGAAAAAAAACAAAAAAAAATCTATCTGCATCTACCATGCATTGACTTATTGTGTTCTAAGATAGCTTCATATTGTTTTACTATAAAAAGATTAAAAAATATAAGCAATTTACAAGTTACAAAAACCTATTATTATTCTAGTTTTTATGCTTGTGTGTGTTATGGTATAATGTTTTGAAATAAATTGCAAGTTGCAGAAAGAGTTTTTATAATTCAAAAACGTATAATGCGTTTAATTATGGGGTGTTAATAACCGGGCACATTGTAAAGAGCTTTTCAAAATTATAAACATTTTAACTGTACCGTGCATATATATTTATAAAACTATTTTGTATGTCAAATTAAGTATTTCTAAATATAAAAACTTAAAACTAATCCCACATACAATACACGAAATTATAAAATTTTAGAAATTCCAAAACATAAATTACAACTGTATAAATCAAGTTAACTGTATACAATCAAGTTGTTCTTTATAACAATTTGTCTGATTAGATAAAATTAATCGAAAATATACACATATTTAAAATCAAACTAAAAAAGCACTTATTAGAGAGTGCGTTTTACTTAATAGAGAAATTTAGGTTGCACAATAAACAATGTGTTTAATTTTTTTTAGATGCTAATTTTATGATCTATGAATCATTCAAATATTACCTATGAAATTTTATATTTTTAGTTATAACTTAACCTAACCTAACCTAACCTAACCTAACCTAACCTAACCTAACCATAGATTAATTATTTAATACATAGGTAAACTATTATTTTCATAGGTACTACCCAACTAGCACAGATATTTTATAACACATTATTTTAGGTACTTTTATGATATATAACTGTTTTGTTATTGCTTTTAATTTACAAAATTATTTCTTAGTAGCAGTTATGATCACAGAAATATCATATAACCAAATTTGTTTTGTAAACTTATTTTATAGATATTCTTACAATTAAATACAGAAACTATTTTGTAATTATTTTATATGACATTATATAGATGTTCTTAAAATGACGTTATAAAATAATATTACGTTGTAACATTTATGCTTTACAAGTATTATATTAGTACTTTTTGCGGACCTATACAAAAATTTTATAAAACAAATTGAGCACATTTTGCTTTATAAGTGTTAATTTATTACTATTACACAGACTGTCAAAATTGATACATGTTTTGAAATTAATCTGTATTTTTTGTGACAAAATGGATAAATGCAGAAAAATTAAAAGAAGTGGTAATTTCAGAAGAAAATATATGTGAAATAAGAAAAACACAATTAAATTTATTACAACATTTCAAGACCAAGAAATTTCTAACCAGACAAAATGAATTACACAGTTCAATGAAAATATTGTACAAAGATAATGATAATAACGAAAGTACTTTGACTGAAAATGAAAATATATCTGGAAATTTGAGTAATGATGATAATAATTCGCCATCGGAATCTGATGTAAATGAATATAGTTATTGTGAAAATAACGATTCGAAAAATGTTGATGTTCGTCTTAAATTAAAAATATGGGCAAATTCATTTAATGTATCACACGCAGCTTTAAAAGATTTATTTAAAATCTGGAATGAACGAATACCAAATATACTACCTCAAGATCCGCGGACTTTATTGCAGACTGCTAGATCTGTAAACATAATAAAAATATCAGGTGGTGAATACTGGCATTATGGTTTGAAATTTAATTTAAGTTATTAAAATCTGCAACAGGTATAGGCAGTCTCTTTTTTGACCTTCTTGGCAAAGGCCGATTATTCGTGTCTGACGTAGTTGTGTCATCATTTCCACACATATTTTTGACTTCTTCTTCGGCTTCGTCGTAATTATTTATATTTTGTCTTTTAAGGACGCATGACAGTCCAGTCCAGTCATCATGTGGCTCTGAGTTCTTATCATATATATATATATATATATATATATATATATATATATATATATATATATATATATATATATATATTTCTCAATTTTATTTTTAGGCCAGAATAACGTACCGGCATTTTCCCATTTATGTGGCACTATAGTTAAATTTAATTTACTTTTTTCAATGGTTTGCACAATTTTAAATGACATCTGGAAATAAAATATATTATAAAATCACTAAAATTTTAAACTAGTAAAATATTTACCTTATTTTTTTTTCAATATGTGTCCACTTTTTTCGTCTTATTTTTTAGGTTAGGTTTTCCTTTCTATAATTCTGTCAGTAACAAACCTTATTTACATATGTGACATAAATACAAACGTTTTAACTCGGACCGGGACGTTTACATAACATTATAGGGACTAAAATGTTTTGTTACGGTTCTTTCAACTATATTTACAAAATATAAATATTTTATAGTATCTGTACTAGTTTTATAAAAACTTTATAATTTTTCAGCCATATTTATCGAAAATTTACTTTATATTAATGAAGCCATTTTGTAGCAGCAAAAGAAAATTTTATTTAACTAATATAATATGTTAAATATGAGTTTAAATGTAATGATTTCAAGTATTATTCTGCTATTTTATGTATTTTTTTCTAGTTTAATAAAAACGAAAACAAAAAAATATTTTTAATTATTCATATTTATTAAAATTTCTCTTTAAAATCTTACAAATTTTGAAGGCGCGTGCAAATAATTTAAGCACAACATAAAATTTTACAAAGAATTTCCTCTGGCAATAGATTTTTGAATTACCTCAGTGAGATAATCTGAAATGTAATTCGAATTTATTCTTTAACGGTAGATGTATGTTCCTATATACAACACAACATTACATAGAAAATGAGAAGTATAATATAGCAATGTTGGAATAAATTTGTGTTGATAAAGTTGCAAGAAATACAATTGTAAGATAAAATTTTGTCATAATGCCGTCCAAAAAGCATTTATAAAATAAAATCTTAATTTGTGTGCTTTATTGTCGTCAAACTGTAATATTGTCAAAATGTTTATAAAACTATATGCTAAAAACAGTTTTGCTTTATAAAAGCATTTAAATAGTACTAATAAAGCACTTTTTAGTTTTATAATCTGCGCCTATTTCAGTCATATAGATGATATAATACTGTTGTAAGAATGTCGTGGATGTTAAAATATGCAACAAAACAGCATTTGATAAATGATTCAAAAATATTTATAGTACTTTAATAAAACAAAAATTGTTTGTTGGGTATTCGGTAGATCATATGTTTTTTTCATAGGTCAAATATTTTTATCCATTTTTTTTTATTTGTTTTTATATTATATTTTGTGTGTGACGTTTCCTATATGTACAAACATGTATATCGAAAAGATTTAAATAAATTATTATTATTATTATAAGGTTACGGTTAACGTTTGCAAAAATAACGGTTAACCGGTTTAATTAAATAGGAGAGATCGGGTACGAAATAGATTAGTGTACGATGAGTGTGAAATTGAAAAAAATGTTGTAGCAAAAGTTGGTGTTAGTCAGTTAAGATGGTTCGAACATGTTGAGCGAATGCGTCTAATGAACGTTTGGTTAAAAAGATTTATTTGAATGATTTTGATGGTATACGTTTGCGTGGACGTCCGATGAGTAGTTGGAGATGGTATGATTGAGAGTGTTTTGCGTGAGTGAAAGTTTCCAAGTAGTAGGAATAAAAGAGCATGTATGAGAGAGGAATAATGAATGTGGATGAAGCGAAAGTTGCTTGTGCTGGATAGGAATGTTTGGAGGCGACTGATTTCGGGATGATGAAATGAGTTTGTGCCACACCCTTTTGGGTACATGGCGTGATTGTGTAAGTATGTATGTATGTATATTTACATGTACGTAAAATTGTAGAAATTTATTTAAAAGTGTTTTAAGCGCATTTTTGTATTACCATATCGACGTGCAACGGCGACTGATATGAGATCATCTTGTGAATATTTTATTATAATTCTATTAGATAAAACCGTATTATTGTACTCTAATAAATTAAAAATCGATATTTAATCTACCACGATATATATATATATATATATATATATATATATATATATATATATATATATATATATATATATATATATATGTGTTGCATTACATTTCTAACATGACTCAATATTGTTAAATGAAATAATTTTGTTTTAATTTATTTTCTATTGTAGAATTCGTGTGTACGGCAATCAAGGGTACCGCGCCTGAAACAGTACGACAACATGAAAATAAAAGAGATTTCTTATTTTCGATGTTTCATCATGTAAGTACACAACTATTTAGATTAATCTATTAAATAAACTGTGTTGTAATGATATTTACGTTAGCTGTATTATTATTTCTAACCATGAAATTTCAGTATGGATAATTTTCTGATTAAACATCGCGATAACTTACTTCATTTTTTATTTTATTCAATATTACTCGTTACAGTTAATGCATATACCAAAAATATTTAATCATTAATTTATTGTTTAAATATAGTTACAATTTTTTTCAATGATGAAATTGAACAAATTATTATTTTATTCAGCTTATGAAAGCATATACAGAGTGTAACAGAATAACTATTTCTAATTTTCAGAAATGATAAGAGTGCACTTAGAGAAATACTTTTTATTAATAAACTAGTGTTCAGAAATTTCTCGGTGTCAAGATACACTAGATATCGTCAAAAACAATCTTAATTATTACAACATCAAGGAGTAGTTAAGTTAAGGAACATTTTATTAGAAATAATAGTGCATTAAATTTTATAAAAATTGTTCGAAGTTACGACCACCATTTTTGATACACAAGTTGTAACGATGTACAATCGACTGCCGAAAAAAAAAAGAAAAAAAAAATTTTTGGACACTAGTTTATTAATAACAATGGCCCGTATTCTCACCTCATATGAAAAAGTGCTTTTTAAAAAAGTGCTTTTGACGTTCACTTAAAATCATTTATTAAGCATTTTAAAATAGTTTATTTAAATTTTATAATACCAAATATAATAAAAATGATCAAATATAAAAAAATTATTTATATTTGATGACAAACAGAAGCAAAAAGTTATTCTAAAATTAATAATAAAAGCACTTTTTTACGAAAAAGTGAGGTGAGAATACGGGCCAAAATGTTTCTTTATGTGCCCTCTATCATTTCTGAAAATTAAGAATAGTTATTCTGTTACACCCTGTATAATTTTTGTATACATGTAGTACACTGTCAATTTTTTACAATGATTATGGTTGGACACGAATAATAATCATGTAACTTTACAAAAAAATGTGTTTTAAAATCATCTTTCTTTAAATGTAAAATTATAATTCTAAAATGTAACAAATACATACACAATCTCGTCAAGTACAAACTCTTTTCACTATCCCGGAATTAGTTTTCTCTAAACATTCCTATCCAGACAAGCAATTCTAGCTTCATCGTCATTCATGATACCTCTCATACATTTTGATATAATTTGTGCTATTGTAAATTTACATAAATACATATATCCATTTTCTAAAGTAATTGTTACATTTGTTGATGTAACTATCTCATTGATTACTGTATGTAAGAATGAACATCACACTCCTATAGGAGTGTACTCAACAACTTCCCAAAGTTTTATGACGATCGGATGAGTGGTGTAGTAATGCATAAAGGACAAACAAACAAACAAAAAGACGAACAGACATACACTCGTTTTTATATATACAGTGCGATATTTTTATCTCTGAACATATGAACTGAATTACATGTAAATTTCCTATGTTCAATTTAAAAAAAAACACATCGGACGCATAGAGACAACCCTGATAGTTATGCAACCAATCTTACATAATGTGACAGTTATTTGAAAAAAAAAATGAGTTACTTTCAACAAAATATGAAAACATTAAACTATTCGCATTATTTCAAGAAATCTGTTTAAAAACGTATAGTATTATCTATTATTATTATTATTTATAAATTTAAGTGTTCAGCAATTTACAATAAATGACCATATTCTGTTAAATATTTTATTTTTTATTCAAATAAACATCATATTACGTATGATTGGTTGCATAACTGTCAGGGATGTCTCTATGCGTCCGATGTGTTTTTTTTAAAATTGAACATAGGAAATTTACATGTAATTCAGTTCATATGTTCAGAGATAAAAATATCGCACTGTATATATATTAGTGAATTTATAAAACAATTATAAAATTACAACGAAAAATATAGTAAAATTACTATGATTATAATGTAAATTTACACTGTTTTTTTTACAATGTAGTTATGTAAATTTACGTAAATTCATATTTTTCAGTGTATATTCAGTGTGTAAAGTGATGAGGTTTCCTATAGGGAAAAAATAATAATATGAGTTTTATGAGAAAATTATAAAAAATTTTGCTTCTATTAAAACCCTTTATAGTCAAAGAAAAATCCAGTAATCACTTAAGATAAGATCAACAACTTGATATTATGTCGAGTTGTTGATTTTAAATATGATTAAGTCCGAATGTTACATCAGTATCGTGTTACCCATGGATTACTTGTTAATCAACGACATTTACTGACAGTTCAGCGAGCTTAATGTGGAAAAAATGTTGACGTTAGAGCAGCGAATCTACCTTGGATGACAAATATTTTTAACATTTTTCACACGATACTGATGTACAATTTGGACTTACAATTAGTCATATTTAAAATCAACAACCCGACATAATATCAAGTTTTTGATCTTATCTTAAGTGATTACTGGATTTTTCTTTGACTATAAGAGTATAAGAGGTTTTGATAGAAGCAAATTTTTTTTATAAAGAATAAGTTTTTCTCCTAAAGCCCATATTAAATTTTTTTCCCTATAGGAAACCTCATAACTTTACACACTGATGTATATATGTAATGTTCATTCTTAAATATAGTAAACAGATCCAATATTCGCACTATTCTAATTTTATATAAATAATATTGATTTTTGTTTTGGCAAATAGTTAAATGATACTGAAGAAGGTCCCTATGTGATTGGACGCGGTTTGAAAAATACAACTCGAGCTCAAATAATGGGTTATAAGGGTGAAACTAGTATGGATGGTATGTGGCATGGTCCTACATGTAATACCATCAATGGTACTGATTCGACAATATACGCGCCCATGACCGAACCAGTACCAAAACTATATGCTTTCAGTTCGGATCTTTGCCGGTAAGTTTCAGAGGTGCGATCAGCCCTAAGATTTGTTCTTAATCACAAACATGCATTTCTGTTGAAACTATTTTTAACTCAATTCTTGTTTTTTTTTTTCAATACATACATACACAATCACGCCTTGTACTCAAAAGGGTGTGGCACAAACTCTTTTCATCATTTCGAAATCAGTCGCCTCCAAACATTTCTATCCAAACAAGCAACTTTCGCTTCATCCACATTTATAATTCCACTCATACATGCTCTTTTATACCTACCTACTACTTGGAAACTTTCGCTCACGCAAAATACTCTTAATCATACCACTCCAACTACTCATCGGACGTCCACGCAAACGTATACCATCAAAATCATTCAAATAAATCTTTTTAACCAAACGTTTATTAGACATTCGCTCAACATGTCCGAACCATCTTAACTGACTAACACGGGGCAACTTTTGCTACAACATTTTTTTCAATTTCACTCTCATCATACACTAATCTATTTCGTACCCGATCTCTCCTATTTACACCACGTACCCCAAGTAAAAATTTCATTTCAATAACTCTATACATTTGAAAATGACACACCTTGAATCTCAGCAACTTTACATACACTGTAAAAAAATAGTAAAATTACAGAAAAATAGTAATAAAATTTTACTAGAGAAAAATCTGCAATTTTATTTTGTATTTCTACCTCAAAATTCTGTAATTTTTACTTAATTCATAATAATACACATCAAGTAAGTAAAAATGCCCTATTAAGTATGTAAAATTGCTTACTTTCTGCAAATTGCATCACATACTTAACGTTAATTCACACAGTTCTAATTGCTATTATTCAGACAGGTAGCTCAAATACAAAACATGTTGAAGTTAATATTGAATTTATTAGTTTAATATAACTTATTTATTGTAACTGACTGTTTTGAAAATTACATAATGAATGTTGAATTAATAACTAATTTAATATTATTAATTGATTTATATAAAATAAAAAATATTATATTTTTTAACTGGCTCTATTTTCTACAAAAACGATTATTATTGTATAATATCCTATGTAAAATAATATATATTTTTTTAAATTTTTTTGTATTTATAATTTGGCCAAAAAGAGCAAAAAATATGTTTTTTTCTGGAAAAATTTTTTTTTCTTTATTTTCCAAAATACAAAAAAATTCAAAAAAATATATATATTATTCTACATAGAATATTATATCTCAGGTATTTCTTCGGTACAATAATAATCGTTTTTGTAGAAAATAGAGCCAGTTAAAAAATATACTATTTTTTAATTTATATAAATCAATTAATAATATTAAATTAATTATTGAATTATTAATTCAACATTCATTATGTAATTTTTAGAACAGTCAATTACAATAAGTAATTTGTATTAAACGAATAAATTCAATATTAATTTCAACATTTTGTATTTGAGCTACGTGTCTGAATATAGCAATTAAAACCGTGTGAACTAATGTTAATGTAGAATTACAGCTTATATATTATTATCTGTAATAATATATGAAAATAATGAGACAGTACATATTTTGTGTAATAATACTAATAAAATATTTTAAGTGTAATCATTTCAAAATAAATCTGTTATGTAAATTTAAAAATGCATGTAATTATACCAACAATAATATTACAGAACTAAACAAATTTAAGCTATTTATGGAAAATTTCTGACAGCAAATTTACTGAAGTTTTGTAAATTTACTAAAAAGAGACTTTACTAAAAATCTGTAATATTACATACATATTATGCATTTCCATCCCGTTGGTAATATTATATTACATAATGTTTGTCAAAGTTCTGATATTCTGTATTTTTAAACAATTATGTTAAAATTACAGCAGTTGAGTAATTATACCTAGAAATACTTGTAGCACATCTTGTATATTAATGATAAACAGGGGCGGATCTACGGAGGGGGGGCATGCCCCCCTTGAGCCTAAGAACATAATACAAAATTCATACAAATATATATTCGATACAACAATTATTATTAACCCACCTTGCATACAGCTATGCATATAAGATGGGATAATAATTTTTTATATAGGCTAAGAACTTCTTAAGGGGGTAGTACTCTCTGGCGGCTTGAAAAAAAGGTGATTTTCGGGATTTTTTTTAAAGATAACTATAAATGTATGACACAAATGGAATACATATGTTTATTTTGCCGTTTTTTGGCTACAAAAATTAATTTTTTGGCCTACATTGGGCAACTCCTTCGGCCGCTACACCAGGTGCAGTGTGCCACCTCCGACGGCAACCTGCTGATCGGCCGACATCATAGAGGCCGCACCGCTGGAGCTCGAACAAAATCGATATTTTCCCCTTAATCTCCGATAAATTTCCTGTCATCATACGTAGGATTTTTTGATTACGTTGAAAAATGAAAAATTGACAACGTTTTGAAAAAAAAATTAAGTTTTCGGACGCAAAAATAGACATAAAAACTTGCACCGAAAAGCCATTTTTTAAGATAAAGAAAAACGGCTATGTACGATGACAGAAAAAATTGTGTAGAATTCAAAAATTCAAACCGCGTTCAAATCGGACAAACCGTTTTTGAGTTATGATGTCCGCCAACTTTGAAAACATGCTTTCGAGATAATCGCGTTTAAAGTTTTAAGTCCAGTTTTTCATAAATTTGTTTACATACCTTCAGTCTGCTACACGGCTTCGCTTTTCGGCCTGTAACTTTGAAACGGAGTGTCTCATGAACTTTGGGTAAAGTTTACGATAAAGTAGACACTCCAAAGAATTTTTTAAGCAAACAAAAAAAAAATCGATTTTTTGAAACTTGCAGAGAGTACTACCCCCTTAATAATTATTTACCTTTATCCTAAAACAAAGGCAAAATGCCCCTACCCCTCCATTAAAAATTTTCTAGATCCGTCCCTGATGATAAATTACTGTTTAGATCTGTTTATTTGGAATATGACAAGAAAACAACAACATCAGGTGTACCAACATATCGGTATCATATTACGGAGGAAGTATTTGATATTAATGATGACAATGACTGTTTCTGTCCACGGGGACGCGACGATGACTATAACACAGTTATCAACTGTCCTCCAAAGGGCACTGTTAATTTGATGCCGTGCATGAAAGCGCCGAGTATTTTCAGCAATCCGCATTTTTATCTAGGCGATCGGAAACTGCAGACTTTCGTTAAAGGAATTAAACCGGTACGCGAGAAGCATGAAATGTACGCCGAAATTGAACCGGTAAGTTGCGGAATTCAATATTGATTTCTGTCAATTTTTATCACTGAACGTGCCACATCACTGATATGCTTACGTTAGAGATCCCACAATTATGAGAAGGGTGACTTGACGACTGAATGTAATGTATATATTGATGGTGCACGTTTAGAGCAGGCAGATGAATTTGTGTATTTGGGTAAGTTTGTTGTCTAGAGATGGCCGTTTTGAAATTGAAAGGAGAGTAAATGCCCACACACCGAAAGAAATTTTTTGAAAATGTACCTGTACAATTGAAATTTTAAAGCATATCAATTTAAAAATGAAACTAAATTGAATTCTGAAAAAACATATATTTACGAATTTATTGAGAAATTTTATACATAATATTTGATACTATTTTTTTCTCTGAATATCTAAGTTTGGCGGAACACTACACCTAATTCCACGGAACACCGGTTAAGAACCACTGACCTAATGGTTGGAGGGTACGCTTAGCTACAGTTTAGATATTTGAATGAATTTTAGCAAATTTAGCTAATTGCATGTTAAATATTTTTGTTTATTAGCAATTTTCATATTGCAAAGTTTTCTTCTAGATTATGACGTGCTTACACTGAAAACATTGAAGAGTGATTCCCTCATACATACATACATTTTTCTTCTGTGCTTTTGCAGCTAAACCTAACCTAATATCACAGTACAAACACTCAAAAACACAAGAAATTAATGGATATTAGATAATAAAAATACATACACAATAACGCCATTTTGTCAAACATTTCTATCCAAACAAACTACTTTCGCTTCATTTATAATATGTTTATTATATTTCTAATACTAAACGGAAACAAATAATTTCAGCTTACAGGAACGCCTGTAGTTGGCTGGAAACGAGCACAAATGAATTTATATATAAAACCTTTGGAAGATTTTACAGTGTTGGAAAACGTTACTGAAGGACTAATGCCCTTACTATGGCTGGAAGAGGTAAACTTACATTACTCAACTGGTTTCACAAATATTTACATTTATTTTTCTCTATTTTTATTATTATACTTGCTTAATTTTGGCTTAAAATTTTTCAGGCTATACAGTACAACATTTATTTCATAAATTTTCTTTTAATATAACCTAATATTTATTAAAATTCTTTGTCCGCACAATGCGTCGTCAACTTCATTGTTTTTCATGCCTAGTGATGCATTGTATGAACAAAGTAATAATAAATACTCCTATTTGTTAACAAATTATGACCGTGTAAAATGCGCTTTAACAAAATCATATAAATCAAGTACTGTAAACACTGATTACGTAATACTATAATAAAATATAGTAAAGTGGCGACAAGATAAAAAGATAGAGACGTCATCAATTTTTGTTAGTAGGCAAATAACGTCACTCACTAGTCACTACTATGATTATATGAGCTTCTCGCGTACAGCAGACAGAGGCATTAATGGCCCATTATTTTCCTTTTCTTGTTCAAAATATGAAACTAAATTGCCAACTAACTGTTGACATCTCGCCTAGACCATCTTTTTGCCATAATAATATAGCAAAAATAAATAAGTTGATTTCGATAAAAAAATCCAATAATATACGATATATTTGTATATATTACATTTTAATTTGATTAAAATAACATACGTAAATAGTTTCGAGAAGATTTAGTTCATTATATGTAGAATAGAATAAAATTAATTTTGTTCATTAGTGAGTTTCATGTTGTTAAGTTTAATCACGTGATTATGACGTACCTATCTTTTTATCTTGTCACTACTATAGTACGTATTCAGTACTGCAAATTTTATAACTAAGTTTATAGGCAACCAGCAAGTGCCTTTGAGATGTGCAGGTAATATAAGCGTTATTTTATTTTATTTGCAATAATTTGATAATACTAGCTTACATCAGTATTTTTTGTTTTAATTTGCTTTCAATGTTCTGGCAAATTTGTTAGATGTGGCATCATAAATTCATTTATGTTTCATCTATCTTTTTTTTACTACACAATTATTACTAGTACTGTGAACATGAACATATTTGAATTTCACAAGTAATTTGTAACGTTTTTATGATATCACATCCTAATAAGTTTGGTGTGATTATGTAACATATTTTATGTATTTGTGACAGATTTTTTTTAACTTTTTTTTAATATTAAATTAGTGTGTTAGAAGTGTAGGTTACGAATATATTTCCTGATCTTGTGAAAGTTTCAGATCATATTTGGTAAATTAGATTTGTTCCGGTTAATTTTAATTTCGAATTTAATCAATTTCATGTTGATTACGTTATGACTGATTGCGTAATCAATTTAAAATTTTATAAAATAATTTTATTGAAATAAAAACTGTTTTAGGATTAGATTCTGTTTAATTATTTTATAAAAACGACGTTTCGACGAAACTAAACGCTCGTCGTCATCAGATCAAAAGAAAAAAAAAAGTTTTTATAAAATAATTAAACAGAATCTAATCTTGAAACAGTTTTTATTTTAATACAATGAGTTCTGAAAAATATTTTACTGTGTTAAAACAATTTTAATTTTTTTTATAAATAAATTTATTAATACATGAATACACTATCACGCCATGTACCTAAAATAGTGTGGCGCAAATCTTTTTGCACAATGCCAAAATTATTTTCGACTAAACATTTTTATTAATATTATTTGTTTAAAATCACTTACCTTACAAATATCCTGAAGTACAAACGTGTGAAACACTCACTTTAATTGCTAAATCACAACTAAATATAGAAAATAAACATAAATAATATATATTTAGGTTTAAAATAGGATTACATAATCAATTATTTTTTAATTTAATTTGAAAACTCGTATTCAAATTGTTTGAAGTCAACTAATTTGACAAATAAAAATAAACCTTATAACAATAAATAAATAGTGTTATGTTTCAGGCAAAACCAGTGGCTCTAAACCGAACTATTTACTAACTTATGAACAAATAATGTATGATTTTAGTTTTATGAGTTGTTTTTAGTTTTATTGCGGCCAAAAATTGATAAATGAATGTTTATTATAGTAAAAAATCTTTCAGAACTCATTATATGAAGATGACCGTTGAGTACGTTGAGTTACGTAGATTATTAATAATTAATATGAATACAGTACTTCAACCTTAAGTCGTCTTATTTTAAATGTTTAAAAAAAAAGGATTACGACTAAAACATAACACTAATTTTGTGTAGGAAAGTGTGAATGAGACTTAAAGAATAGATCAGTTACAAATGCATAAAATAGCAATTGATGGACTCAGAGAAAAACTAAGCCAAGTGACAAATTTGGATAATTTAAGTGAGATTATTTTTTAATTTTTATTCAGATTTGCCAATGGTGGTAGATAAAACTCACATTCTATATTTCTGAAACAAAAACAAATTAAATGTTAGTACTTGTAACACATTGTAACTTTCATTGAAACCTACAAAATGTATACATTTTACCACTAAATAAATTTTAAGAAGACCGCCATTTTGAAAATAAATGTAAAAAGTATACATTTTTTAGGTTCCAACGAAAGTTACATGTGTTACAAGTACTAACATCTAATTTGTTTTTGTTTCAGAAATGTAGAATTCGAGTTTTATCTGCTAACATTGGCAATTTAAATTTTAACCTCATCACTTTGACACCATTTTTTAAAATGAAAATTTGACTTTTTTGAAAAAAAAAAAATCTACTGAAAATTTCAATAAATATACTTTCCAATGGTATAATTGTTGGTTATTGTATTTGTTGTAAAAGTTTCCAAGAAAATGTTGGAAAACACTTAAAATAATTGATGCTACAAACGCAAATACCCCTTATGTTTTTTCAAAACTTGAAAAAAATTGTCACTTGGCTTAATCTCGATTTACATTATACTAGATTCGGCTAGAAACTTTGACTAGTTTACATACTTACTAGATTTGAAACTAGAATCGTCTTTAAAGTAGTACTTTTTATTAAGGCGCATGTTCATACTTTTTAGTTGTACGCAGGCGCGGATTGGATGTGAGTTAGGTTTGCCAACATCCAAAATGTACGTAGTGTTTATATACCAGTTTGTTATTGTGTGAAAGTAAGAGGTTAAGTACAAAATGAATTTTCATAGACGTAAACAAAAAAAACTAGTTAAAATTTCTAAAATTTTGCTTTCTGAGTTACTTAGTTACGCATTTACAATTTGCACAGAGTTGGTAGCACTGAAATTACCGCTAGTGCGCAGGTCTAGTATAGAAACTTGGATGAAAAATTGGTCCGAACCTAGTTTGAAAATCAACTTCTAGACGATTCTAGTTTGAAAACTTGGCTGGATTTTTTCTGATTTACATTATCCAAGTTTTAACAGTGCGTCTAGTAAGTAAACTAGTCGAAAGTTTCTAGCCGAATCTAGTATAATGTAAATCAAGCTTTAGTTTCCGTTTGAGCCCCGACAATTGCAAAAACTGTAAATAACAAATCATATTTGACGCAAACAAGGGCGCAGCTTTACCCGATTCCTTAACGAGCCAGTTACGTATGGCCTACACCGCTATGTTTGTAATCGAAATCGTCAAATGGGTGATAATAGCAGCGGGTTTAATCGTCATCATTGTGGGCATACTCCTGTTCTTGAAGCGTGACAAAGTCGGCTGTTTTGCAAACACGCGTGTAGCCCATTTTAACGAACCAATACGGGTGCGAAGAGATGATAAACAGGGCACTGCACCGCCAACAATAAGTAATTCAGATCATTTTAACTCGACACTTATGTATCCATCACTCTATCCGCAACTTGTCAACAGGAACGTGAATGTTGCCATGAAGAAGATGTCCGACGATCGTTTCTTGATTTAAATCCCTACTTGTTAAATCGTTCCACACAATTAATTCGGATTCAGTTTCCGTGCGTGCTTTTGACTTGACTTGACTTTGAAACTTTGAGTGACAAAATTCTAAACACCAACTATATTTTTTGATATATTTAAAAAAAAAGAATTTAATTCGAGTGTGATGTTTTGTTTGTATTTTGTAAATAATTAAAAAAATAAAAATTGTGATACACTGGAGAATTAATAAAAGTATTTTTTAAGAGTGATATAAGCGTTTTATTTCTACTAACAAAATAACAAAAATGTATAAAAATTTTACAATTTTCTTTTTTCATAACATAACAACGTTTCTTAATATATTACACGCAATTTAAGAAAGGATAGTATTTCAAATTTTATTTATTCTTAGGATAAATAAAAAAACAAAATCATTTGTGATCAAAACTGTCATTTAGAAGAGGGTAAATTAAATTAGATAATATTTTCTGTAACATTAAGTATATTTCAAATATAAATTAGTTAAAATTAAATTTTTATTTTAAATGAAGTTCAAATAAATAATATAAAATTGTAAAAATATCTAATTATATTAGATAAACATTGCAAACGTTTTTGAATTAAAACTTTCATCTAATATTAATAAAATGTTAAAATTAATTATTAGTTTTTAAAACAAATTAATTAATGTATTAGAAAAATGATAAATATTTTTTTGTTTACATAAAATTTACAGAATTTAACGTTTTTAATTTGTTTCATCTCATAATGGAGCTATTTCATCCTTTCTTAATTCACGGGCGACTTGAATAACATCAATGATAAAAATCATTATCACAGATTAATTAGTAAACAATAACAATAATTAAAATATTTATATATCACAATATAAACCCATTTGTTAATGTAAATAATACTGTAGCATATACAATAACAATGCGTTTGTGTTCATTTTCTTTTAAATTAAAGTTAACAGTTCAAGGTAAATAAATGCATTTGTACATGCAACATTTATCAATATCATCGTATAACAACATTGTTTATAACAAAACAATTAGGTTTTTGACATCTCTATGTTTACTTAAAACTTATAAATGTATGGCACTATTTTTTTTTCCACTTCACATCATTATATATGAATACTAATATAAACAAATATTACAGCCGTATCATAACTATAACTAAAGTCGATTTTAAGCCGGCAAAAAAAAGCATCGATTTTAATTTCTACTGTTACAATTATTATTGCTATCAGAATAAAATGGCTTTAGGTTCGATTTTAGTTAATTGGCCGTTAGTCTTTAAGTAATTATTATATTTAAAAATAATTTTCAATTATATACATGGCACTTTTTTATTAAAATTTTTTTGTTTAGAATAATGCTGCTATTCTGGTCATCACATTTAACTTTAAATTTAAATAAAGCAATTCTGAATATTGGTAGTGTATATATTTAAATCATCTAATAATAAAAAAATTTAAACATTTTTATATTATTCATATTCTGTCAACTTATTGAATTTAACTTCAAATTTATCAATTAAAGTACCTCCGATGGGCATTTAAATTTAAAGAAATTTAAGCTAAAGTATTACTAAAATAAATTTACTTAAAGTTATTATTTATTTTGAGCTAAATTAACTAACCAGAATAGCGGCAGAATTCATAAATTTCATCAAATACAAAATCAGTATCTTATAGTTTTTTCAAAATAAAAATGATGAATATGTCAGTAGATGTAATGGAGGTCGTTGGACATTTATAAAAACTTTTTAATCAAAAATATACATCAAAATAACTTTGTATATATATATATATATATATATATATATATATATATATATATATATATATATATATATATACTGGGTGTCCCATTTTAATCCGCCACCTGCAATAACTTTAAAATCGTGCATCGGCCAAAAAATGTTTCAAATAAAAAGTAAATGGTTTCGAGGGGGACATCTGATGCAGAGACCCTTGCCCCCTCCGGACCCCCTGGGGGGCGGGAAAGAGGGGCAACTTTGAAATCTTAAATGGAATACCCTATTTTTTATTGTAGATTCTGATAGGCCATTAAAAAGTATGTAAATTTTATTTTAAGACTTTTTTTTATCTTTGATAGATGGCGCTGCAAACAGCATTTTTTTTCTCAGTTTATCAATCTTCAATTTGAAAAAAAAGTGTAACTAAGTACGATATTCAAGATTTTTTCAGTTCTTTGGGAAGAGGGGGGGGGCAAGGGTCACTGCATCAAATATCTTCCTCGAAACCATTAACTTTAAGTTAATGGTTTCGAGGGGTATAACTTTAAGTTAATGGCTTCGAGGGAATATCTGATTCAGTGACCCTTGCCCCCCCCCCCTTTTCCCAAAAAACTGAAAAAAACTTGAATATCGTACTTAGTTACACCTTTTTTTTCATATTGAAAACTGATAAACTGAGAAAAAAAATGCTGTTTGCAGCGCCATCTATCAAAGATAAACAAAAAGTCTTAAAATAAAATTTACATACTTTTTAATGGCCTATCAGAATATACAATAAAAAATAGGGTGTTCTATTTAAGATTTCAAAGTTGCCCCCCTTTCCCGCCCCCAGGGGGTCCGGAGGGGGCAAGGGTCTCTGTATCAGATGTCCCCCTCGAAACCATTTACTTTTTATCCGAAACATTTTTTTATTCGATGCACGATTTTAAAGTTATTGCAGGTGGCGGATTAAAATGGGACACCCATATATGTATATATATTATTGGCATATTTTAAAATTATTCCCAAGATAAAATATTTGCTAATATTTGGAAATACTGGATTCTTAATAATCGAAATTTTAAACTTCGAGAATACCTAAAAGATTAGTATAAATGCCAGTGACTAGAGCAGTTAATCCCAATACTATCAGAAAAATATCTTTAATCAAATTGACATAACCGAGATCATGTTCCCAGTACGTGATTAATTCAAAGATCCCCGGTAATATTAGGCCCAAAATTGAAAATGAAAATGCACCTGTTAGTCCAATAAAATTATCTAAATGTCCTACAAATACTGATACACTGACTGATAGGATAATGATAGTTGTACGCAAAAGAATTTGCGTTATATTTTCAAATTGTTCGGGAACACGCTTTTGAAACAGCTTACGCCATGTGACTTCCATTGGAACGAAAAATTGTAGAACGAATGATAAGAATACAGCTACTATTATGCAGTATTTTACTATTTGACCGCCACTAAAACAATTATAAGTAAATATTAGTATAGTACATAATATTATTGATAATAATACTATTATAATAATAATAATAATCATATAAGTATATAGTGTGTCTACTTAAGTTGGAACCATATGGAAAACTTTTTATTATTGGTTTTGTGAAAAAATTTATTCTTGATAAAAAGTTGTGCATGATCCAAAACTTAAAATGCAGCTATCAGATATCAATTTTTTTAAGCTGTATACGAGGTTTGTCAAAAAATATCAATTTTACTCAAGAGTAAAGTACCTTTATTTTTTACAATACAGAAGAATGTTATAAAATAAAGTTATTTTGAATTATAAGTTATATTCAAATATGCAGTTACAGTCATTTAGCATTTTTTGGGAAATATATAAATGCACTTGAATTAAAATAGAATGCACTTGGTTAGTTTGGATACTTTCCACTATAATACTTTGCAGTTTGTACAGCCTGAACTTTATTTTAAATAATTTGCACTATAAATTTGATACATTACACTATAAACGCTCTGAAACCATATCATCTGCGCCACTGTTGGCTTAGGGTAGGATAAGTTAAGTTTAGGTTGTTTAGTTATGTTATTATTCAATATAGGCGCGTATCTCATCAGCGCAAATGATAAGTATCGACTGGCGTAAATGATTGACAGCCCCCAAAGTGGAAAGTATCCGTTTTTATAGTGGAAAGTATTTGCTTTATAGTGAAAAGTAATTAATACAAGTGATAATATTTTTTTTTGTGCATTATGTTTTTTCAAAGTTAAAATATTTTTTTTAAGTTGAATAAATTTAATTATAGTGGAATTATTTTTTTTTCGTACAATATATTTGTTATGAGTGCAAATTGTTTTTATCAAAGTGCATATGATCTAAATTAAAGTGAATATATTCTAAATTATAGTGTAGTTAATTCAAACCCTATATATTAACTAATTTTATACAAAGATTTTTAAATAGTTATACTGTTGTTTGCTATTATTTTATCTACGATTTTTTTATTTCTATTGGAAAAACATAAGTTTACAGTTCAAAAATATATTTACTATTAAGTTAAAAGTAACAGCCTTGGATGTAATGCAAAATTTTGCTCGATGCAAAGCATTAATAATAATAATAAAAAATTATTAAAAAAAAAAATATATGTACTCACATTTCATCTACCGGTAAATTCAATGTAATGCTAGCTTGTACATCTTCTCCATAAGCCAAATATCCAAAAAATCCAACAGTTCCATACAGCGTAATCACAATAAACATAGCGATATTTAAAACACCGGGACATCCAAGAAAATGTTGCGGAGTTTTCATGGAATTCTCCAATGGAAAAACCACACCAATACCATCCATTGCAAATATAACCGTGCTGAAAAACAATGGAAACTGTTCGATGGTGCCGTAAAGTTTTCTATCCGACAAATCTCCCGTGTCCCTGCCCATGTAGAAGAGACAAATAGCGATCACTGTACCCAGAAGTATATTGGCCAGGAACGCTAACGGCACTAGATGTTTTAACTCGCGAATTTGACACACTAAACTTAACGGAATTATTAACGTCCACATTATTTCTTCGGTGGTCCAGTCAAAGTCAGGCGATAGATATTTGCCTAATTGATGTATCGAATCACCCAAAAGTACGATATAGACACAGTTACTGCTGTAATAGGTAGCAGCAATTGCTGTATCCACAAAGTTCCTGAAAAATTATTACAATTTATTTTCATTTTCCAAGTGGAACGATTAAAAGACAGTAAAATATTTTTCAGAAAACTGTTTTCGGATAAAATTCTGTTAATTATTTATATACAGGGTGATTTATGACGTCGGAGAAAAACTCTACCGGATGATTCCTATGAGTAATCTAAATAAAAAACTTCAAATAAACATATGTCCGAAAATGCTTTCTAACGGAACTGTAGCCGTTAGAAGTTTATTACATGTAACATCAATTGCGTTAGTCTTATTTATTATATCAGAAAAAAAAAACAAGTCATAAATTTCTGAATAATTATAAAATTACTGATTGATTTTCTAACATTTTGTTTAAAAACTAGTAAATCAATTTACTAGTTTACAAATAAATAAATATTTAATAAACAATTTACAATAATTAAAAATCGAAGAAAATTTTTGTCGGGACCCAGAAGTCATAACTAGTAAATTGGTTTACTAGTGTTTAAACAAAATGTTAGAAAATGAATCAGTAATTTTACAATTATTCAGAAGTTTAAAACTTGTTTTTTTTTTTCTGATATAATAAATAAGGCTAATGCGATTGATGTTACATGTAATAAACTTCTAACGGCTGCAGTTTCGTTAGAAAGCATTTTCGGACATATGTTTATTTGAAGATCTTTATTTAGATTACTCACAGGAATCATCCGGTGTAGTTTTTCCCCGACGTCATAAATCACCCTGTATAATAAAAAAACGAAGTTTCGGTAAAACTGAATGCTTGTTTTCATCAGTTTAAAATTTATCAATGACATTAAAATAAATAACGATACGTAGTAATAAGTTACTAGGTAAACATATAAGTAACTAGATCAGAAGAATTATAAATTTTTTATTTACAGTAATTCATGTTATTAATATCTTTATAAATCTCTATTGCTTCTCTTATTTATCTGGTGCTAATATTGATTGGTCTAGCAATTATTACTGTATCTTCAAATTTTCCACCAAGAAGATATTCTAAATCATCCAGATAAATCTGCTATTACTGAACATGCTAGTGCAATGTTAAGTTATTGAATAATGGACCAACATTCCAAATAAATTATATAATAACATCGTGTTCTATTTGTTTAAATGGGGACAACCAAGTGACCAGATTTATTTTAGTTTCTCACATCAAATTATGTCATCAAATTTGAATGACCCTGAATTTGATTCTATTACAGAAATTATAACATTATATTTACTTATAGATAGAACAAATAGCTTTCCCTTACTTAAAACAAAAGGATAATAAACAAAATAAAACCAATAATCTTAATTCATATTTATTTATTTATTTTTTTTTCATAAGCAATTAATTATTTATAACAAAAAAAGTTTTTTTTTTTGTATGTAAAATGAATGTATACAAAAACGGTGATTATTATAAAATAAATGATAAAATGATTTGAAAAACTAACAACAAACATTATTGTAAATCACATTTCAAACAAAAAACAATTAAATCTATCACATTAATTATTATTACATAATAAATTAAATTAACAATAATTTAAAATTTATTTATATATAAATAAATATGTATATTATTTAAGTATTCTGTAACATGTGCATAGCATATGTGAATATATTATTTTTTAACATAAATTTATCATTTTTTTTTGTAATAGTACGCATAATTATTTTTCAATAAGAAAAAAAACCATTTTTTTCCCTTTAACAATTCAACAATAATGTTAGTGTTGCTATTATACACGATATTTTATAATAAATATACAAAAACTTAACATAGTAAAAAATCTTTTATTTTTCCTGATGAAAATGTACGTTGAGTACTTCGAAACGTCGATTATTAATAAAAATTAATACAGAACTACAAACTAAAACCTTTTTTTTTTTGTAAAATAACTTAGAAAAAAGATAGTATATTCATATCTATAAGACTTGTAGCGCTACAGAATATTTTATCTTTTTTTATCAATAGAAGAATTCAATTTACTAGAAAAAGACAAAAAGTTTGTAACATTACAGGTCATACAGATGTGAACCGAATAGATCCATGAATCTCATTTTAATTTGTAAAAGATTGCAGAAGATTAAACCTTTTTTAATGTAATAACATAAATTTAGTAACAATTAAAGAAAAGGTATAATTTTTCTCTAACTGACATTTTATCTAGTAGTACAGAAATTTTAATTTTTTAACAAGTTAGTTCAAAACTGTATGAAGCATGCGCAGTATGGTATATAACAAACTAAATCTATATTGCGCATGCTTCAGACAGTTTTAAACTGATAATAACACTTTTTTTGTGTAAACAAGTGTGTAACAGAATGACACTAATTTTGTGTTTAAATTACACTTAATTATGTTGGTGTTAATTTAATAAGAACAGGAAATGTATTTTTTTGACATTTTCCCCGAGTGTAATATTACACTATATTTGTTGTCTCAAATGGGACACCAGATAGTGTCAAATTTTTTACTATGTCATGTTTTTTTCAATTTTTTTTAAATGACTTTTACAATAATTTTTTTTTTAATATTTATTGTAAATCATTTTCTAAAGGATATAATGAAATAATGAAATATCTAATAAATAAATTTATAATCTAAATATCACTTTTTTTTTACATACTAAAGAATTCAATAATGAATTCATTTTAACATATTTATGTATAGTATATAAATTAATTTGTATTTAAAATTAATAATCTAGGTACTTTATCTTTTTTGAACAATACTTCGATGTAAAACCATCGATAAAAAATTCATTTACAAAAATTTTTTATACATTTTTTATACATTTATTTAAAAGAAACCACAGCCATTGAATTCACTGATGGTTAATTTCATGTCTAAGTTAATTAATTAATACTAATTACACACACACACATGTTATTTATTATTTCCGTCGATAATTCCCTTTATAGCTGAATATGAGCCAGAAATCAGAGCCACAATAGCGAGCACGCCTAAACAGACATTTTTAATCAATTTCCATTTCATTGGACCCAAGTCATGTTCCCAGTAGGTGACTGTTTCTACAATAGCAGGAACTAAAAGTCCCAAACTGGAGAAGAAAACGGCTCCTACTAGACCGATAAAATGTTCTAAATTTCCTACGACAACAGCAACTACCACTGTCATAAATACGACCGAAGTTCGCATGATGATTTGCGCTAAGTTATGGAATTTCTCGGGAACGCGTGGTTCAACAACTTTCCATGTAATCTCCATTGGTACATAGAATTGCAAACTGTAGGTGAAGAAAATTGCTACGGCAATTCCTATTTTTACGATTTGCGCCGGACTGGAAATTAAAACAAAAAAAAGGAATATTAAAAATGATAAAATATTAAGAAAAGCGTATTGATAAAATTTTTTTGTTAAAACAAAATGTTAAATAACAAATTCTGGAATTTCATAAGATGTTTAGTAAAATGTAATATAGTAATATTAAATTAAATTAGTAGATGGTAGGAATATGAATGTGGATGAAGAAAAGAGTTTGTGCCAGACCTTTTTGGATACATGGCGTGATTGTGTACGTATTTATTTTACAAAATTTTACGCTATGTCTGTGTAGCACAAACTCTTTCTTCTTAAGCAGAAATTAGTTTTTTCAAATATTTCTATCCAAACAAGCAACTTTTGCCTTATCCACATTTATAATACCTCTTACACATGCTTTTTATTTATATCATTTAGAAACATATTATATTAGATATTCGTTCAAGATAATAGAATCATTTTTGTGCCTGCAATATTTTTGCACTCTACAAACACCAATTCATTTCAAATCCGATCTCACACAAATATCTTATTTCCACAGCAATCATTTTTTTTTATGCTTTATTTTTATTAAATAACACAAAATTTTGGAATTACTTGCTATGTTTTGGCAAAATTTTATAAAATGTAACATAAAGTACTATAGTATTAACTTCAATAAAAAAATTTATGTATACGCAGATAAATTATTTAAAATTATTTAAACCTTATTTTGGTGTAAAAATTAAAAAAAAAAGATTATTATGCAAATTTCAATAAAATATTTTATAGAAATAGAGTAACTTTTTGTTTCTATTATGTACACTAACAAAAAATTTGTTTTAGGTTCAAAGTTTTTACTTTTAACTAAAAAGTAAACGTGTTTTTGAACTGTAAACTTATGTTTTTCTAATAGAAATAAAAATTTTAATACGAAAACAATAATAGTAAATAAGAGTATATCTATGTTAAAAAATTTGTATAAAATTATTTACTATTTAATTTAGAAATCTAGTGTTTCTTTGGAATAAATGTAATTGCAAAATTATTAAGAATTTTCATTTCAAATGTAGTTTTATTTTTAAACTAATTATTAACTAATTTTATACTAAGTTTTGAAAATAGTTATAATTATTATTTGTTTCTATTAGAATTTTTATTTTCATTTAGTTTCAGTTCGATTACTAACACTGTTCAAAATAGTAGGGTAAAAAAGTAAATTTTTTTGAGGGTAATTAAATCTGTAGCTTTATTAGTGCAAAAATTGCCCTGCTTTTGCGTATTTTAAAATATTGGACTTTTTACCTTGATGAAAGTGCAACAAATACAAAATATAAGAGTAAATAACTGCCTTTTTACCCTTTTATGTGATAATAAAGTGCTCTTTTTGAATTTACCTATTCAGGGTAATCATATTTACCCTTTTTAGGGAACGGACTTATATAGGCACTAATAAGGGTATTTTTTTCGAACAGTGTAGTTCGTAAACATGTTTATTTTTGAGTTAAAAGTAAAACCTCGGATCTAAAGTAAAAATGTTCATTGTTCTGGTAACAAATGTATAACACTAACAGAAACCAAAAATTTCTTTACACTGTTTAAAATAATAGGGTAAAAGAGTAAATATTTTCGAGAGTAATTGAATTTGTAGCCTTATTAGTGCAAAAATTGCACTGATTTTGCGTATTTTAAAATATTTGACTTTTTACCTTAATAGTAGAGCAAAAAATACGAAAAATAAGGGTAAATAACCTTTTCTGGGATAATAAATTGATCTTTTTGAATTTACCTATTTAGGGTAAACATATATACATACATAAACAATCACGCCATGTACCCAAAAGGGTACAAACTCGTTTCATCATCCCGAAATCAGTCGCCTCCAAACATTCCTATTCAAACAAGCAACTTTCGCTTCATCCACATTTATAATTCCTCTCATACATGCTCTTTTATTCCTACTACTTGGAAACTTTCGCTCACGCAATCCACTCTCTCAATCATACCATCTCCAACTACGCATCGGACGTCCACGCAAACTTATACCATCAAAATCATTCAAATAAATCTTTTTAACCAAACGTTCATTAGACATTCGCTCAACATGTCCGAACCATCTTAACTGACTAACACCAACTTTTGCTACAAATCATAGTTACCCTTTTCAGGGAACGGACTTATATAGGCACTAATAAAGGTATTTTATTTCGAACAGTGTAGTGAATTCACAGTTCAGTTCCATTTGAATAGAAAAAAAACTGAGTACTAGATAGATGTTTAGTTCCGTAAATACTTACATTTCATTAATATCCAAATTCAAAGTAATACTAGGTTCAGTAATATCTCCATATGCCATATATCCAAAGAATCCAATCAGTGCGTACAGAATAATAACAGTTGCCATGGCAATATTCAATACTCCAGGGCATCCCAAAAAGTGTTCGGGCTTTTTCATTTGATTCTCAACGGGCATAACTACACCGATACCTTCCATTGCAAAGACCACGGTCGTGAAGAACTGTGGCAATAATGTAACCGAAGTGTATAACTCACGATCGGCTACGTCATGTACATTGGTAAACATATAATACATCGTTATACCCAGTGACATTGTAATGAGTATGTTCGCTAGCATTGAGAATGGTACGAGGAATTTTAGTTGACGTATTTGACAGATGATTGCGAGCGGTAGGAATAACATCCACATTATAATCGTTGGATCCCAGCCTAATTCTTTGAAATAATGTTCGATTACTTGGTGTATAGAATCAGCGATAAAGACAACGTATACACAATTACCAGTGTAATAGGTCAGTACTAGCGCTATGTCTACGAACATTCTGCAAAAGAAATTATTGATTGTTAATTATTTTTATAATCTATTGTGCTCATATTTCATGTGATACATATTTCAAGAATAATAATAATAATATCTCTTTATTATATTATACATATACAGTTGTCCTAACTTTCTATCATGACTGCTTTCATAATACATTCTTGAAGTAAAGTTGATTTTTAAGCTCGTATTCTCACTTCACTTTTAAAAGTGATTTTTGTCAAAATTACTTTTGACGGTTACTTAAAATTATTTAAAATGGATTTGGGTTATAGTTCTGTATTAATATTTATTTATAATCGACGTTTCAACGAATTTAACGTTCGTCTTTATCAGGAAAATTGATACAAATGACATTTGCTGTCTAGAGATGGCCGTTTTGATCGTGAAATTGAAAGGAGAGTAAATGCTGGTTGTAAGGTTTTGGGTGTTTTGGGAACTTTTGCTAGGAATGTAAATGTTTCCAAAGAAGCCACCCCGTTTGAGTATATACAATGCAGTTCCAGGTGCCTATGTTGATGTATCGGATAGTGAATGTTGGGTTTGGTTGCAAAAGCATAAACAAAAAAATGACTGCTGTGGAAATGAGATTTTTACGTGGGGTATATGGTGTAAATAGGAGAGATCGGGTACGAAATAGATTAGTGTATGATGAGTGTGAAATTGAAAAAAATGTTGTAGCAAAAGTTGCCGTGTTAGTCAGTTAAGATGGTTCGGACATGTTGAGCGAATGTCTAATGAACGTTTGGTTAAAAAGATTTATTTGAATGATTTTGATGGTATACGTTTGCGTGGACGTCCGATGAGTAGTTGGAGTGCTATGATTGAGAGGGTGGCTTGCGTGAGCGAAAGTTTAGATCATACAATTTATAAATTTTTAATTAATGGAAACCAAATTTTATTTAAATCAGTGATTATAAATAAATATTTTACAGAACTATAACCTAAAGTCGTTTTATTTTAATATAACGAGTTCTAAAAGATTTTTTTTTACTATGTTAATTTTAATCAGTTTATTTGAATTTTATAATATTAGATATAAAAAAATATATCGAAAATAAAATACTATTCGTATTTGATAAGAGGGAAAAAAATGTAACAATTTATTTTTAAGCAAAAAATAAAAGCACTTTTTCATAAACAAAAGAGGTGAGAATACGGGCGCTCATTGATTTGAAATTTTACTGTGACATAATATTATTGCTGTTAAAATAATGTTTTCTTTTCTGTCTTTTATTTTTCTATAGTTTAAAGTAGACTTTACTAAAAAAAAATATTATGAAATCGGTTATTAAATTATTCTAATTACACTGAAAAAATATTAATAAATTAACATACGTAATGAGAATGTGTACCAATTTTTTTTATGTTAAATGTATGTGTTATTTTAAATAATTGTTTCTAACAATTTTTAGACGCTCAATAATGGTTTTAGGAGACAAAATCAACACTCCATAAACTAGAATTTGCATAAGTTTTTTATTTCTTTAATGTTTAGCAAAAAGGGCTTAAGTAATTTAACCAGTTTTATAGAAATGACAGTTAAAGTTCATCAATTTGTATTAAAAAGAATTTAATTTAAATTAAGTTTTTAATATGCAATTTTCATACTATTACATAAAAAACTGACTTAACTTCTTTTTAGTTTAGAATCGTGTCAAAAATGGTTTTTACTTAAGTCTTTTTGCGAAACATTAAAGATCTATATCTCAAAAAATTTGCAAATAATTAAAATTAATTGTATTAAAAAGAAAACTAAGATATTTCAAAATAAAGCAATTGGTGTACATTCCCATTAGCAATAAATAAATTCATAGTATAAATATCGATTAGAAAAATACTAAAAATAAATAAATAATTAAAATTAGGACTTCTGCAATTGTTAAGAAGTGTAAATGAAGAAATTAGTATATAACAAAGGCTCACCTAAAAAATTGGTTAAAATCATTAACGATCCACAGGCCGAAATTAGTATTCCATGCATGAAAATTGTGTTAATTGCATTATCAGCTAATTATTCGATTAGCTTCAAGTGCCGAAATTAGTAAGCTAAAAATCTAAGCGAAAATTTGCGCACGATTCAACTAATTATCTAATACGTTTTTGTCATTAAATATTAATCAATCTATATGTTGTTTTAAACTTATTTAAATTAAGTAAAATTAAAAGTCGCAAAGCGTGATGTTTTAACTCTTTAGAAGCCAAACTTTTATTATAAAAATTTAGATTATTTTTCTATTTGAAAAGTATATAAAAGACATATTTTTAAATAATTTTTGGTGCATCATTGGCACTGTAGCAAATATAATTAAATTTGTTTTATAAAAAATAAAAAATAAACACATTTTTAACATTTTTTTTTAAAATAAATTAAGTAAAAACAGCATTATTTATTTATAAAAATTAATAGATAAGTTTTCAAAAATAAGTATTTAAATTATTGTAATATTACTTAACTTAAAAAACTTATATATAGTGTTCTTCAGCTAAGATTTGCGCAATAATATTCTGTTAACATGCAGTTCAGAAATGTTTCAATTCGTTTTATATTCAATTCAAGCGATACATTAAAAGCGTAACGATACGAAACACTGTATACCAATGTTAACGAAGTAGGTTAGCAATTCAGAATTATTTCCTGCACAGGGTTAGGACGTACGTAATATTATAAAACAGTTCTGTAGCAAATGGCACTTCTACATTTACATATGTCGTTTAGTATTACCCATTTGATATTATGTAATCACAATTTTAGCTGAAAAATACTTATATTTTTTTTAGCAAAATAAAATAAAAAATATCTTATACTTAATAATAAAATACGAATAGACACAATGTTTATTTTTGCCACTAATATAGCTTTTATATTGATTGCCTAATATAAAGATTACACAGTTCATAAACCTAAAAATTAAATGACTTAGAATGTCAATATATTGCTTAATTTTGCACTTGCAATATTTGTTTACATATATATATTTTGCAAAATTTCTCCTTGTCCTACTGTAAAAACAAATCAATGTCAGGATCGACGACTTAATAAAATAGAAATGAGATTATTATCTTATCATTGCAAAATCATTTCTTTTAAAAATTATTCATTTATTTAAAAAAGAAAACATTCTTCTATTACAAAATATGTTATAGTAGGTGAAGAACATTATGAGATTATTCTGTTCATATCTATATAAAACGTCAGAATCACGCCATATTTTTATAAAAATAATTCAATTTTTTTGTTTTCAGTTTCAATGTCTTTTGTTGACTTCACAGAATAAGAAACTTGTTTCTGTTTTTTTAGACAATTTTTTATTATGAGAATAATTCAAATTAATTTTTTTGTCTGTAAATGATATAAAAATTTATTTATTGGCGAATAAACGGAACTGATTAAAAATATTAACATTGAAACAACAATATAGAATTTACAGATGAATACACAAAACATTACGACCCTGACATCATTGGAACAAAGTAAAGTTGACTGTTGACTAAAGGATGTTACATTAAAGGTCAAATATAAACAATTTGATTGACAAAAACCTTCCGGTTACCAAAAACAAAAAGTAAAGAATTTTTCTTGGAACATAACAATTTGTCAATGTAACTCTTGTGTATTTATTTCTACGAATTTCAAATTTATTAATGACCGAAAATAGCATTCAATCAGCTTACATTCTGATCTTTAAGGTGTGTCTTTAAACAATGCTATAGTTATAAATATTTATTACAAAGTTTATTTACATCGTATTAAACTTGTAATATGTAAACAACAGATGTCTGAATATAATTGTAACAAATAAGTAATGCAATGATTAATGCTCATGGAAAATAATCGTAAAATAAATAATAGTAGATTATAGTATAAATATTTTGAAAGTTTTGTATGATATTATTTACTATTTGATTTGGAAACACAGTGGCCCGTATTCTCACCTCACATTTACGTGAAAAAGTGCTTTTAACATTAATTTCAAAATAACTTTTTGCTTCTATTTGGCATCAAATGTAAATAGTTTTTTAATTTTTGATTATTTTATCATATTTGGTATTATACAATTTAAATTAAACTATTATTAAGTGCTTATTAATTAATTTTAAGTAAACGTCAAAAGTGCTTTTGACAAAAATTACTTTTATAAATGAGGTGAGAATACGGGCCAGTGTTTTCTAAAAAAAATTAAATGCTCGCTTTAGTTCATTTGTTTATGACAGTTACGTTGTTTTAAAACCGAGCTTGTGATACCAACTTGTGATACCATTCAGATACTATACGCCAGGGGTGGCCAACTTTTGTGTATATAGGATTTACTTTTTATCTTAAAAATGTATCGCGATAGACTTGTTGTTATAAACGTAGTATAAGTGGGGAAGAGAAGGTGTGAAATATATACTATGTTTATACACTGTGTTTCAGTACAAGATGCACTCCCGTGAACTATGGATAGATAAGCAAAATATATGTTCAAAATTATTTTTTATTTTTTAAATCACATATTAAGCGATCGACTTGTTGGCCACCCCTGTTATACGCGACCACTATATTGGTCGGTGTCAATTTTTTTTGGTTAGTATTTTAATTTAATATCCGAAAGTATACCATATAACACAAGGCTGGTGTAAAATGAATTTAAATAAAACAAATTGAAATTTAAAATAATATTACTGCAAAAATTATTTAATTTTATTTATTTTTTTGAAATTTAACACCAAATACGAACCACATAAGTGGTAAAAGTTTACGCCTTAATTATGTTTTTCTTCTGCGATTGGTCAAAAGATGTGAGTGGTAAATATTACAATAATTATTATTATTTAATTAAAAGTAGAAAATTGTTATTAAACAAAAGTATATGACTATAAGATGTGTTGTTGCTGAGGTAGTAAACAAAATGATATTTCAAGGCTAGCTTCTTCTTCAAGAAAATGAAAAGTAGACATTTTGAAGGTAACAAAAGATACGCATACCTTTCTCAGACATATTTAATCTCATCGCTTCCGTATCTATATGTACGTTGTATATTGTTTAAAATAATGTTGTTCAAATAATAATACTGTTATGTGAATAATAACAAAAGAATGACATAATAACATTAAATAGACCGACCAGAAAAATTAACCTAGATTCCAGTAAATCGAATAAAAATGCGAATTTTTCTTTCAAGGATACAATGTGCACTTTCAATTTGGTATTAAATTTATAATGAGTGCAACAAATATGCAAATATATCTATAATAAAATTTAAAATAAATGCAATTTTCGTTTAATTATGCAAAAAAAAAATATCTAACTATAATTGTCTGTAATTTAAAATGTCACTTTCGATTTCAAATAAATTTCGCTTTTTACATCTCTGATGCAATACGCTCCAAAACATGTAAGCTATGTAACTATATAATCAATTCTATGTGTGGAAAAGCAGTAAAAGGATATGAAATTTAAGTGATGTCCTTGAGTTGTTTAAATTATTTTGTTAGATACAATACAATACAAGGTATACCAATAAAGTTTTCCGGATAATTGAATCTTAAATCTCGAAATAAACGTATCTCTCTAAAACAAAGTTTTGACGATGCAAATAAAAAACTAAATCTAATTCATACATTTTCGTTAAAAATAACGGTTTGTTAAAATGAATATTCTTGGATCTCGTAAGAAATTTCGTTGCAATATACATAGAAAAATTTCTTATAGAATCCAAGACTTTTCGTTATTTTTTAAAAAAATATTTATGTATACAGGGAGACTAATAAAATATTTTTTGTAAATAATTGATTAAGTCACAATAGTTATAAAGGAATGTAATTAATTTTTTTTTTTAATATTAAAATAAAACGACTTAAGTTACAGTTCTGTATTAATATTTATTAATACATCTTCATTAGAAAAAGAAGATAAAAATGACATTTGCAGTAAAAAAAAACATAGAAACAAGTTACTAGGTAAGAAAATAAGTAAGTAGATCAATCAAAATGAAGGCACTGATAAAATTTAACTTTTAATTAAAAAATTATAAATTTAATGATCTCGTTACTTATTTTGTTATCACGTAACTTGTTCCTATGTTCTTTTAATTTACTCTAAATGTCATTTGCATCATTTTTCCTGATGAAGACGTACGTTGAATTCATCGTAATGTCGATTACCAATAAATATTAATACAGAACTATAACCCAAAGTCGTTTTATTTTACTATAATGAGTTCTGAAAGATTTTTTACAATATTAAAAAAATATGTAGGTTTATATTTATAGTAATATGTATATAGTAGTTATATGGTAGTAATAGTTATATGTTATCGAAATTAACCAAATTTTCAAGGTGTATTAATGAAATAAATGTATGTCTGGAAGAATAATAAAAAAATAATCAACTGAGTATATATATATAATTGACAATATTAAACGTTTCCATACAGATAGAAGTGTGTTCAACTGACAAAGCAATAGTTCGTAAGAGTACCACAGAAATAAAATAATATCTATCGCATCTAGTGTGACTCATACATATTTGATCTACATAATTGAGATGTAAATAAATATTTAAATACCGGAATTATAGAAAACGTTAAATAATATTTTCTAAGAAATATAGATTTTTTTTTATTCTTGATTTATTATCTTAATTTATATGTAAATTTTTATGCGCGTGAACGTCCCTGACTGAAGCACATTATTTGTATTACACACATCTAAATATAAAAGGATGTATCCAGGGCCGTATTCATCACGTTTGATTAACAATGGGTAAATGCAATGTCATTAATACCGGGGACCCATATCCGGAAATACCAATAAATAACCTACTCAAGATGGTAGAAGGATCATACTTCAATAGCAACATTTTTTTCTTGCATGTATAATAAATTTTAATTGAATACTTGTCATAATGTTACAGACTGATTGCTCAATACTATAATTTATATAAATAAAAAAAAGTTTATATATATATATATATATATATATATATATATATCCACTATTTTGTATTAATTTGTTCATATAAATAATTATAACGTTTATTAATATAAGTATCCATAATACACCAGTGTAGATTTATGAAGTAAGAGTTCTGTGTTGTCTGTGAATTTGACAAGATCTTCAATTCATCTTCATATTATTTTAAATAAATTTCAAGTTACTTATCTTATATATATATATATATATTATTCCAAAAACTGTCTACAAACATCAATAAATTTATCTACATTTATTTATATCTATTTAACAACAATTTTTATATTTTATACTCTGTACGCAAACATGACTGAGTTTTTTAACCAACAACAACAAATTACCACGTGTTTCTCATCATTATATTGTAGCATTTAGAACGTTGGCCTGATATAATATAAATATAATATTACAACACCTTTATTTTCGACTCCTACTTCATAATTATAACGTATTTTGAAGAATATTATAGTCGATTTAACATGGTAAAAAATCTTTTAGAACCCATTTTATTAAAATAAAAACGCTTTAGGTTGAAATTATATTTAATTTTTTATTAAATATATATTATTACTTATGTCATTTGTATATATATATATATATATATATATATATATATATATATATATATATATATACATATATCTTTTTGTGATGATGTACGTTAGTATATTGAAACATCGAATTTTAATGTAAAATTAAATAGAACTTTAATCTATCTATTATGTATCTCAATTATATTAATTTAATTTTGGTGTTTGTGGGTAAAATTTGTGAAATTGTAAAAATATTAATAAGCTACATGAATAATTGAAATAAAAAGTTATTTGTTTTCAGTAATTTTAAAAATTACATATTTTAAAAAAACAACAATTCTCTAATACTATAAAGTTTATAAAATAATACAATATACTAGCGTAATTTTGTGATAAATGGGGCAGTCGAAATAAAACTTTAAATTTTAATATGGTTCTCTAATTATGCTCGTGAATATATCATTAAAAACAAAAATAAAAAAATACAATTACATGTAATATCGAAAGAAACAACATTATAAGATATATAAATAAACAAAAACTACTTTTGTTATGTATTATAAAAATTCTGTAGCGCGTATAACATTATATATATATATATATATATATATATATATATATATATATATATATATATAACATTATAATATATGTTACATGAACAAACTAAGCTTATATACGGTATCTAGATATATCGCTGGACGTATGACGAAAT
Organism: Clivina fossor; assembly: GCA_963966155.1. Lineage (NCBI taxonomy): Eukaryota > Metazoa > Arthropoda > Insecta > Coleoptera > Carabidae > Clivina > Clivina fossor. Next base: position 16,641,343 of record OZ014563.1, on the reverse strand, counting down.
AAGACTACTTTCATTTTTGTTTTGATTTTTCAGCCAGTATTTCCTCCGGAAACTATGACATATTTACTTATTTCATACAAATCAAAACATCTAACATGTGTTAGCACATTTGTAATTAGTGTCTCTTTTCATATACACGGAAGTTATCCTATGTCATATACATATAAGCCCTAACAACACATTCTAACAAAATAAAAATTATTAACAATCTTCAAATGAAGTTAAATAAATTCTGCATACAAAAATAAATACAATGAAAGAATATTATAGTTGAAAATTTTTAGTTACGTTACTTAAAAATTTTATAAAACTTGAAGAGAAATTTACATATTTATAAATTTATAAAGAAAACAAAATAACATCAATCAGTATGAAGGCATTGATTTAAATAAAACCTAGCCTTCTTTAATTACAAAATTATAAATTTTATGATCTAGTTACTTATTTTGTTACCTAGTAACTTGTTTCTATTTGTTGTATTTTTTATTTACTGTAATCATCTTTCCTGATAAAGATGTACTTTGAGTACGTCAAAACGTCGATTATTAATAAATATTAATACAGAACTACAACCTAAAGCTGTTTGGTAAAAGAATATATGTGAATGATTTCAAAGGTAGAGTTTGTGCCATACCCTTTTGGATATATGGTATGATTGTGTATGTATATATGGATGTGTGTATAAATTTAGGAAGCTAAATTTTATATACGTTTAGTATATCGAAACGTCGAATTAAATAGAACTTCAAACCTAAAGCTTTTTATTTTATTATAATGAGTTCTAAAAAAGTTTTTTCCTTCTAAAAATTTATTTACATGTGCAGAGCATAAATGATTATTTTTTCCAAATTTGAACACAGTATTACATAGATTATTATATTGTGTTATATTGCTAATATAGAAAATTATACTTTAAAAAATAGTAGGTCAAAAATGATTCAATTTTTCGGTGACGAAATAGCGCGAGAAAAAAAATATTGATGAAAAATGAAAAGTCTGTTCAATCGAATCGCAAACGATTTGAAATTGTTGAAAGTATAACATTAGAGCATTTACACTAAATTAGTTTAGTAACATACTTTTCAAAATCAGGCTATGATTATATGGTTATTATTCTTTGGATTAATTTATTGGCTTATTAAGAGAAAATCTTACAATAAATCATATTTACTATATTTTATTTAAATATACTATTATATACTTTATGTATCAACAAGATTTAAAAAAAAATTGGCTCATATTTCCACCTCATTTGTTTTTAGCATTGTTTATATTTTAAAATGTCAAATATAATAAAAAGTATTTAATTTATAAAATTAGTTTATATTTGATACATGATAAAAGCAAAAATTGTTATTGAAATATTGACTGTTTTTAACTAAAAGTGCTCTAAAAGGGGCTATGAATATGGTTCAATGTTTTAAAAACAGTTGATAACAGTTGTGTAGTTAATCATTAGTTAAGTATATAACATTTTCATGGAACTGATTATACTTGATAGTAATATATTACGCAAGTGGTAAAAAATATACAAAATAATTCAGTTATTTATCTGTTCAGTAAAAAATTAAATGTAAACAAAATATTTCAAAATATTTATCATATAGTTTATCAGTTACCTTTGCTAATGAAAATTTAATGTTTACAATTATTAATAAAACGTTAAAAATATTATGTAAAAAAATAAAAATTGTATATTTTTATTTTAAAGAATATAACAAAATATGTTATGAATTTTTTATTTTTAATATTGCATAATCATTGTTTTTTTTTGACTCAATAAATTTCAACTTATTTCAATCTATAATACAATACTAATACAAATGATGATGTATATAGAGTACGTTGTAACGTCGATTATTAATAAAAATTAATACAGAACTAGAACCTAAAGTCGTTGAAAGATTTCTGAAAGATTTTTTATTATATTATGTAAAAAATAACACTAAATAAATCAATTAAAAATTACCTTATGTATTGAAAAAAAACTTCATATAGTCGCGACAAAATAAAAAGATAGGTACGTCATAATCACGTGATAAAACTTAACAACATAAAACTCACTAATGAACAAAATTAATTTTATTCTATTCTACATATAATGAAACAAATCTTTTTGAAACTATTTACGTATGTTATTTTAATCAAATGAAAATGTAATATATACAAATATATCGTATATTATTGGATTTTTTATCGAAATCAACTTATTTATTTTTACGTTTATATTAGTTCATTTGACGTTATATTTTGAATGGGTATTTTTGTAATTTATTATGGCAAAAAAATGGTCTAGACGATGTCAACAGTTAGTTAGGCAATTTAATTTCATATTTTGCACATGAAAAGGAAAATAATGGGCTATTAATGCCCCTGTCTGCTGTAAGCGAGAAGCTCATATAAACATAGTAGTAAGTGACGTTATTTGCCTAGTGACAAAAATTGATGACGTCCCTATTTTTTTATCTTGACGCCACTATACTTTACTTAAATAAATTTTTCTGAAATTGCATATTTATTCTAAAGAAAATAACAAAATACGTTGTATAATTTTTTTGAAAAAATATTACAAAATAATTCGCTAAAATACAACCTATCTTAATCTAAAAATATAATTGATGAAGACTCGTAAATGTATAATAATTTCTATAGTAAATAAAAAATTTATGATGTAAACAAATAGTGATTTGAATTCATTGTAGAAACTTCCGTTGTACAGGTGTGTATGTAAGTTACAGAGCGTAAGTGAAACAACATTGTGTGTGTGTGTGTGTGTGTGTGTGTGTGTGTGTGTGTGTGTGTGTGAATTGTATAAATGTGTGTGCGTGTAAACATGCCTTTAAAAACAAATCGTCAGTCGATGATTCTACTTTCCGTTTAGTGAAGACACGCACTCTGCACACAATTTCATATACTCTACAATATACACACGCTTTATTTCATGCCACATTTATAAAAATATTCTTTAATCAATTAAACTGTAATGTTCTACTTAAAATTATAATATTGAAATCTTGACTGTTTTTAACTAAAACTGCTCTAAAAGAAATTATGAATGTTTTAAAAACAGTTGATAAATAATTTAGTCGTGTAATTACACTCTAAAAAAAATTATGTAATTTTACCTACAAACCATGAGACACTATGATATAATTATTCAACTGCTGGCCGTTTTGAACGTGAAATTGAAAGGAGAGTAAATGCTGGTTGTAAGGTTTTGGGTGCTTTGGGAACTTTTGCTAGGAATGTAAATGTTTTCAAAGAAGCCCGTTTGAGTATATACAATGCAGTTTTGGTGCCTACGTTAATGTATGGTAGTAAATGTTGGGTTTGGTTGCAAAAGCATAAACGGAAAATGACTGCTGTGGAAATGAGATTTTTACGTGGGGTAGCTGGGTGTAAATAGGAGAGATTGGGTATGAAATGGATTAGTGTATGATGAGTGTGAAATTGAAAAAAATGTTGTAGCAAAAGTTGCCCCGTGTTAAGCGTCAGTTAAGATGGTTCAGACATGTTGAGCGAATTTTTAATGAACGTTTGATTAAAAAGATTTATTTGAATGATTTTGATGGTATACGTTTGCGTGCACGTCCGATGAGTAGTTGGAGTGGTGTATGATTGAGAGTGTTTTGTGTGACCGAAAGTTTCCAAGTAGTACGAATAAAAGAGCATGTATGAGACAGGAATTATGAATGTGAATGAAGCAAAAGTTGCTTGTTTGGATATGAATGTTTAAAGGCGACTGATTTCGGGATGATGTAAAGAGTTTGTGCCACACCCTTTTGGGTACTTGGCGTGATTGTGTATGTATGTGTGTATGTATGTAATTTTAACATAGTTTTTGGTTGTTTTAGTTCATTTGTTTAGTCCTGCTTTTATGATGGTTTACGTTGTCTTAAAACCGATATTAGTTAAAACTAACTTTAAAACCGAGCTCGTTACGTCGGTCATAATATTATATTTAAAAAAACATTTTTGCATAACTCTTAAGTTCTATTGAATCAGTTTATGTCAGTTTAGTAAACAAACTATTTAAAAGGAAAACAAAATTATAGGTTTTGGATCTAACAAAAATGTTAGTAAACAACTAGGCTCGTAGTTAAATAAATTAAAAAAAATAAAAATAAATGAAATGCGTCCTTGACAACAACAACAAAAAATTCAGACTAGTATAACAACCAAAATTGAAAGACAAAAGACTAAAGCAAATGGAATGTTGTCCTATTCAGTGTGTTCCAGCAGACTGAGCTGGGATTTGTGCGCTTTCAAAACTACATAAAAAAAAATACAAATAATCATTTTTGTATTCTATACATTTCGAGCAGTCACTAAATTGTAATATTGTTCGCTAGCTGATCATTAACATTCCTGCATCCTGCATTGTTAAATAAGCAATTTCGTATATTTTAGTTTTTTATAAGTCTTATCTTAAAATAAAACGGCTTTAGCTTTAAGCTCTGTATTAATATTTATTAATAATCGACATTTCGACGAACTCAACATCCGTCTTCATCAAGAAAAATGCTACAAATAACAATTACATTTTGTAATTTTAAAAAAAATTACTAATTTATCATATTATATATGTTTTTTCTATTGAAAATGTAAGTAAATTTATATAATTTATATTTTGTATTCATATTACCTAAAAAAAATTCTATGGCGCTTGTAAATTTACATGCTAGACTGATATAAATTTGTTGCCCCAGGTTTTTATGTAAAATTGTTAATTTTATTTTACAGAATCGCTAATTAAATTTAGATTAAATCTTTAAATATATAATAAAACTTTGAATAAATTTCAATATCGTAAAATATTTAGCTTAATTTCTTTTAAATTTAAATGACATGCAGATTCAGAATTGCTCTATTTAAATTTATTTAAGTCGCCAAGTTAAGTTAAGTTAAATTAAGCAAAAGATCTACTAATTTAAATGTGGTGGAAAAACAAATTTACAATAAAAAAACCTTATTTTGAAATTTATTTTTAATACAATAAATATTAAAATAACTATTGTCATAGTTAAATATATTTCCATGACACCATTACCAAACTTATTGCAACATGTTTCAATAATCTGTTCTGTAAAATTTCAGTTTCCCTTAAAACGAGCGAAGCTCATTTTTGTCCCCCGATATTAAACAGTTTTCGTTTGTCGTTCAATTTTGCGCATGCGCAATGAGCGAATGAATTTTAATGCAAATTTGAATCTACTTACTTTGCAAAGTTGGATAAGAACTGAACTTTTTTAGGCCCGTATTTAAATGCATTGCCTGCTGTTTCAGCAAAACCCATTGATGGTATTTTCGCTCGGAAGCATAACTCGTGCGAACATTTCACCTAAAACAGAACGAAAACAAAAATAAGTACCAAAAATTATATTTAATTGTGCTAAATTATATAGGTGCTGCAGAAAATTTCAAATACGCTTTGTTTGCAGTATAAAATTATATAAAATGTTCTGTAAAATGTTTGGCCCGTATTCTCACCTCACTTTTTCGTGAAATAGTGCTTTTATCATTAATTTCAAAATAACTTTTTGCTTTTGTTTTTGATCAAATATGAATAGTTTTTCTATTTATGATTATTTTTATGATTATTTTTATTATATTTGGCATTATAAAATTTAAATAAACTATTATAAAGTGCTTAATAAATAATTTTAAGTAAATATCAAAAGGACTTTTCACAAAAATCACTTTTATAAATGAGGTGAGAATACGAGCCTTTGTGTGTTTCAAAAGTGTTTAATATATATATATATATATATATATATATATATACATATAGAATCGGATTTGTCGTAACTGGAAAACAATAATTAAAAATACAAATTTTTTAATGAGTTATAAGCAATCTGTTAGAGTTGTTGATAAATAAAACTCAATTGAAATACTACACTGTAAAAAATGTAATATAAATTTATATACTTTTACAAAACCATTAACAGTAAAATAGCAGCATTTTGTAATTTTTATTATTTTTTATTATTTATCTTATTATGATAATTGACATATTATTATATTTTTTTTTTGCAAAAATACATTTATAATTTACATCATTTTTTTACAGTGTACCCAAGCATTCGATATACATTATATCATCATCGGAGAGCTATAATAACATACATGATTTCATATAACATTCTTTTTAAGCCTCAACAGACTGCTTTTAACGCTTAACAAACTGCTTTTAATCTACGAAATTTATATATATATATATATATATATATATATATATATATATATATATATATATATATATAATTGTATGAGTATTTTTCTTATCTATCAAAATATGGCACTTTTACCAGAATGGTAGGTATAATTAAATAATCATAGAGGTTGATACTATAAACACGATTTTTGGGTGCTTTAGTTAATTTTTTCAGTCTTGTTTTTATGACAGATCTGTTGTTTTAAAACCGGTATTAGTTAAAACCAATTTTGTAACCAATCTCGTGATACCAACCATTATGTTTCACTGTGCATATAAATAAATAAAAATCTTGTTTATGTTTTGAAAGATTTTAAGTTTTATTAACAATAAAAAAGAAATTTCTCCAAAAAATAATTTTTATTTCTTTTACAAAGCCGTGTAAACGTAGATTAATTTAATATTTAAATGCTGAAATCGCCATTAATGAACTAATGAAATCATTTGTTAATTTTTAAAATAACCTTGCCGGGATTCGAACCCGGGATCTTCTGCTTTTGCGGCAGCTGTGTTACCAACTACGCCATAAATTTATCCAAAAATATATTTATTATTATTATATTATATATTATTATTTATGCAACTTTATTTAAAAAAATATATTAATAAATCGTTTTATTGACAGCAATAATAATTATGTCGGTAGAATTTTAAAACAAAGCCTTTTGCATTAAAATGTTAATTATAAAATCGGCTGTATTATTTTTTTTCAAATTGTAATATACCATAATATCGAAAACAAGAGTGGTGAATAATCACTAATAAATAAAAATCGAATTTATCGTTGCTGCTATTACTAATGTTACAAATATAATAATTTGTGTTTAAAAAATTAAATAATAACAAATGACTTTCTTTATTTTGACGTTCATTCACCTGTTATGAAAGTTAAATGAATTTTATGTACGATATATAATTTGAATCTAAATATAAACTCTTTAAATAAGTAAATTTTTATTCTCTTTTAAGAAAAACAATATTTTTTTTACAAAATACTTATCGTACATGCATAAATTATAAAATAACGTTAAATATAAACACGTTATATAATAGATTAAAAACCAAATATTTTCAATTTTATTTATTCTTATAAGTAAAAATTCATTTGTGATTGGCAAAAAATGTATCCTGAGAATATACGGCAATATTCTATTTGCTAATTTAAAAATTATATCAGGATTAAAAATATTTTCAGTTTAAAAAATACTGGGCTTTATTGTACAATCTTATGTTACCGTATCACTTCTGTCATATATGCATTTTTTTATTTTGTGGAGAATGTTGCAGTTGTTTTATCTAATTTATATCATTTGCATTCATCTAATGTAATTAGATATTTTGTAAGATCACATTCTGCTTTTCAACTCTATTGTCACGTCGCTTTTGTTATCAAAATTCGTTTAGTTCTTGAAAGTTGTGTTACCTTATCAGTAATAAATACGAGCCACTCATTAAAATTGCTGAAATGGCTTTAGTTAGTTTGAGAGAGGAAGAACAGACTGATCTCAGCCATGTTACTGTACAAACGGTAGTTAGATACCTCATATAATAAATATTATTAAACACTTAACGTTTATTTCTGCCGAATTATTAAGACCCGAACCCCAGCCAACCTCCGCTAATATTCATTATATAGTATAAGATTGTGGAGTTACACAACATTTGTGTGAGGTGCAGTTACACAACAAATGCGCAACTGTAATTTGTTATTATTATTTTTTATTAAATTGTTTATTTCCATTAGTAAAACACAAGTTCAAAAACGCGTTTACTTTTGAGTTACATAAAAGTAAAAACACTGGATTAGTGTTTGGAGGGCTTGATTGTGAAAATCTTTGACTCAACGGCACAGAAGATATAGAAATATGATTGACAGTATAAAATGTACGAGTATTTCTGCTGTAAATCTCTGTAAGTACTGTACACCATTCAAGTCGTAGTATCTTTTAATTTAGGTCAATGAACACATGCGCAGTATGTGTATACGCAGATTGCAGAAGAGTGTATGGTAGAAATTTGTGTCAATCTTTGCTGTTTATGCAGTCTCGTCTGAGAGATATACATATACGTCTTAAATTGTGCTGCACATATACACAGAATAAGAAAAGAGAAAAATAACAGAAAATAAAGCCAAGGTATACGGTGTTGATTTGGTTTAATTTGTAGCGTGTGATACTGGGTTTTGGCTGCAGGCACTGTTGTCAGTAGTGGTAACAGCAGGAAAATTATGCAACATAGAATAGCGCGGGCAAGTCATAGTGAAAAGTTATTATACGATTGCCTCACACGTGACTTTTGTGATTTCGTTCATCGATTCTTCAACCAATTTTACTTTTGATTGTAATTTTAATTTAGTTAAATAATATTTTATTTCTTCTTTTTCATACTTAGAAAATTAGTCTATAACTTATTATAATTTTCGATCGTATTTCTGTGAAATATTAAAATAATATTAGTAAAATTTTTTTGTTTAATTTTATTTCAAAATTTGACGTTTCAATATACTGATCATATATCTTCAGCAAGATAAAATATTATACAAATAACATAAAGAAGCAATAGAAATTTAAAACAAGTAACTTTAATCACTGTTTTAAATAAAATCTATTTACTTTACTAAATTTAGTTACTTGTATTTTTGTTACCTAATAACTTGTTTCTACGTTTTGTTTTGTTTATTATTTGCCAATTTTTTTTCTGGTGAAGTTACATGTTTAATATATCTTCAAATTAAAGATTTTTTTATTTTAATATAATAAGTTCTGAAAGTTTTCTTATTATGTTAAAAAAAAAAATAGTGATTATTCAACGAGTATAAATTAGTATAAAATTTATGACACAAACAAATGAGTAAATAATTTTTACACGCGAATAAAATACTTTGCTTTTTATACGACAATACAATTTTTGGTCTGACATGAAAAATATATTTAAAATAATTTTAATATTTTTTTGTACGATATCCTACACTGAAAAAATCCATGTAATATTACATAAACCGTTTATGGAAAAAAATACATAGATCGTTTTTGTAAATCTATTTTTTTTTTCTATTAAAAGAAAATGGCTTTAGGTTGTAGTTTTGTTTTTATGTTTATTATGTTATTTTCTAATATTTTCCATTTTTAATGAAAATAATATGAAAAATTATGTGCATTCATTGATGTAGTAAATTGTTGTTTGTAATCCTAGATAAAAACTAATTTTTACTTTCAATTGTCTATTATAATTGATTTGTTTCTGTTTTGTTTGTGTTTATTATTGTGTAAAAAATTGCGGCAAGTTATTTTGCAAAAACAAAACAATCGAAATAGATTTTTACTAGAGATATGCTTGAACAAAACACTTCATTTTGTCATGCTTCGTTAAAAAGAAACAAAATAAATTCGCATTTTTATCTACAAGCTAAAAGTAAATATAATTAATTAATTCATAGAAAATATTTTTTTAAATATATGTTTATTTTTTGTATATTACCATTACTTTGAGTTTTGTCGATTTTAAATAAATATTAAAACTGAACTTTAACCTGAAGCAGTTTTATTTTAATATAATGAGTTCTGGAAGATTTTGTACTATTATGTTCTGTTTATTTATTGTATACTTATATCAGCTATATAATTTTTCCTGATGATGATGATAACCGTAGTGTACGTCGAAACGTCGATTTGTATTTAAAATTTATACAGAACTAAATCCTATTTTTATTTTAATATAATGAGTTCTGAAAGATTTTTTACTATATTATTATATTAATTTTTTTAAATATTTTAAATTAAAAATATACATAGATACAGAAAGAAAATTTGTATACTTATAAACAAGATTAATTTTGCGTCGACTTGAAAAATTAACATTATTATATTAATAAGTAAAATACATGAAAAATAAAACGATAGTTAGATGTGTTACATTTTATATAATTGGAAATATCAAATATTTATTTAGTTTTTAATATTGTAAAATCAAGTAATCGGATTCTTAATTACAATTAAATTGCGTGCTATAGTTCCGATGAAAGTTCAAGCACACTTTAATTTATATTGTAATTAATTCGAAACAATGTTATCAGTGAATTGTTTCTAAAATCATATATGTCTGATAAAATTCCTAAATAAAAAAAAATATTTCAAGTTTACGTAGGATGATTGTAAATAAAGCTAAATAAACAAATATATATATATATATATATATATATATATATATATATATATATATATATATATATATATATATATATGTCGGAGCGGCTGAATAATCATTCATAGTTTGTTTATTAAAACAAAACTAAACGACTTCTCGTAACGATAACTTAATCGTTGGGTGTGAGATGAAATGACAAGCCTTATCGTTGCTTGGATGGAACCGGGGAATACGTGCGGAGAATGCAATATACAAAATATGAAAAGAAAAGAATGGGGAGATTAGAATGGTATTTGAAGGTGAACGCACGTGATTCCACTGGAATCATCACATTTCACCTCTTTTGGTTAATTTGTTAATTCTTACACTTTATGAGATAACGAGAATGTTTTTACGCTATCTACGACTTATATAATATTGCACATAATTAACGTGCAACTTTATATTTTGTGCTTGAAATGATTTTGTTGATAATTGGAATCAAATATTGTTCACTGAAAAGATACAGGAATCAAACTAAATAGAATTCAAACTAATTCATTTCAAGTAAACCATTTGATGACGGGGCTTTATTATATTTTGGGCAAGATTCTCTTATAAGGCGTACAAAGTTAGTGATAATACTTGAGTCTACTTCAAATGCATAAAAATGCATTTTAGATTTGTGCTCTTTGCTAATTTTATTAAACCTGAATTTGTTTTAATTAGGACTGGAACCGTTATTTTAGTGAATATTTTACTAATCAAAAAATTATTCTTAATGGTGAACTGGTATGATTGAAAGTGTGTTGCGTGAGCGAAAGTTTCCAAGTAGTAGGAATAGAAGAGCATGTATGAGACAGGTTAGATGAATGTGGATGTAATTAAAGTTGCTTGTCTGGATAGGGATGTTTGGCGGAAACTGATTTCTAAAAAGAGTTTATGCCACACCCTTTTGGCAATATATCATACATACATACATACAGAATACGCCATGTACCCAAAAGGGTGTGGCACAAACTCTTTTCATAATTCCGAAATCAGTCGCCTCCAAACATTCCTATCCAAACAAGCAACTTTCGCTTCATCCACATTCATAATTCCTCTCATACATGCTCTTTTATTCCTACTACTTGAAAACTTTCGCTCACGCAAACCACCCTCTCAACCATACCATCTCCAACTACTCATCGGACGTCCACGCAAACGTATCATTCAAATAAATCTTTTTAACCTGACGTTCATTAGACATTCGCTCAATATATCAATATATCAAAATATCAATATATCAATATATCAAAAAATCATATATACAATTTAAGTTCCGAATCTAAGATCTGGCTCTCGGATTCGAATCTTAGATCCGGATATCGAATCCGGATTTCATATTTGGATATCGGATCTCAAATTATCCGAGATTCGGATATTTGGATACTCGATTCTTTTTGAATCCGAATACTCGGATTCAATTTTTTCAAAATATTAACAGCATTATATATATGAAGTTTTAAGTCAATCTAATACATAACAGTAACTCAAATTTGACCCTAACAAACTTACTAACCTAACCTAACTTAACCTAACAAGTAAAGTTAAATAAGTCTGTGTAAAAACTTGAGTAGAATTGTTTTCGAAGTGTATAAGTATATATATATAATAAAAGAAAAAAAAAACTGATGTTTAAATGTGAACTTTCACTTACCAGTATATGAACACAATGCGTACAGATAAAGCCAACAACTAATGTACCAATTGCTCCCACCAGTAGACCGCCATTTCTAAATGCCATGGGCATTGCTAATATACCACTGCCCAATGAACTTTTCAACAGATGGACCAACGAACCCATATCACTGCAAAACAAAAAACAGTACAAATCGCTTAAAATTCACTCGTTAAACATGACAAATTTAAATCGTAAATTAATATCAGATCAACCAGAAATATCTATACACTTACACATGGATTGTTTTGGTATGTAGATTAAAAAAGGATGAATATATAGTGTTTGTTTACATTTTATAACCTGACACCAAGTTTTGTCTTTTCCGTAAGGGCACATGGGGCACGAGCCCAGGGCCCTTACAGGGGCCCCAAAGTTCCAATATTTTTGTTTACACTGAAAAAGAGGTGCTCAATTTTTAGTGTATTTTACTGAGAATTGCCGTTAAAATTTCTAAATTTGAATGTAAATCGGAAACCCAATGAGATCTTTAAATATTTTTTAAACAGTGAACAAAATTTTACTAAATTTAAAAACCATTATTAACGTAAGTTCAATTCCAAACAGTAATCACTTTACTTATATTCGATTTGTGTAAAACTAACCATAATAATCAATAAAATCACTAAATAAAGTACATATACTAATGTTTTCATTCAAATTTTTTTTGATTTTTTAAAAGGGCCCCGAACTCTGTGTCCAAAGGCCCCTGCATGGCCTAAGATGGCCCTGTTGGCAATTAACTCGCCAGCTAACACAGAGGCATTGAAGAAAATGTAAACACAAATGCGTTTATAAACTAAAATTTTCACTCTTATTAATATAATATTGTGTTATGTATCTATATTATGGTTGATCTGATAAATTAATTCATTTTGATAATTGAATTAAATTTTAAATATACAAAGGGATTAACACTCTTTTATTATAATATAATTGTTCAAATCAAATTATCCGATTTCAGAATAAATTAATTCAATAGAATTTAAATCAATTTAAAGCCGTTTTATCTTAACAATTTTCTGTTTTGTTACTAATATTGTTGTAATTTTCAAATAAATATCTTGTAGTCCATACAATTTAAAGTTAAATTTAATAATGCCTAAAATAGCGCTACAAATAGTAATCGGTTATTTAAAAAAAGAATGAATTTAAAATAAAATACTTACGAATTTGGATGTTCAACTTGTCGATGGTCAAAAGGATTGTAGTCCTTTTCTGTAATGGTAGCATTACTACCCATTTTGCCAACCTCATTGTCTGCTAATTTTGCGCTGTAAATAAAGAAAACAATTTGTAAAAAAAAAACACTAGAATTACTATAATTATTTTGATTACTATAATAGTAAAATTTTAGACTATGTAATTAACACACTGACTACAATTATATAAAATACAACTTTGATTAATCTAAACAAAGTTTTTCCTCTTTCGGTGAACTGAATGTACATATTTTTCATCAGGAAAAAAAAGAACGTACGTTGAGTTCGTCGAAACGTCTATTATTAATAAATATTAATATAAAGCATAGTAAAAAATAGTAAAAAATCTTTCAGAACTCAATGTATTAAAATAAAACTGCTTTAGGTTAAAGTTCTGTATAAATATGTATTTAAAATCGATGTTTTGACGAAACTCAAAGTCCGGCTTCATCAGGATAAATAATATAAATGCTTAAATTAAAGCAATAGAAATTTATAAAGAAAAAAATAACATCAAACTAATGTGAAGGCACTGAGTTAAATAACATTTAACTTTCATTAATTATATATCTATAAATTGTATGATCTAGTTACTTATTTGTTAGCTAGTAACTTGTTTTTATGTTCTGTTATTTACTATAATGTCATTTATATCATTTAGCCTGATGAAGACAGATCTAAAGCAGTTTTATTCTAAAGCCATTTTATTTTAATATAATGAGTATTATAAGTTAATTGTAAATAAAATTTCGTAATCTTCAGCTGCAACTAGGCGAAATATATCGTTTCCTGTGTCAATCTGTTAAAACAATTTAATATATATATATAGTGTGTAAAGTGATGAGGTTTCCTATAGGGAAAAAAAATTAATATGAGCTTTAGGAAAAAACTTAGGCCCGTATTCTCACCTCACTTTTTTGTGAAAAAGTGCTTTTATCATTAATTTTAAAATAATTTTTTGCTTCTGTTTATCATCAAATATAAATAATTTTTCTATATTTGATCATTTTTATTATATTTAGTATTATAAAATTTAAATAAACTATTTTAAAATGCTTAATAAATGATTTTAAGTGAACGTCAAAAGCACTTTTTTATATGAAGTGAGAATACGGGCCTTATTCTTTATAAAAAAAATGTGCTTGTATCGAAACCCCTTACAGTCAAAGAAAAATTCAGTAATCACTTAAGATAAGATCAGAAACTTGATATTATGTCGAATTGTTGATTTTAAATATGACTAAGTCCGAATGTTACCGCAGTATCATGTGAAAAATGTTAAAAATATTTGTCATACAAGAGACTTACTTTTTAATTATTATTATTATTATTATTAATTTGTCAAAATATAAAAAAAAAAAAATATATATATTTATATTTTTTTTTCATGGGTAACTCGATACTGATGTAACATTCGGACTTAAATTAGTCATATTTAAAATAAACAACTCGACATAATATAAAGTTTTTGATCCTATCTTTTGTGGTTACTGGATTTTTCTTTGACTATAAGGGATTTCGATACAATCAAATTTTTTTATAAAAAATAAGTTTTTTCCTAAAACTCATATTATTTTTTTTTCCCTATAGGAAACCTCATCACTTTACACACTGTATATATTTTGATAGATGTAAAATACAAAATTTTATTTGAAATGTTGAAGAAACGTGTAAAGAGTTTATAAAAAAATAATGAGTCAAAACTATACTATTTAGAATAATATCTTTTGCGTAATGATAACATATTTCTTAGTTATATTAATTGTTTATTTAATATTTAATCTTCAGCTGCAACTAGGCGAAATATCTCGCCTCTTTGTGTCAATGTGTTAAAACAATTGAGAATTAGTAATCAATGTTTTGATAAAATTGCATTAATAAAATATGTAAAAACACACGTAATTTTTTCACGATATGGTATAGATGGATCTCAATGGAACAGTGACAAATATGTAGCCTCAAAATTCAGTTTTCACTAGTAGAACTTTAAACTAAACTCTCTTTTACCAAAAATAAAACTACTTCAGGTTAAAGTTCTGTATTAATATTCATTTAAAATCGATGTTTCAACAAAATTCATCGTCCGTATTCATCAGGCTATGTTTTTGTATCATTTATCCTGATGAAAACGTATGTTAAGTTTCGTAGAAACGTCGATTTTAAATTCTTTAACCTAAAGCAGTTTTATTTTAATATAATGAATTCTGAAAAAAAAATTTTTTCCTACCAGATTATTAGTTTTGTGTGAATAGCTACACTACCACCATTTAGTAGAGTAGAGTAGTTTAAAGAAAAATTATTCCAGTGTACTCTACTACTAACTCTACTAATGTAAACTATTGTCTTAAATAGCATTATCTCAAAACTTATAGAGTAGTGTATTTGCCATTATTCTAATAAGGTCCTTCTATGTTTATTATAATAGAATAACTATGCAATATCATATTATGATCAAATTATTTTATAAATAATTATAATTAATTAATCAGCTAATTACTAATATGTACATACGTACAAAAAACAAAAACAGATGTTTTTCAAATAAATTATTTTTATATCACTCGTATTTTTGCTAACAAAATTTATTTTAAAATCGATAATTTTTTATTACACATAAATATATAATTGCACAACATTATAAATATTGTGTTTCAAAAACAAGAAAATCTGAAAAATGCATTATTAGATTGATCAAAAATTTAATACAGATTTATCGATTTTAATATCTTATTGTCAAGTGATTATTCGTAAAATAGATAAAAAATAAACAAATTCTTTTGATAACACACAATGAAATTATTGCGTGAATTGTTCATAATCATTGTGATAAAATGAAAAAACGCTACTTATTATTAGAAATGATTTAAATCAGTGATAAGATTTTTAAGCGTTAATGCACTATGATTTGATTACATATATAATAAATTACTTTAATGTTTAAGTAAATAATTTAAATCGTTGTCAATTAAGATATTAACTAAAGTAAATAAAAAATTAATGCTACTTACGTTGAAGAAAAGTTTTGTAGTGTAAATGTTGAAGCTAATTTTTCTTTTTTCTCCGTCATTTTGGCAAGACTGTAACAAAAAATATATTTGTTAGATTATTGTTTCTTAAAATTATATATAGTTGTTTAAAAGTCAGTATTTCCAATTTTATTTTTTCTTAAGATAAGTAAAAAGTTATTTGTGATTGGATAAAAATGCATCCTCAAAATAAATGACAAGATAATTTTAAAATTATTCCAACATTTGGAAATACTGAACCTTCAAAATATATATATATATATATATATATATATATATATATATATATAAAAATTCGTTTTCATAATAAATTAAAATTGAATTGTAACTCGGCATCGTTTTATTGACAAAAATAATAATTATACTAGTAAAATTTAAGTGTTTATTATAAAAACTGGCCTAAATTAGATGAAATAAAATATCTATAATTATATTAGATCGATATAACAAACGTAATTGTCTACTTTTGCAATCTAATATGATTAGCTGGCTGAAAAATCATCTAATGTTTTAAGTAAAAACAAATAAATATTGAAAAAGTCATCGACTATACAATTTTTTAGAATATTTTATTATTTTAAATTATAATAAATTTGAAAATATTATTTATATAATTGATAACAAAAAACATTCTAGTTATTTCCAAGTTTTGCAATTTGCTAAGAATTTTTTGTAATTTCTGATAAAAAAAAATGTTTTTTTTTTATATTAACTGACATTTATTTTTCAGAATGTAGTAATTTTTGTAATTGTTAGGAATATTTATCGTTTTTGTTGTCAACACAGCAAGAGAAAGTGAAATGATTTTTGTTCAGTTGCTTCCCGTCAACTAAATTACATTCATACATACATACAAACATATATATACAACTAATTATTTGCAAATTATTATTAACGGTTTATTTTGTGTTACGAATGACGTCATAGTGCTAACAATTTTTTTATCTGGTTTCATTAATTTTCTTATTAAAAAAATCGTTCGTTAGATAATTGCCAAAAAATTCTTATAGTGTCAGCAACCTCACATTGTTTTTTTTGCAGTTTTTGTTATTTAGTATTAAATAATTACTTTTTATTGTAATATAAATTTATATAAATATTAATTTAAATATATTATTTTTTTGCATCGACTATATTTCACAAAATGCAATTAACATAAAATATGAAAATAAATTATTATATACACAAGCATAAAACTTGTTTAATTTAGTAATTAAATTTAATATATAGTCATTTTTATAACATTTTTTTTCAAAATATTATACATTTTTAATATGATAAATATGTTGTGATCTTATATTTAAGTTATATTAGATTGGTGCATAATTATCAGGCGTTTTTTAAACAATATTAATTTTGAAAAAAGTAACATAAATTTTTTTTTATGTTTTTATTAACAAATAAAACCCGCCTACAATTATGCACCTACCTAATAGAATAAAATTCATCAAATAAAATTGATTTGATATATCGTTGATGAATCATCTTATATATATATATATATATATATATATATATAAATAAAGACATTGTTTATATATTCACAACGACTATTAATTTAACTGTAATTAAATGTTTTTGTTTCATTTATAAACCAATATAATTTCAAATAATAGTTTGGAAAAAAATTTTTCTTATATTTTACAACAAAATAATGCCAGGTATTACAAATTTAAGCTGCAATTCTGTGCACGTCTTGTAAAACTCATAGCATTAAGATACATTATGTCTTTTACTATAAAAAAAAGAATTTTAGTTATTACAAAAAGACGAAATATTAAAATAAAAAAGCTTTAGATTTAAGTTCTGTATAATTTTTAATTAAAATTTGATGTTTTGAAATATTGCACGTATATTATCATCACGAAAAAATAATAACTAAACAAAACAAAAAAAAAAGTTGCTAGGTAACAAAATTTATACATTATTAATTAAAGAAAGCCAAAATATCTTGTAACAATATGAGTCTTACGAGACGTGCACAGAATTACAGTATTATTTTTAAACAAAATAAAACTGAAGTAAAACATTTAAAAATCGAGTTTGTAGTTCCAATAAATTAATTTTTATTATTTTTATTTTAGAAATAAAGGGTTTATTGAGTGTCACACTTATAAGATAGCGTTACAGATTATTTTGTCTTTTTCTATCAATAGAAGAATTCAATTTACTAGAAAAAAAAAAAAAAAATACAAAACATTCTGTAACATTAAATTCAAATTTAATTAATAATATATTGTAAATGAATCAAACTTAGCAGCGATTCTTTTAGTTAAAATATTGCATTTAATTTTTGTGAGATAGTAAAGTTATAATAATAAAATATAAAGAAAATTAAATAAAAATACACTAACTTTGAACAACAGTAATGCTGTTATAATTTACAGCAATTACAAAAAATTAACATAGTAAAAATCTTGCAAAACTTATTATATTAAAATAAAAAGTTTTAGATTTAATTAAAAACAAAACTTAATTCTAAATTTTTTTTATATTAACAAAAATTTAGATTAAAAGTTTACAATAATAATTTTGCATTTTAATTGAATCTATCCTTTAAATTGACATTTAAATAAATAAAAATGAAAAGCTTAACGATTCAGTTCTGTATTAATTTCGACGTTTCGATATACTCCACGTATATCATAACAGAATAAATGACACAAATGATATATTTATGTTAGTTAGTACGTAAGTCAAAACTTTAATTTTAATAATTAATACAGAACTAAATCCTAAAAGCCTTTTTATTTTAATAGAAAGAGTTCTGAAAGATTTTTTTACTATGTTTTTTTAATAAAATAAATTACTGTTGTTAAAATCACCAAATGTCTATTAAATATAAAAGTTGAAATTGAAAATGTTACGACAATAACTCTGCACTTTTATTAAATCCATTACTTCAAACTGATATTTAAATAGAAATATTTATAGTTGAAAGAGTTTGTACCACACTCTTTCGGGTGCATGACGTGATTCTGTATGTACGTAAAATCTTAAAATATACATCAGATATAAAAATTTAAATTAAATATGTACAATAATTCTGCACTTTCATTAAATCAACTATTTTAAATACAAAAACAAATAAATATTTTTTTTGAATTGGAAGTAATGTTATGGAAGATTAGTAGTAAATAAATTAATTAATGCTGTCAAAATCTCAAAATGTACATCAGATATAAAAATTTAAATTGGCAATTTGTTATAGTAACAATTCTTTCAGAACTTATTATATTAAAATAAAACGGCTTTAGGTTGTAGTTCGGTATTAGTCAGGATGCTGTACGTTGAGTACATCGAAACGTCGATTATTAATAAATATTAATACCAAACTACAAACTAAAGCCGTTTTATTTCTACACTTTTATTAAATCCGCACTGAAAAAAAGAATTACTTTAAAATCAACTTTTTTACTATTAATTCAAAATTAATTATATGTTTGTTCTGTAAAATTGGGTTTTTATAAAAAAAATAATTTTTTTAATAAATATAAATAACAGTAAGTTACTGTAATAATTATTTTGAAATATTTTTTTAATTCAATTTGGGAAAACTTAAACTGAAAATTATTGATAATTTTTCACTTCCAAAAAACATTGGCCCTTATTCTCACCTCACTTTTTCGTAAAAAAGTGCTTTTATCATTAATTTCAAAATAATTTTGTGCTTCTGTTTTTGATCAAATATAAATAATTTTTTTTATTTTTGATCATTTTTATTATATTTGGTATTATAAAATTTAAATAAACTATTATAAAGTGCTTAATAAATAATTTTAAGTAAACATCAAAAGCAGTTTTGGAAAAAATCACTTTTATAATGAGAAAATAGAAAATAATTTTATACAAAACTTGCAAAATAGTTACACTATAATTTACTATTATTTATTTCTACCGAAAAACTTGAATTAATAGTAAAAACTTTGGTCCGTATTCTCATCTGACTTTTAAAAGTAATTTTTGTCAAAATTACTTTTGCAGTTTACTTAAAATTACTTATTAAGCAATTTTAATTTGTTTATTTGAATTTTATAATATTATATATACAAAAATATATCACAAATAAAAATACTTTTTATATTTGATAAAAATAGAAGTAAAAATATATTTTAAAGCACATTTTCATTAACAAAAAAGGTTGGTTTTAAAGCTAATATTTTTTCAGTGCACAATTTTCAACTGACATTTAAATAAAGAAAAACAAACAAACAAACAAACTTACTTACTTGAAGTGGAAGTAAAACTAAATGGTAGTAATAATTATTGAATGAGTTGGATGAGTGATGTGACACGAATCAAAAGACAAACGGAGAGAGAGATTTCTCTGAGTGACTGGAGCACGGAACAGCGCACGTTAAAAGAGTCTCGCGTAAAAAGATAAAAGTTTTTTTCTTTTTCTTTTTTTTTTCGAAGAGAGCAAGCCAAGCACCAATGCACACCGGAGAATGCGCAACAGTTCGCGAAACTATACTAATCACCTGTCCGGCTGTCAGCGAACATTTATATGTCTCTGCACTTGCCCACTCCATTCCGCTACGTCCCTCACCGAGCGTGACTTGAAAATCATCGTGTTTACAATTATTCAATAGATTTGCAAAAAGGGGAGCAATGATTATCATGATGATGAATGATGGAATCGTTATTTGATTGCTAGGTCTGGGCGATATTGGAATTTTAATATCGATATTTAATATTGAAAATGTTTAAATTATTTTTTAATTGTAGTTTACAGAAAGGAAATTGTTATTAATATATAATACATACATACATATACAATCACGCCATGTACCCAAAAGGTTGTGGCTCAAACTCTTTTCATCTTTCCGAAATCAGTCGCCTCCAAACATTCCTATCCAAACAAGCAACTTTTGCTTCATCCACATTCATAATTCCTCTCATACATGTTCTTTTATTCCTACTACTTGGAAACTTTCGCTCACGCAAAACACTCTCAATCATACCACTCCAACTACTAATAATATAATGTCGCAAGAATACTGAATAATTCGTTTTACTTTTTTGGTAGACGTAAAAATTACAAACTAACCTACCCTGTATTACAAAACTTTAAAAAATACTAGTAATTTATAAAAATTTTTAATATTCTTAAACTATATATTTTATTAACATAATAAATTTTTTATTCAAAATGTATTATATTAAAACAAACCGGTTTTAGTTCTGTATTAATATTTATTAATAATCGACGTTTCGATATACTCAACGTACATCTTTATTAGAAAAATGCTACAAATAATATTTATAGTAAATAAACAGAACATGGACACAAGTTACTGGGTAAGAAAATAAGGCCTGTATTCTCACCTCGTTTATAAAGTGATTTTTGATAAAAGTGCTTTTGACGTTTACTTAAAATTATTTATTAAGCACTTTATAATAATTTATTTAAATTTTATAATACCAAATATAATGAAAATGATCAAAAATAGAAAAACTATTCATATTTGATCAAAAACATAAGCAAAAAATTATTTTGAAATTAATGATAAAAGCACTTTTTTACGAAAAAGTGAGATGAGAATACGGGCCTAAGTAACTAAATCATGAAATTTATAAATTTTTATTTCAAGGAAGCCAAATTTCGTTTAAATCATTTACTAGCCACACTGATTGATGTTATCTTTTTCTTTATAAATTTCTATTGCTTCTCTATCAATCTACTGTTAATAATTACAATTACAGTATCTTCAAATTTTACGTAATGTAATAATTGCAAGACCAATCAATATTAACAGCAAATTGATAAGAGAAGCAATAGAAATTTATAAAAAAAAGTGTGACTAGCAACTGATTTAAATAAAATTTGGTTTTTTTTTTAATTAAAAATTTACAAACTTTATAATCTAGTTACTTATTTTGTTACCTAGTAACTTGTCTCTATGTTCTGTTTGTTTACTGAAAATGTCATTTGTACCAGTTTTTCTAATGAAAACGTATGTTGAGTTTACCGAAACGTCGATTATTAATAAATAGTAATACAGAGCTACAACCTAAATCTATTTTATTTTAATGTATATATTGATGGTGCAATTTAGAGCAGATAGATGAATTTGTGTATTTGGATAGTTTGTTGTCTAGAGATGGCCGTGAGTGTGAAATTGAAAAAAATGTTGTAGCAAAAGTTGGTGTTAGTCAGTTAAGATGGTTCGGACATGTTGAGCGAATGTCTAATGAACATTTGGTTAAAAAGATTTATTTGAATGATTTTGATGGTATACGTTTGCGTAGACGTCCGATGAGTAGTTGGAGTGGTATGATTGAGAGTGTTTTGCGTGAACAAAAGTTTCTAAGTAGTAGGAATAAAAGAACATGTATGAGAGGAATTATGAATGTGGATAAAGCGAAAGTTGTTTGTTTGGATGGAAATATTTGGAGGCGACTGATTTCGGGATGATAAAAAGAGTTTGTGCCACACCCTTTTAGGTACATGGCGTGATTGTGTATGTATGTATGTATGTATAATTATTATTTTTAAACCATTTTATAAATTTTCTCGCTATTCAATTTGGGAAAAAATATACTTAAAATGAAAATTATTAAATTTTTTTCAAAAAAATACTCTGTTTCTAAACCAAATAGTAAATAATTTCATACAAAATTTTTAACATATTTATACTATAACTTACACTTTATTTATTTCTTTTATAAAAATCCAAATTTACAGATTAAAAGTCTGTTTACATTTGAAGTAAAAGTAAAAATGTTGGTTTTAAAGTAATATTTTTTCACTGTACGTCACTGGTTTTATCATATTGCTAATTTATTACATTGTTTATCAATTTTCGCAACAGTTATATATTTTTAAATACTAAAATATTAATAACCACAATTCAAACAGGTTACATTTTAATCGGTTTAAAATCTTTTTTTTTGTAAAATATTTAAAACGACTGTATCGCATGATGTTGATGTATTTTGCGGAGAAAAAAACCGCTTTTTTCAAAAAATAAATCTATTATTAAAATGACTCACACAAGATGCCGAATGTGTTCGGCAGAAAAACATAGTGACGCATTTACTGGTATTCAATTATACATTTGAAACTTCCTTAATCTGAAAATATAAATTTCATTAAGTATAAATACACACAGAAAAAATTAAATAACTGTTTTATTTAAATTAAATTGAATAATATTTTCCATGACCTTAGTTTTTTGTATCTATTTACAAATTCGTTCGCAGAAAATTGTTATTTCAAATCACACTTAGATGAATAATCGAATAATGAATAATCAAATCAACGAACTAGAATATATACAATGCAGTTTTGGTGCCTACGTAAGGTAGTGAATGTTGGGTTTGGTTGCAAAAGCATAAACGAAAAATGACGTGGGGTATGTGGTGTAAATAGGAGAGATCGGGTACGAAATAGATTAGTGTATGATGAGTGTGAAATTGAAAGACATTCGCTCAATTTGTCCGAACCATCTTAACTGACTCTTAACACGGGGCAACTTTTGCTACAACATTTTTTTCAATTTCACACTCATCATACACTAATCTATTTCGTACCCGATCTCTCCTATTTACACCACATACCCCACGTAAAAATCTTATTTCCACAGCAGTCATTTTCCGTTTATGCTTTTGCAACCAAACCCAACATTCATATATATAATATATACAGAACTTAGCTGCCAATTCCGTTCACATCTTGAAAGATGAGTCTTTTTCTAGTAAATGAAATTCTTCTTTTGATAGAAAAAGACAAACTTTCTAGAATTGGCAACTGAATCCTGATTTTTTTATTTTAATTTTAATAATGTATCTACAAGTTAAATAAGATTAGATAATTTATCTACAGATTTAACTCAAATTAAAAGTAGCCACTTTTTAGTATAAAAAAGATTGTAAATTACTAATTTTTCATTTATTAGAAAAATCATCTAAAAATTTTTCCTGCTTATCTTGTTTTTTAAATTTATTTTTAGGAATGAAAAAATTAAAGTTTTTATTTTTACCATATTTCCTTGTATAACCTTCTTCTTTTTTTTCAAACAAAATTTAAATTTTATAAGAACTGTTGCTATCTAGTTACATCGTTATAAAACAATGGGATTTGAATAATATTATTCAATTCTTTATATAATTTTCTGTAATTTATAAATAATAATAATAATAATAAAAATATATGCGCGTTAACACTTTTTTGCAATAATTCATAAATATTAATTTATTTTTTGTTGTGGTATAATAATAATGTAAAAACCTTTGACACAATATAATATACATATAAACTATATTATATGTTAATTGGAACATTAAAAGGAAATGCTTATAGAATTTTATGAATGAAACTTTTGCATATGCAACAAGAAACAAAAAAAATACGTTACTATAACCGATTTGCGGTTAACTGTATTCAGAGATTCATAGTATTATAATTAGTTTGTTTATTAATTAAAATATGCAGTCATTTAACAGTTTATCCAAATTGGAAACTACTTTTTATGCAATTATTTTTTGCGCGGATAAAATTAAAATAATCCCTGATTTTTATCATTTTGGTTAACCGCATTTTTTTTACGGAAATCTAACGTAATATTTTACGATATTTAATAAGTTAATTTATTTTAGAATATTTTATCAAATTATATTTATTTCTTACTAGTAACAAATGTTGTAGCAAAAGTTGCCGTGTTAGTCAGTTAAGATGGTTCGGACATGTTGAGCGAATGTCTAATGAACGTTTGCTGTTAAAAAGATTTATTTGAATGATTTTGATGGTATACGTTTGCGTGGACGGCCGATGAGTATTTGGAGTGGTATAATTGAAAGAGTGGCTTGCTTGAGCGAAAGTTTCCAAGTAGTAAGAATAAAAGAACATGTATGAAAGGAATTATGAATGTGGATGAAGCGAAAGTTACTTGTTTGGATAGGAATGTTTGGCGGCGACTGATTTCGGAATGATGAAAAGAGTTTGTGCCACACCCATTTGGGTACATGGCGTGATTGTGTATGTATGCATGTATGTATCAAGACTAGACCAAAAAAAGCAAAAACGAAAAAAACTGAATTTCTGAAAAATTAATAAAAATGTAAATATTATTATTAGAATATTATTCATATTATATGTCTGAAATTTATTAAACAAAAGATAAGTTTAATTGTATAAAGAGCACTTAAGAAATTAAATTATATTAGTAATAATAATAAAATAATCGAAAAAAATACCAGTAATATTTGTATTATTTCGTATGTTGATGAAATGCTATCAGATTATTTCATCATCTGATATTATATTATAATGTTCTCCAAAGAGAATACATCAATTAAAAAAGATTTTTTATAGATATTCAAATAATTGATTCAACCTAAATATCTATTACACTCGCTTATATATATACTTAAACAATTATTATATTTATAGAATGTACGAGCAAAAGTTGAAATATAAATAATGTTTTTTTAAAACGTAATAAACTCAATTACATATTATCAAATTTGAAAAACATCCTTCAGACATACAAATATACACTTATACATTATTTTATTAGAGATAGCATTTTTTTAATTTTGTAATGTTTATTTTTCTAATATTTTACAAATATGAAATGCGTAAATAGTAAAAAAGTTCATTGTCACATTGAAAAATTATACTGCAAATATTTAAAGATACATACATACAGGCGCGGATCCAGGGGTGGGGTCATGGGGGTCATGACCCCCCCCCAAGCATTTGCTTTTATTTAATTTTGGCCCTAATAGTTAAGGTGATGCCTCAAGTCTGTTGCAATGGAGTTAGTGTCGAAATTTTTCAAAGTTCAATTTCGATGATAATCGAAATTTTTTTATGATCAGAAAATGGGAAATAGCCCCCCCCCCCAATACAAATTTCGCTCCATGACCCCCCCCTAATTCGAAGTCTGGATCCGCCCCTGCATACATACGCAATCACGTCATGTTCTCAAATTCTTTTCACTATCCCGAAATTAATTTTATTTATACATTTCTATTCAAACAAGCAATTCTAGCTTCATCCACATTAAATTTATGATACCTAGAAATACTATTCTCTTCTATTCCTACTATTAAAAATGAACGAATGAAAACGAATTATATGAGAAATCAGTGAACATTAATGTTATGGATTACCTATAATGTTTTTTTCTACACCATTAAATGAGCATTTTTTAACTATTTAATGAATCCAATTCCTCTTGAATGAGCAAAGCTTGGTATTCCTGATATTTTGTATTAGAAGAAATGTTGTATAATATAGATAATTTTATATTAGGAACAAGATTAAGGACTTAAGGAACAGGGAATATAATAATCTACCTAATTATATAAAACAGTCTACATTAAAAACAAATAAAAATGCATTTATTTATATCATTTTTTTGCTAAAATATAGTATTATTAGATATGGAAAACAATAAATAGATGATACGATAGTAAACTTGTAATTTACAATTACATATTAATTATTAAATCATTTGTTTATTTACGAAATACATAAAAATATAAATTTCAGGTCACATTAGAACAAATTGTCCAAATGCAAAGCTAAAACATTGTTTTTTACTTATTATACTAATAATTCAATAAATAAAATACTATTTTGTTATACCATATCGAGTAGTATATCATTTTTCAGTTTCAATAAATTATTTTCTTCTTTTAGCGTTTGTACTTGTTTCCGAAGTTTTTGATTTGTTTCATGTAATGTTTCTTTCGCTCCTGAACCTTTAAATAATAGTAATAATAAATAAAATGTGTAAATATATTGTTGTTTTATTTATTTTTTACCTGCGATCTACTCACCATTCTCAAATAAAATGTCATGATCACCCAATGATAATTCTGTAATTGTAGATTTTTGTATTGGTGTTTTCTTTGTTGCAAATTTATTAGAAAATAACGGCATAATTAATAAATAATGTACAGAAGTTTTTGAATTTTATTTTACCTCAATAAACAATGCAAATGTCATATTAGTTCACCTAGTACTCGTTAGTGGCCTCTAGTAGTATGAATATATTAATTTATTATAAATAAATAAAAAAATATTAATTTTTATATTCTTTTTTATACATAAATACCAAGCGCAATTTATGTAAAAAAATATTATTTTATAATTGAAAATTATATAAATAATATATTATTAATGTAGTTTACTCATAATAGCATAAATGACTCTAGTTACAATTAGAAGCATCATTACAAATTAATGTATTTAATTAATTACATGTTTAATTTAATTAATACATGTTAAAACATTAATAGAAGTTAATTTAGCAAATATTTCTTGTTAATTTAGTGACTCATGGTGCTTTAGTGCGGGATACAATAAAAATGGACGCTTTTTTTTGTCATTTTCGCGTGTTTTCAATGCTTTTGTATGTGTAAAATATAACATAATAGCAACAAGAATATAGTATAACCTATATTATATACTCTTTTATAATAGAATTATGACAAATATATGTGTAAAGTTATTATTTGAAGATATTACGAAGATTCAATAATAATAGTTTTGGATAATTTGTGTCACAATTCAAACAGGTAAGTTGTTTTTAATACTAAACTTTACATATTATATTCATAAAATGTGTTAAAATGACAGTCTGTAAAGTTCGAAATAAATACATTTGATGATCGTATAGTACAGTTTTCCGGTTTTAACTATCTTTTTAAACTGGTAGGCGGCGCTTTGTGAGTGAATTTGTATTTACTACAAAACTATGGCAATAATTTTATTTAAATATAAATATATTTTTTGTCTGTATATAGACAGTTTTATATTTTTATATTTACATACAGTTTTATATTTTTAAATTTATATACAGTTTTATACATTTTATACATTGAATAAATAAATATGGAAGATGATGCATGTCTTCATAAAAATTTTAAACGTAGACGAATTGAAAATGTGATTAAAATTTCCGAAGATGCTAGTGACATAAGTGAAAATTATAGTAAAACAGAATATAATATCTTTCATTTACCTAATGAAATTTTAATTAATATTTTGGAAAATATCCCATCAACTTTTTTAGGTATAATTACTTTTTTAATTTATAATCTGACAGATTTATCTAAAGGTATCATTTTAGTTTTCTTAACAAATTGTTCAATTTTTTACGTTATAATGATAAATTTATTATAAATATATGTTATAACGGAAATTTGTTTTGAAAAACAATTTAATAAAATTAGGTTATTACTTTTTACTAATTTTGAGTAGTATAATATCTATAAAAATATTTGATTTACGATATTAAATTTAAATTATGTATGAGAAAAACAGAAATTGACCACAAAAATCTGAAAGTGTTGTATCTGGAATTACACAATTGACATTACCTATATATATCGTATTTGCCCGAATATAACGCGACATCGAAATTTTTCATAAAGATATTTAAATCCGAATTTAAGGCGGTTCATTTATTTTTCATAAAAGAATTCAAAGAAAATAAAATTAAAATGTTGTTACATACCATTACCTAGACCTCGAATTTAGCGCAAATCAATTTTTTAACGGGAAATAATTAGTCAAAAAATATCGCGTTATATTCGGGCAAATACGGTATATGTATATACAGAGTATTAAAATTTGATTTATAAAATGAATTGTAACATTTGAAGAAGATGAAAGAAAAAAACTGAATGCGAAATTATTTTAGTCTTTTATACTTTTCTTGGTAAAAAGCTTCTAATAGTGTAATAAAAACTTAAAATAAAATGACAAAGTTTTACGTAATTTCTTCAAATTTATAGTGAAATATAAAAGTTTTTAGTTTTGTTTACTAAGATATAATTATAGTTTTTACGATTTTATTTTTAACACAAATATACAAAGTTTTTCTTACAATTATATATATAATAAAATTTTGTATATTATTTTTAGTTGTGGGTAGTAATTTTTATACATTATTTTTTTGTTGGTATATTTCTGAAGCATTTATTTCTCTTAAAATATTTTATATGAATTGAATTTCTTTTTTTTTTTAATTTAATTTTTCAGCTGAAAATGTACAATTAGTTTCGTATCGATTTTTTTTGATTTCAAGACAATGTCTCAATACAAAATTCATTAAATTACGTTTAAGATTAGAGAACGCTTTCAAGTACATTCAAGCAAAAGTAACTACCCTTGTTACGACAAAAATTTCACATAACATGGAAGTTCTCATTCATCAGGTTATTATATTTTTAAAATTATTTATATTATTTAGATTTTATTTCCTAATTATCAATTAAACTTGTTGTTATTAAATTTGTATAATTTTTAAGATTTTGTATGATTTTTAAGAAATTGGTTAATGTTTTATTATTCTAAGTATGTAACTAAGGTCTGTTTTTATAATAAACATTTTAAAAGCCGTCAAAAAAAAATAATAATAATAATTATTATATCTAAAATAAAACAGCTTAAGTTGCAAGAAGTGACTGAACAGAAGAGAGGAAGGAAAAACTAGATGGCGGTAGAGAAGGATGATGTATGGAATGTAAAAGATGGTGACGAGTAATAAAATAAATGATAAAGTGTGTTATCGTATTTTATTATAAAAATCCTTACATGTATTAATAAAAATTAATACAGAACTTCGACCTAAAGTATATATATATATATATATATATATATATATATATATATATATATATATATATATATATATATAGTTTACAGTGTATAAGTTTAAATTAATGTGTTTCTACACTACGTTTTAAGTTTAATACGTACAAATAAAAATGAAATATTTCTCAATTTCAGTATAAGATCTTGGAAGCAACATTATGGCGTTATATTATTCGAAAGAATAATATTAAATATAATGTTTGCATGTATTCAGGCAAAATTCTGGACGAATTTGATAAAATTTTATATAAAATATATTTCGCACATAGCGAATTTGAAGTTGGTTCATATAAACCCGTGCAAGATTTAGGGGAATTAATTAAAATTTTTGTCGATCATTTCGAACGAAATATTGAAATTTTGTTTAATGAAAATTGTTATATTTCTGGGTCAAAATTATGCGATCTTTTAGATTGCAGTATTAAAGCTGAAAAAGAAATTATCGAACAAAATTTTGATAATGGTATTTGTAGTTTAAAGGTATTTTTTTTTATTTTTTTTCAAATGATAATAATAATAATAATAGTAATAATAATAATAGAAAACTTTATTTAGCAAAAAAGTGCTACATAAACAAAAGCATTTAATATATTCAAAATACATAGAGTGTATAGTAAACTACATTTTCTAAATAATTTTTTCTTAATCCTAAACTTACACTACGTAATTTTGTACTACGTAATTTCAACAGATCACTTATTATAAACTAGTAACTTATTATAGACTATATTATTTCTTAAGAACTACACAAAAAATTTTGGCAGTTTCGCAGCAACGCGCGACGGGAAAGCTAGTATATATATATATATATATATATATATATATATATATATATATATATATATATATATATATATATATACAGGATGTAACAGAATAGCTATTCCTAATTTTAACTGGAGTATCCTGGGCTCAGAATATGAAGATTTAATGCAAATCACTGAGATAAAATGTGGCTCCTTACTGAGCTACAGGGTGTTTTATATAAAAATTTAAAAACGATTTTTGCCCAGTACTTTAAAACTATTTGACGTATCCTTATCATACTTGGCAGGAAGTGTAGGTACCGTACACCATACTAAATTATGTTAAATAAAAGTTTCTGGCTACTGCCAGTGGCGTACAACAGGGGCAAGTGAGAGGTTGATCCTTCCTAAATTCTACGCCACTGGCGGAATTGTCATTTTAGCACAATTTTTTGATTCTCCAATACTTGCTGTGTAAAAAACATACTCTTCCTTTGTAACGATAAAATCACTGTTTTTCGAGATATTTAAAGTTAAACATAAGCTGCACCCTTGGGATTTTTTCAAAATTTGCTCAAAAAAATCTGAAAAAATTCAGTAAAATAGAGAAAAAAATTAGCTACATAATAACTAAGTAACTTTTTCTCTAACTCATTCTGATTTGGCTGTAAAAATTATTGAAAATAAAAAAAAAAAAATGCAAAAAATATTAATTTTCAATAATTTTTCCAGCCAAACCAAAATGAGTTAGAAAAAAAGTTACTTAGATATTATGTAGCTAATTTTTTTCTCTATTTTACTGAATTTTTTCAGATTTTTTTGAGCAAATTTTGAAAAAATCCCAAGGGTGCAGCTTATGTTTAAGTTTAAATATCTCGAAAAACAGTGACTTTATCGTTACAAAGGAAGAGTATGTTTTTTACACAGCAAGTATTGGAGAATCGAAAAATTGTGCTAAAATGACAATTCCGCCAGTGGCGTAGAATTTAGGAAGGATCAACCTCTCACTTACCACTGTTGTACGCCACTGGCAGTAGCCAGAAACTTTTATTTAACATAATTTAGTATGGTGTACGGTACCTACACTTCCTGCCAAGTATGATAAGGATACGTCAAATAGTTTTAAAGTACTGGGCAAAAATCGTTTTTAAATTTTTATATAAAACACCCTGTAGCTCAGTAAGGAGCCACATTTTATCTCAGTGATTTGCATTAAATCTTCATATTCTAAGCCCAGGATACTCCAGTTAAAATTAGGAATAGTTATTCTGTTACACCCTGTATATATATACATAAATAAAAAATATTCGTGGGTTAGGGATTTTGATAAATGAAACTTAATCCAAGCTTACTTACAATTCGCGGAGACAGTAGAAATTGAATTCGTTTAATGAACAAAAACATTTTAAAAAGTAATCATTATATGAAATAAAAAAATGTTAATTTGATTATTGAAACTATGTAAAAAAGTGTAAGAAATGCAACGTATACCGCCCAGGGTGGTCAGAAATTTTATATTCGACCAATGAACGATTAATATTCACAAATCATGTAACAAATATAAATAATATATACCTACATATACATAATATTCTGCAATTTTTAGTTAGTTTACTTGGCATTTATTTTTAATTTAGTTTCGATTATGACATTTATAGAAAGCTCTTTTTGCTTGGCTGTTCGCACTGAGAAAAATAGATATTTAACAAATTGGATAAAAATAAGTAGATATTTATTTGAAATATACGAGTATGTTTAGTGTATTCACAAATTTATACATTTTTAAAATCTACTCACATATATATTTTAATACTATATTAAGAATTAAGACTGTAATACTATATACAAATTGATGGTATTAAATTTTTGTTTTTATTATATTTATAGTTAATTTTTAAATATACTTATTTTGTTATTTTTAATATCTTATGTTTGTGTCACCTTTTTAAATATAAATAGCGTTACGGTAACTATCCATTTTTCTCAGTGCGACTTTGCCTCAGCCACAAATATCTGGGCAATAATCACCGCTTTCTACTGCACCTAACATAATATAGTATTTTTAACTGTTAAAATTAACTCGACAAACGTATATACAACATTAATCCTAATTCCTGCCAATCCCTAAAACAATTCCTATTCCCTAATTCCAATTCCAGATGCGTTACCGCATCTCCAACACCTGGTTCACGGCGATTGAGTTAGGCCGTTCCGGTAGCCCCGAGTTGGTTGGCTGGGCGAATCGACAGCAGCACATGTATAAGATTATACGTCGATTGGTACTCGGCCATACTGACTTATACATGGAACAAGAACATTATGAGCGGGAATTGCGATTAAATATAAATAGACGCATGGTAGAACGGCCCATTTTAAGTATATACGAGGGTTATGGTGAATTTGATATGATGTTCTTCTATTATGGTACCTTAAGTCGAGGTATTGTGTTATAATGATAATTTGATTTGATTATTGTTTTTCTGGTTATAGTATTTTTGTTTTTGCTTAAATCGCCATTAATGCATTGACCCCGGTAAGGTCTTTGTAGGTAATATCTGCAAAATTCTGTCCTTTATTATTCAGTAAATAGAGAAACGATAAAAACAGATAATATATCTATTTCTTTTCTACTAATTAATATTTTCAATAATGTTTTCTTTGTTGCTTGTAACTCAAAAGGGTATGACACAAACTCTTTCCACTATCCCGAAATCAGTTTCTTCCAAACATTTCTATTCAGACAAGCAACTTTAGCTTTATCCACATTCATAATATCTTTCATACATGCATTTCTATTACTAATTAGAAACTATCACTCACGAAATGCACTCTCAATCATACCACTCCAACTACTCATCGGACGTCCACGCAAATGTATACCATCAAAATTATTTATATAAATTCTTTTAACCAAACGTTCATTAGACATTCGCTAAAGATGACCGAACCATTTTAATTGTTAATAATTTAACTTTAATTTATATGATTATTATTATACACATAAAAGTCTTATTAATACATACATACATACATACATACATAATCACGTCATGTACCCAAAAGGATGTGGCACAAACTTTTTTTATCATCCCGAAATCAGTCGCCTCCAAACACTCCTATCCAAACAAGCAACTTTTGCTTCATCCACATTCATAATTCCTGTCATACATGCTCTTCTATTCCTACTACTTGGAAAGTTTCGCTCACGCAAAACACTCTCAATCATATCACTCCAACTACTCATCGGATGTCCTCGCAAACGTAAACCATCAAAATCATTGAAATAAATCTTTTTAACCAAACGTTCATTAGACATTCGCTCAACATGTCCAAACCATCTTAACTGACTAACACCAACTTTTGCTACAACATTTTTTTCAATTTCACACTCATCATACACTAATATATTTCGTACCCGATCTCTCCTATTTATTAATGTGTATAACAAATTCATATCTATAGGTTTCTGTTAAATTTGTTATGTAAAACAAATTTCTTTGAAATATCAAAAAAAATTTAAATTTAAAACAAATAAGAAAATAAAATTTTTACAGCTTTTTTAAGTCTATAAAGTTTTAAAATAAAAATTAAATCAAGCACAACAAAGTAAGTTTTAACAAAAAGTTAAATATTTTTTTATTCACAAAATTACCAACATATTCGAACTTAAAAATAATCCTATTATTCATAAGAAAATAAACAATATTTATTAATTTGATTCACATTTTTCGATTTTATAGGTTTTGTAGATTTCATAAATTGCATGGATGGAATGAAATATCCAAATTCCGAAAAAAAATATTTGGAAATAATAGTAAATTTAAAGTGCCCTATTGAGTATTCGCCTATGTTAATATACCAAAAAAATTGTCCAGTTTTTGAAGAAAAAAAATTTCCAACAACAAGAAGTCCCCGATTTGAGAAAAAAACACATTTTTTATTAGAAATTATATTTAATTGTAAATTTAATTGTAAATCACGTCTACCAAAAAAATTTACTCACGTTGTTTCGGAAACATAAATAAATTTTCAATATTTTAAATTTTAATTTAAGATTATTTATTTAAAATAATTATTGGAAAACTAGTCAATAAATTTGTAAAGAAAAAAGATAATCATTAGTCACTGTAACTAGTAGTAACTGATTTAAATAAAATTTCGCTTCTATTAATTAAAAATTTATAAATAAAATTTTATGATCTAGTTACTTATTTGTTACCTAGTAACACGTTTCTATGTTCTGTTATTTACTGAAAATGAACGTTGAGTCCATCGAAAGTCGATTATTAATAAATATTAATATAAAACTTAAACCTAAAGCTGTTCTCTTGTATATAATAAGTTCTAATAGATTTGAAATTTAACAAGATTAGAAGTATATGGGTAAACCCATATATACATTTTTTTAACCAAACGTTTATTAGACATTAGCTCAACATGTCCAAATCATCTTAATTGACTAACACCAACTTTTGCAACATTTTTTTCAATTTCACACTCATCATACACTTATCTATTTCGTACCCTCATTAAATTCAATCTATTTTATTACATTTTAATTGTGATATATATATATATATATATATATATATATATATACATATATATAATAATCAGTGTGTTATCTTATAGATAAATTCTAAATTAACACTTAACAGTTCCCTTTTAGATTTAAATATACATGAAAGTGTTCTGACATCATGTTACATAATGACGTCATTACATTATTAGATTATTATAATCTATTGCTTTACTAATGTATGCGATAAAACAATTTAAATATGTAAATATGCAAAATAATATTAGATTTTAATGTCAATTTCAAAAAAAATATATGTTAAAATTTCTTTTTCACTAGAAAATTTTTCTATGGAAAATTAAAAATATTTGGTAATATTGTATTTATTTTTCAAATTTTGTTTGTGGTTCCCAAAAACTATTTATTGCAATATCCGTGTAGTTGATATTTTTACTTCGTTTTTTTTTACGATAAATATTTGTTAAATGATGTAAGAAATAGTTTCAAGAAACAGTATAAATTTTATGCAGTTTCTCTTAAGAATAAGCAATAACATATTAATCAAAGAAAGGAAGACAAATGTTCAATTGTTTTTATTTTAATTACTGATACATGATCAGGGAGTGTTGAAAAAGATATACACTAGATATATTTATCGTTTCTTGTCAGTACATACATACATATATACACAATCACGCCATGTCCCCAAAAGCGTGTGGCACAAACTCTTTTCATCATCCCGAAATCAGTCGTCTCTAAACATTCCTATCCAAACAAGCAACTTTTGCTTCATCCACATTCATAATTCCTTTCTCATACATGCTCTTTTATTCCCACTACTTGGAAACTTTCGCTCACGCAAAACACTCTCTCAATCATACCACTCCAATTACTCATCGGACGTCCACGCAAACGTATACAAAAATATATAAAAATATATCAGATTGAAATATTAAAGAATCTGTATATCTGTATTTTTTTTAACATTTTTTTTATGTACACACAAAAAAAAACTTAGTCGGATGAAAATCTTTAAAAAGTGTTAGTGATTTTGCAAAAAAAAACACTAAAACAATAGATTTTTTAAAAATAGCTGCACTTTATTTAATATTATGTAATTTAATGAACCAATTCTTAATTGTGAATGATTTGAAATTCCCTGAAGTATGAACTTCAGTCTTATCGAAATAATTATGAAAATTGTCAGATACTTGCGTTTGGGTATAAAAAAAATGGAAAAAGTTTATTTGCTTATTAAATATAATTATAATGACAATTAAGATTAAGTACATACACGCATATATGTACTTCAAGTAATGATTATACAAAAGCTAAAAATATATTACTTTTATTGTTTTCAAACTGAAATATATTTACTCTAAATCTATTGTTTATTATATCTGTTTTAAAAATAATATTTAGAAAAAAGTAAAATAAATAAAATATGAATAATATGAATATAAAATACGTATATTTTATGTAAGTTTATTTAATTTTTCGGTGAAAAACATATATAATATGACAAATTAATTATTTTATTTAAAATTACAAAATTATATTAGTTTTACTGAAAATTTAACGTTTTGCTGAAATAATATGAATTTATACGTCCCTAAAGCTGGCGGAATCGTTTTGCCAAATCGACATAGAAATTATTGGAAAATTAAAGGCTAATTAAAGGCTAATTAAAGGCTAATTAAATGCCCTATTCCCGAATTTTAGGCTCTTCATTAAAAAAAAAAAAATCAAAAGTTCCTTAAAAAAACGACACGTTCAAATTGGAAACTAAGTAGTCATTAATTAAAGGCTAATTAAGTGCTCTATTTCCAAATTTTAGACTCTTTATTTAAAAAAAAAATTGAAGATTCCGCTAGCTTAAGACTAAAGCTAGCGGAATCTTAAAGAAACGAGACATTCAAATTGGAATCCAAGTAGTTCATAATTAAAGGCTAATTAAAGGCTAATTAATTGCCCTATTCCCGAATTTTAGGCTCTTTATTTTTTTTTAAAAATTGAAGCTTAAAACTAAAGCTAGCGGAACCTTAAAGAAACGAAACATTCAAATTGGAATCCAAGTAGTTTATAATTAAAGGCTAATTAAGTGCCCTATTCCCGAATTTTAGGCTCTTCATTTTTTTTTTTTAAATTAAGAGCCTAAAATTCGGGAATAGGGCACTTAATTAGCTTTTAATTAGCCTTTAATTCTCCAATAGTTTCCATGTCGATTTGGCAAAACGGACCCACCAGCTTTAGGGACGTTGAATTTTTTATTATGGTTTTTATGTAAAATGGCAACTATTTGTATAGTGTACATTAGAAACATTCTTATTTTAATATAACCTTTGGGTCATAAGACGCACTCCAATTTTAAGTCGAGTTTTCTATGTGTTAAGGTGCCTCTTACAGTCAATTTAGCTGTCAAAATAAATTAGCAATTTTAAAATTTAGAATGTGATTAATGAATCTATTCAGTTCACATCTGTAATACATGTAGCGTTACAGAATATGATGACTTTTTCTATCAATAGAAAAATTTCATTTACTAGAAAAAACATAACAATATCTGAACGGAATAAACCTATAAGTCAGAGAACAATATACAAAATTTTTGAAGTAATTAAATTATTAAAATACTTTTTCATGTTAAGAGTTTTGTTTTTCTTAATTTTAAATATTTAATATAATTCTATTTATGTTTTTTAATCGCAAGATTATCGCAAGTTAGTCGATACTACCAATTATAGTAATTTGATTTTTAAAAAATATTTAGTTTAATAATAACATGATATAAGTATGTGACTATTAATTTTTTAATACTTTGTCATTTTTGTATTAAAATCCTGGGATTAAATTTAATTCTATTCCATAGACTTAGTCAAGTTTAAATATTTATTTTTGAATTAATATCTAATGAGTATTATCTAATTTGGTTCCACAGAATGAAATAGCTATAAGAAATGTAATGAGGAAAAAAGAATAAGTATCATGCTCATGTCATATACAGTGTGTTGACTTGGACCGTCGTACATAGGGATTTAGCATGTAAAATCAGACTTGTGCGATTTTCTGCTTCCCAAATTATTTTACAAAACAAACCTTATGATAAATGTTTTAGGGCATACTTTTCTGCATGTAAATCAATTACTAAATTTTTTTTCGAAACCTTCCTAACGTCAAGAATTAGGTCTAAAGTTGTTAAGAAATTGACTGGAAAATGGCAGTAGCCGTGAAATAGCATATAGCATTTCGAATTTGTTTTATTTTTGTTCAAATTTCACGGCTAATGCCATTTTCAGTCAATTTCTTGACAATTTTAGGGCTAATTCCTGATGTTGGGATGGTTCCAAAAAAAATTTGCTTGATTGCTTTACATGTAAAAAAATGTTTCCTAAAACATTTATTCCAAAGTTTTTTTTTGTAAAATAATTTGGGAAGCAGGAAATCGCACATGTTTAATTTTACATGCTAAATCCCTATGTACGACGGTCCAAGTCAACACACGGTATGTACGTATTGTGGTCGTAACTAGCGCTTATGTCAGTGATATATTATAACCCTCGTACTGTATTACGATTTAAATACACAAATCTGTATAATGTTCATGGACTAGTTCATGTCGAAAGATATATGGTACATAAGGTTCAAAATAGCCATAGTTTTTAACATCAAAATCATGTGTTTTTGGGGCATTGATTAACAGCATTAACACAGTTTGGCCAAATTCATTAAAAATTTATACTTAATAATGATACATATATCCATACACAATCACGCCATGTACCCAAAAGGGTGTGGCACAAACTATTTTCATCATCCCGAAATCAGTCGCCTCCAAACATTCCTATCTAAGCAACTTTTGCTTTATCCACATTTATAATTCCTCTCATACATGCTCTTTTATTCCTACTACTTGGAAACTTTCGCTCACGTAAAACACTCTCTATCATACCACTCCAACTATATATTATTAAGTTTATAAAAATTAAAACAACTTATTTCATTCATATTATTTAGATATTATATATATATATATATATATATATACAGTAGCGCAGCCAGGATTTTGTCTTGGGGGGGGCCCAAGAATTTTATCTTGGAGAAGCAAAAAAAAAAGCAAATACTAACCAGATTTTCACTTTATCTTCCATGAATCGAATAATTAATAGTTTAAAATAATGAATTTTGGCTCAAAATTTTGGGGTAAATAATTGTAGCGTTAGAAGTGACTGCTGAATATATGAATAAACGAATAAAAATTGTGCTAATTCTGCTAGCCTTGGGGGGGGCCGAGGCCCGTCGGCCCCCCCCTTGGTTGCGCCACTGTATATATATATATATATATATAATATTATTTTTATCTTATGACATATATGTATATTAAAATAACGTAATCAAGTAAAAAAAATTGTATTTATTTTTCTATATATATAAAAATGTATGCTTTCATCAATTTTTACAATTTACAATAAACAATAAATGTTTGACTAACTATAAAGGAACATTACTGTACCAAAAAACAGCTGATCGAGGCAAGCGATTTCAAACCTTAACTACTATAGATCTTTCGACAATTTCTTTCAATGCTTCAGTATAGGCAAAAGTTTTTAAAAAAAATGTAATTTTACAATATTAAATTTCTTGACAAGTTCGTGAATTGAAAAAAAGCATCTTATTTTATTTGATTATTATCATTTTTCTATATAAATATACTTGTTAAAATATTTTTGATAAGAAATCAGTGTCGGTTAATCAAAAAATTTCCCCATCTATATAATGTCGTCATCTTATATTAAAATTTTGATAAGAACTGAACGTATTCGCCAAACCACTTAAAAATTGAAAATTTTCTATTGTCATTTCATTTCTTTATTTCTGTTATCGCGGTATCATTTAATTAATATAATTAATTTGTAACAAAGTAAAAAAGACGTTATAAAGTTCAAGTTGACTTTTTTATTATATTTGTACCACTTGTTTCATAAAAATAAATATTATTTTATTATATTTAAATTTTTAGTTTTTGCAGAATATACAAAATTTATATACATATATACACATATACATACATACATACACAATCACGCCATGTACCTAATAGGGTGTGGCACAAACTTTTTTCATCATCTCGTAATCAGTCTCCTCCAAACATTCCTATCCAAACAAGCAACTTTCGCTTCATCTACATTCATTCAGTCATAAAAAATGTGTGACTATAAAATAAAAATTTTCTAACAAATAAAATAACAGATTCTTCTTAACCATAATATAAAAATATTTACTTCAAGGTAAAAATGTATATAAAATTCACTTCCTTATCGATAAATCAATTAATTTTATCTGATTAATTTTTCAAAAAAAATATAAAATTGCGTTTGCTTTGGTAGTTTGTGCAATTTATAGATAATGTTTATTTGAAAAGAATTGATTTTTTTTTAAGAAATTCCAAGTTTTTTTTATTTAATTTAATATTATAAATTAGATATATTTACAATAAATGTGTCATTCTCAGAAAACTCATTTTATTTAAATAAATTAGAATAAAAAATGCTTGTCACTATTCATTGATTGTTTTTAAATATTTTTTCTTTATTTTATAATGATAGATTTACATATCAAATACCTTACACATTATTTATAATATATTTGCTTCAATTTGCTAATATATTTCTAATTCTGAAAATATATACATACGTACACTGTAAAAAATATATCTTAAAGTAAAACTGCTTTAGGTGAAAGTTCCGCATTAATATTTATTTAAAATCCACGTTTCAACAAAACTTAACATCAGTCTTCATTAAGATAAATGATATGAAAGACATTACATACATACATACACAATCACGCCATGTACGCAAAAGGGTGTGGCACAAACTTTTTTCATCAACTCGAAATCAGTCGCCTCCAAACATTCCTATCCAGCACAAGCAACTTTCGCTTCATCCACATTTTTAATTCCTCTCATACATGCTCTTTTATTCTTAGTACTTGGAAACTTTCGCTCAATCATATCACTCCAACTACTCAGATTACAGATTACAGTAAATAACAGAATATAGAAACAAGTTATTAGATAACGAATTAAGTAACTAGATAATACAATTTATAGATTTCCTAATTAATAATTGTCATTAATTAAAAATCTAAACTGGTATAAATTCGTTTTTATGTAAAACTACCGAATTTTTTTACAATGTAGTCTGAAGAAGTTACTAATACATACTATATAATGATAATATCTACCAATAAACAAAAAGAATTATCTTGTGATTATGTTTCCAAGCAGTTGGAACAGAAGAGACATTAAATAAGAGGTATCTTAAATGTGAATGAAACTAGAGTATAGAAATGTTTGGAGAAAAGTAATTTTGGAATAGTGGAAAAAATTTGTGTTACACTACTTGATGTGATTTTGTATGTATGTATGTATTTTAAAAACAAGATTAGAAGTATATGGGTAAACCCATATATAGACTACTTTGACATTTCTCGGAAAGTTGGCAACACAATATCTTTAATAAAATTATAATTTATGTGGGCACGAGGAGAAACTTTCCTGAAAATTTGATCAAAATCGAATAAATAATGTAGCGACAAAAATTTTTTTTTTAAAATTGTGATTTTTTTTGATAAGTTGGCAACACTGTATTTTGTTAAAATTGCATAATTTATTTAGGCACTAAGAGAATTTTTTATGAAAATTTGATTAAAATCGGTTAAATAGTGATCACAATATATTTTCTAAAAATTTAGTAATTTTTTTCTCGGAAAGTTGGCAACACTGAATATTAATAAAATTATATAATTAATGGGAGCATTAGGAAAATCTTTTCTGAAAATTTGATCAAAATCGGATAAACAATGGAACCACAACGAATTTTTAAAAAGTTTAGTAATTTTTTTCTCGGAAAGTTGGCATCACTGGATAAAAGTAAAACCACATGACCATCTTGGGTACTAAACAAATTTATCCTGAAAATTTCATTAAAATCGGTTGAACCGTCTAGGAGGAGTTGCGGCCACAAAATTTTGACTTACGACCGAGCGAGCTGACGACGCACACACATACACCCACATAAACTAAGTTCAGATTCGTCATCTAGAGACTACATAAAGAATTTCTATACACAATTTTTTTTTTTTGAAAATGTTACAGACACCGTACCAAACCCTATACCACTTTTTCCTTGCAGTCAAAGTAAAAATAAAAAACAATGTTTATTTTAATAATAAATAAATTAAAACTATTATTTGTGTAAATATTTATTATTAAATCAATAAATTAGATAAGAATTATATATTTTTAATTTTTATTTTACATGAAAATTCCCCAATGTAACGAAATATACGTAAATAGAAGATAAATATTTCTAACTTAAGATTGATATGCAACCCGTAAAACTATTAGTAAAAATTAATAAAAATTTGATATAGGTCAGTGTTGATATTAATAATAAATGTGACAACTAGTGTCATCTTTTGTG
The DNA here is from genome assembly GCA_963966155.1 of Clivina fossor. Taxonomy (NCBI): domain Eukaryota; kingdom Metazoa; phylum Arthropoda; class Insecta; order Coleoptera; family Carabidae; genus Clivina; species Clivina fossor. The sequence continues at coordinate 16,598,689 of OZ014563.1, read as the reverse complement.
TTGATAAATAATTATTTATAAAAATACACCTTATCGCATACTACCAACATAACTGCGTAGTAATGCATTTTTTAATTGAAAAATAATTCAGTTTGAAACTTTATTCAGGAAAGTTTTAGTTTTTGAGAAGGGTGACTTGACAACTGAATGTAATGTATATATTGATGGTGAATTTGTGTATTTGGGTAGTTTGTTGTCTAGAGATGGCCGTTTTGATCGTGAAATTAAAAGAAGAGTAAATGCTGGTTGTAAGGTATTTTGGGTGCTTTGGGAACTTTTGCCAGGAATGTAAATGTTTCCAAAGAAGCCTGTTTGAGTATATACAATGTAATTTTGGTGCTTACGTTAATGTATGGTAGTGAATGTTGGGTTTGGTTGCAAAAGCATAAACGAAAAATGACTGCTGTGGAAATGAGATTTTTACATGGGGTATGTGGTGTAAATAGGAGAGATCGGGTACGAAATAGATTAGTGTATGATAAGTGTGAAATTGAAAAAAATGTTGTAGCAAAAGTTGCCGTGTTAGTCAGTTAAAATGATTCGGATATGTTGAGCGAATATCTAATGAACGTTTGGTTAAAAAGTTCTATTTAAATGGTTTTCATGGTATACGTTTGCGTGGACGTTTGATGAGTAGTTGAAGTGGTATGATTGAGAGTGTTTTGCGTGAGCGAAAGTTTCCAAGTAGTAGGAATAAAAGAGCATGTATGAGAGGAATTATGAATGTGGATGATGCGAAAGTTGCTTGTTTGGATAGGAATGTTTGGAGGCGACTGATTTGATGAAGAAAAGAGTTTGTGCCACACTCTTTTGGGTACATGGCGTAATTGTGTATGTATGTATGTATATATGTAATTTCATTACAAGAAAAAAATATCTAAAAAAGTCGCTTTGGAAAATGTTGTCGTACAAATTTAACAAATATACTTTTTTTTTGACTACAGAAGGTATTATATAATAATAAAACATAATATTAATAATTCATACATACACAATTACGCCATGTACACAAAAGGGTGCGGCACAAATTCTTTTCGCTATGCCTTTGAAACAAAGAGAGAAAAGTGAACTTCTGTGAAAGTTTTTACAAAAACTAAGCTTTAATGATAATTATACTTACGATTTTTGTAATCAGCGAGTTAAAAACTATATGTTACCTTTATGTATGTTATATTTATTTTTTTTAATTCTAGTTAAAAATCTTAAAAAACTGAAGTGATATTCTACAAAATTTTGAAAAAAAAAATGAAATATTTATTAAGAGCCTACACTTTTAACCATTTAATTTCTGAGGAGGGCAGGCGTGAGGTGGCAAATATTTTGTAGGCGGAATTTCAAAAACTTTGTTGTATAATGTAATTGGCTATTGAACAACTACCACTATTCAAAATATAATAATTACTTTTATACCACAAACAATAATTTAAACAAGCTACATACGTATTTGAAAGCTAAGCTTTCATCATTAGTAGCAAAAGAAAAAGCTAAAGTCCTAACTAAGATTTTAACTTTAACTTTTTTTTTAAATTATTGTTTGTGGTTTAAAGGAAATTATTTTATTTTATTAACTATTCTGTTTAACCGTTTGAGTGTCACGGGTTTTTATTGTTTCCTCGTCCTAAAGTGCCAAGGAGCGCTTTTGCGCTTGTCTTATTCCTTATTCTACATTATTTAGTTCATTATATTATTATAGTAATCGTTGTTTATAAGAATAAAAAGGTGTACACCTACCTAGAGCGCTGGTACTTTTCGAGCGAAACATAAGAAGCGCAAAATCGCTGCTTGGCACTCAAGGCTAAGCCACACATCAGAGAAACTAGAAACGTAAAACATGAAATATGAAATACGAAACTGAAAATATGAAACACGAAATATAAAACTTTTTGTACAGTGATACACAAATTGAAGAAACAAAAATTAAATTGGTTTCAATTCACAATAAACTCGAACACCGACGCGACGATAGTTTAAATAACAGTGATTAAAAAAAATGTTTCTATATTTAATGCAATTTGGGCTTAAATATGCATTTTATCAAAAAAATTTATAGAAATAATATTATAGACAATAAAATTTCCTACAACTTTTATTTGTATAATTTTTTAATAGAACTTCCGGCTTAGAAGCTACGCGTTTTTAAATATCAAGAAGTTTATTAATTTTAATGCACAGAAATAAAAATGTTAGACTTAAATGTTTCTATATTTAGTGCAATTTGGACTTAAATATGCATTTTATCAAAAAATTGTATATAAATAAAATTATAGACAATAAAATTTCTCACAAATTTTATTTGTATCATTTTCTAATAGCACTTTTGGTTTAGAAGCTAGGCGTCTTTAAATATCATAAAATTTATTAATTTTTATGCACAGTGACTGAAACCACGCGAAACATGAAACAAAAATATAGAACAGGCTCTATTTCATGCAACATGTTTCTACAGCATTTGTTTCTCTTATCACCACGCATGAAATGTATTTCGCTGATGTGCGGATTTCCATTTAAAACAATGTGTTGTTATTTTGTGAAACATGTTTCGAGTTTTCTGTTTCACATTTTATGTTTTATGTTTCTTTGGTGTGTGCCCTGCTAAACGGTTAAATATTTCAATATCCATATAGAATATTTTATATAATGATATTTCTATATATATAAAAAAAATTAAATGCATGAGTGATAGTTTGACAAAGGGATGGATGCACATATTGATTAGAAAATAAATGATGCACAATGAAAACGTAGTATAAATAACTATGTCACCTAAATTTTCCATAGCTAATAATAATTTTTTATATAGCCAGATTTAAGTATATAAAAAGTTTTTTGTATTAATTATGTTTTTTGTATTAAAATTTATGACAAGACATAAAAGAAAATTTATATTTAACTTGTATAATGAAAATGACTGCTGTGGAAATGAGATTTTTACGTGGGGTGTGTGGTGTAAATAGAAGAGATCGGGTATGAAATAGATTAGTGTATGATGAGTGTGAAATTGCGAAAAAATGTTGTAGCAAAAGTTGCCCCGTGTTAGAGTCAGTTAAGATGGTTCGGACATGTCGAGCGAATGTCTAATGAACGTCTGGTTAAAAAGATTTATTTGAATGATTTTGATGGTATACGTTTGCAGGTGGACGTCCGATGAATAGTTGGAGTGGTATAATTGAGAGAGTGGCTTGTGTGAGCGGAAGTTTCCAAGTAGTAAGAATAAAAGAGCATGTATGAAAGGAATTATGAATGTGGATGAAGCAAAAGTTGCTAGTTTGGATAGGAATGTTTGGAGGCGATTGATTTCGGGATGATAAAAAGAGTTTGTGCCACACCTTTTTGGGTACATGGCGTGATTGTGTATGTATGTTTGTATGTTTGTATGTATGTATATAATATTTTAATATCTATCACTTTACAGTTGTAAAAAAATATATAAAATAAACATTTAGATATAAAAATTAAACTTAGAGAATAGTTTATTTGATTTATTTAAAATTTAAACTAAAAATAATATTAAATTAAAATAAAACAATAGATGCTTCGACAAACTCAACGTTTGTTTTCATCAGAAAAACTGATACCGTATTAGTTTTCTTGAATATGTCGAAAGATTAATTATTAATAAATATTAATACAGAACTTAAACCTAAAGCCGTTTTATTTTAATATAAGGAGTCCTAAAAAATTTTTTACTGTTAATAAATTATAATTTTTTAGCTAGTCGAAAAGACTAGCTTATAAAATCGTCAATACGGCTGGCTGGCCGGCCGTGTCCAAAAAATACGATAAATACCAGTGTTAATTATAAGTATAAAGGAGAGCTCGTAGAAAGCTGAAACTTAAGTTCAATTTTCAGACCGCAGTGTTGCCAACTTTCCGAGAAAAAAATTACTAAAATTTTTAATACGAGTGTTAATTATAAGTATAAAGGAGAGCTCGTAGAAAGCTGAAACTTGGCAATTAGATAGTTCATACCAAATAAAAAATTAAGTTCAGTTTTCAGGCCGCAGTGTTGCCAACTTTCCGAGAAAAAAATTACTAAAATTTTTAATACGAGTGTTAATTATAAGTATAAAGGAGAGCTCGTAGAAAGCTGAAACTTGGCAATTAGATAGTTCATACCAAATAAAAAATTAAGTTCAATTTTCAGACCACAGTGTTGCCAACTTTCCGAGAAAAAAATTACTAAAATTTTTAATACGAGTGTTAATTATAAGTATAAAGGAGAGCTCGTAGAAAGCTGAAACTTGGCAATTAGATAGTTCATACCAAATAAAAAATTAAGTTCAATTTTCAGACCGCAGTGTTGCCAACTTTCCGAGAAAAAAATTACTAAAATTTTTAAAAATTTATTACGACCATGTTGTTTAACCGATTTTGTTCAAATTTTCACAAAAGATTCTTCTGGTATTTATATAAATTAGATAATTTCAACAAAGTACAGTGCTGCCAACTTTCTGAGAAAAAAATTACTAAAATTTTTAAAAATTTATTATGACCAAGTTATTTAACCAATTTTAATTAAATTTTCACTAAAGATTCTCCTGGTGCCCGCATAAATTATGCAATTTTAACAAAATACAGTGTTGCCAACTTATTGAGAAAAAAATTACTAAAATATTAAAAATTTATTGTGTCTACATTATTTATCCGATTTTAATCAAATTTTCAGAAAAGTTTCTTCTAGTGCCCACATAAATTATAATTTTATTAAAATACGATGTTGCCAACTTTCCGAAAAAAAAATTAATAATTTTCTAAAAATTTGTTATGCCCGCATTATTTATCCGATTTTAATGAAATTTGTACAGAAGATACCCTTAGCGCCTATAATATTATATATTAGCAAAATACAATGTTGCCAACTTTCGGTAAAATTTTTTTTTATTCTTATTTCTTATCATTTATGTGATAATATCAAAGTGGTCTATATATGGGTTTACCCATATACACTTCTAATCTTGTATTTTAGCTAGTCGAAAAACTAGCTTATAAAATCAAACCACATTCGACTAGCTCCATTCTCGCTTTGCGAGAATATTATTTAATAGTAATTTATAAATTTTTTAAACAAGTTTCTTTGTTATCTAGTATTTTGTTTGTTGATTATTTATGTCATTTGTGTATTTTTTCCTGATAACGATATACGTAGAATATATAGAAACGTCGTTTTTTAAATAAAATATATATAGAACTTTAATCTAAAAGTTTTCTTTTAATATAATGAGTTCTGAAAGATTTTTTTTATTATGTTAAAATTAATTTAGATAACACAGTTTTGTTGTATCTTTTAAATTTTTAAGGAAATTCGATTTCGGTGATATATGTGTATAAAAATAAAGAAGAAAGTTTTTTCTTTTTAAAAAAAGGTTATATATATATATATATATATATATATATATATATATATATATATATATATATAAATAGGGAGAGTAGAAATGTTATTTGAATCCAATAATAAACTGTATATTAGTCATTTAAAATATGTCATGTGTTGTGTTGTGTTGTATATTCATATCGTTTGTGTCCGTGTCCGCTCCGCTGTGTGTTTGAAAAGTATGCGAACATTGTGAAATATTCATATAATTTTCAAGCAACAGATTTATAGTTGGTGTGGCGCCACTGTCACATTAAAATGCCTCGAGAAGAATTTCGAAAATTCCATAACGATTTGTCTTTTTTCCGAAATATTTATTTATTTATTTATTTATTCATCCACTCATAATACCTACGCTTTCTTTCTCAACTGATACGAACGTCACTATATTATTTTTGCAACTTAGATTTTCTAGAAATAATCAACAAATAACATTAGTGAAATATTTTTTTCAGAATAAAAACTGTTATTATTTTATAAAAAACGACGTTTCGACGAAACTGAACGCTCATCTTCATCAGGTTAAAATTTGCTAATGACAGTACAATTATTTACTTTAAAGTTCAGTTTCGTCGAAACGTTGTTTTTATATAATAATCGAAATAGATTAGTGTATGATGAGTGTGAAATTTAAAAAAATGTACCAAAACTTGGTGTTAGTCAGTTAAGATGGTTCGGACATGTTGAGCGAATGTCTAATGAACGTTTGGTTAAAAAGATTTATTTGAATGATTTTGATGGTATACGTTTGCAGGTGGACGTCCGATGAGTAGTTAAAGTGATATGATTGAGAGGGTGGCTTGCGTGAGCGAAAGTTTCCAAGTAGTAGAAATAAAAGAGCATGTATGAGAGGAATTATGAATGTGGATGAAACGAAACTTGCTTGTTTGGATAGGAATGTTTAGAGGAGACTGATTTCGGGATGATAAAAAGAGTTTGTGCCACACCCTCTTGGGTACATGGCGTGATTGTGTATGTATGTATTAAACAGAATCTTATTCTGAAACAGTTTATATTTTAATACAATGAGTTCTGTATTATTTGTTTATTATTTCTAGAAAATATAAATTGTTTTATATAAATTTTCTATAAATATAATATAATATTGTAATTATAATTAAAATAATTAATTTACTATATTATATGAGTTTTTACCGAAAAAGTACCTATGTAAACTTACATAAAATATACGTATTTTATATTTATATAATGTAATTTTTTTTGTGATATCTGTAAATTTACATATTAAACTGGTGTAAATCAGTTGTTCTAGATATTTATCAAAAATTATCAAAAAAAATTTACAGTGTAATAAATAAATAAATTATTTATTTATTTGTTTAATGAAGATTTTAGTGAAACTCATTGCTAGTTAGATTGGATTAATAGGTAATATTTTCTAATTGTTTATTTTATTTTTTATTTGTCAATTCACTTAAAGGTCTTGTTTGCGATTATTATTAGATACATTGTAATATTACATAAAAACCCGAGGCAACTGATTTACACCAGTTTAATACGTAAATTTACTAACGTCACAAGCAAATTTACAAATAATATGAATATGAAATACGTATATTTTATATAAATTTAATTAGTTTTGCTTAAAAAAAATTATAATATATGGTAAATTAATTAACATACATACACAATCACGCCATGTACCCAAAAAGGTGTGGCACAAACTCTTTCCATCACTCCGAAATCAGTCGCCTCCAAACATTCCTATCCAACAAGCAACTATATAATATACAAATAAGGTGTCTCCAAAAGGAATAATTCTGTGCCCAGTAGCTATATAACATAAAAACGAACTACATACATACATACATACATACATACATACACAATCACGCCATGTACCCAAAAGGGTGTGGCACAAACTCTTCTCATCATCCCGAAATTAATGGCCTCCAAACATTCCTATCCAAACAAGCAACTTTTGCTACATCCACATTCATAATTCCTCTCATACATGCTCTTTTATTCCTACTAGTTGGAAACTTTCGCTCACGCAAGCCACCCTCTCAATCATACCATCTCCAACTACTCATCGGACGTCCACGCAAACGTATACCATCAAAATCATTCAAATAAATTTTTTAAACCAAACGTTCATTAGACATCCGCTCAACATGTCCGAACCATCTTAACTGATTAACATCAACTTTTGCTACATTTTTTTTAATTCACCCTCATCATACACTAATCTATTTCATACATATCTATCTATTAATTAATTTACTTAAAATTAAACAATTATAATATTTTTACAGAAAATTATGAAAACAAACGGTTTTTTAATAATTGTCTGTAAGTTTTATTAGATATTATTAAAATAATAGTGTAATATTTTTTTTTTAATAAAACAATAATAAAATCACATTTCATATTCATGTAAATCTAATGAACGTTTCGCAATAAAACTGCTTTTAAATTAAGCGAAAATTTAATAAAAGAATTGCAACCAATTGCTAAACATTTCGTTACAATTATAACAAATAGCAATCGCTAAGTCAATACGTATTTGTAATGATGCTGAGATGATAATAGTGTAAAGAGTAGTTGGAGGGGGAAAGGGGGGATAACGCCGGCGCCAAATTGTACAGTTAGTGGGTAAGTAGATGGCGCTATCATTACCTCCCATATATTCAACCAATGTTTATTCTGTTCGGTGCGCTCCTCCGTCGAAGCAGAGATATTCTTTGCTTGCTGAACAACAGAACAACAAGTGAACGGAGCGATCGTGTACTTTGAAACTAAACTCATATAGATATATATTTTACAAATGTGTGCCTCTAAACAATCGTTAATCACCAAGCTAAATTACAAAGTGAGCGGAACAGTTATGTGATTTGACTTATTCAAGCAATTTTTTTCAAAAATTTCAAAAATCGAGTGTGTGTGCGTGTGTGTATATGTGTGTAAAATTATTACTTTTTAACTCTGTTATAGTTTGTTTAATTTTCTATTAAGAAATATATATATAAAATAGTATTAGCACGAGTTTTTGTGCAAATGTGAATAAGGGTGTGATATGAGATATACGAAATATTTAATAATGTCAACCCTTCTTTACACGATACTGGGGTTGTCGGTCAGTTCCATGAGCCTGCATTGCGCCATGCGGAAGGAGATTTCGCCGTGTACCTGCAGGCATCAGGAGGCGTCCGATACGATTGTTGTCGCCTGCGAGAAGATGTCCTCCTTCTCGCAGGTTGTTGACGCGTTACAGGATAAATTTCCGACGAATCCTATCTCGCTTAAACTTACCTATTCGACGCTGGATGATTTACCGTATCGGAGCTTTCGCGAGCTTAATATGACGATTGTTAATCTGCATTTGAATCATGATAATCTCAGGTGAGACAGATATATAGATAGCTTGGTGTTAGTCAGTTAAGATGGTTCGGACATGTTGAGCGAATGCGGCTAATGAACGTTTGGTTAAAAAGATTTATTTGAATGATTTTGATGGTATACGTTTGTAGGTGGACGTCCGATGAGTAGTTGGTGATGGTATGATTGAGAGAGTGGCTTGCGTGAGCAAAAGTTTCCAAGTAGTAGGAGCATGTATGAGAGGAATTATGAATGTGGATGAAGAGAAAGTTGCTTGTTTGGATAAATTAATAAATTTGTTTATTCCAATGATATTAATTGCACTTTTTTTGATTGATTTACTTTATATTTATCATGTTAAATTAGATAAAAGTATAATATAACTACAAATTTATAAATTAGATATTTGATTTAAAATTAAATACGTAAAAATGCTTGTCTGGATATAGAAATGGTTGGCGGAAATTAATTTCGGAATAGAAAGAATTTGTGCCACATCTTTTTTGGAACATGTACATGATTGTGTATGTAGAAATTATTCAAAATATTTTTAAAAATGTTTAAAAAATTTCTATTTTCAATCAATAAAGTTCTAGATAAAATAAATTAATTCATAAAATAAAACGGCTTTAGGTTTCAGTTTTATATTAATATTTATTAATAATCGACGTTTTGACGAACACATCGTCCGTCTTCACCAGGAAAAATTATACAAATATATACCTATACAGTAAATAAACAGAACTTAGAAACTACTAGGTAACAATAAGTAACTAGATCATAAAATTTTTATAAATTTTTAATTAATATAGCCAGATTTTATTTAAATTAATTCATATTTAGTAAAATACTTTACAATTTTATTTTGCAGTAAAAAAACATAAATTTGCAATTTTATCCTGAATTTTGCAAACTAGAATTTATAAGATTTTAAATAAATTAATCTTTTACATACAAACATCATCACGCCATGTACCCAAAAATGTGTGACACAAACTCTTTCCACTATTCCGATATCAGTTTCCTGCAAACATTTCTATCTAGACAAGCTACTTTAGCTTTATTCACATTTATAATACCTCTTATACATGCTCTTCTATTTCTATTACTTGAAAACTTTCGCTCACGCAATCCACTCTTTCAATCATACCATCTCCAACTACTCATCGGACGTCCACCTGCAAACGTATACCATCAAAATCATTCAAATAAATCTTTTTAACCAAACGTTCATTAGACATTCGCTCAACATGTCCGAACCATCTTATCGGACATCCACTTGCAAACATATACCTTTAAAATCATTCATATAAATTCGTGTAACCAAACGTTCATTAGACATTCGTTCTGCATCATAACTGACTAACATCAATTTTTGCTACCACATTTTTATCAATTTCACACTTATCATACACTAATCTATTTCATATCCGAATTAAATCCACAAAAAATTTAATAATTTTAATTAAAAGATCACAAGCCCTAAGTATATTTTTCCAAAGGCGTATAATTTATTTCCTCAATATGAATTAATTTACGAATTAAATCCATTTCAAATTAATTCCTGTGTTTAACTTTAGCGATAAGATTATTTCTAAATGTTTTTGTTCGTATTAAGCAAGGATACATCTTACGTATATGTCAATCTTATATTATTACTGTGATATCTCCAGTGACTGTACGTTTGACATGAGACTAATAAATCTTGAAATTTATAGACATTTATCGACAAAAGTTGATCAAATTTTATTAGTACTCTTCATTATAAATATGTCAAAAACATTATGTAATCCGTATTCGATTATAAACAATATTCAGCAAAATTTTGCTCAAAAATTTATTTCTCAAAACATTTTCTTAATTACAATTTACAGTTTATCAGTTAAGAATTTCTATCTTGAACAGTAATCTCTCAATGTCTAACACTTAAATATATAAATGTTGTTTTATTTACTATAAGATGGAAAATTTTTGTACTTTATATTTGTGTTATTGCAAAAAGTAATAGCTTAATTTTTTTTTTTCGTAAAATTTGATGTTGACGTTGTATATCGAATTTTTTTCGCATTATAATCACGGTGTATATAATATTGTAAATTATACGAAATAATTCTAATTTGTAAAATGATTTATTCAAAAATTATCTACAATTTATCCGGGTGACATATTAACGAAGGTTATCGTTGATTTTTTTTAACAGTTTAATTCAATCGAATCTATTTTATTTATTGATTTTTTTTTCAATAAGAATAATTTTTCAATTGATTGTGAATGATATTTTGTATTTATACAGTTTTGAATTTGTCTGGAATGTGTTTCTAGTGCTATTTTGAAGTAATACATGAAATATTTCTTTTTGAAAACAATCAAATAAATATTATTAATGTAGCCTTGACTTTGTTTGGTGGTTTTTTGACATTCTTCATAATATCAATTGACCTTTTCTTATATTATTATTTTTATTGTATATGTACGTGTTTATATGTACACTATATATATATATATATATATATATATATATATATATATATATTAGAAATCAAAATTTTCAAATTACTTTATAAGATATAATGGTATCAGTTTTTGTTTCTAACCATACAGAAATTTAAAAAAATCAATTGTTTGAAACTATACTGAGAAACATGTTGCTTACAATCTATTGTTTTAATAATTCAAAAGTACACTGTAAAAAATTTATGTAATTTTACATATTTTGTGAATTTAATTTTTCATAAAATTTTGTAAAATCAACACAGTAAAATTATAAAATGTCGTTATTTTTACTGTTAAAAATCTACGTAACATTATATAAATTTAAGATATATTTTTTACACTGTAAACGTGTTTTTGAATTGTAAAATTATGTTTTTCTAACAGAAATAAAAATTTTAATAGAAAAAAATAAAAGTATGGCTATTTTACAAGATTCATATAGATTTTTTGACTATTTAGTTTGGAAGCGTAGTGTTTTTCTAAATAAATATAATAATTGTAAAATTATTAATTAATAATAATTATTAATAATTTCCAGGTCAAATATGAACATAGCTCAAAATAGTTATAAGATTACTTACTATTATTTTTTTAAAAATCTGATCAGCCTTTGAACATTTTGAGTAATAAAATAAATAATAAAACACAATTAAAATAAAACTACTTTAGATTTAAGTTCTAATCTAATTTATACATTTTATGATCTAGTTACTTATTTGTTATTGTTGTTCTATTATTTATTGTAACGTCATTTGTATCATTTATCCTGATGAAGACGGACGTTGAGTTTTGTTGAAACGTTGATTTTAAATAAATATTAATATAGTAAAGTAGTTTTATTTGAATATAATGAATTCTGAGAGATTTTTTACTACATTAAACAAAATTACTTTGTATTTTATGTATATATTTTTGTATTGTATATATTTGTATAAGTATATACAATAAATATATATAATTCAATATATATATTTATATATATATATATATATATATATATATATATATATATATATATTGAATTATAAATATTTTTTGTATATATTGTGATTTTTTACAAAGTAATTGTATTTTATTATTCTTTTTCTTATTAAAATTTTTATTTCTATCTTTTTATTTGGATCTAAAGCAAAATTCTACTCAGTGTAACGACCTTTTAAAAAAAAATTTGAAATTTCCTAAAAAAATTTGTTGCACATAGCAAAATAAATAAAAAGTATTAGAAAGAAATTTGAAGTCTTTTTTTAAAAATAATTATATTGTAGTTATTAAAAATAAAATAAAAGAAAATTTTAATTGATGTGACATTATAGTTTAGGGTTATCATACTATAATATTTTCAAAAAAGAAAAATTGTCATTCCGGTCTATTAATTGATAAAATGCAATTGCAGAAATTTTTTGATAACGCGGCGGCAGAATAGCTATCTGAACTATGTGAATTTGCAAAATATCTGTTAAACTATTAGTAGTATAAATGTCTTTGTTCTAAATGTTGTCAAATAGGTTTAAACGTTATTTGTTTATGAACGTTGGACAAGAACAATAGTACTGATAATAAGTGAAGTTTATCTGTTGTTCTTCATGTACATTATATATAGGAATTGTAACAATTTCGAATTTCTGATTTGATATTGATTTTTGACCTCGACAACAACAACTTGTATTAAGTAATTATACATACATCGTATATACAATACAAATAAGATCGGTCATAAATATGGAACTTGAAAACTATTTATTGTGTAAACCATGCAGATTCTATAGATAACATACATACATACACATACATACATACACAATCACGCCTTGTACCCAAAAGGGTGTGGCACAAACTCTTTTCATCATCTCGAAATCAGTCGCCTCCAAACATTCCTTTCCAAACAAGCAACTTTCGTGTCATCCACATTCATAATCCCTCTCATACATGCTCTTCTATTCCTACTACTTGGAAACTTTCGCTCACGCAAGCCACTCTCTCAATCGTACCACTCATCGGACGTCCACGCAAACGTATACCATTAAAATCATTCAAATAAATCTTTTTAACAGCAAACGTTCATTAGACATTCGCTCAACATGTCCGAACCATCTTAACTGACTCTAACACGGGGCAACTTTTGCTACATATTTTTCAATTTCACACTCATCATACACTAATCTATTTCGTACCCGATCTCTCCTATTTACACCACATACCCTACGTAAAAATCTCATTTCCACAGCATTTCCTATAGATAACATAGGCCCGTACTCTCACCTCACTTTTTCGTGAAAAAGTGCTTTTATCATTAATTTTAAAATAACTTTTTGCTTCTGTTTGTCATTAAATATAATTAATTTTTCTATATTTGATCATTTTTATTATATTTGGTATTATAAAATTTAAATAAACTATTTTAAAATGCTTATTAAATGATTTTAAGTGAACGTCAAAAGCACTTTTTTGAAAAAGCACTTTTTCATATGAGGTGAGAATACGGGCCATAGACTTTAATTCTGGTATTTTATATTATTCTATAACACTATAGAATCTTTTGTTTGTTTTTAATAAATTAAAAATTGCATATATTGAAAAAAATGATACAAAAAAAAAGATATAGTTAAAATACATATTTGATACGCAGTACCTATATAGGAATTCTTTTCAAAATAATAATTATCAATAAGAATCAATTAATGATGGAATAAAATTGATTGTGTCATTGGAATATTGATCGTCGTCATCATCGTATACCGCATGAATGATGTTGATCATGTTCTGATGTTAATAGTTGCAAATTATATGTCACATTAATTGACCTAAATTTATAACTGATAGATGCTTTGAATTACAATGAATTTCTGCCCGCGCTACGTCGCACACACCCGCACACCAACCAAACTCATCCACAGCAGTCCATTTGATGGGCTTTAGATAATTTGGAAAATTTTACTGCGATATTTGCACTCATTAGTTACTTCTCATATTTATTAGCAAAAAATGTAGTTTAAATACTATACAATATACAAATAAGGTTTCTCCAAAAGGAATAATTCTGTGCCCAGTAGATATATAACATAAAAACGAACTGTAAAAACTGTAAAACTGTAAAAAAAATTGCCATTTTACGTAGTAAAAAAATTACATCTTATTTCAGTAAAACGAAAATGATATATTTTTTTAAATTTTAAGTAAAAGTAATTTTAAGTAATTATTTATATAAAATATACATATTTTATATTTATATAAAGTAAAATTTTTCTGGACGTTTGTAAATACAGGTGCGGATTAACCAAATTTGCCGTCCATAGTTATAATATAATTTATTATTACATTTTAGATAAATTTAATTTCTGCAAAAATCAATTTTTGATGCAGATCTATTTTTTGTTTTTCGGATTGGAAATTTGCCGCCGTAGGCAAATGCATACTGTATATCTATGCGTTAAACCGCCCCTGTGTAAATTTACATATTAAACTGGTGTGAAATCACTGAAAAAAGAATATAATTAGAATAAATCTTATAGATGTAATTCAAATATATCCGGAATTTAGATACGGCGAAACCTATATATGGTTTCAAGTTACCCGACGGTATATTTGGTTAATTTATTTCAGGGAATTATAAATATATTTCCAACAAATATATTTTAAAATTAAAAGAAATATAATATTGTATTTTAAAATATACTATATTTCCTTTAATTGCTGAATATATTTATAGGAAATATATGTATATTGTACAGAACTATGAAATATATTTGGTTAGAATTTTATATATTTTGTTAATATATTCTAAAGAATCATGCTTGTATTTCAAACAAACATATATTAGTAAAATTTCTATGTCACACTAACTTTAAAAATTAATTACAGATTAATGATACACAATTAATAGATACACAATTGTAGATTGTTTTAAAATTTAATAAAGTTTTATAAAAAAAATTTTAAAAAAGAGTGAAGAATCACATTAAATTTGAGGAAACCTAAACTTCAAAAATTGGCACTAATCTTCTAAGTTCCACTTTTTTAATAAAATGTTCATATCGCTATCCATTATAATCAACCTAAAGAAATGAAATATTGAATTTAATGCAATAATGCCGACTGCAGTGAATAATAATTAACACACCGTACAAGTGCAAGACCACGTGCCGAAACTGAACTTCTACAACGCAATACAGGTCTAAGCACGTGGGCACCTCAACTATAATACGAATAGGTACAAGCAAACATACCCGCTTACTGAGCAATATTATGTTGCTTTGGTATAAACTTAATAAATTTGTATTAAAAGTAAATATATTTGTCAGAAATATATCAGTATTCTCATTAATATACCAATAATTCCCTATAGAATACAGACATTTGTTGGTAATATTTAGTATATTTAAGAAAAACTAAGTAAATTTACAAGATATATACGTACAATTAGTAGTAAATATAATAGTTTTTCTTCCAAATCAAATTTCAATATAATTCGCTGAAACTTGTAACGTGTAAATCTATGGAATATTTAAAAGAAAACTATCAAAATATTAGCGAGAACCTGGCGGAATTTAAAATAAATATTGTATATTAAATCTAAATACTACAGCCCCAAATATATAAATATAATTCTGGCTATTATAGTGTTTTTTCAGTGCACTCACGCAAAACACTCTCTCAATCATACCATCTCCAACTACTCATCGGACGTCCACGCAAACGTATACCATCAAAATCATTCAAATAAATCTTTTTAACCAAACGTTCATTAGACATTCGCTCAACAAGTCCGAACCAACTTAACTGACTAACACCAACTTTTACTACAACACTTCTTTTAATTTTACAATAATTATACAAGTAGAAAATAATATTGATGCATTTTTATTTGTTTTAATTAAAGTGCTTATTATAAAACCAACCATTAGTTTACTGTTAGCAGCTTTGCAACAGTATAATCTTATTTTTACAATTTGATGTCAGTAGTAGATGTAATCACAAAAATGGGGAATTTTCTTTTTCCATCTTATTCTAAGTTTTTATCCATTACATAAATACTAAAGACACTATTCTGATTATTAAATTTAGCTTAAATTTTTGAATTTAAAGATCTTTAGGTAAATTTAAATTCTGGTCACTACTGTAAGTGTGAAATCTTTAGCTTAAATTCTTTTAAATTTATATGGAATACATGTTCAGAATTGCTCTATTTAAATTTATTTAAGTCGCTAAGTTAAAGTATTATTTTAACCACACATCATTGGCCCGTATTTTCATCTCACTTTTAAAAGTGATTTTTGTCAAAATTACTTTTTGATATTTAAATATATTTTTACCACTTTGACTGCAAGGAAAAGTGGTATAGCGTTTGGTACGATGTCTGTAACATTTTCAAAAAAAAAATTGTGTATAGAAATCCTTCATATAGCTTCTAGATCAAACGAATCTGAACTTAGTTTATGTGGGTGTATGGATGTGCGTCGTCAGCTCGCTCGGTCGTAAGTTAAAATTTTGTGGCCGCAACTCCTCCTAGACGGTTCAACCGATTTTAATGAAATTTTCAGGATAAATTTATCTAGTGCCTAGGATGGTCATGTGGTTTTGGTTTTTTCCAGTAATACCAAATTTCCGAGAAAAAAATTTCTAAAGTTTTTAAAAATATATCATGACCATGTTATTTAACCGATGTTACTCAAATTTTCACAAAAGATTTTTCTAGTAATCATATAATTTATGTAATTTTAACAAAATACAGTGTTGCCAATTTTCCGAGAAAAAAAATTGCTAAAATTTTTAAAAATTTATTATGATCACTTTATTTAACCGATTTTAATCAAATTTTCATAAAAGATTTTTCTAGTGCCTAAATAAATTATGCAATTTAATACAGTGTTGCCAACTTATCGAGAAAAAAATCACAAATTTTTTAAAAATTTATTGTGGCTACATTATTTATTTGATTTTGATTAAATTTTCAGAAAAGTTTCTCCTAGTGCTCACTTAAATTATAATATTATTAAAATACAGTGTTGCCAACTTTCCGAGAAATGTCAAAGTGGTCTATATATGGGTTTACCCATATACTTCTAATCTTGTTATTATAAAAACTCAGTTGTACAGACCAAAGTATGTTTACTTTTGAATTAATTACTTAAACATTGCCCAGTTCTGGTACCTACGTATTAAAACAAAATACATATTCTTTTACAAAAAAAAATTGTCAATATTAAGTCATGTTAATGTAACATTATTCGTGTAACGTATTCGTATGAAGCAATGTTTGCGAGATTTTTTGTTACTAGATGTAACTGGATACTTGGATGCGTAGACATGATATCAACTTTTCCTACTGATAAAACTATACACTTACTATATGCTGCTATTTAAACTAGACATTCTTATTATTTTATTATAAACAAAATACATACACAGAATATGTTTACACCGGTCAGTCCACAAGATATTATAAGTATATGAACATCAATGTCACATAAATACGAAATTATTCTGCGAAATTTTTATCAATTTTCTACATTACGACATTTTATTAATAATATGTATTTTTATATAAACAAATATTTAATTATTAGTTATTTTAACTATAGTTTTGTATAAACAGAATTTAAGATTTTGTGCATATAGATTCATTTTATATTTAAGAATTTTTTTGTTATACATACATGTATTTAATTTTTCTAATTAAAGATTACTCTGTAAATAGAATTAATATTTAAATAAAATTTTTTTAGAAATAAGTGCTGAATATATTTTATTTAAAAATCGACATCATCAAGAAACAATAAATACAAATGACATAAATAATAAACAAACAAAACATAGAAACAAATTACTTGAATATTTTTTCCTGATGATGATATACGTAAAGTATATCGAAACGTTTATTTTTAAATAAAATATTTACAAAACTTAGTCTTAAAGTTTTTTATTTTAATGTAATCAGTTCTAAAAAATTTTTTAATATGAAATTAATATTCTGTTGAATAATAAATGATATAATTATTATTATATCGTACTGTACAAGTACAGAATTGCAGTACAATTATATTAACTTTTTCTACAATTACAAAATAAAAAATTATAGTTTTTTATCTGACATAAATAAATTTTTTAAATAATAATAATAATATAAAAATTGCAGTAACTCATAAGTTATTTCAAATACAATCTTTTGAGTCTAGTTTATCAATAGGCGTGTACAATGTACTACATATTCATAATCACTACATATTCATAAATCACATATTTCATTATAGTTAAAAAAAAAATAAGTATGTGTGTGTATGCTAAAATCCTGAGCGAACTATAAGGCTCGCACTACAACTCGGTTTTAATTAATACTGGTTTTAAAACAATGCAACTGTAATATAAGCAGGACTAAACAAATGAACTGAAACATCCAAAAACCAAGCTCGTAGTACCAGCGACTGGTTGGAACAAACCCATTTCATAAATTAAAAATTCAGCTACAATATAGATTTATTAGTATATGAAAAAAAATAAACCTTAGTTTTAGTGCATGTTCTATAATAAACACATATAAAAATTTAACAAAATTGTTTTTAAATTTATGGTTTTATAGAAAATGTATAGATTTCTAGCAAAAATTATTTTGTATTATTTATTATATGCTATTTCATTTAAAACTTTCAGATAATGCGCAAAATTTCAGCATTTATTTAGGGAATTGTGTTTGAATCTATTTTGAAGTAATTCAAAGCATTGATTTAAATAAAATCCGGTTTCTTTTAATTAATTAATTATAAATGTCTAGTTACTTTGTTACCTAATAACTTGTTTCAATTTTTTTAGTATATTGAAACGTCGAATTTAAATATGAAAAAAACAGAACTTTAACCTGAAACCTTCTTTTCTTTTAATTCAAATTATTTTAATTAGGTAATAAAAATTTCAGTATTTAACTAAAAGATATGTTTAATAAATGTGTAATTTGCTAAAGTGCCAGTATTTCTAACTCCGGATAAAGTATGAAATAGTTAACTATAGAATAAATGTATAATATATTTCTACATTACATTTATTCTACGATTAACTATTCCACATTTTATCCAGAGTTGGAAATATCAGCATAAACGGAAAATGACTGCTGTGAAAATGAGATTTTTAGGTGGGGTATGTGGTGTAAATAGGAGAGATCGGGTACGCAATAGATTAGTGTATGATGAGTGTGAAATTGAAAAAATGTTGTAGCAAAAGTTGGCGTTAGTCAGTTAAGATGGTCCGGACATGTTGAGCGAATGTCTAATGAACGTTTGGTTAAAAAGATTTATTTGAATGATTTTGATGGTATACGTTTGCGTGGACGTCCGATGAGTAGTTGGAGTGGTACAATTAAGAGTGTGGCTTGCGTGAGCGAAAGTTTCCAAGTAGTAGGAATAAAAGAGCATGTATGAGAGGAGGAATTATGAATGTGGATGAAGCGAAAGTTGCTTGTTTGGATAGGAATGTTTGGAGGCGACTGATTTCGGGATGATGAAAAGAGTTTGTGCCACACCCTTTTGGGTACATGGCGTGATTGTGTATGTATGTATGTATGTAAGACAGTAATTTTGATGTGTAATATATTTTTATATTACATTTATTTTATGATTACTTATTTCACATTTTATTCAAAGTTAGAAAATGCCGACAGCGATTTTGATGTAAATTATACTTTTACATTACATTAATTCTATAGTTAACTATTCCACATTTTATCCAGAGTTGGAAATACCAGCTCTAAAACAGTGATTTTGATGTATAACATATTTTTATATTACATTAATTTTACAGTTAACTATTTCACATTTTAGCCAGAATTAGAAAATACCGGCCCTAATACAGTAACTTTGACTAACAAAAATTTATCGAATTTGATTTCTTGGAAATGTTTGAGTGCCTAAGTTAGAAGAGAGGTAAATAGTTTTTTAATATCGATGATAATGATTTCAATTAAAAAATCGCGCGGCAGTTTGACGTGTTGCTGATAGCAATTGATCTTTTCATTGACGATTGTCTCAAATGACCTTTCTATTCTCGATTTCTTAAACGATCTTTCACAGCGCACACATACCAGAGACGGACTCAAATATTTTTTCTATATATAGTAAAAGATCTTTCAGAACGCATTATATTAAAATAAAACGACTTCAGGTTATAGTTTTGTATTAATATTTAATATTATTAATCTAGTTATCTATTTCGTTATCTAGTAACTTGATTCTATGTTCTGTTTATTTACTCTAAATGTCATTTGTATCTTTCTGATGAAGACGTACGTTTAGTTCATTGAATATATCGATTATTAGTAAATACTATTTACTAAATAGTGATACAGAACTATAACATAAAACCGTTTTATTTACTATTTTCAGTAAATATATCATTTTTGTTTTTTATTCCACATTTTTTTGACTACATGGCGTGATAGTGTATGTACTATATATATATATATATATATGTTATTAAAAATATTTTTTTACAAAAATTTAAATATCTTTCTTTTAATATGCTTATATTTAATAGTGATTTTCGATTTGTTCTACCTAAAAAATACAAACAGAAATAATGTAAGTAACACACCCAAGACTTAACTTATAAAATACGATAAATATATGTATAACTTATTTATATTAAAAATAAATAATTAAATTTAGTAATAATCAAATAAAATATAACAAATTTTAGAATAAAACGGCATTAGGTTCTAGTTCTGTATTAATATTTATGTATAATCGACGTTTCGATGAACTCAACGTTCGTCTTTATCAAGAAAAAAAATTGAAATAACATTTATAATAAATAAATGTCATTTCTATTTTTTTTTCCTGATGAAGACGAACGTTGAGTTTATCGAAACGTTGATTATTCATAAATATTAATATTTTATTTTAATATAATGAGTTCTAAAAGATTTTTTAACAAATTTTATTTTCAACTAACAAAACTGTCATTAGTTTTTAATTTATTTATAAGTCAAAAATGTAAGAAATATTTACAATACATAAACATTCAATTCAATTGTTGCACCAATTTTGCGGTTGTCAACGACTTTACTAGTCAAATGGATGATATTTACGCTAAATTCTTCAAAAAAAATCTTTTCACTCTCTAAGTTTAATAAATAAAATAGTTCAAACAAGCTTCACTTTACAAAGAAGATCACTAATTATGCTTGAATTTGTCAAAAAATATATTATTTGACATAGCCGAATGTTCGGTTGAGATTTAGACGAATATTCGTTAAATTCTTCAAAAATATCTCTTCACTGTCTAAATTTAACAAATAACAGAGTTCAAACAAGCCTCACTTTACAAAGAAAACCACTAATTATGCTTGAACTTGTCAAAAGTATATTATTTGATATAGCCGAATGTTCGGTTGAGATTTAAACGAATATTCGCTAAATTCTTCAAAAAAATCTCTTCACTGTCTAAATTTAACAAATAAAAGATTTCAAACAAGCCTCACTTTACATAGAAGACCACTAATTATGCTTGAACTTGTCAAAAAATATATTATTTGAAATAGCCGAATGTTTGGTTGAGATTTAGACGAATATTCGCTAAATTCTTCAAAAAAATCTCTTCACTGTCTAAGTTTAATAAATAAGCGTGGTAATAAAAGAGTTCAAATAAGCCTCACTTTACAAAGAAGACCGCTAATTATGCTTGAACTTGTCAAAAAATATATTATTTGACGTAGCCGAATGTTCGGTTAAGATTTAAACGAATATTCGCTAAATTCTTCAAAAAAATTTCTTCACTGTATAAATTTAACAAATAAAAGAGTTCAAACAAGCCTCACTTTACATAGAAGACCACTAATTATGCTTGAACTTTTCAAAAAATATATTATTTGACATAGCCGAATATTCGGTTGAGATTCAGACGAATATTCGTTATTCGGCTAGACTATATTTGTCACATTATTAGCATGTATGCATGTATGTTACTTCTAAAAAATACTTTTTTCTTTGGTAATGAAAAAGGAACAGTAAATTTTTTTCTTACTAAGAACTGAAAAAAAAGAAAATTGTATTTCAGTTTTAAATTGCTCCCAAAAAAAATCCATTAGAAGATTTGCTTTAATTGCTAATTACTGCACTTAAATACACATAATGAATTCTGGTAATTTACAATTTCCGAATAAATTGGGTTTTTCGGAGAAACAATTTATCATTGAAGATTTACAATTCTGATTTGGAATTTTTTCTGGTGATTGTCAAATGAAATGAAAATTAAACTATATGTTTTGATGATCCGCCATAAGTGAAGGTCACATCAAACCAAGCTCGAATATATGCGTAGTTGTTTTTTATTTTTTTAATTTCTCTAACGCGAATATCAAATCAGTATTATCTATAAATTTATACTGGAGTACGCTAGTTAAACCCATTTATTTGTTATTGCTATTACTTAACTGGAATTTCATAAGTCATATTTGAGTTTTATATCGCTTCCGATTTGATTTTTTTTTATATGCTAATATGTTTGTGTTTTTATTTTTGTACTATCTGTATGTCAGTTGTAAATTAAAAATATTGAAACGTGATTTTTAATTTGATTTTTACGATATTTGGAAATTCCAATTTCTGTAAAATTTATATTCCTAAATAACGTTGTTAATATTTTCAGAGTTTATAATTAATTAATAAAATTTTGAAATAAAACGGCTTTAGGTTTAAGTTCTGTAATAATATTTATTAATAATCGACTCAACATCTGTCTTCATGACTGATACAAATGACATTTACAGTAAATAACAAAACATACATACATACATACATACATACACAATCACGCCATGTACCCAAAAGGGTGTGGCACAAACTCTTTTCATCATCCCGAAATCAGTCGCCTCCAAACACTCCTATCCAAACAAGCAACTTTCGCTTCATCCACATTTATAACTTCTCTCATACATGATCTTTTATTCCTACCACTTGGAAACTTTCGCTCACGCAAAACACTCTCAATCATACCGCTCCAACTACTCATCGGACGTCCACGCAAACGTATACCATCAAAATCATTCAAATAAATCTTTTTAACCAAACGTTCATTAGACATTCGCACAACATGACCGAACCATCTTAACTGACTAACACCAACTTTTGCTACAACATTTCTTTCAATTTCACACTCATCATACACTAATACAAAACATAGTAACAAATACTAGATCATACATTTTTTAATTAATGAAAGCCAAATTTTATTTAAATCAATGCCTTCACAGTGATTGATGTTATATTTTTCTTTATAAATTTCTCTGTAACTGTGAAGGCACTTGATTTAAATAAAATTTGGCTTTTATCAATTAGAAATTTTTAAAAATTTTATGATTTAGTTACTTATTTATTAGCTAGTAACTTGTTTCTTTGTTCTGTTATTTACTGGTAAATGTCATTTGTATCAGTTTAATTAAGATTATTAATAAATAGATACGAAATAGATTAGTGTATGATAAGTGTGAAATTGAAAAAAATGTTGTAGCAAAAGTTTGGTGTTAATCAGTTAAGATGGTTCGGACATGTTGAGCGAATGTCTAATGAACGTTTGGTTAAAAAGATTTATTTGAATGATTTTGATGGTATACGTTTGCGTGGACGTCCGATGAGTAGTTGGAGTGGTATGATTGAGAGAGTGACTTGCGTGAGCGACAGTTTCCAAGTAGTAGGAATAAAAGAGCATGTATGAGAGGAATTATGAATGTGGATGAAGCAAAAGTTGCTTGTTTGGATAGAAATGTTTGTAGGCGACTGATTTCGGGATGATGAAAAAAGTTTGTGCCACACCCTTTTGGGTACATGGCGTGATTGTGTATGTATGTATAAATATTAATAGAAAACTTAAACCTATAAAGTTGTTTTATTTTAAATCATAAATTCTGAAAATTTTTTCTACTATGTTAATAAAATTTTGTTTTAGTTATTTAATAGTTTGAATAAATGTGAATTTGCAATAACAATTATCAAATTTGTGCTAATTTTTTTACATATTTTCCTGAATAGATCGGTAATTTTTCTTTAAATAGTTTAGTATATCTAAAACCCGCAACAAAGTGATTATTTATAAAACTTAGCTAATGTATTAGCTAATAATTTATTATGACGATTATGCATCATTAATAATTATCAGAATACATGCTTGTTGAATGTATGTATTAACAAACTCAAGCTATTTGCGTAGAGTAGAAGAATTATACAAATTACCCCATAGCAAGTAATTAATTATTATTTTTAAATAATATGCAATTATTAAAATAAGAAAAAATTACTTTGAAAATAGAAAAATCTGCAATTTTTATTAGATATAAATAAAATTTAACAATTTCTTTGTATATTAGTTTATTTTATTAATAAAAAAATATTTTAATAATCTAGTAAATATAAACACGGGTCTATTCTGCAAAAAAAAATAACTATACGCAAAGAAAATATAGTATATACATTTTGATGAATCAGAACGAAACTGATTAAATATTTTGTTTTGAAATAAAATAAAACGGCTTTAGGTTTAAGTTCTGTATTAATATTTATTAATAATTGACCTTTCTATTATCTCCACGTCCGTCTTCATCAAAAAAACTGGTACAAATTACATTTAACCAGTAAATAAACAGAACATAGAAACAATTTACTAGGTAACAATAAAGTAACAAAATCATAAAAAAATTTATAAATTTTTATTTAATGGAAGCCAAATTTTATTCACTTTAACGTAAAAAAATATTTATTACATATAAAGTATAGTTTTTAAATATACAGTAATACCCCGACTTACGTTACCACAACTTACTTGAACTCAGAGTTACGTAGTTCTCGATATTTTTATAAAATAAGATATTTTTGTAAGATAAAAAAAACGATGTCTTTGCAATGTAAATTTAACATTATCAAGGATTTTGATAGCAGAAGAAAAGTTTATGAATTGGCATAAAAGTTTGAGCTACCGAAATTCGTAGTAAGAACAATCATTAAAGATAAAAAAAGATTTCTCAATGCGGTGAGAAATGTTCAGTCTTTGAACTAATTAATATGTAAAATAAAACTGCTTTAGGTTAAAGTTCTGTATAAATATTTATTTAGAATCGACGTTTTGATGGTACTCAACTGTCATTAGTATTTTTTATGCTGATAAAAACTTGGGTTGCGTCGAAACATCGATTTTAAATAAATATACAGAACTTTAACCTAAAGCAGTTTAATTTTAATAAAATTAATTTTGAAAGATTTTTTCATACATACATACACAATCACGCCATGTTTCCAAAAGGGTGTGGCACAAACTCTTTTCATCATCCCGAAATCAGTCACCTTCAAACATTCCTATCCAAACAAGCAACTTTCGTTTCATCCACATTTATAATTCCTCTCATACATGCATTTTTATTCCTACTACTTGAAATCTTTCGCTCACACAAAACACTCTCAATCATACACCACTACAACTACTCATCGGACGTCCACGCAAACGTATACCATCAAAATCATTTAAATAAATCTTTTTAATCAAACGTTCATTAGACATTTGCTCAACATGTCCGAACCATCTTAACTGACTTAACACGGCAACTTTTGCTACAACATTTTTATCAATTTCACACTCATCATACACTAATCTATTTCGTACCCGATCTCTCCTATTTACACCACATACCCCACGTAAAAATTTCATTTTCACAGCAGTCATTTTCCGTTTATGCTTTTTCAACCAGCAAATCCAACATTCACTACCCTATACATCAACGTAGGCACCAAAACTGCATTGTATATACTCAAACGGGATGGCTTCTTTGGAAACATTTACATTCCTAGCAAAAGTTCCCAAAGCACCCAAAACCTTACAACCAGCATTTACTCTCCTTTCAATTTCACGATCAAAACGGCCATCTCTAGACAACAAACTACCCAAATACACAAATTCATCTACCTGTTTTATTGATAATTATGTAACTATCATAGTAATACTTTAAAAAAATACTCTGTTCACAAACTGTGTATGTTTAAAATTTTATGGAAATGTTCCGAATTTGTAGTTACGCCAATGAATTACGCACACACAAATTCCAAATGATTTTTCTTTTAATTATAATGAGCACACATAACACATATTTGTATTAAACGAGAATATACAAGAAAAAAGAAAACAAAAAACAAGCGCTATACGAGATGGATGTTAGTTAGCCCGTAAATAAAGATTCTATAGTTCGCTGGTGACTGGTTGACTGCGGCACAAGACATCGTTCAAAATTGTAATGGAATGTTTAGTAAAATCATTTATATAAATGACATGCCGTGAAAGATGATGGATCTCTCGAATTAAAGGTCAACGCACGTTTACCAGCAGCAGCAGCAGCAGCAGCAGCACTAGTTGCATGACACTGTGTGTGTGTTGATTGAAAGATGCTGACTGATTGACACGGACTGTAATGTTGGCAGGCGTGTCTCTCTCTCGGGTTGGCGCCTTAGCGCCTGGCGCCAACTCAAACTGGCGCCTTCATCTCTCGCTTCGAAGTTCTTCATTCTTCTTGTTGGGCTGCGCTCAGTGCGCTGTTGCGCTCCATTCACATACAGAAACACTCCGAGAGCGCAGCACTAGAATTTATCTAAGACACGTACTTATTACTCGTTTACAATCATTCGTCACATTGCATTACTAAAAAAAAAAACAATAAATTAACAGTTACATTTACAACACTGAATATATCGTCAAATTTATTTTATTATTAATTATTTTATTACGATTACAAGATAACATTTTTTTGTTTTTATTTTACTAATTATATTTCTCTTAATATTAATCTATTATTTGAACCCTGTGTATTTCTACAAATCGATATTAACATCAAATTAAAAAAAAAATAATATAGCCTAGTAAAAATCTTTTGAAACTCATTATATTAAAATAAAACTGCTTTAGGTGAAAGTTATGTATTAATATTCATTTAAAATCAACATTTCAACGAAACTCAACGTTTTTATTAGGATAAATAATATAAATATTAAATATAAAGATATTATTTTAAATAATAACATATTTATTAATTATTACATACATACATACATACACAATAACGCCATGTACCCAGCAGGGTGTGGCACAAACTCTTTTCATCATTCTGTAATCAGTCTCCTCCAAACATTTCTATCCAAACAATCAACTTTCGCTTCATGCACATTCATAATTCCTCTCATACATGCTCTTTTATTCCAACTACTTGGAAACTTTCGCTCACGCAAAACACTCTCAATCATACCACTCCAACTACTCATCGGACGTCCACGCAAACGTATACCATCAAAATCATTCAAATAAGTCTTTTTAACCAAACGTTCATTAGACATTCGCTCAACATGTCCGAACCATCTTAACTGACAAAATAAGTTTTGCTCGTTCATGTAGAACGAAATCTCTTGAATAATGAATAATTACTTGTTTGGTTGTATAGATACAATAATTCAATAAAAAAAATTCAAATATATTTTTGTGTCAAAATTAAATGTAAAAATATGTTTTTTTTTACTATAAATAACAATTCACTGTCAAGATCTATACTGTAAAAAAAGTTGCCATTTTACATAAAAACCATAGTAAAAAATTACATATTATTTTATCAAAATTAATGGTTTACATAAATTTTCTGTACAAATAATATAATAACATCTGAAACATAGATTTAGCACATTTTATCAAAATCAAGATAAAGGTTAAACAAAACTAAAAAAAAATATACATAAATTGTTCTTTTAATAGTGTACGATTTACAATTATTGTACTATTATTGGATGAGAAACTAAACGAACAAAATACCAATTTATTGTTAAAATTTCATTTATGTTATTATTCTGTATTGTTCTATAAGCTCTGTAGTACTATATAATACTTTGTCTTATTTCAACATTTTTAATTTTCAATTTATAAAAAAGACAAAAAATTATTATAATTGTAATACAATAGAACTTACAGAATAACTAGCATTTAAGTGATGTTTTTGCTAAATAAAAAAAAAACTTATTATTTAAACATTTGATATAAATAATATTTTTGCTTTACAGCGATTTCCTGGAAACATCATTCGGTGGCTTGGAGCACACAACATATTTCAGTTTAGCAGATAATTCAATACCAGCAATTCCCAGACATATTTTAACAAGGATGCCATTTGTAAAAACAATTGATATTGGACGAGGAAAAATACAAACATTGTCACCAGCTGACTTTAAAGTAAGCCAATCAAATAACTATTCAGTTTACTAAAGTCCAGTATTTCCAAATATTGAAATAAATTTCTTTTTAGAATAATTTTAAAATTAGCCAATGAAATATTGTTATTTATTCTCAGAATACTTATACTAAGAATAAATAAAAGTTTTTTTAACATAGTAATAAATCTTTCATAATGGGGAAGTTTAGCGTGATTGAAGTTGCGTGTAAAATTATTTTTTCTCAAATATATACATATATATAAAATAATAACAGAAACTGCCATTAAAATTTTTAATAATTGTTTTATTTATTTGTTATTAACAATTTTTGTAAGGACATTACTGACGTCACAAGCTTATTGTGCGCAAGCGCAGAAGAGTTGGTGAGATATAATTTTGAAAACGTATGTCGTAGTAAATGTTGATTTTTGTTGATTCGGTTACGCCCAGCCAATAGCTTGTATCGCGGTAACCATGGCAATACATGTGCGTCTGATTCAGATGTCGACATAAGTTTTGCGATGACAT
Source organism: Clivina fossor (assembly GCA_963966155.1). Lineage (NCBI taxonomy): Eukaryota > Metazoa > Arthropoda > Insecta > Coleoptera > Carabidae > Clivina > Clivina fossor. Next base: position 16,569,751 of record OZ014563.1, on the reverse strand, counting down.
TACTGACGTCATCACTACATGTTTTTGCATTTTTTAGGAAATCTGGGCATCTTCGAAAAAAATGATAAATTAAACACTACTTTTTAAGCCAGGTCCAACCAAATAAAGAAATAAAAAAAATACGCTAAACTTTCCCATTCATTATATTAAAATAAAAATGCTTTATGTTTTAGTTTTACTGAACATGTATCATTATAAAAAAAAAATATACAAATGACATAAATAATAATAGTTATTTTTCTTTATAGTATACACCATATTTAGAGCACGTAGTACTACCTGGCAATAAAATATCTGTAATTGAAGAAAGAACATTTCCAAATATATTAAAACATTTACACGTTGGAAGAAATATGATAAGCAGCTTAAATGGAACATTAACAAATATGCCAAAATTAGAATGGTTATTTATTAACTCGAATCGATTGACGACATTAGATGGTGAATTGCCACAAAATGAAAATAAATTATTACTGATACACGCCTCGAATAATTCGTTAGAAAAGCTACCACAAGATTTGAAAAATTTACAAAAAATCGAATCACTGTTCTTCCAGCAAAATTTAATCACATCTTTAGACGGAGCTGTATCAAAATCGAAGAGATTGAAACGGTTACAATTGACTTTTAACCGAATTCATACAGTATGTATTTTTTAAATTCTTATTTAATTAAAACTAGAAGTAATATTGAAGGTATACATCCCATGAGTAAATGAAGTGGTATGACTGAGAAAGTGGTTTGCTTGAGCGAATGTTTTCAACTACAGTGGAATCGCGGTATACGCCTGCTTCATGCCCGTTTTACACGACGCAACTTTCTATGGGATTTTCTTGCGCAACAAAATTGTACAAGAAAGTTGCGCAATAAAATTGCAAAAATATATGTATGTTTTACACAATGCAAGAAAATTGCACTGCAATTTTGGTTATTTCATTCCAAGATGCCAACTAATTAAAAAAATAACTAAACGTCAAAGTATATAGTAACTGTATCACCTTCAAAATAAACACACGAAATATATAAAATAAATAAATAATTTTTATTGTAATTTATTTTTTTAATGTATGACACACCTCATAGGAAAATCAAATATAAATAAAAAAATACTGGTATTGTGCCTTTCATAATAAAAGTTGGTAAGACTGAAAGTTACTAAAAAGTAACTAGAAATTGCAAGGCCATGCAATTAAATTACAGCGTGTTCTAATCCGTGCAACTTGTCGCCGCGACAAAATTGCATGTGCAATTTCTGTATTACACGAGCAATTTTCTTGTGCAATTTTGTTGCGCAAGAAAATCGCACAGAAAGTTACGTCGTGTAAAACGGGCATTAGAATACGTCCAATTCGGAATACGTCCTGTTTGGGTGAAACAAATTTTGCTCGGTATACAACTTTTGTTCGGTATACGACTTAATTCTATGAACAATTAGCACTATTGACGAGTTTATATTACCTTCTTTTGATTTGAAACTATGTAATTTCTGGTAGGAAGAGTTGTTGGTTGGTGTATGTACTGATCTTTCGGTGTAATTGTTGTTTTTATTAATGTGTTTAAACAGTATTTAACATATTTTACAACCCCATTAATATACCATATCAAGAGGAGTTTTTTTTTACATGGGTTGCAAAAGCATAAACGGAAAATGACTGCTGTGGAAATGAGATTTTTACGTGGGGTATGTTGTGTAAATAGGAGAGATCGGGTACGAAATAGATTAGTGTATGATGAGTGTGAAATTAGAAAAAAATGGTGTAGCAAAAGTTGCCCCGTGTTAAGAGTCAGTTAAGATGGTTCGGACATGTTGAGCGAATGACTAATGAACGTTTGGTTAAAAAGATTTATTTGAATAATTTTGATGGTATACGTTTGCGTGGACATCCGATAAGTAGTTGGAGTGGTATGATTGAGAGAGTGGTTTGCGTGAGTTTTCAAGTAGTATGAATAAAAGAGCATGTATGAGAGGAATTATGAAAGTGGATGAAACGAAAGTTGCTTGTTTGGATAGGAATGTTTGGAAGCGACTGATTTCGGGATGATGAAAAGAGTTTGTGCCACACCCTTTTGGGTACATGGCGTGATTATGTATGTATGTATGTATGTATGGAAAGGTTAATTTCGTATACGTCCTATTCGGTATAAGTCCAAACATCAGGAACAAATTAAGGTCGTATACCGAAATTCCACTCAAGTAGAAATAGAAGAGCATGTATGAAAGGTATCAAGTTACTCATCTAGATAGAAATGTTTGGCTAAAAATAATTTCGGCATAGTGAAAAGAGTTTGTGCCACATCCTTTTGCGTACATAACATGTTTTTGTATTTATGTATGTATATATGTGTACATATACATTCCACATTTTATGCGAAATTATAAATACTGGCTCTTAACTGACTTACAATGAAAATAATAACAATTTAATATATGAAATATTTTTTCCAGTTGCAAGAGAATGACTTCTTAGAGACCGAATTATTACAAGATCTGCAACTCGGTTACAACCAAATAGGATCATTGAACAATTCATTGTTGTCTTTACGAAATCTACGTTGCGTTAATTTAACTCATAACTCATTAACCGAATTTTCTTTGCAAGAAATTCGTGGATTAAGATGGCTGCGCTTTGTAGATGTATCACATAATCGAATCAGTAAATTAGGCGGACGTATGGAGGTAAGAATCTTCACAAAAATCTTAAAATAATCATTACCACTTTGACTGCAAGGAAAAGTGGTATAGCGTTTGGTACGGTGTCTGTAACATTAAAAAAAATAAAAAATTTGTGTATAGAAATCCTTCATATAGTCCCTAGATGACGAATCTGAACTTAGTTTATGTGGGTGTATGTGTGTGCGTCGTCAGCTCGCTTGGTCGTAAGTCAAAATTTTGTGGCCGCAACTCCTCCTAGACGGTTCAACCGATTTTAATGAAATTTTCAGGATAAATTTGTCTAGTACCCAAGATGGTCATGTGGTTTTATTTTTTTCCAGTAATGCCAACTTTCCGAGAAAAAATTACTAAAGTTTTTAAAAATTCATATTGGCTACATTATTTATCCGATTTTGATCAAATTTTCAGAAAAGATTTCCATAATGCTCCCAATAATTATATAATTTTATTAATATCCAGTGTTGCCAACTTTCCGAGAAAAAAATTACTAAAATTTTAGAAAATTTATTATGACCACTATTTAACCGATTTTAATTAAATTTTCATAAAAAATTCTTTTAGTGCCTAAATAAATTATCCAATTTTAACAAAATACATTGTTGCCAACTTATCGAGAAAAAAATCACATTTTTTTTTTAAATTTATTGTGGCTTCATTATTTATTCGATTTTCATCAAATTTTCAGGAAAGTTTGTTCTAGTGCCTACATAAATTATAATTTTATTAAAGATATTGTGTTGCCAATTTTCCGAGAAATGTCAAAGTAGTTTATATCTGGGTTTACCCATATACTTCTAATCTTGTTTTTCTTCAGAATCAGTACAGATTCTAATTTCCTATATGTAATTTTATTTCACGTGCCCAGAATAAACTCGAGAGAATGGTTTTTGAAAATTTAAGACCTTAATATATTAAGATTACGTCATTATTTGAAATAAAATTGATATTGATTTGTTTGTGATTGTATTGCTCAACTAAAATTACTATGTACTATTATTCTCAAAATTGCTAATTTATTACCACTTTGACTGCAAGGAAAAAGTGGTATAGCGTTTGGTACGGTGTCTGTAACATTTTCAAAAATAAAAAATTGTGTATAGAAATCCTTCATATAGTCCCTAGATGACGAATCTCAACTTAGTTTATGTGGGTGTATGTGTCGTAAGTCGTAAGTCGGTCGTAAGTCAAAATTTTGTGGCCGCAACTCCTCCTAGACGGTTCAACCGATTTTAATGAAATTTTCAGGATAAATTTGTCTAGTATCCAAGATGGTCATGTGGTTTTATTTTTTTCCAGTAATGCCAACTTTCCGAGAAAAAAATTACTAAATTTTTAGAAAATTTATTATAACCACTATTTAACCGATTTTAATCAAATTTTTATAAAAAATTATCCTAGTGCCTAAATAAATTATGTAATTTTAACAAAATACAGTGTTGCCAACTTATCAAAAAAAAAATCACAATTTTTTTTAAAAATTCATTGTGGCTATATTATTTATTCGATTTTGATCAAATTTTCGGGAAAGTTTCTTCTAGTGCCCACATAAATTATAATTTTATTAAAGATATTGTGTTGCCAACTTTCCGAGAAATGTCCAGGGCTTGTGGCCCCAACCCAAGGGGGCCCCCGGTCAACTTTTTTTTTTATTTTTATTTTTATTTTTTTTATAGTAAATTATGAAAGACCTTTTTTTTGTTTGATACATTTTTTTTAAAGTAGAGATAATGGCCCCAGTTTTACCTCGTGTTTGGGGCCCCGCAAGCTGTAAATCCGACCCTGGAAATGTCAAAGTGGTTTACCCATATACTTCTAATCTCGTTAAAACAGTTTCCAATAAATATTAATGAAAAATAAATATAATTGTGAAATAAACATTTTATATTCAAAAATTGTTTTTATTTCTATCTCGTATTTGTTGTGTTTTGAAATAATAAACATATTTTCAAAACCTTACTTACAAACAACGAAATTTACTTACATATTATATTTGTATTTTTTTGTTAACTTTCTATAACTTCATAATTGAAAAAATAACTTTATAAAATATGTAAAAATTATCATATAGTTACAACATAATGAATTAAATTTGATTCTAGAACTTGGTAGAATGGGAAACACGTGTCATGGAATTGCGACTAGATTACAATGAACTGAAATCACTGGATGGAGCTTTAAATGGTCTGCATGGATTACTACGTTTGAATTTAAGTCATAATCGATTGACAAGTATCGCTCCTGATGATCTTATCGGTTTAGAAGATTTAAGAATGTTGGATATTTCGCATAATCAGCTTACAACTTTGGAAGAAACAAGCAAGGTATCTATTAATGCCGCTATCCTGACCATTAAACAAGGAGAAAAACGTTTCTTTGATATTAATAAATAAATTTTAATAACATATATTTTTTTATTTTAAATAAATTTATAAATATACAAGCTCTTTATTTTAAATAATTATTTGTTTGTAATAAACAAATACCTTTAAATCAAATAGATATTTATTTGCCACTATTGAAAAAAATATTTATTGGAATGAAATTGATTTTCTTTACTCCAAAGAATGCCTTTTCTCCGTGAATTTAGCTTAAATCTTTAAATTTAAAGAACTTTAAATAAATGTCAATCTTGGTTAATAATTAAATACTTTAAGTATAAAATATTTAGTTTAAATTCCTTTAAATTTAAATGGCCACCGAAGAGATTAGATTCGATAAGTTGACAAAATTAATGTGAAAAATATTTGCATGAAAAATGGATAATATGAATAATAATAAACAATTTTTCAGAATTCATTATATAAAATAAAACGGCTTTAGATTTAAGTTCTGTATTAATATTTATTAATAATTGACGTACTCAACATACATCTTCATTAAAAAAACTGATGAAATTTACAATAAATAACAGAACATAAAAAATAACGGTACTGATTTAAATAAAATTTGGCTTTCATTAATTAAAAATTTATAAGATTTTTGTGATCTAGTTATTTATTTGTTATCTAGTAACTTGTTTCTATGGTGTCGTGTCATTTGCGTACGTGTCAGATGCGTACAAACATGATTTAGTATCACTTGCGTACAAATAAGGGTCGGCTCAAGCCCAGGTAGTGAAGGTACTTAGGCCGAGTGTAAGATGCGTACAGAGGTTTGGGAAATGTCGAGTTGTCATTTGTGTCAAGAGTGGTATATCATTTGCGCTACGAAACCCTATCATCTGCGCCACTGTTGGCTTAGGGTAGGTTAGGTTAAGGTTTAAGATTTAGTTATGTTATTATTCAATATAGGCGCTTATCTTATCGGCGCAAATGACGACTGGCGCAAATGATTGACTAGGTCAGGTTAGGTTACCTTTTCATCTTGGGAGACCATGGCCGAAGACAACTCGGTCATGATCATTTTTTGTCTCAAGTATAATTTCAAATTTTGTGAGACAACTCGGCCCTGCCCATTAATCTACACAAATTAAATTTAAACCACTAAATATAAACTTGGTCAATATTCAAATTGAATACTAACTTGATTATTTGTAAAATCTCTGTACGCGTCTGACACTCGGCCTAAGTACTTTCACTACCTGGGCTTGAGCCGACCCTTATTTGTACGCAAATGATACTAAATACGCAAGTGAGCCTATTTCGTTTCTATGTTCTGTTATTTACTGTAAATGTCATTTGTATCAGTTTTCCCGATAAAGACAAACGTTGAACAGAAGTTAAACCTAGAACCGTTTATTTTTTAATTTAAGAAATGCTTATGTTTAGATGATTTTCAAAGGTAAGCACATTGCCATATAGAAATAAAATCCTTTAAATGGTTAGGCTTAAAGATTAAATTTCATTAAGACGCCAAATTAAAGTCTCATTTAAGCTAAAGATCTTTAAAATTTAATGTAATGACCCAAAATATCAGCATAAATCATGTTAAATCTTACATTTTTAATTATAATAAAATATTTATTTATTTTAGACTTTCCTACCGTTGCTAGAAGAACTGATTGCATCGCATAATATGATAACAATGTTGGAACGTGATTTTCATGGCCTGCCTGTATTATGTTGGGCCGATTTATCAAATAATCAAATACGTTCATTGGGACGTGATCTTGTTGCGAAAACAAGATGTATGGTTCATGGTACACCAGGCATACTCAAAATTTACTTACAAGGTATTATTTTTTTTTTAGATAATAACGACTGTTTTTGTGATTAGGATATTAAATAACGAATGGTCAGTCAGTTTAGGTCAAATTTGATGTTTATTTAATAATCTAATTTCTATGGCCCGTATTTTCACCTCATATGAAAAAGTGCTTTTTCAAAAAAATGCTTTTGACGTTCACTTAAAATCATTTAATAAGCATTTTAAAATAGTTTATTTAAATTTTATAATACCAAATATAATAAAAATGATCAAATATAAAAAAATTATTTATATTTGATGACAGACAGAAGCAAAAAGTTATTTTAAAATTAATGATAAAAGCACTTTTCCACGAAAAAGTGAGGTGAGAATACAAGCCAAAGTATCTATAAGGAAAAACTAACAGAGCAAGGCTTTAAATCAAATTTAAAAAAATAATTACTATTTAATTTTTGATTTTAAATACGATTTGTCATTACTGTTGTACTTTGTTTTAAAAACTTGCTTACAAAGTTTTTCTGAAAATGGAGTTGACATAACTAACCGACCATTTTTGATTTTTTATTGATATTTTTCGTTTATTACTTAGAAACAATTATTAATCAGATATAGTATTTCTGTTTACAGTAACATTCTTTACAGAATTTCCTCTGTTTTAAGAGTTATTCGCAAGTAAATCACAGTTTTTCTCCAAATACAGAATTGGAGTTAATCCGACGATATATTAAACATACCGAGCTTAGCTTATTAAAGAAAAACTAAATTCTTAACGCTAGTTTAATAGCATAGAAAAAATAATTTAAAAGTTAAGCAATTTTGTTATTGGTAATAAATTAAAATAATTTTTTATGTTGACAAGTTTGGTAAGCAATATTGTCATAGCAATTGAACAAATTTTAAAATTAGTTCTTATATTATAAGATTTTCTAAAATAAAAATTTAGCTAATGCTTCAAAATACATACATACATTACATACAAAATCACGCCATGTACCCAAAAGGGTGTGGCACAAACTCTTTTCATCATTCCGAAATCAGTCGCTTCTAAACATTCCTATCCAAACAAGCAACTTTCGCTTCATCCACATTCATAATTCCTATCTCATCGCATGCTCTTTTATTCCTACTACTTGGAAACTTTCGCTCACGCAAGCCACCCTCTCAGTCATAGCACTCCAACTACTCATCGGACGTCCACGCAAACGTATACCATCAAAATCATTCAAATAAATCTTTTTAACCAAACGTTCATTAGACATTCGCTCAACATGACCGAACCATCTTAACCGTAACTAACACCAACTTTTGCTACAACATTTTTTTCAATTTCACACTTATCATGCAGCATACACTAATCTATTTCGTACCCGATCGCTCCTATTTACACCACATACCCCACGTAAAAATCTCATTTCCACAGCAGTCATTTTCCGTTTATCCTTTTGCAACCAAACCCAACATTCACTACCCTATACATCAACGTAGGCACCAAAACTGCAATGTATATACTCAAACGGGGTGGCTTCTTTGGAAACATTTACATTCCTAGCAAACGTTCCCAAAGCACCCAAAGTACCTTACAACAGCAGCATTTACTCTCCTTTCAATTTCACGATCAAAACGGCCATCTCTAGACAGCAAACTATCCAAACACACAAATTCATCTAACAAATAGAAAAATTTCGTTACTAAATAAAGACAAAACATTCTATAACGTTATAGAACTGTTTAGTTTCCTACTATAAATCTCCATAAGATCGTTTTCAAGATAAAATTAAGAAAAGCTCGTTTTTAGATATTATAGCATGAGTTGTATTTCAGATAATCCAATTCTTTGTGACGACGAATTACCTGAGATCATATCCGTAATGGAAGTGAATCATACACGTATCCATGGCGTATCAAAATGTACACCAATTGTTCGTCCGATTCAAGCACAAGCACCCGTACAAGAAACTATCGTTGTCAATCCAGTTTATGAAGCCGTAGTACCAAATGGCAATCAACATTTCGTCATTGCCGACAATCAAATTCAAAATCCCAGCAATATTAAACCAGTTCACGAAGTACAAGTAGTATCATTAGTCGAACAAAACAATCCACCACTTGATACTAACAATAACAATAATCGAAATCTTGTCCCAACTGAGAATTTATCACCGTGAAATTATTATTTGCCCATTTTTGTCGTTTTTGTAGTTCAGATAACAATTTTTCAAAATAATATTGATTGCAATCACACGGTAGAGGATATAAGAATTTTTGGGATGTGTTTTACCCCCCTGCCCCCCGCCTCCTTCATCATTTATTTATGTATTGTTATTATTATTTGATGATATTATTTATGAAAATAAATTTATTCGCCTATATGCGATACCTGAACAATATTCGAATTTTATAATTTGAAACAAAATCAAATGACAGAAATAAAATTCACATCCCTGCTGGATAAAATAATGCTAGTCATTTTTTACGAGATTGGGTGCGCAATCAGCTGCTTTTAAACGTACAAAAAAAAAACAAACAAAAACAAATACGAGAATCGGTCTTTTCCTTCAAATATTTCTCATTTTTAAAAAACATTCAGAAATTGAAATTTGACTAACTTGTAACTTATGTCTCTCCGTGACAAATTTCGAATGAATAAATATACATTCAAAGATTGCAAGTTTGTCTTTAAGTACTTGACAAATTCTCTATGAATGAGAGCAGATCATTGGCTCATTCATAAAACATACGTCACAGAAGACACACTTCTAAATATTTGTAAGTATTCAAATAAAAAATAATATTATATAAAATCCCAAAACCACAATTAAATTAAAATAAAACTAAATACGTATTTCGGAAGCTAAGCTTCCATCTTCAGTAGCTAAATAAAATTAACAAAAATCTTACCTGTGATCCAAAGTACAAAACACTTAAGCACTTGTCGAAGATCACTGAGTGATCTTGAGTGATCTTCGACAAGTGCTTAAGTGTTTAGTACTTTGGATCACAGATAAGATTTTTGTTACTTTTATTTAGCTACTAAAGATGGAAGCTTAGCTTCCGAAATACGTATTTAGCTTTATTTTAATTTAAGTGTGGTTTTGGGATTTTATATAATATTATTTTTTATTTAAATTTCGCCTCAGTAGATCATTTTCTAATCTTTTAAGTACTCAAAGCCAAATTGATAGTTTATATGACATGAGGCAAGTTAAATCAAGTATCAATTTCTCAATTTTATTATATTTTTTTTTTGTCAAAATTATCGTTCAAGTTTGAAGTATTAAGTCATTTAACCAAAACTAAAATTTCTGTTCAGTTTTTATTTAAATTCACTTGTTAGTTAATTAGTTTGTCTGTTCAACGCAAAGAATAAAAAGAAATAGAGAACATAATGTATAAACTTTGTTGAAAAATATTGTATGTATTTATATAACACTCATCCTAACATAGTAAAAATATTTCAGAACTCATATTAAAAAAAAGCGGCTTTATTAATATTTATTACTAATTAACGTTTCGACGAACTCAACGTCCGTCTTCATCAGAAAAACATACAAAAATGTATCGGTCGTTGAGTTTGTCGAGACGTAGATTAGTAATAAATATTAATACAGAATTTAAATCTAAAACCGTTTTATTCTACACTCATCCTGTTCTGTTGTTACGTTCATGCATATTTCATGTCAGATAAAAAAAGTATTGTTTTGTAAATTGCTATCTTGAAATATTTCAAAAAAAAAAACGAGATTAATTATTGTACATTCTAGTATAAAAAACAAATGTAAATTGAAATGAAAAATTTAGTTCGACAATAAACGAAAAAAAAGTATAATGCAAATTGAAGCTTTTAGAAATATTTGATGTGAAGAACAAGAAACTTTTTCGGTGCACGACTATCATCTATTATAAATATATTTAACATAAACGATAGAAATTTTTAGATTAGAATTTGAAAAAAAAATCTAAAAATTGATTAATGCGAAGAAGCATATGTTTCCAAATAAGAGGTAGACAATGCTGTCGATCAGGGAAATTAGTAATTATTAATAAACTACTTGCATCAAAATTCATTTCATATGTTTTGGGCCAGAATAGTATATTGTACAACGAGCAGAGAATTGTACTAATTTTCCACAAGTATAAAAATTTGCAGCACTCGTTAAGGCTTGTGCTGTAATTTATATGAGTGAGAAATGGACATTCTGTGCTAGTTTTACACTATACTTTTTCTACGATTATACAATACAAAATTCTAGCAATAACGCTGACTCATCAGTTATGTCAAATCCATGACTCTATAATCTATTATACAAACAATACAAATTTGCAATTTTTATTTTATTTATTAACAACATTAAATGAAACAACAATTATTAAATATTATTTTTTCACAATAAAATAAAATATATTTTTATGTGTCAGAACGGTCAAAACTGTTCAAATTATCTTATATCAATCATTTGTGTATGTCAAGCGAAAGTCGACCTTATCTTGACTTGTTTTATCTAGCAGTTTCATTATGTTGTTAATAATTAGTCAAAACTACACACTACATAGCAACATGTTACGTTACATAAATCAACAAAACTACAATAAAAATATATGTATAACGTTGTACAAACTTTCGGCTGACAATTTTTAGTATAGTCGTAGAAAAAAAGTTTTTTACAACTCGTTATATTAAAATAAACATATATTATTTTATAGATAAGTACTTTATAATGTAATTCAAGTAAATTTTTGCTTGATTCGTTAGAAGTTTGTTCAAATATCAAATAAAATTACTGACCCAAATCATTTGTTATTTGATCTAGAATGCAAGTCGTTAATAAATGAAAATGTGTTTCTGTATTGATATTGCTATAGTGAGATGTATAATAAAATTAATCCACAAGGTATTAAATTAAAAAAATCTATATTAAAATAACTAATAAATATTTAACTGTCGTTCTGACACAACAGTAATTATTATTATTAAAACAAAACAATCAAAAAAATTAACAACTAAGTATAAACTCACAAAAACTAAATGTACCCTAGTTTCTATTTAGTGTCAGAATTTATTTTTCAAATTATATTTTTTAGAATTTAGATTATAGATTAGTGAAATAAATAGAATTTTTTTTCGAATTACATTTGTAAATAAAATTTAATTATGATGACAACACAAATTAATTAATTATTATTATTAATATTATTATTATGTGATTTTTATTTTATTTTGTTAAAAGTATGTACTTTTACTTATGCTGTTTTAATTTATAAAAATTGTAGTAAAACTTTTTCAAGTAAAGCACTCTTACTTGTAGATAATTAGTTACCTATTTTTTTTTTTTCTATATAAGTGTGAGCAAAAACGTTTATTTTTCTTTTTATGATTTTAATAAATAAAAAAATATTTAAATGAATATAATTATTATATGTTTATTTTTCTATATTTTAATAAAATTTGTAATTTTTATCAAAAATTTTGTACATAAAATACAGCAAAACTTGTATAAGAAGCCTGTTTAAAGAGGTGTACCAATACATATGTAAGACTATACCGATATTACACAATCAAAAATAAACCGTGACGTCATTATTATGACGTTTTGCAAACTGTTCGGTTAACCAAAACCAAACCAATCAAAAATGTATATTGTGTTATGTTCTTTTCAGGGCCGTCTTAACAGTATTATGGGCCCCTGGGCAAACCAGTATGCTGGGGCTCCTATACGATAAAAAAATCACACAAATGAAATGCTTTCTAATGGAACTGTAACGGTTAGAAGTTTATTACATGTAACATCAATCGCGTTAGCTTTATTTATTATATCAGGAAAAAAAAAACAAGTTATAAACTTCTGAATAATTGTAAAATTACTGATTGATTTTCTAATATTTTGTTTAAACACTAGTAAACCAATTTATTATAGTTATGACTTACTGGGTCCTGACAAAAATTGTCTTTGATTTTTAATTATTGTAAATTGTTTATTAAATATTTATTTATGTGTGTACAAAAATTTATAAACTAGTAAATTGGTTTACTAGTGTTTAAACAAAATATTAGAAAATCAATTAGTAATTTTACAATAATTCAGAAGTTTATGACTTGTTTTTTTTTTCCTGATATAATAAATAAAGCTAACGCGATTGATGTTATATGTAATATATTTCTAACGGCTACAGTTCCGTAAGAAAGCATTTTCGGACATATGTTTATTTGAAGTTTTTTATTTAGATTACTCATAGAAATCATCCGGTGTAGTTTTTTCCCGGCGTCATAAATCACCCTGTATTATTCAGGTATTTCCGTTTGTAGCATCGATTTGTTAGGTGTTTTTTAATAATTTTTGTTTGGGAACTTCTATAACAAATAGAATAAACAATAATTATACATTTGGAAAGTGTATTTATTGAAGTCAAAATTCAGGGCCTCGATTTTATAACTATAATTTCTACAAGATTTCAAAATCTACTAGAATTTCGTTTTCCCCCTCCATTTCTTTAGATGTCATGGGAAATTTTGTTCAAAAGCGATTTTGTAAATTCTATAAGAAATTTCAAATTTCGTGCGCGAAAATGTTAAATCTGTTTATTTTTGCGTAATTGTGTATTGCAGTTCATTTATTTTGAGTATTGTTTGTGTTGATGTCTTTGATATAAGAAAATGGAAAAAGTAACTATTATTCAATTTATTATAAATATATCGAAGTTATAAAATGAAGAAAAAAGTATATTTTATTTTATTTTGGGTATTATCTCTGTATACTTAAACAGAGTTTGGTTAATGATATACTTGTAGCTAACTTATATAAATAGAGATTACGTTTCTTAAAAATGTTTAAGATTCTATATTATTCATCTATATTTATAGATATAAATTGATTTAATTATATTACTTTTATTTATGCACGTAGCAAAGTACAAGAAAACATACGACAGACGAAATTTTATACAATCCGGACTTCTTTTTCTACTGCGGCAATTATTTAAAAACCACAATAAAACATGAGCCATACCATAAATTCTTTTAATAAATATCAATAATTTAATCAAAAAAACAAATAATATACATCTAAAAATAAATTACATAGCTATTTAATTATTTATAATAATTATGAAATATTCTAACCACACTTATTACGAAAATACAAAACGTCAAACTAGTAAACATATAGAAATTCAAGGTCACGAATTCTACTGCCTCTGAGTAGTAGATTTCAAAATCCACACCTCGACAAGAGTGGGGGAAAACTGAATTCTTATAGATTTTAAAATCTTCTAGAATTTAACTTATAAAATCGAGGCCCAGATTTGCCAATGGTGGCAAGTAAAACTCGTGTTCTATATTTCTGAAATAATAACAAATTAGATGTTAGTACTTGTAATATATATAACCATATAACTTTCGTTGAAACTTACAAAATGTATAATTTTTACCTCTAAACCAAAAAAAAGAGTCAATTTTAGGCACTTTTTTAAGAAAACCGCCATATTGAAAATAAATGTGAAAATTATACATTTTATATATTCCAACGAAAGTTACTTGTGTTATAAGTACTAACATCTAATTTGTTTTGTTTGTTGGCAAATCTGAATTTTGACTTGACTTTTAAGTGAAAATTTGACTTTGTGAAAAAATAAAATGCAGCTGAAAACTTCAATAAATACATTTTCCAACGGTATAATTGTTGTTAAAGTTTCCAAAAAAATATTAAAATACTCCCTTAACATAAAAAATTGATACAAAAAAACAAAAATAGAATCAAGTAGTTTAATGTTGAAAATAAATGACATTTTTGACAAAACACTATTATGAAGTGAAACTAATGAAAAATTTTTCGTGAAATCTTATACTAAAATAATAAAACTATTGAAACATTGTATCAAATGATATGAAATATACGAATTGTCTATTAAGTGGTAAGTCATTAGTAAAGATATTTGCATCAAACATGGGTACACGTCCGAAAATGCAATGTCGTGGCAAATGCGCATTGACTGCGCGTCCCGACGCGGCCACTATGGAAAAACTGGAGACAGGTTTTCAAGCATTATGCGAATCCGATTCGGGTTCGTTGCTCAAAAAGTATCTCACACGCGATATTTTCGATTGCCTTAAATTTAAACGCACCTCGTTTGGTTCGACCTTATTGGACTGCATTCAATCAGGTAAATTATTCATTTACTCAATAAAATATTTTCTTTCTCGTAAATATGTATACAAAAGATAGTTAACAATACTTCAATTACTTAAAACGGAATTAGTTGAAACTTTACTTTAAATATATCTTAAATTTAGGTAATTTTACATAGGTTTTAACAGTAGAAATAACAACATTTTGTAATTTTACTGTGATTATTTACGTAATATTACAGTTTTTATGAAAAATAACATTTACAAAACATGTAAAATTACATAAATTTTTTAGTGTATTTATTCCAAACTTCATTTTAACCACTGAAATATAGTAATAACTGGAATGTGCACTGCCTATATGTGTTCTAGTAGCGCCAATACGAGCCGAGACAGATAAAAGATACGGGGATCCCTATCACTGTCTTACACTTCTGCGCATTTGAAATTCAAATGCGATTTCTTGCGGTAAAAATGCGACAATCTTATGTTGTTGCATATTAAATTGTAGCTAAATGCATCGGCTAAACGATACGTAATGAGATTTTATTGGGGAATTCCTCTATAAAAGGTATTTTTATCATTTTTGATATATTAATTTGACATATATAGCAGTGAGATTCCTTTTTTTCATAGCTATCTAAGTTATCATGTAGTAGCAATGCTACGCCATTAGAAAGACAAAGACGCGAATCCCCCGTATCTCCTATCTCTCTCGGCTCGCATTTGAGCGGCCAGTGCGTATTCCAGTTATTACTATATTTCAGTGATTTTAACCCATTTTATAAATATAAATCACCAAATTTTAGTGCAGAAATAATTTTTACAATATTAAAAGTGATTTTAAAAATTCGTTTTTAACATGTTGAATGTTGAAAAACTGCTACCATATTTTTCCATGTCTACATAACTACTAGCAGATACTGTTATTTTCAATTTGTTACGTTAAAAACTAAAAATTTTTCACGTGGCTAAAATTTTTCTAAACATTAACAAATTTACGTCTTTACCTAACCTAACCTTCAGTGTTATATATTTTTATTGTTGAAATTTTTCTTTGTTTTATTACATACATACATACATACACAATCACGCCATGTACCCAAAAGGGTGTGGCACAAACTCTTTTCATCATCCCGAAATCAGTCGCCTCCAAACACTCCTATTCATGTTCTAATTTTTAGTTTTTATATGTAACGTTTTTTTTTATTATTTGAAAATATACCTGAAAATGGACAAAAGTTCGAAACATGTCAAATAACAAAACAATAACTTTATATATAACTCCAAAAGCTGCTGGTCTCAAGTGAACCACCAAAATTAGTTTTCTTAAAATTATTTCAAATTTTTTTTTTTATATTTTTAATATAAAAACTTATTTTGATTTAACATTAAGACTATATTGCATTATCTCTTTTTTGTTGTACATATTTATATTCGGGTCGCGGACAATTCACCGAAAACAATTCAT
Source organism: Clivina fossor (assembly GCA_963966155.1). NCBI lineage: Eukaryota > Metazoa > Arthropoda > Insecta > Coleoptera > Carabidae > Clivina > Clivina fossor. The sequence goes on along the minus strand of OZ014563.1, from coordinate 16,553,341 downwards.
CGAAAACCGTTCACCGAAAACAAATTCACCGATGTAACAATTCACCGAAGTACCAATTCACCGAAAAACAGTTCACCAAAAAACAATTTATCGAATAACCAAATAAAATAGAATTAAACAATCTAACCTAACCTAACCTACCCATCCTTCCGTAAAGTGTTCAAGAAAAAAATAAAAAAAATAAATATGCTTTTTTTAAAGACATTCCTAATATTCATAATATTAAGGATGAGGCTATTTATACATATGGTATGTATACGCAATTGGTTATTTATACATACTGAAAAAAAAATCTAAACAAACCTACTAACCTAACCTTTCCTAACCTAACCACCTTCTAATATTAATTTTAATTTAATTTAATTCTATTTTATTTGGTTATTCGATAAATTGCTTTTCGGTGAATTGGTACTTCGGTGAATTGTTACTTCGGTGAATTTGTTTTCGATGAATTGTTTTCGGTGAACGGTTTTCGGTGAATTGTTTTCGGTGAATTGTCCGGATACCATTTATATTCAATTTCTACTAATTTTTTGTAATAATAAGAATTTGTAATTTATTGTTTGTTTATAAAGATTATTCATATTTTTGTTGTTGAAATTTTTCTTTGTTTTAATCATGTTCTGTTTTTTTAGTTGTTCTATGTTAACGATTTTTTTTTGTTATTTGGAAATATACCTGTAGGTGGACGGAAGTCCAAAACATGTCGAATAACAAAAAACTAAAAAACAAACAAAAAAAACAAATTTCTAATTCTTTTTTCCAAATTTATTTGAAGGTTTGGCAAATCACGATTCTGGTGTGGGAATCTATTCACCAGATGCAGACGCTTATACAGTATTCGCAGATATTTTCAATCCCATTATCGAGGACTATCATTTCGGTTTTGGTCCTGGCGATAAACATCCACCGAAGGACTTTGGCGATGTGAATTCTCTGGTGAATGTTGATCCAACGGGAAAGTATGTTGTATCGACGCGTGTACGTTGCGGTCGCTCGGTACAAGGTTATCCTTTTAATCCTTGCCTCACCGAGGAACAATATAAGGAATTAGAGACCAAGATTAGTGTCGCCCTGGCCGGACTCAGTGGTGAATTGTGCGGACAGTATTATCCTTTGTGTGGAATGGACAAGGATGTACAGCAGAAACTTATTGATCAACATTTTCTCTTTAAAGAAGGTAAATAAGATTGTATATCAATAGATTAGTGTATGATGAGTGTCAAATTGTAAAAAAAATGTTGTAGCAAAAGTTGCCGTGTTAGTCAGTTAAGATGGTTCGGACATGTTGAGCGAATGTCTAATGAACGTTTGTTTAAAAAGATTTATTTGAATGATTTTGATGATATACGTTTGCGTGAACGTCCGATGAGTAGTTGGAGTGGTATGATTGAAAGTGTTTTGCGTGAGCGAAAGTTTTTAAGTAGTGGAAATAAAAAAGCATGTATGAGAGGACTTATGAATGTGGATAAAGCAAAAGTTGCTTGTTTAGATAGGAATGTTTGGAGGCGACTGATTTCGGTATGATGAAAAGAGTTTGTGCCACATCCTTTGGGGTACATAGCGTGATTGTGTATGTATATATATATATATATATATATATATATATATATATATATTAGGGTGTATCGAAACAAATTTATTTCATCGACGAGGGCAAAAAATTGAATTTTTTAATCAGAAAAGTTCTAACGCAATCCGATTTTTTATATAATGGCCTAAACACATATCAACATTTTATCTGACAGAGCCGTAACTCTGTGTTTTTATGTCCACATACAAGTGCGATAAATTTTTTGCCCTCGCCGACGAAATTTAAGAATTTTTGATACACCCCTAATGTATAAATAAACTACGATTCAGCAGATTACTATAGCTTCGCATTCTTATTTTCTTAATTGCTTTACTTGACGTGAAATACTTCTTGGATATGAAACATCTTTTGAATCTTGGTTATATAATTACTATTATGTCAAATTTTGTAATGATATGACTGTTTTCATTAAATTTATTTGTATAATTTTGTCATCCACAAAATCACATCGGCTATACAATCCTCTTTAGATTAACTGACCAAAAAATATACAATATTGTTGCTAAATAAAAATAATATTATAAAAAATCCCAAAACCACACTTAAATTAAAATAAAGCTAAATACGTATTTCGGAAGCTAAGCTTCCATCTTCAGTAGCTAAATAAAATCTACAAAAATCTTACCTGTGATCCAAAGTTCATAAACACTTAAGCACTTGTCAAAGATCACTCAGTGATCACAGGTAAGATTTTTGTAGATTTTATTTAGCTACTGAAGATGGAAGCTTAGCTTCCAAAATACGTATTTAGCTTTATTTTAATTTAAGTGTGGTTTTGAGATTTTTTATAATATTATTTTTATTTAAATTTCGCCACAGTAGATCATTTTCTAATCTTTTAATATTGTTGCTGTTTTATTAACATAGTTTATGTATTGTTATAATTTAGGTGATCGGTTCTTGGAGGCAGCCAATTCAAATCGATTCTGGCCAGTTGGTCGCGGAATCTTCTACAACGAGAATCGAACGTTCCTAGTATGGGTAAATGAAGAAGATCATATTCGTATCATTTCAATGCAGCAAGGTGGCGATTTAGGTGCAATCTATCGTCGTTTAACTACTGCTGTTGATGAACTAGAAACTAAATTAAAATTTTCCCGCAACGAACGTCTTGGATTCCTAACTTTCTGTCCAACTAATCTAGGTATACAAATGCATTCTACATCGATTTTGTTACAAGTTATCGTTATTGCATTCTTCTTGCGGTTATTTTACACTGTAGAAACCTGTAATGTTACAATTTATTGAAATGTATTGCTTGAACCAGAGCTTAATTTAAAGTTTTTTTTCTCTACTATACAAATATTCAATTTATGTAATTTCGTTCAAAAATGTCTTTTAGAAACTAGATCTACGAAAAAAACATACATACATACGGAATCACGCCATGTACCCAAAAGGGTGTGGCACAAAATCAGTCGCCTCCAAACATTCCTATCCAAACAAGCAACTTTCGCTTCATCCACATTCATAATTTTTCTCATACATGCTCTTTTATTCCTACTACTTGGAAACTTTCGCTCACACAAAATACTCTCAATCATACCACTCCAACTACTCATCGGACGTCCACGCAAACGTATACCATCAATATCATTCAAATAAATCTTTTTAACCAAACGTTAAACGTTCATTAGACATTCGCTCAACATGTCCAAACCATCTTAACTGACTAACACGGCAACTTTTGCTACAACATTTTTTTCAATTTCACACTCATCATACACTAATCTATTTCGTACCCGATCTCTCCTATTTACACCACATTACGAAAAAACAACTTCTTCAAATTTTGTACACCCAGATTGTACAAATTTTAAGTATGATTATTAAGATTTGTAGGAATTTCTTGTCAATTTTATTGATTTTATACGAAATTTCTAAAATTATAGAGATTTTACTTGAGATTTTACATGATTTAAAAAAAAAAATTAATTGAATTATACCAAAATTTTAAAAGACTTACTAAAATTTTTAATAGATTTCCATTATTTTCCATAATTAATTCTAGATTGTACAAATTTCATTATTAATATAATCTACAAAAAAAAATAATTTAGCTAACTTGTAAGACATAATATAAAAAAATAATAACAAATTTATATTCAATATTCAAAGATCTGTGTCTAAAGAATGTAAAGTTGTGTTAAAAATAAAACTCTCACTACACATTTTGTGTCTAACAGTAAATTACAATAAGACTTGATTTGAGCAGTCAATAAAATAAGATTACTAAAATTTTCTTAATGCCTGTATTTACAAGTTTTATTTATTCTTAAGATAAGTAAGTAAGATATGTAACTGTTTAAAAATGTATTCTCAGTATAAATAATAATATTTTATGGGCTAATTTTTATATTATTCCAATGATAAATTTTTTTTAACATTTGGAAATACTGGGCTTTATGTAATGTAATACTTAAGCTCACTTGCATAAACTTATGGATTTATTCTCATCTGTAAAATCTGTAGTCTTACATAATGTTTTTTTTTTTTTTAATAAATAAAATTCTTCTTTTAATATATTCTGTAACGCTACAGTTCTTACAGATGTGAGCAGAATAGACTTCTTAATTAGTGACTAAGCAACCAGATTTTCAACTGTTTTTGTTGCGTATCATTGACTGGTCAGTTGGCAAGCTGACACGAGAATTAACTTACAAAATATTTAAGAATGTTTTATACAACCAGGTTTTTATTGTTATTAATATTATTTAATTGATGCATTAAACGGAAATTGTATAAAATAAACATGGAGTTAATTTCGATAAACTTTGTAACAAAACTGTTAATAAAAAAGTAAAGATATTTTTATAATTATTTAAAATAATAAATAAATTAATTACAGGTACAACAGTGCGAGCTTCTGTGCATATAAAACTACCAAAATTAGCAAAGAATAAAGATAAATTAGTAGAAGTCGCTGCTAAATATAATCTGCAGGTGAGAGGTAGTTCAGGTGAACATAGTGAAGCTATAGGTGGAGTCTATGACATATCAAATAAACAACGTATGGGCTTGACGGAATATACCGCCGTCAAAACAATGCAGGATGGTATCTTAGAAATGATTAAACTTGAAAAATCTCTGAGGTAACTTTTCTATCATTGAAAATATCTATCATATTTTCAATAATCATGCAAAACTTTTCATAATGTAAAGGCTCATCAAAAATTTAATTCATATATATTGAAAAATAAATAAATTAGTAATAACATAGCAGAAAATCTTTCAGAACTCATTTTATTAAAATTAAAAAGCTTTCGGTTGAAATTCTATATATATTTTATTTAAAAATCGACATTTTATATATATATATATATTTACATTTATATTATTTATATATATATTTATATATATATACATATATATATACCGGGTGTCTACTTTTTTTTTGTTACATAGGGAATAAAATGCTAAAATTTTCATTTGGTGATAAATTTTCCCCTAATTATTATAGAACAAAAGTACAAATACAAAAGTTGTTTAGAATTCAAAAATGCATCAAATGATGCCAAATTTATCAATATAGGATGTTCTGATCAAGAATTAGAAGCAAATTAAAATTTCCATTTTTGCGCTCTTTACATCAAAGTGCCACGGAAATTAAACAAATAATTTCATTTCTTCTGGAGTTTGAGTTTGACAGATCGTATTTATTTTATTGTTACGTTCTGTATTATTATTATTATTATTATTATTATTATTATTATTATTATTATTATTGAAAATAATGAATAAACTTAATGTAAATGAAAAGCTATTAAGTATAAAAAGTATTAAGTATTTATTATTTATTACAATGAAAGGGTATTTTACTCGGCTGTACACTACGTACTAGCTGTGGTTTTAAATTGTGAATGTCTCCATTATAATTTTAAGTAATTGTTTAATTTATTTATTAACTTCAAGTTATAAAAACAATACATTTGAATTAGATGACTGGCATTATGCCTAATATATTTATTATAATAATTTAAACTTATCCCTGAGGATGCTGTAAGTTGTGCAGTGAAACGTCGGATAAGAGTTTAATAAATAGTAAATAGCTGAACTCCGTAAAACTTTCTTTATTTATTACAATATTCAATATACCTATAAAACAGAAAAATTCATGAATACAAGATATAGGAGAACAAAAACGAAACTAACAATTTAAATTAAATGTTCAAATAAATCGCCATTAACTGCCAAACAATAACCTAATCTGTTATAAAATTCGTGACGTACAGAGCTTAATTGTGTTTGTGTTATATTATTGCACTCTTCAACAATGGCATTTTTCAAATCAACAAGATTTTTGATATGTCGTTTATAAATTTTCTCCTTCAAATATGGCCATAAAAAGAAATCGCACGGTGCTAAATCGGGCGATCTAGCTGGCCAATTAATTGGACCACCTCTACCAATCCATGAATTTGGAAAACATTGATCCAAATATAATTTAATGTTGCAGCTGTAATGTGCCGGACATCCGTCTTGTTGATACCAGACAACATTATCTTGAGTTGCACACTCTTCTAACTGCGGACCAATATGATTTTGCAACATATCCAAATATTTTTCGTTGTTTAAATTATTTTCAATAAAAAGTGGCCCAATTATACACCTGCCAAAAATTCCAGCCCATACATTAACTTTTTCTGGATATTGGGTACGTGTTGCTACCATTAAATGAGGATTTGTTTGGCTCCATATTCTAAAGTTTTGTGTATTAGGTTCGCCGTGTAAAGTAAACGTAGACTCGTCAGTAAAACAAATAGATTTCAAGAAGTTTCTGTCTAAATTGGATTTTTCCATAATAATGTTACTAAATTCGCTTCTAGCCATTTTATCCGCTTCAAATATCTCTTGGTGCGTGGAATATTTATAAGAATGATATTTTTCATTTTTTAGTACCTTATGTATTGTTGAAGGATGCAAATTTAATTCAGCACCAAGTTGACGCACACTAACATTTGGGTTTTCCGTTACACACAAAAGTATATTCAATGTATTTTCTTTAATTGCATTTTGATTTAAATTCTCCTCCTGATCTTCTGCGTTGATTTTTCTACAATTTTTACAACGTTTTAACACACTTCCAGTTTCTTCGAATTGTTTAATTATCCTACGAATAGTCATAGCGGAAGGTATGGGACGGTTTTCAAAGAAAGCGCTGAATAAATCTCTTACTCGTCGTATCGAATTTCCAGTAAAATACCATTTTACGCACTGAACTTTTTCATTTACCTTAAGTTTATTCATTATTTTCAATAATAATGATAATAATACAGAACGTAACAATAAAATAAATACGATCTGTCAAACTCAAACTCCAGAAGAAATGAAATTATTTGTTTAATTTCCATGGCACTTTGATGTAAAGAGCGCAAAAATGGAAATTTTAATTTGCTTCTAATTCTTGATCGGAACATCCTATATTGATAAATTTGGCATCATTTGATGCATTTTTGAATTCTAAACAACTTTTGTATTTGTACTTTTGTTCTATAATAATTAGGGGAAAATTTATCACCAAATGAAAATTTTAGCATTGTATTCCCTATGTAACAAAAAAAAAGTAGACACCCGGTATATATATATATATATATATATATATATATATATATATATATATATATATATACAGAGCGAGTGTAATATCTGGAACTATCGCAATAAATCTTTTATTAAACGTTTTTGAAAAAAATCCTCGAACACGTCAATTTTTATCTTACATGAGACGTAATTTACTGTAATCGTCACTTAAAAATTGTCTTTTGTTTTTGAGTTATGAAGTAAGCGATAATTTTTTTAAATGGAAACCTATATTTTTTATTATTGATTTTGGTAGTACTTTTCCTTTCGTTTCGAACCATATAAAATTTTAAATATGTTACATTTAAAAAAAATTGAGAAAAATAATCTTAAAGTTTAAATATTAAAAACTAATTAAATTGGCAAAATAAATCTAGTTATTAGTGTATAAAACAAAAAACATTAGCTACAACTGTCAGAATTATACAATTTATAAATGTCAAAATAAAATAAGTGTTATTATTTTGCTTTCTCTCTGTTTTTCGCTCAATTATACAATTTTTATTAATAAAATAGTTTTTTAAATTTGGAAAAAGCAAAATATAACACTTATTTTATTGTAAAATTTATAAATTGCATAATTCTGACAGTTGTAGTTAATGTTTTTTGTTTTATACACTAATAACTAGATTCATTTTGCCAATTTAATTAGTTTTTAATATTTAAACTTTAATATTATTTTTCTCAATTTTTTTCAAATGTAACATATTTAAAATTTTATAAGGTTGGAAACGGAATAAAAAGTACTACCAAAATCAATAATAAAAAATATTGGTTTCCATTTAAAAAAATTATTGCTTACTTCATAACTCAAAAACAAAAGACAATTTTTAAGTGACGATTACAGTAAAATATGTCTCATTTAAGATAAAAATTGACGTGTTCGAGGATTTTTTTCAAAAACGTTTATTAAAAGATTTATTGCGATAGTTCCAAATATTACACTCGCTCTGTATAGTTAATATTCAAATATTATCATAAAGGAATAATCTGAAAATGAAAAATTCATATCGCCTCGACCTGGGATCGAACCAGGGTCCTTACACCTTTCATAACTATAGTTCTTATATGCATTTCGTCATTAAAATTAGTGATATTGCGTATTTGTTGACTATGAAAAATTATGAATAGAATGTGTACTGAAAATGATTAGGTTTCATTCGCTTGATCTGTAATGTCCTCGGTAGCTCAGTGGTAGAGTGTCCGCCCGGCAAGTGAAAGGACCCTGGTTTGATCCCAGGTCGAGGCGATATGAATTTTTCATTTTCAGATTATTCCTTTATGATAATATTTGAATATTAACTGTATATAATTGATGTAACTATCAACTAACCAGATTAATATATATATATAAATAACGTAAATAATAAACAAACAAAACATAGAAACAAGTTACTCAATAACAAAGTAACTGATCAAAAAAAAAAATTATAAGTTATCAATTAAAGAAAGCTAGATTTTGTTCAAATTAGTGTATTCACACTGATTGATGTTATTTTTTTTTTTTGTAAATTTTAATGATGATTTACGTAGAGTATATTGAAACGTCTATTTTTAAATAAAATATACACAGAACTTAATCGTAAAGCTTTTTTTAAAATTTTGAAATTGAAAATATTAGTAATAGAATTACTTTTGACAGAAAATAATATTAAATATTACAAACTAAAAGAAATCTTTCAAAATCCAATTACAGTAAAATAATAAAAAAAAATTATTTTATATTACAAACTTATATTTATATCTAGTGACTTTAATATTGAAAGTGTTCTGTTAAAAATATTATTTATTTTAAATTGCATGATACAAAAGTATGATACATAAATTTTATGTAGAATAATGTTATATAGTGTGTTCCTGAATAGATGTTTCTTGAAGACAAATAAGTCAGAAATTTTATTAAATTTATCCAAATCTAAAAAGCTAGTCACACTTGATTTGAAACCAAACTACAGGTGACCAAAATTTCAAAATTATTAAAAAAAATAAAAAGTAAAGTATTTTAATTACTTAAATCTAAAGTTTTGTTTTATTTAATACGTTTTTAGTAATTTAAATTTATAAAAAATGTTTATAGACGGCGAAAAACAATTCTTTGATATTAATTAAAAAAAAATCTGCTGTGACCACCACAGAATCGACCATCATTGTATTAAATAAATTTATGAAATAGAAGAATTTCTATAATACTACTGTAGTCATGGTAACTAAAAACAAAACTGTCTTGACATAAATGTGCCACCTTTTTACAGAATTATATTTATATACCATAAAAATATGAAAAATTATAAAAAAATTATTTAGCCGTATCGAAAAATATTCAAAATAAAAGTTGTTAGCTATAACAACACAAGATTACTTTTTTACTTTAATTTAATTAAAATTAAAATTATAATTAATTTATAATAATTGGTTTGCTTAATAGATTTTTTTTTTAAATATTTGAATTTAGTTTTTAATTATTTTTTTCGAGTGCCAACTCGTTTATTTTTTGTGTGTGGTTACATTCTTAAATAATAATATTAATAAATAATATTTTATTTGAATTTTTAGTTAGAATATTGAAAAACTAGAAGAATAATTAGAGTTTACTAATTTTACTTGTGCTACTTTTGCTAAAAATAAAAACAGAACTATAACTATATAACTGAAATCATTTTTTTTTTTTAAATAATATTTTACAATATGTTATATTAACGTGTTTCGTTAATCTAAATTACGAAAAATACTAAAACCATATTAAATAAAACAAAACTTTGTATTTATATTTTAGAAGAGACTATTAACATATGTTTTTTAATTATAAAAAATATTTTAATCTTATTATTTTAAATCATTTTGATATTTTAGACACAGTGTAAATAATGTTTAATGTATCTTCATTCTAAATTAAGCTACATTAAATTCTTTAAATTTGGTTAAAATTTGAATTTGATTTATTCGTCTTCCTATATCACTTATCCGAGAACATACACTAAGTGGCGTAGCCAGGGGGGTGTTAGGGGGGGTTAAAATCCCCCCAAGAACCTGAACGACCAAAAACATACGTATGTGAAATATAAAATATGTTATTTTACTTTCATTTTTATAAAAATAATTTTTATTGCTCTTTATTTTTTATAAAAATTATAGTATTATCTTTATTGATTAATATTATATCATTTCTTTAGTTACCCCTCCTATTCATGACAAAGTTTCTGGCTACGCCACTGTATACACTAATAATAATAATAATAATAATAATAATAATAATAATACTGACTCCAAAATTCTTACATTTGTTACAGTGACAAATAAACAATCTGAAGAATGACAAGCGAAGAATGAAAAATTAATTTTGCCAGTTTTATTTTCATACTATACAGCAACATTTTTCCACTGTATCATTGATAAATAAATTTCTTAAATATTAATCTACTTTTTGATTATTTTTTTTTCAAAATGTTACATTTAAATTCTACTAACACTTTCTTAAATAATTATTATATTTCTAGTTTTTATAATTAGTTTTGTGTAAATACTTAATAAGATTATTTGGACAAGTCACTAGATAAAAACAAATGAATTATTTTTCAATTCTTGATATTTAAGCCTTGTTTTCATTGCGGTGTCAAAAGTGTAGAAGTGTGGCTTTAAAAGTGTCTGTTCTATTTTCATTACGGTTTATGAAGCGTCGATGGTGTCGCTTATGTCAAATCCGAATTTATTTCTTTAGCTATATCATACCATAATGGTGCCTTCAGAATGTTATTTCGGTAATGTACATGTTTAAAATTATGAAAAGCCTGCTTTTCTTGAACACAAATTATTAAATTTTCATCGAAATTCATTTGATAGTTAACCTATAAACGTCAATTGCTTGGCACACTGACAGTTGTACGATAAATACGCATTTGCGCTGGTGTGTGTGGTCAAAAGTTAAAATATTTGAACATTCAACACCACACTTCAACACCACAATCAACTATAAGTGGGAATCGAATCCACCAATGACATTACTGCATTTTACTGTTCCACACTTTCGACACCGCCATGAAAATGAGCCTTAACTTGTTATTTAATTAGTTTGTTGGAATCAAATCTTGTAAATCTAGTGTTGAACCACTTTCACATATCAACTTAAAACTTTCATGTAATTTAAACTTATTTCGTGTACCGGTTTATATTATACAATTTCCTAAAAATTATCTATTTTTAGGGAAAAGAAAGAAAAGAAACGCAAACAAACACAACGACAAATAACAAGAGCTCGCTTATATCGTAATACTTTATATTATCGATTGAAATATCCGAAATTTCTTGCTACATATCAGTATCAATAATTAAGAATAGCATTTGTTTTATACAATCAACTGTTTTGACATCCTCATCATTTTTTTGCATTGATTCTAAAATCATAAGTATTTATTTCAAAAATTAATTGTACCAAATTGTAAAAAAGGTAAATTGAAATAAATGTAAAGTCAAAAATATTTAAAATATACTTTCTTTATATTTATTCTATATATATATAATAGTATTTTTTCTTATATAAAGTAATACAATTTTAAAATAAAATTTATGTATATTTCATATAATTATAATATGTTATAATTAAATTAATTAACACTTGTATAAATTATAATAGAAAATATGTCAACATTATTTATATTATATAATATAAAAACAACACCAATTTTATATATGTATGAATTCTGATAATGAACATGCATTTTTTTTGTATTTTTACGTAAAATATAATAAAATAACATATACTGACATAGAATTAATTTTTCAATAATGCATGTACCTAATTCTCAAAAATATGAACGTATAAGTATATAAGAAGCAAAAATACTTTTGTGCTAGTTAAATAATAATAATAAAAAACAATTGAATTACAACTAACAGTGCGTCTTATATCCACTAATCACCCATTATTTAGCTAATCTAATTAATTTTTGTTACTAAAATTAATCAGATTTTGTTGTGTCTATTTTGATTATAGATATGTTGTATTTTTATAAAGTTTTATGAGCAAATTTATATCAGAAATTTTTTACAATGTATAAAAAATGTTTACAAATATTTTCCGTTATTATCGGTTGTAAATTGTGGTCAATTTTCTAGGCTTTCATTTTCTTAAAAATGTGCTGTTCATTTCGATTTTTCTATCACAAGTATTGGAACAATATATTGAACACGTAGTATGTGACAAACTAAAAATTATTTTACAGCAAATTATAAACAATAAAATCAATTTCAAATTTTCATATCAAATAACTGTATTTGGAGTTTATTCTCAGTTTTAAGTTACTTGACTTTAAGTCGCTTGAATTCAAATAATTTAAGAAGCTAAAAAGAAATTAATAGATTGTAATAGAGGTAAAAACTTGTTTGACTTCAAGCCGCTCAAATTTAATAACTCTGCAAAAACTTCGGTAATGTGAATTATTATGTTATCCTTGTAAATATAAAATATTAAAACATATTTATCATTTAAAAAAATTACATTACCGTTACTCAAAATTATTCTAAATATAAGAAAAACCAAATGAATAACTGCCAAAAGAGAAATATGCAAAACAAAACTTATTAGATAATATTAAAAACTAAAAAATAACGTATACTGTTATTGTACACAAAACAAATAAATTTCATATTATGTTAGCGCAGGTTACTTTTGTGTAGGTAATATTTCTTTGCACATATATGATATAGAATATTAGAGCCGAAAATTTCGTTAAAATCATAAGTAACATTGAGCGAACACAATATTAGATTAATTGTTATGTATATATTTATGTATCTCTATAATATATTTATGTATATAATAATGGACAATGATAGAATGTTGTCATCGTTGTGCATGGAGCATTTTTCTTTCTTTATTCGTCTAAACAGATCGTTCTTACAATAGCTTCAGAAACTGCATACGGATCGCAGTTGGACGATGGTCTTCGGTCCTCCAAATAGCCCTTCTTGTCTTCAGCAACACCACGAGGAATGCGTATACTGGCACCACGGTTTGCGACACCTAAACAAAACACGAAATTAGTATCATTTTGTATTTGCATTGCATCGGAACAATAACGCTAACTCGTCAAATATTTCGAATCCCAATTTTGTGATTAACTATAAACTGTTAAGTTTACCTGCACTGAAATCGTGTATGCTAGATGTTTCATGTTGGCCAGTGAGACGTCTTTCGTTGTCCTTTCCTCCTTTAGGATCATAGGCTTGAATGTGACGAAGATGGTGCTTGCTCAGTTTGTCAATTGCTTTCTCAATTTCACTAAAATTACACACCAAAAAATGAATTATCAGTTTATCTATATTTTACGAAATATGACTGCTACGAAAACGAGATTATTACATGGGATTACTAAAAAAAGATCGCATGTGAAATACATATAGATATATAAAGAATGCCGCATTAAAATGTTGTCGCAAAAGTTGATGTAAGGTCAATTAAAATGATTTTACCATATATATTGATATATTGAAGATGTATGTCTGTATGTGGATGTCCGATAAGTAGATGAGAATATTTTGCGTAAACAATGAGAAAGTTTGGCGTATTTATTTTATTTCTTTATTTGATTGGACATGACTTAAAAACTTATGTTTAATTTATCATTTTTTTCAAAGATGCCCAGATTTCCTAAAAAATGCAAAAACATGTCGTGATGACGTCAGTAATGTCTTAACAAAACTTATGTCGATTTCTGAATCAGACGCACATGTATTGCCATGGTTACCGATACAAGCTATTGGCTGGGCGTAACCGAATCAACAAAAATCAACATTTACTACGACATACGTTTTCAAAATTATATCGCACCAACTCTTCTGCGCTTGCGCACAATAGGCTTGTGACGTCAGTAATGTCCTTACAAAAAGTGTTAATAATAAATAAATGAAACAGTTATTAAAAATTTTAATGGCAGTTTCTATTATTATTTTATAAATATGTATATATTTGAGAAAAAATAATTTTACACGCAACTTCAATCGCGCTAAACTTCCCCATTGCTTTAAAATAGGGTATGAAACCGGTAACAAAAACGTGTTAACCGATATATTGATTAAAATAAAAGAACATATATTTCGAGGTATTATAAATGTGAACAAAACAAAATATACTATTTCTGTTTGAATAGAAAGTACTTACATAATGCCATTGTCTTCTCTCATAGCTTTAGTAGAGAAATTACAATGAGCGCCAGCACCATTCCAATTGCCCTCCATTGGTTTCGGATCCAAAGTAACAATAACCCCAAACTCTTCAGCGATACGATGAAGAAGAAACCGTGCCATCCAAAGATCATCTCCAATCTTAATACCTTCACAGGGTCCAACTTGGAATTCCCATTGAGCCGGCATTACTTCGGCATTCGTTCCCGAAATATTAACACCAGCGTACAGACAAGCTCTGTAATGAGCTTCGACAATATCGCGAGCGTAAACTTTATTTGCGCCAACGCCACAGTAGTACGGTCCTTGTGGGCCAGGAAAACCGTTCTTAGGCCAGCCCAAAGGTCTCAGATCCATGTCTAATAAAGTGTATTCCTGTTCAATTCCGAACCAGGGTTTTTGGTCGGCACATGCCTCCATGACTTTCACGCATGATTGTCTATGATTCGATTCTGAAAACAAAAATTTATTATTATTTCTCGAATTAAACGCACGTAAGCTGAGACGAAAAGAAAATCAATAAAAAGTCACGCTTATTATTTATTAGTTGTCACGCGATAGAAAAACAATATACATATACCTGTTGGTATATGTGTACCTGTTGGTTTTTTGTTATATTTGTACGTGTCGCAAAGCACCAGTTTGTTGTTGCCTCTTCGGAAGGGATCCCGGTAGATTGCAACTGGATATAAATACGTATCAGAATTACTGCCTTCTGCTTGATATGTTGAACTGCCGTCATAGTTCCAAACTGGCAATTCTAGATAAACAAATAAATATTACAATTAATAAACTGTTTCACAAAATGCTTCCGATAAAGAGAAGTTAAATGGCTACTTTTATACTTTAAACCTAACTCAAAGTTTAGTAAAACGTGAAGTTTTTTAAAGATTAGGGCCTGATTGTACAAATCATTGTTAAATGCTTTGTAAATTAACCAAATGATTAACTTGCCAACTAATCAATCAATGAGTCGTTTTGAAGACGGTTGTCATTCTAGTTGCCTAGTTAACTCATTGATTAAGTTAACAATGCTTTGTACAACCGAATCTAGTTTTTAAACCTTAAATAAATATCATAAAAATATATAATACATATAACTGGAACACCTATAAAGTTGACAGAAAATTGTTATTTCAAATTAAATTTAGATAAATAATAGAAAACTGCAGAACAAATCAACAAACAAAAATATAAAAATTTTCAAGAAATTATCTAAGTTACATTAGATCAATATAGAAAATGTAATTGTCTACTCTTGTAATAAATGTTTCATCTAATATGATTAGAAGGTTGAAAACCATTTTTTTTTCTTTTTTAGGTAAAAACAACTAAAATTATTTATTATAACTTGCATAAATAATAAAAATATAATTATAATTTCTAAATTTTATATGATTACTAAACTCCCGTTCAAAGTTATTCAATACAAATTTTATTTATTCAATTTAGGTAGTAAAAAATTTTTCAGAACTGTTTATATTAAAATAAAACGGCTTTAGGTTGTAGTTTTGTATTAATATTTATTAATAATCGACGTTTCAACGAATGTTTTTATCAGGAAAAATGATACAAATGACATTTACAGCAAATAAACAGAACATAGAAACAAGTTACTTTATTAAGTAACTTGTTTCTATGTTATTACTCTGTTCTATTTACTGTAAATGTCATTTGTATCATTTTTCCTGATGAAGATGGACGTTGAGTTTTAAGTTCGTTGAAACGTCGATTATTAGTAAATATTAATACAGCACTTAAACCTAAAGCCGTTTTATTTTTATTTTATAATATTTTAAATTCAAAACCTAATATTTTGTTTTTATTTTTTATATCATTGTTATTTTGTTTACATAATTATTATTTCAAATAAGTAAAACCTGATATTAGAAGATAAATGTTTATTATATGAAAACTTTGAAGAAATACCACTAGAAAAAAATTATTACACGTGTTTTTGAATACTTTTAAGATAAACAATCGTCTGAAAGTTAAAAAATATACAAAGTTCAAAAATGCGTTTATCAAATTATATATTGTAATTTGTAATAAACAACATTGCATAGGTACAGCATATCTATTATATATGATAGACACGAATACATCTATAATGAGAAAAAAATACATATTATCAAGGACGTGTGCATGATAATTTTCTAATGATAATAACACAGATGACAACTTTAGATAAAAATACAATCAGTTTACATAAATACGAACAAATAATATTCAATTGATTGCATGTGATAGCTCTATGCTCTATAATTTGATAAATTCAAATACTTTTAAATTTTAATATATTTCTCTACTCCTATTAAGTAATATATTCATTACATATCTTGATAATGTTATTCATTAATCACATAAATAAATATTTTGGAAATATTTTACACAACACTTTGTTAACGCTGTTGCTTATTATTAATAATTATTCTGAATTTTATAATAGTATTGTATTTATGTCATATCAAAATATATACATTGTATTTCTTACACTTCTTTACACATGATCAAATTCAAATTCAAGCGAAAATAATTACTGTCAATTACAGTGGCGTAGCCAGAGGGGTGTTAGAGGGGGTTGAAACTCCCCCAAGAACCTGAACGACCAAAAACATACATATGTGAAATATGAAATATGTTATTTTACTTTCATTTTTATAAAAATAATTTTTATTGCTCTTTATTTTTTATACAAATTATAGTATTATCTTTATTGATTAATATTAGTAACCCCTTACCCATGACAAGTTTCTGGCTACGCCACTGGTCAATTAACTTGACATCATAATTTTCAATATGGCCATCGGAAATCTCAGATTAAATACGCTTGTAGTCATATTTGATGCTGCCGCCAGCAACAAATTACTGTACAATAATATATATTATTTTACTAGTAGCAAAACAACCTCTTTTTACATAGACAATATAGTAACGTTATATCAATATTTTGATACGGTTACACCTAATAATTATTATTCTTGAAGAATATATTCTTCATTTCTTATGAATAACAAACTTCATGACATAGTTGTTGAGTAATATACTATTATTCAAAGAACAAAATTAATATTATTTTAAAAAAATTAATTTACAAAATTAAGTAAAAAATTGTTGACAATTTACTATCGAAAAATATTCCAAATTATTTCACGATGCAAAAAAATTGTTTTTTAAGTTATTTACATAATTGTAATTTTAAATAAGTACATGTAAACGTTAGTCATTGGAAAAGTGACATGCACCTATCCTTGAATTTAAACATATAAATATATTACATAACTAAATAGAAAGTATATTATATAATTATTTTTTCTGTTTAAACTAGTTTATAATTTTCGCAAAATTTTAATTTTATTATGGTAATGAAAACAGTTGCTATACTACCATAATTTTAATGTTTATTACCTTGTAAATTAAATAATAAAAACTTAAACGTTATTTTATAAGCATTGGGCGGATACAGTTTTTAAAATTCAATAGATATATTTTGGTTTTAAATAATATTTTTTTTTATATAGAAATATAAAAAATTTATGTACAACTTTCGGTTTTATTTATAGACTTTTTTATTGGTGACACAAATTAATTTTCATATTTGACCAAAATTAATACTTATATTTCTTGTTTACGATATTTTAAAATGTTTTTAAGAGTATATGTACTGTATATATTTCATAAACTTCTATTTTATTCTCTTTTAAGAAGTTATATCATTTCCAAATATATTAAAACTAGCATTTATTTATGTTTTTCACAAACAATCAATATAGAATGTATGTATTGCATTGTTCAAATATTGACAAGAGTAAAATATGTCCAAAATTAATTCAATACACAAACAATATTTAAACTTTAAAATCACTAAACACTACTAATAAATACTTGAAAGTTACAAAAAGATAATTCAACAAAAATGAACAGTATATTTGTTAAACTGTAGATAAATAGAAATTTTTATGTACAAACACAGTTTAATTATCATATACTTACAACTAATAATATTTTCTTTACCATTCTCATTTTCAACACGTTAATTCATTCATAAACTTAACTGTAATATACTAACTTATCTGTAAACGTTTAATACCATAGTTGAATTAATTAGTTTCCGTGAAAATTTGCATAGAAAGCCTTGCTTACTAAAAGTCATATTCAAATATTTCAAACTGGTTGAGTAATGTTTAATGTCATTTCAATATGAGAACATTTAAGCTACAAATAGTTTAGAATGAGGATATCCCTTCAATTGACGGTAATTTTTTCATTAAAAACATTCTCTCAAAAGTATATCACTCTAAATCGGATTTATTACATAATAAACATCGCTCTAAGCACGAAATATTTGTCATAAAATTATTAAAAAATATTACTTTTAACTGTACGAATAATAATCTTTAAATTGCATATTATTTTTAAATAAATATTCCTATCTTACTATAACAAACCAAAGCCGCGTTACAATATATTAATTTTTATTATTTGTAAAATTTATTTAGAATTAATTTTGTTTTTGTCCCAAACTTATATATTATAAAGATATTTGCAAAACTTCGAATAAAATGTAATGTAAAAATATGTATATTTATACTATGGTTAGTTATTCCACATTTTATTCGGCGTTGGAAATACCAACTCCCTAAATACTCATAACTTCTATAATTGTTTGTTAATTTGTTAATTCTATAATTGTATTTATATATTTTTTTAATAACAAAGTAACAAAGCAAAAAAGATATTTTCAAATTATATAAAAATAGCTTTAAACGTTCTTGAACTTACATATATATTTCATGTGTAGCACTAAAAATAAACCACATATACGAATAATTTCTTATAACTTTTAGTTTTCATAAATGAAAAATATTGGCTTTAACCGATAATAAATTTATTCAAACTGACAATGTATTGACAAACAAAGACTTTAAAATTTAAATTTATAATTTTATTTAAAGCCCACTTTTATAAATGGTAGTTAAATTTACTTTAGAAGTAAATATAGATTTTTTCATATTAAAAAGTGGTAATAAATTAATATAATGGTAATTATTATTAATGATAATAATCTGGTAGTAAATTGTTGAAATAACATTTATTTTCATAATTATTTAGTAGAAAAATAAAATTTACTTATGAATTAAATTTATTATTTATGAGACTGCATGGCTCTAAAATAAATAAAAAAGATTAAATGATTTTCAACCTTATTAAATAAAACATTTAATACAAGAATAGACATTTTCTATATTAATCTAATCTAATTTAGATAATTTATTGAATATTTTTATATTCTTGTTCATTTTCTTTTACTTATTTTGAAAATACAACTTTCTGTCAACTAATTTGCATGTAGTTGAAAAAAACTAATGTTAGAAAATATTGATCCTGTTGCACAAAGCATCGTTAACTTAATGAGTTAACTTGGCAACTAGATTGTCAACTGTCTTCGTACCGCCTCATTAATCAATCAGTTAGCAAGTTAGCTTACAAAACATTTAACTATGCTTTGTGCAACCGGGCTTAAATCTAATAAAATAGACAACAAAGAAAATTTACATAACCATCTAATTCAAATTAAATAATATAATTATTTTTAGTTTTGCTGTGTAAATATTCAGTGATTAATTACACACTGAGAAAATTGTTGCTTTAGATACGAGATTTTTACTTTTAATTAAAAAGTAAACGTGTTTTTTAATTGTAAACTTAAAATTTAACAGGAAAAAAAATAATATAACTATTTTTAAAACTTTGTATGAAATTAGTTAATATTTAGTTTAAAAATAAAACTACTACATTTGAATTGAAAATTATTAATAATTTTACAATTATTACATTAATTCTAGAAAAATACTTGTCTCTAAACTAAATAGTCAATAATTTTAGAAAAAGAATTTAAATACTATTACTTACTATTTTTTTCTATTTGTTTTTTGTTACGTAAGATTACATTGGAAATATAGTCGACTGTTAATATTTAATAAATAATTAGTAACTGACGGAATTCAGTTTTATATATTTTGTATTAACTACTAAGCCAACGTTTCAGCAATCACTATTGTCTTCTTCAGGGCTAGCAAAATATTTTAGTTGATTTTACATGTAACGCAAATATATATTTTGATCAGTAAATTTAAAAATACAAATTAACACTGTTACTGTGTTACTGATCAAATAATGTCTATGTAAATTACTTATTAATTATTACCACTTTGACTGCAGGAAAAGTGGTATAGCGTTTGGTACGGTGTCTGTAACATTTTCAGTAAAAATTTTGTGATCGCGACTCCTGCTAGACGGTTCAACCGATTTTAATGAAATTTTCAAGATAAATTTGTCTAGTACCCAAGATGGTCATGTGGTTTTATTTTTTTCCAGTGATGCCAACTTTCCGAGAAAAAAATTACTAAAGTTTTTAAAAATTCATTGTGGCTACAATATTTATCCAATTTTGATCAAATTTTTAGAAACGATTTCCCTAATGATCTCATTAATTATATAATTTTATTAATATCCAGTGTTGCCAACTTTCCGAGAAAAAAATTACTAAAATTTTTTAAAATTCATTATTACCACTTTATTTAACAGATTTTAATCAAATTTTTATAATAGATTATCCTAGTGCCTAAATAAATTATGCAATTTTAACAAAATACAGTGTTGTCAACTTATCGAGAAAAAAACCACAAAATTTTTTTAAAATTCATTGTGGCTACATTATTTATTCGATTTTGATGAAATTTTCCGTAAAGTTTCTCCTAGTGCCCACATAAATTATAATTTTAATAAAAATATTGTATTACCAACTTTCCGAGAAATGTCAAAGTGGTCTATATATGGGTTTACCCATATACTTCTAATCTTGTTTTATAAGATTACAGTTCAAAAACGCGTTAACTTTTAAGTTAATTTTAAAAACCTTGAATCTGAAGCAAAATTTTTCTTAGTGCAATCAATATAAAAACCATTAAAATTATTATTTATTTAATATTAAAAGAAAACAAAACACTAACCTTCTGGTTTGTCTGGAATAAAATCCAGAGTTCTTGTCTTGGCTCTTACATATTCTCCTGTGCCATCTATCCAGATGTACATGGCTTGACATTTGCCATCTGGCATTGGCAAATCCATATACTTCCTGAGTAGGGTCTTGTCCATGGCCGCATTCGGCGAATGTTCCAGGGTTGGATTCGGCATTCTGCCCTGAATTTAACCAGAAAAAAGAAAACACACTCGAATTAAACTCGGTACACGTTCAGTCCACAGACTGATGGATAGTAAGCTATACAACTAGACTTTTCTGCATTTACAATTTCGCTCAGTCAAGAGTTACGAAAGAGGGGGGAGGTAGATATGATAAATCAGATTTAATCACACAACTCGTTACTGTATAATATAAATTGGTAATAAGTCCTATATTGAAGTATAAAACTTTGCAATTTCAAATTATAATGAGGTCAAAAAAGTTATGTTCTTATCACAACAAACGTAATTTTGTTGTACAGTTTTATGATTATTAATTAACATTTCTTAGTAACCACATTTTTCCAAATACTATCTCATTAAAAATAACAATTTTAATTTTGTATAGAAAATGTAATTGTCTACTCTTGTAATAAATGTTTCATCTAATATGATTAGAAGGTTGAAAACCATTTTTTTTTCTTTTTTAGGTAAAAACAACTAAAATTATTTATTATAACTTGCATAAATAATGAAAATATAATTATAATTTCTAAATTTTATATGATTACTAAACTCCAGATCAAAGTTACTTCAATACAAATTTTATTTATTCGACATAGGTAGTAAAAAATCTTTCAGAACACATTATATTAAAATAAAGCGACTTTAAGTTGTAGTTCTGTATTAATATTTATTAATAATCAACGTTTCGACAAACTCAACGAATGTTTTTATCAGGAAAAATGATACAAATGACATTTACAGCAAATAAACAGAACATAGAAACAAGTTACTTAATAACTCTGTTCTGTTTACTGTAAATGTAATTTGTATCATTTTTCCTGATGAAGATAAACGTTGAGTTTTAAGTTCGTTGAAACGTCGATTATTAGTAAATATTAATACAAAACTTAAACTTAAAAAGCCGTTTTATTTTTATTTTATAATATTTTAAATCAGAAACATATTTTGTTTATATAATTATTATTTCAAATAAGTAAAACATTTTTTAGTAACCAAATTTTTCCAAATACTATCGCATTAGAAAAATAACAATTTTAATTTTGTATATTTACCCCCGTATGCTGAAACATTTTCGTTAAAAATAATGTTTCGTTAAATTAAAAATTCTTGGATATCGTGAGAAATCTTTCTATGTATATTACAACGAAATATCTTACAGTAACCTAGAATTTTCATTTTATCGAATCGTTATTTTTATGAATACGGGGATTAATATATAGTAAAATATACAATATAATATAAAAAGTAAATATGGTTTTTTACAAAAAAATCTTTCAGAACTAATTATATTAAAGTAAAAAAGCTTTAAACAGATTTAAATAAAATCTGGTTTCTTTTCATTAATAAATTATAAATTTTGTAATCTAGTTACTTGTATTTTGCTGATGATACACATTTAGTATATCGAAACGTCGAATATTAATGTATAATTAAACAGAACTTTAACCTAAGCCTTTTTTATTTTAATATTTAATCATTGTAAATAAATAAATATTGAAATAGAAGACCTTAGAATAAAATTCTGTATTCATATTTATTAATAATCTACGTTTCGACGAACTCATTGTCTGTCTTCATCAGGAAAACTGATACAAATGGCATTTACAGTAAATAAACAGAACATAGAAACAAGTTACTAGGAAACAAATAAGTAACTAGATCATAAAATATTTATAAATTTTTAATTAATAAAAGAGAAATTTTATTTAAAACAGTGCCTACATTGCACTTAAGTGAACTTTTTAAATAAAATTTGGCTTTCATTAATTAAAAATTTATAAATATTTTATGATCTAGTTACTTATTTGTTTTCCTAGTAACTTGTTTCTATGTTCTGTTTATTTACTGTAAATGTCATTTGTATCAGTTTTCCTGATGAAAACGGACGTTGCGAGTTCGTCGAAACGTCGATTATTTATAAATATTAATACAGAACTTAAACCTAAAGCCGTTATATTTTAAAATAGTATCAAATTTATCATCAAATTTACGAAATGAGTTTCTGTTTGTTACTATAGAAAATATATTACTTAAAAAATATTTTTATGTTGTAAGTTGTTTTTTATTGATATATCTAATCACGACACATATTTTTTATTATAAAACTCATAAATAGATAAAACGTATTGATAAGTTTGCGACGTAAATACTTTTCGATTAAAATTTAAAAACTAAATATATCATATTTCTTCAAACTGTTATGATACAAACTATACTTTTCTAATAAAATTTAAAAAAAGAAACATTATTTGATATAAACATTTTTTTCATATTCTTGTTTTAACAGATTGTATATTTTTATTAAACTTATAATTATTAAACAAATTTTTTATTTGGAAAAAACATTTAATTAAGTACCAATTCTAATTAAAATAAAACTGCAAAAAGTGTGTTTGTTTTAGAAAAATATTCTATGTACGCCTATGGGTATAATAGCGAAAAATAATAAGTTACATATTTGCAGGTATTTAAAAACGATTTATGAAACATAATATGTCCATTATTGTATTTAAAATTAAAAACAAATCTACTAAAAATATTATTAGACATAACGTCTAGACAGTTTTATAATTTAAATAAACCGAATAAGTCAATGTTATTTATTTTTGTCACTACTTCGTTAATTACTATTACAAATGATACTTTAAAAAAAAGAAATATATTTTACAATAATTTAAAAAAACATTAGTAATTATTAAGTTTATTATTTAAAATAATTTTTTTTACTCCTTCAAAAATTATATTCATTCAATTTGCGTTTCTTGATAAGTAATGCTATTTATTACTCACACAGTGAAACAAAATATTATGAAGAAAATATACCTACAAATATTTTACATTATTTTTGGACATTATTATTATTTAAAAAAGTTTAAAAAATTAACAAACTTAAAAAGAAATTTACATATTTTTTCATTAATTGCATTTAATTTTTTGCGTTTCAATGATTTAAAATAAATATTTATATTTTATTATCTCTTATATTAACCCTAAAAATTAATATAGTAACTATTACATTTTGTTATTACATCTGAAATTAAAATGTCAACTTCCTTTGTGTAACTCTAGAATTTAATACTGAAAGTTGATTGTGTTGCTACCAAACCTAACTTTTTTCTGTTCACCAGTGAATTTATGAATTATTATTCAATACCTTTTAACCTATCACATTTTTATAGATTTATTACTCAACAGTTTGTAGCCAATCATAAAACTATATTCGAAATATCTGACAAATTATTCTTGTTACATACATATATATATAAATTTTCATATTATAATTATTCCGAAATATCATTTATGTCAGAAGCCAGACCTAGAAATGCAATTTCATATAGTCGTAGAAAATTTTTAGTATTCTATTCACATATAATAATTATAAATTATTACATGCTCGGTGAATTAATTTACATATGTTGTCTGATTACACAAAACTCTTTCAATATCAAAAATAACAAATGTTTAAAAAAAAAAACAGTGATATACTGACCATACAAATTTATCTTTATTGTGCAATTAGCAATTTGTCTTCTACACTTACTTGTAAATAAAATTGTAAAAAGAAAAAAATATATATATTTAACAAGAAATAAGCAAAACATTTAAATTAAGACATAAGATTGAAAAGGTTATAATGTCAATATAAACAGATTGATATATCCATTTATATTTTCTAAATAAATAAATTTTATATATATCCTTACCCACATATTGAACAAAGAATAATTCTAATCCCAAAAAATTTAGTAAAATTATGCGTAGCAACAAGAATTCACTTAACTTGATGATATCAGTTAAAGTATCCGAAGAAAACTGAGTCAAATGTGTGCAACATTAAACTATTTAAATATCGTTTACTGCTATATATATATATATATATATATATATATATATATATATATATATATATATATATATATATATATATATATATATAGTATGTACATATACACATAGATTTCAAAGGCAAATAAACATGTCTAAATTACTTATAATACAGAAGATAAATATTTAAGTATATTTATGTACTTTATTTAAATGTTTTTCTACCTAAGGTTAATGATTTTTCTACTTTCAAAATTTCTTTTACAAAAATGCATAATCCCAAAAATGACATTTTAATTGTATATATTATGCCCCAATCGTGTAATTAACCAATTTGTGGTATGGTTTCTTGCCCCGTTCGTAAAGTGGTTATTATTTCACTTAAACTATTTTATTTTACTTTTTTTGACAATTAAAAATAAATTCTTTATGTGTCTACATGTTCTCTAAACAATAACAAACTAACCTTTTAATCTAACCTATATTTTACTTTAATATAGGACAGTGTGCATTGCTATATGCTAAAATAATTTTGTTTTGGCTACAATTTACCTCAGGATCTAATTACCCCAGTAAATAAACGTGACTAATTTCGAAAATTTTAAAGATAAATTAGAGTTCAGCTTGTTGCATGATAGATTTAATTTATAAATTTAAAATATAGAATTGAAAAAATAATGATGAAGTAATTTTACGAATATTAGAATATATTAGAAATTGTTAATGAAATAAAATAGCTAAGTATGATAATTGACAATAAATTAAAATTTAAAATTATGTTCAATATATTTATAAAAAATATTTGGTAGTGTGCACACAATCTCGTTATTAGCATAATATTTTCATTTTTAAATAGTGAAAGACGAATCTTAAACTCACTATTCCAAGATTTTTACATTATGCTAATAATGACATATACTTTAAAAAAATGTAATATATATACTTACATAACTATTAACAGTAAAATAGCAGCATTTTATAATTTTTCCTGCGATAATTAACGTAATATTACATTTTTTCTGTAAAAATACATTTATAGAATATGTAAATTTACATCAATTTTTTACAGTGTAATACGTACTCTACCACCGTACTCTACTACTAACTCTACTAATGTAACCCAGGTTTTAGCGTTATGAAATACCACCGTATTTTTTCTACTAAAACTACCCACGTAAACCAGGTTTAATTCATTTTTTTTAATGTTACTTATACCCATTAAAAACTGCAACAATTTTTTTTCTATTCAAAACAATTTTTCGTTTTTTCCACAACAGTATACTTTCAAAATGATAACTAATTAGTTTTAGGTTAAGATAAATAAAAACGAAATAAACAGTATGTGTATTATTACTTCATACAACTTGCTTGATAAATAATTTTATGAAAGTTAAAATTTCGATAATATTTCGGAAAAAATACAGTATTACGTGAATCGATGAAATGGCAAAATTCTAAAATATAAATTCAAAAATCGAGTAATTTGTATTGAATAATAAAATAATTGGCTATAAATATATATGTCAAAACAAATTATTATAAAATGTTTTCTAAGAATATCTATAAAATTAATTACTTTTATATATGTAATTCGAAGATAACTTTTAACTTGACATTAGAAACGCAACTAAATAAATAACTAAGTCGGGTTTTATTAAGTTTTTTATTTACAAAATGTCATTGAAAATACTTAAAAAAATAACAATAATTATATAACGATAAAATCTTTTAGATTTTATCTTTTATAAATATTTTTTAATGTAAAAACCACTTAAAATTTTATTATAATAAACCAACATAAAAATTAGATAACATACAATTCACTTTTTAAGTTTTTCTATTATAATATTAATGATAAAATTACTTAATACTATAAAGAGTTGAGCAAGTACTTGCAAAAAAGTACAAGTATTAAGTACTAAGTACCAAATAGAAATACTTTAAGTTCAAGTATAAGATTTGTATTTTGTAAAATATTTAAGATTAAGTACAAGTACATTCAAAAGTATGTTAAAGTTTCTGAACTGAATTGTTTATACTAAGATTATGGAACCAATTGGAATTTATTTAATTTATATAATTGTTCAAATAGATAAAAAACAAACAAATATTGCCAATATAAGCAATAACTCAATTTGACCAAAAATGGTGTATAGAACAAACAAGAAATCGACTGGCGAAATGTCAAAATCAAAATAGTACTTAGTAAATAATTTATTTCAACCTGAAAATCTTAATGTCAAAAAATCAATTATAACTTATTGTTCGTTTAAATAAAATGCATTGTTTTTTTTTTCAAAAAAAAATGTTGTATAACATTTCTATGGAAAATAATTCGAAAAACTAGTTTTATTATTCACATCAGCTGATTTTGTTGTTTTTAAACGTGTTTTCCTTGTTAATAAATGGAATTATTAATAATGTGTTTTTTTTTTGTTTTAGTATGAGAACCGAATGTCCTTCAAACTTTTTTCCTATACTTGATATAGTAACTACAGTAAATAATTGTTAATTTTTATTTACATGTTTAGAACTAAAATATTTATTAATATAAACGACGATTATTTTCTAAACTATACAGTAATGAATATGGAACCACTAAAAATCGTGTAAAATTATACCAAAAAGAAATGTCAAAATATGCATTTACTGACGCTACCAAAAGGACACTAATCACTTGAATTGGTTCGTCTAAAAAAAATTTGGTTTGCTTTTTCCTGTCGCAGGTCATAAATTTATTCAAATATTTTAAAATATTAATAATAAATAAATGAGAAAAAAAATATGAGAAATAATCTTTGTATATATAATTTAAAAAGCCCATAAAAATCACGATATATGTATTTTGTATATAAAATTGCGGCGTCTCTTTGAAATTGAAACGATAAGCAAATCATTGAAACAATTTGTACTAATTACAACTTATTCAACCGACAATTGACAAACAATAATTTTGATTTAACAAATTACAAATCATTTATTTACTACAAATATTTTCCCGTTTGTTGAAGGTCAGATCTTTTCCATATTATTTATTTTTTTCAAATAGAATCTGGCTAATAAGAGAAAACAGATGTCGATAGCATTTTGATAAATCATTTTCTCTTTTGAAATTTTTATTTTTTTATTTACTTATATGTAACATTTACAGTGAAAATACTTAAAAGGTTATCAAGCGCGTCATACGACTGGTTCATTTCAATGATTGATTCTTTTCATTTACAAATTAAATTAGATATTTAATTAATATAGATAGATTAAATTGCTTAGTAACACTTTTCGTTATCAAATTTATCAATTTCGTTATCTCTCATATCATGTTTTTTTTGTCATTCATTTGTATCAAACATATTTGTTGTTATTTTTATTAATTCTACTTATTGTTAATAACGTGTAATTGGATTTTTTTTTCTGTTTGCAATTGTGCAGATTTTTTTTTAAATATCTATAATTAAATAGATTATATTTTTCAACTTTTTGTTTCCTTATTATATTTGCAATCTAATTCGATCAAACAAGTGATTTTTTTTAATATATACTGAAAAAACATTACAAAGTTAAATATTTTTAATTCGATAAGAAAAAATATGCAATAATTTTTAGTGACATTTAACAAAAAGAAAAATATATTTTTTTGAGTAAATATCTATTTCGATGATTTAAAACAAATATTTGTATTTTATTTTCTCCTAATTCAGAAACTTCTCTCCATAATACTTGCTAATCTTACTCGGAAAGTTATAATATAGTACCAGTTAAAAACAAATTAGTAAAATTTCAAGAAACATTGTCATATTTTTTGAGTAAATATCCATTTCCAATGATTTAAAACAAATATTTGTATTTTATTTTCTCCTAATTCAGAAACTTATCAACATAATATTTGCTAAATTAACTTGAATAATACAGTAAAGTTAAAAACAAATTAATAAAACTTAAAGATCGGGTACGAAATAGATTAGTGTATGATGAGTGTAAAATTGAAAAAAATGTGTGTTAGTCAGTTAAGATGGTTCGGACATGTTTGAGCGAATGTCAAATGAACGTTTGATTAAAAAGATTCATTTGAATGATTTTGATGGTATACGTTTGCGTGGACGTCCGATGAGTAGTTGGAATGGTATGATTGAGAGTGTTTTGCGGGAGCAAAAGTTTCCAAATAGTAGGAATAAAAGAACATGTATGAGAGGAATTATGAATATGGATGAAGCAAAAGTTGCTTGTTTGGATAGGAATGTTTGGAGGCGATTGATTTTGGGATGATGAAAAGAGTGTGTGCCACACCCTTTTGGGTACATGGCGTGATTGTGTATGTATGTATGTATGTAAAGAAAAATTTACATATTTTTTCGAGTAAATATTCATTTCAATCATTTAAAACAAATACTCGTATTTTATTATGTCTCCTAATTATTAAAAAAACTTTTCTCTACAGCATTTGCTAAATTAATCCAAAAAACTAGTAAACTAGTTCTAAAATGAGTGTAAAGGAATTTTTGAGGAAAAATTATTTTTATACTATAGACGAATATTTAAATTGAAAATTTGATATTGTAATATATTGTGACTTTTTCTATATCCATGTAAATCTTTGTCTTTCGAAATACAGTGCTATTATTATTATTATTATTATTATTATTATTATTATTATTAAAATAAATAATTTTAAAAATTCTACAAAAATTA
Organism: Clivina fossor; assembly: GCA_963966155.1. Lineage (NCBI taxonomy): Eukaryota > Metazoa > Arthropoda > Insecta > Coleoptera > Carabidae > Clivina > Clivina fossor. The sequence goes on along the minus strand of OZ014563.1, from coordinate 16,523,271 downwards.
AGCATCATTCCAATTGTCGTTTTATTCTTGTGCACAAGCACTAGAATTTGATCAATCCAAACTCCAAACACTTGCTACACTTTTAGTTTTAACGCCAAGCGTTTGAATTGGTTAAATTGTTGTACTTGTGCCTAAAACTAAAACCAAAACAGCATTTTTAAATGAGGTATTAGTCTATTTGACTCGTATTACAAGCTCGATTTTAACTAATGAGATTTTTACGTGGGGTATGTGATGTAAATAGGAGAGATCGGGTACAAAATACGATTAGTGTATGACGAGTGTGAAATTGAAAAAAATGTTGTAGCAAAAGTTGGTGTTAGTCAGTTATGATGGTTCGGACATGTTGAGCGAATGTCTAATGAACGTTTTGGTTAAAAAGATTTATTTGAATGATTTTGATGGTATTCGTTTGCAGGTGGACGTCCGACGAGTAGTTGGAGTGGTATGATTGAGAGGGTGGCTTGCGTGAGCAAAAGGTTCCAAGTAGTAGGAATAAAAGAGCATGTATGAGAGGAATTGCGAATGTGGATGAAGCGAAAGTTGTTTATTTGGATAGGAATGTTTGGCGGCGACTGATTTCGGGATGATAAAAAGAATTTGTGCCACACCCTCTTGGGTACATGGCGTGATTGTGTATGTATGTATGTAACTATAGGAAACGGTCATAAAAGCAAACATTAAGATAAATATAAAACTAAACATTAAGATTAAAACGAATTGAAACAGTGAAACAGCACATAAAACTAATGTCTTTTAAACATTTTAATTAATATTTCATAAGAACTATGATTTATTAGATCATAATGAGTGAATATGATCACATTGAAACAAACGTTGTAGGACTATAAATTAACACGTGTTAAAAAATAATATCATTTATATATTACACGTTACAGGCTATAAATATTTATTTAACACTAATTTAAAAACATTTTACATACACTTAATTTAGTCATAAAATTTTGTTTGACTTTGTATAAATTATTATAATAAGCTGGCAGAAAATATATACATAAAATTGTATTCAAACACAGTGTAAAAATTGCATTTTCCTCGCATATATATTTCACTTTTCAGCAGTAATTAAATAACGTTTTAAATCATTACATTATTGTATAAAGTTGTTTATTATATGTTTTCGTTACATAACGTTATAAATAACATTTAAAAAATAAATTGTTATGTTATACAGGGTGTTTAAAACGCCGTAGTAAAAGTCATCTCATAAGCGAGATAATAATTCTTTTAGTCGGAAACGATTAATTTGTTTTAAACTCTAGTAATCTACTACTTAATCAGCATTGTTCACTATAAAAGATGTTCGAAGTTATCACCATTATTATATGAGTAATTATAGTTTAATGATTATTAGGGAGTTTTTGTAAGCCCCCTTAAAGTTACAATAACGCTAAACTTAAAAAAAATTGTAATACAAGTAATAATAGCTGTGTTTTTTTTACCGAAAAACTCAGCTCAGATCAGCAAATATCAGTAACCTTGAAATAATAGCTGTTTTATTTATCGTCTCGTAACTGAGTTCAAAGTGAGTGAATTGCTTCCCCCCTTACCGATACTGAGTTGCATATTTAGCTAGTGTTTAGCTGAGATTCAAGTGAGCGCACATGCGCAATTCAAATTTTCCTAGTTTAAGATTTGATAACGTGTTTGATACTGGTTGACATATTTATATTTGAGTATTTTATTGTAAAATCAAACAATAGATATCCGGGGCGAGTTGCAATAAATTATCAACGCAAACACAATCCAAATACATCTAATATTTTAGGTTATATCATATGTGGAACTTACGATTTTAAACGTCACTTTCAAATGAGGCGTATAGATGCAAAATTCACTATTCGACAAAAAGTGAAAAATGAGATTTTGCGCGATTTGGACGTAGAATTTTACAAGGAATACGATATTTATTTTAGTTAGAAAAAAAACTCAGTATTTAATATGAGAAACACTCTTTAAAGTTTAGTGTTGGATGCAAAACTCACTACTTGCGTTGATAGTTTAGATGCAAAAGTAACTGTTTGCTTTCCACCAATTAAAATTTTATTGGTGGAAACAAACAGTTACTTTGTATGAATTAATGATGTATAAAACCAATGATTCACGATTTTAAATAAGTATTGCCATCTAGTAACAAGATTTTATCATCAAAATACAATTACGCTTAGCTATAACAGTTTTTGCAAATATCTCAGAACTTAAAATTTGCAAATAGTGAGTTTTGCATCTATACGACTCAAATAAACTGTTTTATTTATCAATACAACTCACTCAGCAAATCTCAGCTCAGCTCAGCTCATTTAAAAGATTTACTGATCTGAGTGGAATGTAAAAAAAACACAGCTATTGAATCACGTAACTTCCTATTATAACGTTATCGGGTACCGTTAAGTTACGTTTTCCATCCCCTGGTTTTCAGTAAACAAAATTTCATTATAAATTTAAATTGAATGTCGCATTAACTTTATTTTTAATCAATCTAAAAATAATAAAGTCATTTACATAAATGTTCAAATTCAAAGTGTAAAAACTGATTTTTTTTTACTGAAAACTGAAAATGCATTTCAGTAAAATGTAAACAAATTTTATTATAAAATCAATAGACTTTCAAAATTGAATTTCTATCTTTATTGCTAATCAGAATTTAATAAAGTTATTTACATAAATTTGTATTTGAATAAAAGTTAACCTTGCTAGCACATTGACTGTCACCTTTAATATAAAACCTTGGTATTTGCCATATTCTTTGTCATACATAAGTGCATTCGGCTACAAAAATAAATTATAAATTTTAAATAGAATAATTTATTTTTTTAAATATTAAGTCAAATAAATAATGTTATAGATAAGCAAGTGGAAAAAAAGTAATTCCCTTTATATTTAAATTTTAACTTATCTTTAAAAAAACAAGCTTATTTATTACTAAAAATATTATTTTTAAAGTAATAACAATATGTATTTAATTCAGACAGCTTTAGGGTTATAGTTCTATATTAACATTTGTTAATAATCAACGTTATTTATAGTAAACAGAAGATAGAAACTAGTTATAACAAGTTATACCTAGTAACTTGTTTCTGTGTTCAAATTACTAAGAAACTTATTCAACAATTTTAAAAATGTAATGTCAGTGTTATTTTATTGAAAAGTTTATATATTTGTCTATATCATGGTAGTTCCATATTTTGTGTTTTGCATAAAATTCTGCAAAATATAAAGCCGGCCCTGACTATGCATATTATTATTTACCTTGTCAAATTTATAGAAGAATAATAATGACAACATAAACGACATGTTTTTCTAATCAAATTTATCTCGACAAATTTTGTTTTTCTATTTTATGTTTGTTTATTATAAATACATTATTGTAAATTACTACAAATATGATAAACATAAGGCATAATGACATGTTGAGTTCTTTTGACAAGTCTAAACAATTTACTCAATACAATATTTATTATAAGTATATGTTATGATTCAATTATACTGGGTGTCCTATTTTACATTATTTCCTTGAATATCTCGGAAACAATGCATCGTAACAAAAAGTGTGCCGAATTAAAACCTTTATAGTTTTGAGGGGGACATCGGATTTTAACAAAATGGGGCCCCCCAAACCCCCAGGGGGGGAAAAGGAGTCAACTTTGAAATCTTAAATAGGAATCCCTATTTTTTATTGCAGATTCAGATTCTACGGCTAAAAATACGTATTATTTGTCTGAAACATTTTTTCTGTTTGTGATAGATAGGGCTGTAATCGACGGACACACACACACACAAATAAGCGCGCATACATACACGGAGCTGCAGTCTGTTTGTAGGTAGCCCCCCCCCCTGGCGCCCAATTTGTCAAAATCCGATGTCCCTCTCAAAACTATGAAAGTTTTGATTGAAGGAAATAATGTAAAATGGGACACCCAGTATATTTCAATCGAAAAATCTCACAACACGGTTAATTTGTGCTAATTTTACACAAGTTTTGTTTTTTGCATTTTTCTTTTTTTTTTTCTAAATCACTTTATAATAGTTGTCATTTTGCAATGCCTGTATTACTTTCATATCTTACTCGATATTTGAATCTACTATCATTTAATTTTATGTAATAAATATATATATTTTTACAAATGTGCATTCAATTCAAATAATTATAATAATAAATAGTTAACAAAAATAAATTTATTATTACACTGCAAATTTTTTTGTTTATAACCAAGGTTGCTACGTTTAATTCAAAAGTAAACATGTTTTTGAACTGTAAACTTATGATTTTCTAATAGAAATAAAAAATATATTAAAAACAAATAATAATAAGTAACAGTACAATTATTTTCAAAAATTTATATAAAATTATTTACTATTTAGTTTAGAAACATTTATTGTTTTTCTGAAATAAATGTAATCTTCAAATTAATAATAAATTTAAACTAAATATTAAGTAACTAATTTCATACAAAGCTTTGAAAATAGTTATACTGTTACTTACTATTATTTTTTAATATTAAAATTTTATTTTAATTATAAAAACATAAGTTTACAGTTTAAAAACACGTTCACTTTTGAGTTAAAAGTAAAGCCTCGAATCTAAAGTAAAATTTTTCTCAGTTTATAATAAAAAATTTATAAAAATGTATTATACAATACTTTAAAAAGCAATGCTTTCTTTGATTTTATAACCACTGTGCCACTAAAATCTCATCCTATTTATGTAAATTCAAACAGAAAAAAATATTATCATTTTAAAGGCAATATCCTGACATGATGTATGATATTTTTTTTAATGACATGAATAGACCAAGTTTGATGAATATCCTATACAAATATAACCAATATGTTTTTTGCATTTTTCTAGCAAAATTTGCACAATATTTAATGTCACTTTTTCGACTAAATAATAGATAAATGTCTATTTATAGCAATATAAATTATGTATTAGATAATAAATAATTTATAAGACAGTATTATCTAAATTGTTAACAATATTTTTTATGGGTTAGGAAAATTAATAAATTTTTCTTTCATATTTAACATATTTGTATGTTTTGAAAAATATGTTTGAATGATTATCAAAATTCTTAAAAAAACATTATTCTTTGTAAAAAAAAACAAGACACAGCTATATTTATTGTCTATATATTTTAACGATAAACATAAACAAATAAACAACATATTTGGTGAGTAAAAATAGTTAAAAATTTGAGTTATTTCTTGCTATACATGTATCTATATTTATAAACAGACTAAATTCAATATGTTGTTCTAAGAATTGTAATAGTCAAAATTACAATGTCATCAACGCAATGTCAGGAAAAACTAATTAAAAATACTTAAAATTAGTTAAAAAATTATAACAAATTTCCTGTGACAAAAATTTTCACATCATGAAGTTGAAACATGATGAAGGAGTTTAACATTTTGTTTATGAAGTTTATTTATACATTTGCATTAGAAATTGTGTATTTTACGATTCATAAATTGTCTTTGCTATGTTTTTGGGACTCGACCAAAAGCAAATTTACTTTATATTTTAAAACATTCATTTATATTATTTTCTTCTTCATTTAGAAAAAAAAGTACAATGTAGTAGAATACACTGCATATTACAAGTTCAAATATACTGATATTGGTATATTAATATATCTGTTTTGAATTTAGTATGTTTACAAAAATTAATCCAAAAAGACACATGTTTACTTGTTTTTAAATTTAGATATATTTGTTTATATGTATGTTACGACAATACAATATACAAACTCATGTTATTAAATGAGATAATATTTTCACTAACAATAAGTATATATAGTCCAAGTATCGTAAGTTCTGTTGTACACAGTAAAAAAAGTTGTCATATTTTTCAATTTACGTAAAGAACTTAAATTAGTCTCCCACATAATCGTTTATGATGCTTGATATTAAAAATATAATTCAAAATTAATTTCTCTTGATAAAAATTGGCAAACTTTAATAGTCATTTTTGAAAAACTGGTTAAATTTACTTAAGTTGTACTTGCCAAATTAGAAAGCCAGCTGTTTTACAATATAATCAAATTTAATTTTGTATAACTATATATGTATTCATTAAAATTTTACATCTAATAACTTCAATAATATTTATGTTTCGTTTTCGTGTGATATATTTAATTGTATGGTTAAAAAACTTTGTAATTGCTTATATGTAAATTAACATTTTTTTTGTAAGTTTTTACTGTACTTTGCTGTATTATGTTTGTATGTATTATATATATATATATATATACAATCACGCCATAAATCCAAAAGGGTGTAGCACAAACTCTTTCCACTATCCCAAAATCAGTTTTCTCCAAACATCCCCAATCAGACAAGCAACTTTAGCTATATGCTCTGCCTTGTAAATGGTTTTTTTGTTATGCAATAAATTATTATTATTATTATTATGATTATTATTATTATTATTAAATGTAGTGAATGTTGGGTTTGGCTGTAAAAGCATAAAAAAAAAAAATGAAAAATGCCGTATAAATGGTTCATTTGTTATGCAATAAATGATGATTATTATTATTATTAAATTAACTCTACATATTTTGGTGTATGGTAGTGAATGTTGAGTTTGGCTGTAAAAGCATAAAAGAAAAATGACTGCTATGAAAATGAGGTATTCAGTACAAAATAGATTAGTGTATGCTGAGTGTAAAATTTAAAAAAAATGTTGTTGCAAAAGTTGTTGTTAGTCAGTTAAGATGGGTCAGTCATCTTGAGCGAATGTTTAATTAACATTTGGTTAAAAGAATTTATGTGAATAATTTTGAGTGGTTGGAGTAGTATGATGAGAGCGTTTTGCATAAGCGAAAGTTTTCAAGTAGTAAGAATAAAAGAGTATGTATGAGAGATATCATGAATGTGAATAAAGCTAGAGTTACTTGTCCGGATAAGCATGCTTGGAGAAAAAATAGTGAAAAAAGTTTGTGCCACACCCTTTCGGATACATGGCGTGATTGTATATGTATGTATTTATATATATATATATATATATATATATATATATATATATATATAAGTAATTGGATAATGGGTATTTGCAGTCAATTTTGGAAAACGATGGTTAAATAAAACTCATTTAAGCTTTAATTAAGCAAGCTTTAGGATATATTTTTATCCTTCATCAGGCTTAAAACTAACAGAGTAATTGTTACAATTTATTTTTATACACCATGTGATACAATGCATCAAATTTTTGATACTGGATAAACTTTCAGATTATGTATGAAAACAAACAAATATACTATCTCTATCTATATATATATATATATATATATATATATATATATATATATAACTATATTAAATATAGTAAAAAATCGTTCAGAACCCATTATAATAAAATAAAACGTCGAAAATTATACAGAACTAAAACCAAAAGTATTTTTTATTTTATACATATTTAAAAAAAGTGACGTAAAAAAATCCACTTGTGTAAAGTTGTAAAAATATTATGCAAAAATATCCATTTGAAAAATGTTCACTTTAAGTGGTTTACTTCAATTTTATTTGTATACAAAAAAAGCCGACTGTAAAGAGTTAAATGCAGTTATATTTGATAGAGTTCTCTGAAATGGAATAAAAAAACTGCTTCCTTGCTAAATATTTTTTTAAAAATTTACATATTCATTTCAGATTTAATACAGTCTCAAATGAGCGATAAAATGTTAAAGCTCTTTAGTAAACAAGATTAAAAGTTTGTTTTCATTATTAATTTTCTTTTTTGAATAATTAAGACGATTATTATTTACATTAAAATTCATACAAAACAGCAACTTTGTTCTTCCATCTCATCAAAACAATATCATTTACACGTGAAACTACAAAGTGTCTCATAAGAACTTGTTGAAATATATCAGCTGTAATTTTCAAATGTATGCAGTTATTGAAAAAAAAAAAACAGTTTTTATTAGATATAAATAAAATCTAACAAATATTTGTATATCAGTTTATTGTAGTTTATTGAGTAGTTGGAGTGGAATGATTAAAAATGTTTCCAAGTAGTAAGAATAAAAGAGCAAGTATAAGAGGAATTATGAATGTGAATAAAGCTAAAGTTGCTTATCTGGATAGAAATATTTGGAGAAAACTGATTTCAAGATAATGGAAAGAGTTTGTGCCACATCCTTTTGAGTACACGGCGTGATTGTGTATGTATGTATTGATGAAAAATGTACTAGTAATCTAATAAATACATCTATACTTCATAAAATTATTGGCATATGTTTTATTAATGAAAAAACTGATATACAGTCCATTCAACACTACATAAATTTTAGCAGTAAAAACAATAACATTTTGTAATTTTACTGTAATAATTAACGTATTATTACATTTACAAAACTTGTAAAATTACATAAACTTTTTACAGTGTATTCTAAAAACTATATAATATCATGTCACGATATTTGGTATATAGGGGTATTCCGATATGCTCAGTTGAAGTGAAATATTGGCAATAAAATGCCACTTTCGGTTTAACCAAAAGTCGACTCTAATTTTCTTATTTTAAATAAAATAATCCATTTTTTTAATTTTATTACTGAATTTAAGAGTAAATTTTACATATAATACATTAATAACATTTTTTGACATTAATAACATTGATTTTTTGTTTGAAATTGGCAAGATATTTCAGGGTCCTATGCTGCTATTCTGGTCATCAGATTTATATTTAAAGATCTTCAACTTAAAGAAATTAAATAAAGTAATTCTGAACATTTAACCATTTGAAGTATTTTATTTCTATATTGACAATGTATATATTTAATTTCTTATCTTTCAAAATCTTCTAAATATTAAAAATTGCAAACATTTCTATATTATTATTAATTTTCACATTCATTACATCAACTTAACGAGTTTAATCTTAAATTTAGTGTTAAATCATCTCTGATATCTATTTAAATTTAAAGGAATTTAAGCTAAAGTTTTACACTTAAAGTATTTAAGTAGTGACCAGAATTGAAATTTACTTCAAGTTCTTTAAATTTAAAGATTTAAGCTAAATTTAATGACCAGAATAGGGGCACTTATCTCATGAATACAATGAAATATTTGCAATTTGTAAATGGGGTCTTATTAAGGAAGCTTTTGGCTACCGTTTCATTAAAAAAAATTAAAACTATTTAACAATGTGCCTGTAAACTTGAAGTTCAAAATACATTAAAATCTCATTTTTTCAAATGGAAACCCTCATTTTTACTACTTTAATGAATTTTGCTGTAAGTGTTTTTTGTTCTGTTGTTATATTTACTATTATATGTATATATTTATATGTATACGTATTTGTATTCATTGTAGAGTCCTGAAAAAAGCAACAGCGATTGCCGAAACGTTGGCTTACTAGTTAATAAAAATATATAAAACACTGAATTCCGTCAATTATACCTACAATAGTAAATGATATATTTATAGTAAAATTGAAAAATTTGTAATTTGGATACGTTGTTATAGTTTTTAGAATACAGATAACGTAAACTCATCGTGGGACACCCTGTATATACAAACATTTTCTTAATTTTTGCTTATACCTACTAATAACAACAGATTTTTCTCTTTATAACACAATTTTTGTTTTTCCAATAATGGTATACATTTAAAAATGATAGATTGATTTCAGCATATAGAAAACAGGAAAAAATTATTATTATTGAATAATATTTTATTGTTTTTTCCGTAAAAAATCAACGACTGATAAGTTTAATCCGTAGATTACAATGTTAATAAAATAAAACAGATTTGTTTTGACTCGTATTCAAATATTTTAATTTACGGATTAAAATTATCTTATTCGATTAATAACATTATCTAAATTTATTAATTCGAATATCAATTTTTTTACATATTTGTTTTTGATAAAGCAACAGTTTTCTGAATAAGAATATTTGGACTAACTTCTGCATGAATGCAAAGAGTTAGTGCTAAATCCTTATGAATACATATTGTGATTGCGTACATATGTTTTTGTTATAAATTTTTGCATTGTGCTAAAACTTTTAGCTGTCTAGAATTAATGACATAATATTGTAAAAACTAGTAGATTTTTTTTATACAAATTGAACAAAAATGTTTTATTGTGGGTAGTTAAATCCATACGTTGTTTATTATAAATATTCATTAGCCGAAAATACTTTTTGTTTAAGAAGTTTTTTTTTTATTATTATATTTAATTTTGAAGGTTACATACTTATTTATTTTATGAAGTTTGTCCACGGAACATCATAAATTGACATAAAATCATTGAATAGTACTTATGCGAAATGTTTTGAAATAATATGTGTTTGCAAAATATTTTAAGTACAAATTCCCGTTAAACATGATACAATATTATTAGTTTATAAGAAATGGACAAACTATACATATTTTATATAATATGTACATTAAAAAATATTGTGTCATAAAGAGAATAAAAATTACACTAAAAAAAAATGTTAAAAAATATACTTGCTGATGATACTAAAAGGACACTGATTTTAATACATACATACATACATACACAATCACGCCATGTACCCAAAAGGGTGTGGCACAAACTTTTTTCATCATCCCGAAATCAATCGCCTCCACACATTCCTATCCAAACAAGCAACTTTCGCTTCATCTACATTCATAATTCCTTTCATACATGCTCTTTTATTCTTACTACTTGGAAACTTTCGCTCACGCAAAACACTCTCAATCATACCACTCCAACTACTCATCGGACGTCCACGCAATCGTATACCATCAAAATCATTCAAATAAATCTTTTTAATCAAACGTTCATTAGACATTCGCTCAACATGTCCGAACCATCAAATGAAGATGATATTAATGAATTAAAAATTACTTCTCTATATGGGAAGAAACTAATTTTGCGGTAGTGGAAAGAATTTATGCCACACACTTTAAATTAAGGATGATGTTATTTATACATACGGTATGTATACGCAATTGGCTATTTAATAAATTAAACCAACCTACTAACCTAACCTACTCTAAATAGCCAATTGCGTAAACATACCGTATGTATAAATAGCCACTTTCTTAAATTAAAACAGCAATAATATTTTTTAACACTATTGTAAAGTGTAATTTACACAAAAAATTAATCTCATATTTTTACATAGAAACGTTTACACAAAGATTATTATATTTTAATTGCAAATTCAATAGACTTTTATTGTGTACATAATAATAATAATGATTTTAAAATCACATATGAAAAAAGTAAAAAACTGATTTGAGAAAAATCGTTACTCACGCGTTCACGTTTCACGTGCCTACTACGAAATAAAATATTGATCCACAATTCTACAATGCAGTTTGCTTTACTCACACAGCATTATTCATTCATTTAAACGTACGAAATTTTAGTCCAAATCGCGTTACACATATTCAATTTTTGACAATATTTTTTTCCTAATCGTAAAAAACAATGCAATTCACTTTGGTATTATATTCATTCATTTAGACGTAAGTCATTTTAGTCTAAAATCAGGTGAAATTTGACTCGTTCTATAAATCTATTCAATATCTGAACACATTTCTTTTTTCTAATCATAAAAATTGTGTAGCAACACTTATATCGACAAAAGAAGCCAAATAAGATGAATTTGATTTGGGTAAAAAAAAAATACAACTTGAATCATATGTTTCTCTAATATCTCAATGTTAATGTTGGACAAGGAGCGAAATATAATATGCGCAATAGCTGATTGCGCATGTGTCAACAACCTAACCGTTCACAGTACATTTCATTGCCATAATCTATATATATACCTGTATTGTTTTACCTTAATTTACAAAATATAATTATTACCCTCATTTCTACTAAATGATAATAATTACACATATAATCATGCACCCATATAATTTTTTATATTTTCTGTTATAATTCTCTAAAGTTCATATTTTTAAAAATTTACATACTTTGTCACCTACTAACTTGTTTCTATGTTTTGCTTGTTTATTATTTATGTCATTTGTATTATTTTTCCTGATAAAAATACATATACATAGAGTATATCGAAACGTCGATATTTCAATGAAATATATACAGAACTTAATCCTAATACTTTTTTATTTTAAATATAAATAAATTTACTTTACAAGTAAACTTTATTCTCTTATTAGTAAAGAAGATTAAAAAAAAATATTATTTCAATAATTCATTACGAGATTATTATTAACAATAATAACTATTTTTTAATATAACTAGATTAAATTTATTCTTTCTTTTTAATACGAATCACTGTGAAGGCACTAAGTTAAATAAAATTTGACTTCCATTAATTAAAAACTATAAATTTTATGATCTAGTTACTTATTTGTTACCTAGTAACTTGTACCTATGTTCTGTTATTTACTGTAAATGTCATTTGTATCATTTATCCTGATGAAGACTGACTTTGAGTTTCGTCGAAACGTCGATTTTAAATAAATATTAATTTAGAACTTTAACCTAAAGCAGTTTTATTTTCTTAGAAGAAGTTAACTATAGATTTAAAATAACAATTTGATTACAACTAATGTGTATATAGATAAAGATATTATTAGATTATAAATATATACATACATAGATACATATATACACAATCACGCCATGTACCCAAAAGAGTGTGGCACAAACTCTTTTCATTATCGCGAAATCAGTCGCCTCCAAACATTCCTATCCAAACAAGCAACTTTCGCTTCATCCACATTCATAATTCCTCTCATACATGCTCTTTTATTTCTACTACTTGGAAACTTTCGCTCACGCAAAACACTCTCAATCATACCACTACATACTATTATAAATGATATTATCTAATTAAATCTCAATAATAATGACTTCAGCACCCACTAAAATCACCTAAAATAATACATAATTCGTATGTTTGTATTTATAAATTTTCCTAGTATTCATCATGCATATTTTTAGTAAAACACAATATTGCACAAATTAAATTAGTAAATTTCAGCTGCTTTCATAAAGATTATAAATGAAAAGTTTAAAATATCTTTTATATAAAAATAATTGAGTTTTAAAATTTGGCTAAAAACAAATACTTATTTATTTTGATTGTAAGTTCTTCTGTTCAAAATACATCTAAAATACGAAAAGAATTATTGTTTCTAGAAGCAATTTAAAAATAACATATTGACCCGAATGAATTCACAAAATTGTGTCGCACGAATCTCGAATATAATATTTTTCAATTCGATAATTCTAGAAAAATAAATATTTCCAGGTAAGTTTAGACAAATTTACGTCTTAAAACTGGTAGAAAATAAACAAACAAAAACATATGTATATTTCCAACGTTCTGCAAAAAAAGTATTTGCGAGAAAACTAAATGAGTAATCTCTCTTTGTTTTAATATAAAATAGCGAGTCTGAAGTCTAACGAGGATACACAACACAACACGTATCAGAAGCGTGATCAGCTGTTCAACACATATGTATTTGTGGGCATATGTGAATGTGAATGTGTTTTGTTTTGGTTTCAACTTGTGGATAAACGTGCGGGGTGGTGCTGTAAGAGGGGCACAGAAGGTTAGAGCTCTATCAAAGATCAGCCACGTGCTTATATATAACCACTACAGCAGTTGTACAGATATATTTATATATACGTATGCCTATACTATAGTATCATATGTGTAAATACTAAATACTTAAATACAGGTTAATTTACTCCGAGGTAAGAAATACTACTCCATTTCAGTTTAAACTCATATTGGCTTATATGTAATTTTTTTCAAAAATGCTGCTTTCTGTATTAATCTATATAGTCTATACTATAGAGTCTATAGTATAGACTATATAGATTAATATATAGACTATGTTTCTGTAATACTATAGACTGGGCGATATTAAAATTTCAATATCGATATTTAATATTTAAAAAATATTGATAATATTGATATATCGATAAATTGATATATTAATAATTGATAATTAATATTGTTATATCGATATTTCGATACAATATAAATATTTATATAAATGAATGAAAAATTTAACTCAAATCCATCAATAAGTAAATTAAACAATACTTTAGATTAATAGTTTAATAAAAATTGAAAAATAAAATTTTAATAATGTTTCAATTTTGTACATTAAGAATAAATATTTTACTTTAAAAAATATCTGTAATATGTACTTTTTTAAGAAATGCAGTAACTAGAATAATTGATTTTTTTTTTATTTACCTCATCTGTATCTGAGAAGAATGTTAAATATTTTTACCTTTAATTAGAATTTCATCAATCTTAATTTTCACAGATATCAAAATAGATAGATATATAAAAATATCGATATATCTATAAATAATTATTATATATCGAGATCTTTTTCCTAGCCCTAGATTATAGTACAATGCAAAATACTAGCATAAGCCTCAATGATAATTTTCACCTATGATTTTTGTAATCAGCGAATTAAATAGAGATTTTCTCAATCTCTGATGAGTTATTCCAGAAATATCCCATTCTTTTAACAAAGTTACTATACCTTAATTTAAATTTATTTCCGAGTTATTATAGTTAATTAACCTTTGTTTATTTTTACCAGATTATATGTTACGATGTAAAATTTTATAAATCGTAAAAAAACAAATAATTTTGAAAAAAAATTAATGTCTGTTAAATGTTAATGCTAAATTTTATATTGAAATATTATTCAATATCCTTGCGACATATTAATAAATATTTTGTATTTTTCCTGTTAATTAGAAATAACAATTATTTAAAAAAATTAAATTATCACAATTTACTAATGCTTTAAAGCCTGGTTATCAATGCACATACAAAAAAAAAACAAAAACAGATTATGAATTGATTAGCAAAATTAATAAAGTAAATATTATCTCAAATTTTTATCTAGAATAATTAAAATATCACATTATTACGACAGACATATTATGATAATCAAATAAAAATTATTATTGACACTTTATATTTAAAAAAAATCTTTGATAGCAACCAATTACGAATATTTCTATTTAATATTCTATCAAATATAAACAATAAAAATATAATGTACTATTAGGTTCATACTCTTTATTAAGTGTTAAATTTTCTGACTTCTGATGCACACAAGAAATACGTATAGTCTTCAAGCAGAAGACAATTTCCAAAAAGAGATAAAACATCTTTCTTCATATCGCAGAAACATTGAACATATCAATGGAACTAAATGAAGCATAGGTCAGGTAGAAAGGTTAGTTTGTAATTTTTAATTGTTTATACAGAAAACAAAGATGAAAAAAAAGGAAAAAAAACCATCTTCATTATATATATATATATATATATATATATGTATATAATTTGCAAAAAACTCATTATTCAATATTTCTGCGATATATACATTATAAAGAAATTAATATTAAATTGATTTTCTTTGTAACCTTTGACTATTTAACAGATCAGTTATACAAATATATAAATATTTTAGAAGCGAATGCAATAAATTTATATTTTACAACATACAAACGCTTTGGACTTTGTCACAAAACTGTAAAACAAAATCCACTTGTTGAAAAATAGATTTTTAAATTGCTTTTAAAACAAACACATAAAAATTATGAAGTTATTATTTTTTTTTATGAAATTAATTGTTTATGTTATTTCAATTTATAAATATAAATTTAATGATTTACGTTATTTTAATCTAGCAAATAACCATTCAGAACTCATTATGTTAAAAAGATTCACTCTATTATTTTTTTAACATAATAAAAACTCTTTCAGAACTCATTAAATAATATAAAACGACTTTAGTTTCAATAAACTCAACGTCCGTCTTCATCAGGAGAACTGATATAAATAACATTTACACTATTAAATAAACAGAACATAGAAACAAGTAGCAAATAAGTAACTAGATCATAAAAATTTTATACATTTTTTAATTAATTATATTTAAATCAGTGCCTTTATTGTGAAAGCACTGATTTAAAAAAAATGTTTCCATTAATTAAAAATTTTATAATCTAGTTACTTATTTGTTACCTATAGTAACTCGTTTCTATGTTCTGTTTATTTACTGTAAATATCATTTGTATTAGTTTTCCTAATGAAGACAGACGTAGTGTTCGTTGAAACGTCGTTTATTAATAAATATTAATACAGAACTTAAACCTAAATTCGTTTTATTTAATTTTTTTTTCAATTTTTAGTTTATTTTATTTTGTATAATGGTTGGTACTGCACCTTCGATTTGAAAATGTTTTAGTTCATTTGTTTAGTCCTGGTCTTATGATCTTATGGCAGGGTTGAACTGGCCCACCGGGCTTTCCCCAGTGGGCTGTCATAATTGTGGGACGTAACTGGCGATAGTTAAAAAAACTTAAAATTGATCTTTGAGTTTTGCAAAAATTTAAGAATTGGTTATCATAAAAATATCAATTTGTGAAAAGAATCATTTATTAAATTGTCTTTTAACTTAGATTTAAATAAAGAATTATATTTAATTTTATATGTGTAATTTTTACAATTTATCTATATTTTTCTGAAATGTGATTTCCATGTAAATTAGAATCAAAAAATACAAAAAAATATAACTTATTTGAAAATTTTTGTAATTTGAGGTGAGCCTATCCTGCAACTTTCCCCGGGTCTAAATTTTTTATCCAGTCCAACCCTGTCCTATGGTCTTATTTATATGTAGTTTTTTTTTTGTATTTTCAACTTTAATAAATGTATTTGTATTTTGTATTTGTATATGACAATTGTATTGCCTTAAAATCTGTACTAATTAAAGAGCTTATACTACCAGCCAAGTATTTTTCTAAAAAAATGATGAAATGGACAAAAGTTGTTACGTGTAAAACTAAAAATATATTTAGAACTGCTAAAAAATCGTATATTTAAGTGAAATTCTTAGTTACTATAAATATAAATTTGAAGCTGTTCTTTATACAGGTATACCTATTCAAACCAAATTGCATTTAAAATATCTTGCAAGTTACTTCGTTTGGCAAATTCATATTATAATTATTTTGAAATATCGTTTACGTCAGACCGAAAAATGTAATTTTCTATTGTACAGTTGTAGAAGAAGGTATAGTAATAATATTTATTATTCATTTGAATTTAATTATGACACAACTTTATGCTTTATCCTTATGAGTAATAACCATCATTACATACTCGTTACATAATATATTGTTATGAAATAAATCCATTTTTATAAAATTAAAATATTTATGTTTGATTTTATTTACAGATAATAATAACTATAACCAAAGAGTATATACTCTTTGCTATAACTAACTATAGTTAGTATACATAACATAAAGATTTAAATGTAAAAATATATAAAAATAATAAAATAATATATAAAAAATAATAATTTTAGTAAATTTAGACAGTAGATTGCAAGAAGGAAAAAAACCATATTTTTGGAAAACTTTGAAAAAAAAAAAGATTCATGGATTGGACATATTATCAAACATGAAGAATAATAGGTGAATGACAGATGGAAAGAACTGTAAAGGAAGGCCGAAGCTACACTGTAAAAAACTTCGGTAATTTTACATAAATTTACAGATGTATTTTTACATATAAATATAAAATACGTATATTTAATGTAAGTTTACTTACTTTTCGATAAAAAACATATATAATATGGTAAATTAATTATTTTGCTTAAAAATTATAAAATTATATTATTTTTACAGAAAATTTATCGTTTTGCTGAAATAATATGTAATTTTTTTACTATGGTTTTTTATGTAAAATAGCAATTTTTTTACAGTGAAAAATATTTAAAACAAATAATGCGAAATAACTTGAAATACACACATCAAAATAAAAAGAATGGCTGAAGATAGAAAAATGTGGTGACAAGCTGCACCAACCTTAAGATTGCAAACAAAAGAAGAAAAACAAAAAAATTTAAAATTATAATTAAATATATTGTTAAATTAATACGATTATTATTAAAATAAAACGGCTTTAAATTTTATGATCTAGTTACTTATTTTATTACCTAGTAACTTGTACTTATGTTCTTTTTATTTACTGTAAATGTTGTTTCTATCTTTTTTCCTGATGAAAACGTATGTCGATTATTAATAAATATAAATACAGAACTATAACCTACAGCCATTTTATTTTAACGTACATTGAGTTCGGTCGAAACGTCAATTATTAATAAATATTAATATAGAACTATAATCTAAAGCAGAAATTTTTTTTACTATTTCATGATTATTGTTGTAAATTTACATTGATTTTTTTACAGTGTATATCTGGTAATAAGTGCAATAATAAAACTTTATCTGGGTAAATAAAAAGTTTGTATTGAAGTAAATAAACTAGGGCAGAAGAAACAACTTCTATGGAACTTCTTATTTAAGAAATTTCATATAAGAAACTGGTGTAACTCGTTTCTTACGAAGAAAGACTTATCTTTATAATAAACACTTTAAATAACTCGAAACAAAAACTACATGACTTAGACCATTGTCATAATAACCAACAGATAATTTTGTCAGTAGATAAAATATTTGACCAAGTACTATATATATGTACATCAGTATGCGCAACTAAAAATACAATGTGTAGTCTAAAGTTTCCTATTTTGAACTTTTACACTGAGCAACAAATACTATAGCCAACAAGTTAACAAATTTATTTTTGAACTTATATATATATTGATAAAATGACTCATTAATATATTACCAAAAACCAATCAATTGATACAGAACTGTTATAATATATAATATAATTTTATCATGAAAAGAATAAATGTATAAAACAAAGTAAGTCTGGTTTTATTCGCAAGAAAAATCTAAAGCTTGAATTACATTATACTTGTTCCGTCTAGATTCATACTAGATTTCTAGTTCAATTTTTATTCAAGTTTTGTTCAATTTTTATACTTTTTTCACAATCGGTCGTGTATTGTCGAGTTTCTTCGATTTTATTCGATGTATTGCCAGTACGCCAACTTAAAAATATAAAGTACTTAATTTGACAGATACTGAAAAACACATTTAAACAAAAATGGATACATATAAGGTTGGTAGAATTGCGTGCGCATGCGTATAATGTATCTAGGATGAAACTTGAATAGGAAAATAGAGCATGTTGTATATTTCTATACTAGGAAACTTGAAAGAAACTTGGATGCAAAAATCTGATTTACATTATACTAGAACTGACTATCTGGACTTGAACGAAACTTGAACTAGAAACCTAGTATGAATCTAGACGAAAAAAGTATAATGTAATTCAAGCTTTACAAAAAACTTGCTATGTAAAAAAAATTGGCTTCCATGGCTTTAATAAATGCTATGATTCACTAATTCAATCAGAATTAAAAAATGTATGTTATCGCAAATTCATATTATTATTTCTATTTGAAAATATTTTTTAGATAACAAATCGTAGAAAATACATATGAATCCGCAAAAAAACTCTCATAACTCAATTAAAATTGTAAAAATTATTTATAAAATTTTAACGTTTTTTGTAAATTAAAAAAAAATCCGTTATAAAGTTATCATTTACTATAAAATATTGCTATAATTTTTATCGCAAATGCAAAATTTATTTTAAAATTGTTAAGTAAATTTATTTTTTATTTCTTAAAAGTTGCTTATCTGTTCAGCAGAAACTTATTCCTGAATAATGGAAAGAATTTGTGCTACATTCTTATAGATACATGGCGTGATTGTGTATATATGTAAAAAAAACTGCTGTAATTCAATAAAATAATCTTTTTATATAAAAACGAGTGTATGTCTGTTTGTCTGTTTGTTTGTCCTTTATGCATTACTACACCATTCATCCGATCGCCATGAAACTTTGAGAAGTTGTTGAGTATACTCCCGCAAAGGTTTCTGGGGCCCTGGGGGCCCCAGGGCCCTCATAATCTTTCGAAAACTGAATTTTTGCGCAGTTGCAGAGCAACGCGCGACGTCAAAACTATCTTTCGAATACTGAATTTACGCGCGACGGGAAAGCTAGTTTTAAATAAAAATATATTTAAAAATTACATATATTTTTAATTATATATATAAAAAAAAATATTTAAAAACAATTAGTACTTGTCATACAATCCTGCAAAACTCCTGCTATAATTCTCTCAAAGTTATATAAAGAATAATTTTAAATAACTTTTTTACAAATAGTACTTATATTTTTTAAATTACATATAAATAACAAATTAAAAAAAAAGTAACAAATAGTATTTGTTATATAATTCTTCAAAATTTCTGCTATAATATACCTACATATGTCACATAAATATTTGATAAATGTTACATATATTATTTTAAATAATATATAAAAATACGTTTATTTAAAAAAATAGTTATTATGCAAACCTATAAAAAACATAAATCAATTTCGACACAAAAAAATATTTTTTGAAATAAATATAAATAATAATTTTAAAAAACATTTAGTATTCATTATAAAATCCTGCTGTAATTCACTAAAAGTTCCATAAATATTTTTGCATAATAATATTTTTTAAATACATATACATATATTATTTTATATAATATGTAAAAAAATACGTTCATTTAAAAAACACTTAACAGTTATTATACAATCCCGAAAAAACCTGAAATAATGTCGTCGCAGGTACAAAAAATTTTGAAAAAATATCGCTTTTGTAATTGTACATTCTCGTGACACGTCTTGTTATATTATATAATCGCTGTTAGAAAATTAAGAAGAAGCAGAAAGGTGAATAATAAAACAAAACAAAAAAAAAATTAAACACTAAAATCTAACCTTGACATAGTAGCCTAGAGCCGTAAATAACATTATATTAAGTAACTTAACCTCAACATAAAGATTCTTACTTTGTTTATACTTTTACTTTATTTTATATAATTGTTTTTATTAATTATTTTGTTATGTATATTAATTATAAAAAATTCTTTTATTAATTCTCTGTAAAAAATAGGTACGTGAAGCTGGAACAACCATTTTAGCATAATCAACCGAAACCTATCAGAAAATTTAGTACTCATTTATTACTAATTTATTACGCAAAAGGAAAATTTATTACTTTTGTTTTTTAAAAAATACAAGGGGTTGTGCTAGCTTAACCGTGAAGCTAGCACAACCATAAGCACAACCACGAAAAAAAAAATATAAACCTATCAGAAAATTTAGTACTCATTTATTACTAATTTATTACGTAAAAAAAATAAAATATTACCCTTGTTTTTTAAAAAATACAAGGGGTTGTGCTAGCTTAACCGTGAAGCTAGCACAACCATAAGCACAACCACGAAAAAAAAATATAAACTTATCAGAAAATTTAGTACTCATTTATTACTAATTTATTACGCAAAAGGCAAATTTATTACCCATGTTTTTTAAAAAATACAAGGGGTTATTAATTAATTTCAATATATGTTCAATATATGTGTGTGAGAGTTTGACACATTAATGTGTCAATGTGTAATATATGAAATCCGATTGAGCGAGGAAAAAATTTCATTATAATGTGAGACTAGTTTTAGATCATCAATGAGTTACAATGTTGATTTTTTCTAACTACCCGTAATGTGTCAGAATCATTCCTTTAATATGTCAACTATATTAAATCGGTTGAATCGGAAAAAACTGCGCTATAAATAATAAGAAATTACTAATTAGAATTATTAACTAATTAGAAAATATATTTAATTACTGCGCCGATTTTTTTGTAACTCTAATGATGTTGTTAAATAGCAAAGAAAGGGATGCATTACGCAAATGTTTACGTACATACAGGAAGTTTGATTGTTTTGTTAGTTTTGTTAACGTCCAGTGCAAAACTACTGTATTTTGAAGTGCAGTAGTCGATCATTCGGTGGGAAAAGTTGACTTTTTAATTTATTATTCCAGCACAATCACTCGACATGCACTTTGAAGGGTAGGAGTCGATCATTTGGTGACCAAAATAATAATTAAGTTCCGAATTGATTACTTCAGCACAATCACTGATTTTGCACGGTCGATTTCATTAAGCGTTCAAACAATACTGAAAACTTTGAATGTATTTATCTATTATTATTATGATTACTAATTTAAAATTTTGTTAAACGCTGTAATCAAATTTAAAAATGCTACCGAGTTATTTTTTACTAAATTATAAATAATTAATGGGTAATTACCTAGAAATTAATTAATAATTAATTAGTACATACATACATACGTACATACATACACAATCACGCCATGTGCCCAAAAGGGTGTGGCACAAACTCTTTTCATCATCCCGAAATCAGTCGCCTCCAAACATTCTTATCCAAACAAGCAACTTTTGCTTCATCCACATTCATAATGTGTCTTATACATGCTCTTTTATTCCTACTACTTGGAAGCTTTCGCTCACGCAAAACACTCTCAAACGTATACCATAAAAATCATTCAAATAGATCTTTTTAACCAAACGTTCATTAGACATTCGCTCAACATGTCCGAACCATCTTAACTGACTAACACCAACTTTCGATACAACATTTTTTTCAATTTCACACTCATCGTACACTAGTAATTAATTAGTAATTAATTAGTAGTATGGTATGTGAGGAGTTTATATATTTTTTTTTGTGGATGTGCTAGCTTTACGGTCAACCCCTTGTATTTTTTAAAAAACAAGAGTAATAAATTTGGCTTTTTGCGAAATAAATTAGTAATAAATGAGTACTAAATTTTCTGATAAGTTTATATTTTTTTTTCGTGGTTGTGCTTATGGTTGTGCTAGCTTCACGGTTAAGCTAGCACAACCCCTTGTATTTTATAAAAAACAAGGGTAATAATTTATTTTTTTACGTAATAAATTAGTAATAAATGAGTACTAAATTTTCTGATAGGTTTATATTTTTTTTTATCGTGGTTGTGCTTATGGTTGTGCTAGCTTCACGGTTAAGCTAGCACAACCCATTGTATTTTTTAAAAAACAAAAGTAATAAATTTTCCTTTTGCGTAATAAATTAGTAATAAATGAGTACTAAATTTTCTGATAGGTTTCGGTTGATTGTGCTAAAATGGTTGTTCCAGCTTCACGTACTTGTAAAAAATTGTATTTTTTTCTATTATGAGTAGGAATACATCTACAAAACCTGCTGTATTACAATTTTTTGTCTATTTCTAGTAAATGAAATTCTTCTTTTAATAGATAAACAACAACACTACATATCTTATAAATATCACACTGTTTATGAAAAAATGACACACGAATAATAAGAAAATTTACATCAAATTTTCCCGTGTTTGTTCATTTATAGATTTGACTTCATTCTAACCACAACATAAAGATTCATTTGTTTACACTTGGATATAACAATTATATTTTTCTATATGTATATTAATTATAAAAAATATATAATAAAAATTCATTTGTTTAGTACTTCTTTTGTTTATTTATCATATATGAAAAAAAATGTGCTGATTATATCACTGAATCATTTTCTTATTCTGAAGACAAAAAAAGATATTTTTAACAGGTTTAATAATGATTATTATTTTAATGTTTTTATTTTTTGAATGTAAATAAAGGATTAATTACAGAAATATTTCTTTGTTCAGATAGCTAATCATTCGCAAAAAAAAATTCGTATCCTGTGATAATTATATATATTTAACATATGTATTAATATTTATTAATAATCGACGTTTCGACAAACTCAACGTCTCTCTTCAATGTCATTTGTATCAGTTTTCCTGATAAAGATAAACGTTGAGTTTGTCGAAACGTCGATTATTAATAAATATTAATACAGTACTAAAACCTAAAGCCGTTTTATTATATATATATATATATATATATATATATATATATATATATATATATATATATTGTCAATAAAAATTATTCATTACTTAAACAACTATTAAATTAACGGTGTATATAATTTATTTTTAACTTCAGTTTTGATACCAAAATTATTTGTTTTTATTGAAATATTAAAATATATGCAATACTTTTAACTTTTAATTGAATATTTTACAAAAATAATGGCCTGTATTCCTCGCCCCCTGTAGAAGTACTTTTAGATATTTAAAAGCACTTTTTCATTCTTTATTTTATTTTCAACAGCTTGCTATAGCTTTTTATACATTTAGAAATATCAGATATAACAAATATATTAAATATATATTTAAAAAATACATTTTGTAACAGAAAAAATAACATAAAAAAAACCATTTGTTTTCTTGTAGAATTAAAAATATTTTCTAAAAGAAACAACAAATATATTGTCAAAAATTCACGACGATTAAATGGATTTTAAATTAATAAATGTAAGTATTTGACTAACTTTAACTTTAACTAAAGTCGATTTTAAGCCGATAAAAAAGTATCGATTTTAAATTCTACTATTGATATCAATAAAATTCTGCTTTTTTGTTAATTTCTCATATTTCTAATAGCAAAATTATTTGCTGTTATCAATTAAACAATACTTTTTCGTCGAGTTAAAATTAACTTTAATTAAATGTTTAATAAAGCCAAAAAATGTTAATATTGAATTATTTCTTCAAATATAATAATTAACGATTATTATATCATTAAAATACATTTTCCTGTTGTGTGGTTATAAATAAATAAATTAGTAAACAATAAATATTGCAAAACTTATTTACTTAAAATGATCTATAAAAGTAATTTTCCATTTGTTTGAAATAAATTTAAAATAACGCAATAAAAATTCCAATATATCATAACGGAAAATAAATAAAATAAATTTTTTCCCCTCACGAATATATACGTAAATAACGGAATATATCGACCGTTTCGAAACGAAACCGAAACGGTATAGAGAAAAGTAAAACAGAATTGACCGTACGAACAAAAAGCAATCAATTTCAACCATAGAGAAAAACCACAAACGTCAAACGCATACATAGAGAGACGAAAAACCACAATAGTCGATAAATGACAAAAACAAAAGCAATATATATGTGTATATATATAAAAAAAACAATAGAATGTGTACAATTATAAACAAAAGTATGTCGCCTTACCTGTCAAAGTTGATCAGCTGTTTGTCTAATGTGAAACAAAGATAGACTCATATACACAAAAAGGCTGCGAGTCTTGTATGTATTTGTATGTATGTTATCGAACGGGTTAAATAAACAGAACTGAAATATTCGTCTACAGTCGACTTGATTTTATGTCAAATGGCAAGTTCCGCACCCCGCATTACAGCTGTGAGCAGTACACGCATGCGCATTACGTAGGTCAACACGTTTTTACGAAAAAAAAAAAAGAAATATTCACTTCCGATATACATACATCTATGCAAAGCAATCAAAATAAAATTGTTTTTAAAAATTAGATATAATTATTCGTAATGTTGTATTTACAAGATAATAGTTTTATAATAATGTTATTATCTTTATTCTTTGTTTCATCTTTTGATAATTCCCTTATTTTTATGTTTCATAAAATTTTCGAAATTATTTATAATGACGGCAAATTTTACGGACATTAATTTTTATTATACAGTTGCATAATTTTTTTATTGCACATTGTAAATTTTTGAAAATTAATATTTTTATTAATGGTTATTATTTATTATATAAATATTAGATAAATGTCTGCATAAATGTGTCTTATTAAAGATGGTTTGGCCATCTTGAATGATGAGTAAATAAAGTGGTATAATTGAGAGTGTTTTGTTTAAGCGAATGTTTTCAAAGATCATAAATAAGAAATATCATAAATATGAATAAAACAAAAGTTATATGCCTGGATATGTATATTTGACTGAAATTATTATTTGTTTGAATGGAAAAAGTTTGTGCCATATTTTTATGGAAACATGGCATGAATATGTATTTAGATGTCCAGTAATAATAATAATATTCTTATATTATACACTGTAAAAAAAAGTTGTCATTTTACATAAAACCCACCATAGTAAAAAAATTACATATTATTTCAGCAAAACTAAATTTTCTGTGAAAATATTATAATATTCTAATTTTAAGTAATAGTATATTATTTAACGAGCAAATAATGGCACCTATAATGTACGAGGATGTTGTTTAGTCCACGAGCGTAGCGAGAGGAATAAAACATCCGAGTACATTGTAGGCATTATTTGCAAGTCAAATACTATACTTTATCTACAACTGCTTATATATTTTTAATATTGTACTTACTTATTCAAATCTATGATGTTAACAACAACTAACTAACTAATTAACTAACTACAACTGTCATTTTATTACTTTGACTGATAACTGCTACCATCTGGCGTAGAGATATTTAGTTTGTTGATGTTGCCTAGCAACGAAGCGTGCGTACGGAAATCAAGTTAATAAAAATCGTTTCTTTATTTCCCTTGGTTAATAATAACTAATATTTTATTAACCTTGGTTAATAAAGACTAGTATTTTATTTCCCTTGGGCTATAAAGACTAATATTATTTATCTGATTTTATATATGTAATGACCATATAACAAAGCAGTTGTAGATAAAATAATTAATTTACCATATTATATATGCTTTTTTACCGAAAAAGTAAGTAAACTTACATAAAATATACGTATTTTATATTTATATAATGTAAAAATTTTCCTGTAACCTCTGAAAATTTACATATTAAAGTTGCTCGAGGTTTTTATGTAAAATAAATAAAAAAAATTTTATAGTGTGTATTAAAGTTTAGATTTTTTTTGTTGTTATTTAACTCAATTTGTCAGGAATTATTAATAATATATTGAAACATGATCTAATTGTATAAAATAAAATAATTTCCCTTAAACTTTGGTTTATTATTTTATTTTATTAGAAATGATTAAACTAACCAGAATATTTTCCATTAAATTTATAGAATTTTCTAGGCTGGTATGCCGTGGTCAATCTATCCTCAACGCAGACATTCCGCCATTACAGTGGCGTAGCCAGAAACTTGTCATGGGGGGGGGGGTTACTAATATTAATCAATAAAGATAATACTATAATTTGTATAAAAAATAAAGAGCAATAAAAATTATTTTTATAAAAACAAAAGTAAAATAACATATTTCATATTTCACATACGTATGTTTTTGGTCGTTCATGTTCTTGGAGGGGGTTTCAACCCCCCTCAACACCCCCCTGGCTACGCCACTGCCGCCATACACACAGATATAATTTTTTTTAAGTATACTACAAGAAAGAAAAGTAGAATTATGGAAATAGAAAAAATACTTGTTTTACTGATATTTACATTTTAAAAATAAATTATTTCATGTTGTTTACACATTTACTAAATCCTGTTGTTATTTACAAGAAAAACAGTAAATAATATTTTGAATTAATTTTTCGAATGCAGAAAAATTTATAATTAATAACACGTATTAAAACTAGATTGTAATGTATAATTAAAAATTCGTTACAAATTCACAGCAAAAAGTTGTTAAATTTGGTGTTAAAAATAACACTATTCTATGTGTAAACGGTTCTATGTATAAAAATAACACTAATTTTGTGCATAAATTAATCTTTATATCAATAATATAAATGGCAAGAATATGAAATGCATTTTTTGACATTATTTTTTAGTATAATTTTTACACTACTTTTGGTGTGTCTCACATGAGACAATCGAGAATGTCCACTGTAAAAAAAGTTATCAATTTACATAAAAATACCATAATAAAAAATGGATAAAAATATTTGACTTATCGAAAAACATATGATCTACCGAATAGTACCTATGAAAATAATAGTTTACTTATGTATTAAATAATTAATCTATAGTTTTAATTTTTGACCTATAGAATTAATTATTGATCTATAGAAATATTTATCGACCTATGAAAATAATTATCTACCTATGGAAATAATCAAATACCTACTGATATAATTATCGATCTATAAAATTTGATCTATAAATTTTACGTAATTGGCTATTTAGGGTAGGTTAGGTTAGTAGGTTGGTTTAGGTTTTTTTTTTACTATAGATCATTTTTTTAATTATAAATAGGTAAATGATTGATTTTTTTATAAGTAAAAATATAAAATTTCATAGGTAATATTTGAATTATTAATAGATCATAAAATTAGCATCCTAAAAAATTATATATTATTTCATCAAAACAATGGTTTACATAAATTTTCTATAAAAATAATATAATTTTGTAATTCCAGCTACAATAATTAATTTACCATATTATATATGTTTTATCATCGAAAAAGTAAGTAACCTTACATAAAACATACGTATTTTATATTTATATAATGTAAAAATTTTCCTGTGACGTCTGTAAGTTTACATATTAAACTGGTGTAAATCAGTTGCTCCAGATTTTTATGTAAATTTATCGAATTTTTTTATAGTGTAAGATAAATATTAACTGAGTATACTAAGTCAACTGTGAACATTATTGTTTCTAGAATTTAAATGTGATAGATTACTAGTTTAGAAATGAGCCAAAATATATTTTTAGAATTTTTTTTTTCATAATTTCTTTTATTTTATTTTTTAACATAGACATAGACATCAAGTTTAAACGAAGGTTAAAATACTAAATATTAGTTTACGATGGAATTGTAAAAATTTACAAATCAAATATTTAAAAATTATTGATATTATTATTACAAATAATATAATAAATTAATTAGAAATTATATTTATTAAAAAAATCTATAGCAATAATAATAATAATACATACATACATACATACATACATACACAATCACGCCATGTACCCAAAAGGGTGTGGCACAAACTCTTTTCATCATCCCGAAATCAGTCGCCTCCAAACATTCCTATCCAAACAAGTAACTTTCGCTTCATAATACTAGTATATTATTTAGCAAGTATATAATGATGATTATTACTCATGAGGATAAGTATTATTATCCTTTTTCTACGACATAAACTCGTAATAATAAAACTACTAACTCAAGTATAAACTCAAGTTAAGTTAACAAAAAGAAGTTATTTCTAGAATTAATAATCGGAGAATATAAAATATATTAATATTTTTACCACTTTGACTGCAAGGAAAAGTGGTATAGCGTTTGGGTACGGTGTCTGTAACATTTTCAAAAAAAAAAATTGTATAGAAATCCTTCATATAGCCTCTGGATCAGACGAATCCAAACTTAGTTTTTGTGGATGTATGGATGACCGATTTTAATGAACTTTTCTGGATAAATTTGTCTAGTACCCAAGATGATCATGTGGTTCTATTTTACTCCAGTGATGCCAACTTTCCGAGAAAAGTTTTTAAAAATTCATATTGGCTACATTATTTATTCGATTCTGATCAAATTTTCAGAAAAGTTTTTCCTAGTGCCCACATAAATTATAATTTTAATAAAAATATTGTGTTACCAACTTTCCGAGAAATGTCAAAGTGGTCTATATATGGGTTTACTCATATATTTCTAATCTTGTTTTAATAGTTGTCACTATATAATAGACGTTAAATCAAATATGTACTATCTGAAGTCTGACTACTGTCAGTTGAAATATTTAATTATAAAGTAATTACACAAAAGTTATTAATATATTTTTTTAATGTCTATATTTTACATACAAATAATGATAATAATAATAATGATTCTAGCTTGCGCTAATAAAGAATACATTTAAATACAATCAACTACAAAAATATAAAACTTAAAAAATAAAAAAATGTGAAATTTTTATGTATAAACCAACTTTTGCTTCAACAATTGAAAAAAATGTTTTAGCAAAAGTTGGTGTTAGTCAGTTAAGATGGTTCGGACATGTTGAGCAAATGCGTCTAATGAACGTTTCGTTAAAAAGATTTATTAGAATGATTTTGATGGTATACGCTTGCGTGGACGTCCGATGAGTAGTATGATTGAGAGAGTGGCTTGCGTGAGCGAAAGTTTCCAAGTAGTAAGAATAAAAGAGCATGTATGAGAGAAAGTATGAATGTGGATGAAGCGAAAGTTGCTTGTTTGGATAGGAATGTTTGGAGGCGACTGATTTCGGGATGATGAAAAGAGTTTGTGTCACACCATTTTGGGTACATGGCGTGATTGTGTATGTATGTATGTATATAATTTTAACTAAAATAAATATAAATATTTTAACCATCTACAATTTTTTTTTTTATAATTGCACAACTTAACATTTTTTGGTAAGGTGTTGTATTTTACCACTGTTTTAAAGAATATAGTTTTGTGTTCGTTTGAAATTTCTGAATTCTAATATAAAATTTTCAGCATTTTGTGTTTGATATGTATGCATTTCCTGAAAAGTCTTTAATATACTAGAAAAATATTGTGACATTAAACCTAATTTTATTTTATGTATAAATATAATGCTTTTCATTTCCGTAAATTTATCTATTTCAATCCATTTCAATGTTGTGAGCATTAATTTGATATTGCAATAACGATTACAGCCAAGTATAATTTCTCATTCTGTAGATATTATAACCTGTTTTTATCACCAATATTAGATAAATAAATTATAGTTTCAAAGAAATAAACTCATTGTATGAAAAAAATTATGTATTAATTTTCCAAAATTTATTTTATTGTTAAATATTTATATAAATTATGTAAAAATGAACAAATTTACGCAATAAAAATGTATTCTTTATAAGATATTCGTGACATGAAAAGAATAAAATAAATAGAAAAAAAAAAGATAAATAACAAATTATAATATATCATAAAAATGATACTCAAATGAATTCATGTGCTTACATAAAGTTTATAGCTGAAATTTCGTGTAGTTTACATGAATTTGTATTTGAAATAATAATAATAGCAGTAATAACGATACTTGAATTAAGGAAATTGTTTATATAACGGTATTATTTATTTATTTACTTATTACGTACTTACGTACACGACATTCGTTTCACATATTTGACAAAAGAACCTTCTTTTTATTGAAACATATTTACGGATCAATAAGCATAATACGCTTAAAATAATATTTTCATTCTGTTGTATAAAAAAATTGAGAAAAAATTTATAAGTATTAAGACTTAGTCAAACTATAGATCCTACTCAGTGTTGTCATATACACAATATTTATTAAGCAATTAAAGCACAAAAAGTGGTATAGCGTTTGGTACGGTGTCTGTAACATTTTCAAAAAAAAATTGTGTATAGAAATTTTTCGTATAGCCTCTAGATGACGAATCTGAACTTAGTTTATGTGGGTGTATGGATGTGCGTCGTCAGCTCGCTCACTCGCTCGCTCGCTTGGTCGTCAGACAAAATTTTGTGATCGCAATTCCTCCTAGACGGTTCAACCGATTTTAATGAAATTTTCAGGATAAATTTGTCTAGTGCCCAAGATGGTCATGTGGTTTTGGTATTTTCCAGTGATGCCAACTTTTCGAGAAAAAAATTACTAGTTTTTAAAAATTCATTGTGGCTACATTATTTATCCGATTTTGATCAAATTTTCAGAAAAGATTTCCCTAATGCTCCCATTAATTATATAATTTTATTAATATCCAGTGTTGGTATTTTCCAGTGATGCCAACTTTCCGAGAAAAAAATTACTAGTTTTTAAAAATTTATTGTGGTTACATTATTTATCCGATTTTGAACAAACATTAATTATAATTACATAATAAGTATGGTAGTCTGAATAAGTCTTTATTTAAAGAATTTAAAATTTCGGTCTGAATAAAATTTAATCAAATACAACTGAAATCAATGCAATCAAACTAATTATATAGATTTGATAAATACAGCATACAAAATTAAGTCTATTAATGTTTTAATGCAACCAAAATTTTAATTAATTTTGATTACAATACAATTCATAACTTGAATAATTTTCAATACAACCGATATATTTTTTTTTATCTAATTTTGTTCACAAATAAAGCGAGAATTATAAAAAATAAATTTTATTTATTCATCAAAGAAATGGCGAACATTTAAATTAGGTCGAATTTTATATATTTATTATCAATAATTATATTTATTCATGTGTCACATATTTTTTATAAATAGATATGATGCAAATAGTTTAATATAAAAATAATTTTAAATATAGGAACGGCGTTAACATTTATCAAAAATAATTTTATTATATAAGCTGCTATCAAAACACATTTATAGAACATAAAATTTAGCAAAATTAAATTTTACAAATATCGTAGAACTTGTATAAAGTCCTACTGTAATGAAGTTTACCAACAAATACGTAAAACTATACTGATATTAAACAAACACAAGTAACTATATCCGCCATTTAGAAAATCAAAAAAATTATCGATTTTCAAATAGGTATAATTCGGTCAATTTTGAACGAAATTGAATGAAATTTGTTGTACGAAATCGAATTGATAAATTTTTACTCAATTTACCAAGCAGGCGTAAAAATTCAAACATTTCTACGTAAATTTTCTTTAATTTCAAGGACTTGCGAAACTTTGACGCGAAGTTATGACTTTTCTAAATTAACTCTGCATTTTGCGAGTTTTTGGGGCATAACTTGATTAATTTTGAATAAAAATGGATAAATTTTTGAAAAAAAATATTTCAAGTCTCCTTTTTAAGGCCGTTCAAAATAATGCAACGTTTAAGCCATTCCGCCCCCCACCACACCCTGTAGGAAAATAAATGTTTTTGACT
Source organism: Clivina fossor (assembly GCA_963966155.1). Taxonomy (NCBI): domain Eukaryota; kingdom Metazoa; phylum Arthropoda; class Insecta; order Coleoptera; family Carabidae; genus Clivina; species Clivina fossor. Next base: position 16,490,726 of record OZ014563.1, on the reverse strand, counting down.
TGTGTGGTATACAAAAAAAATTTTTCGACTCAAATTGCCAAGCAGGCGTAAAAATTCAAACATATCTACGTAAAATTCGTCTAATTTCAAGGACTTATAATGCTTAGGCGGGATTTTTTTAAAATTTACCCTGCATTTTGCGAATTTTTTTTTGCAGGTTGATTCTGCAAAATGCTTTACAATTTCGAACTTTTCTCTTAACCAAAAAATGTTTTACCATTGAACATATCTGTTTAGTCATTAAAATGATCTAATGTTCAAAATTTGTCAGAACTTTGAACTCGCAAAATGCAGCGTAAATTTCAAAAAAAAAAAAAAAACGTAACTTTGCGCCAAAGCATCGCAAGTCCTTGAAATTAAAGAAAATTTATATAGAAATGTTTGAATTTTTACTTCCGCTTGGTAATTTGAATCGAAAAAATTTTTTTGTATACCACACATGCTGTCAAAGTTTGGCAATTTTTAAAGTCAAAACATGTTTTTTTCTGTGGGGTGTATTGGGAATGGTTCAAATGGGACATATCTTGCACGTCCTTAAAGAAGAGACCTCAAATTTTTTCGTACTTACATACATACATAAATACACAATCACGCCATGTACCCAAAAGGGTGTGGCACAAACTCTTTTCATCATCCCGAAATCAGTCGCCTCCAAACATTCCTATCCAAACAAGCAACTTTCGCTTCATCCACATTCATAATTCCTCTCTCATACATGCTCTTACTACTTGGAAACTTTTGCTCACGCAAAACACTCTCTCAATCACACACCACCCCAACTACTTATCGGACGTCCACGCAAACGTATACCATCAAAATCATTCAAATAAATCTTTTTAACCAAACGTTCATTAGACATTCGCTTAACATGTCCGAACCATCTTAACTGACTAACACCAACTTTTGCTAAAAATCTAAATAATAAATCTAACTAAATAAATGACTGACATATATGATATATGAGAGACTTTGTTAGAAGATTAGAATGAGCGAAAGACAGATGAAATGTATTTGTATACTGTAAAAAATTGATGTAAATTTACACATTCTATGAATGTATTTTTTCAGAAAAAATGTAATGTTACGTCAATTATCATAGTAAAATTACAAAATGTTGCTATTTTACTGTTAATAGTTATGTAAAATTACATAAATTTATATTACATTTTTTAAAGTGTGCTTCTTGTAGAGGAAGGAAGAAGAAATATAAATTAGCAATATAACATAACAGCAAGATTTTTAGTATATTGTTAGCTCTAAAAGTATTAATTTTGATTAATTTTAATAAAAAAATAAATTAACTGTACTTTAAAGAGCCTCACAGTCTATTTATTTTTATTTTCTCTAACGTCGATTTTTTTTCTTTTACAATCTGGTGTTAGTGGTAAGTGTAGTTTCAGCAAATATATATATTTCTCCTGATTTTTCTCGATCAGTCACAATTATGGGCCTTTATACATATATTACATATATCCGAATTTTTAAAAAATACAAAAAATGTTTGAAATAAAATATTTTTTTTTATATTAATAGTTTTATAACTGATTAATTAGGTCTATCTGTTATAGACGAAAATCTATAAGGTTTCTTTCAACTAAATTCTAAATTAGTTTGAAACTGTATGAAAATCTGCCCAGTATATGGTAAATTAATTTAAAAGCTTAATTCATGTTGAGCATACTTGGACAGTTCTGGACTTATTACTGATTTAATGATAAGTTATAATAAATCTAAAAGTTATTGAATATGTTTTGATGCTATAACTTTTTTTACTACTTTGACTGCAAGGAAAAAGTAGTATAGCGTTTGGTACGGTGTCTGTAACATTTTCAAAAAAAAACAAAAAATTTTATATAAATCCTTCATATAGCCTGTAGATGACAAATCTGAACTTAGTTTATGTGAGTGTGTGCGGATGTGCGTCGTCAGCTCGCTCGCTCGGTCGCCAGACAAAATTTTGTGATCGCAACTCCTCCTAGACGGTTCAACCAATTTTAATGAAATTTTCAGGATAAATTTGTCTAGTGCCCAAGATGGTCATGTGATTTTGTTTTATTCCAGTGATGCCAACTTTCCGAGGAAAAAATTACTAAAGTTTTTAAAAATTCATATTGGCTACGTTATTTATCCGATTTTGATCAAATTTTCAGAAAAGATTTTCCTAATGCTTTCATTAATTATATAATTTAACTAATATTCAGTGTTGCTAACTTTCCGAGAAAAAAATTACTAAAGTTTTAAAAATTTTATTATGGCCATGTTATTCAACCGATTTTACTCAAATTTTGACAAAAGATTCTCCTAGTATTTATATAATTTATGTAATTTTAACAAAATACAGTGTTGCCAACTTTCCGAGAAAAAAATTAGTAAAATTTTTAAAAATTTATTATGACCATTTTATTTAACCGATTTTAATCAAATTTTCATAAAAGTTTTTCCTAGTGCCTAAATAAATTATGCAATTTTAACAAAATACAGTGTTGCCAACTTATCAAAAAAAAAATTACAAAATTTTTAAAAAATTCATTGTGGCTACATTATTTATTCGATTTTGATCAAATTTTCAGAAAAGTATGTCCTAGTGCCCACATAAATTATAATATTATTAAAATACAGTGTTGCCAACTTTCCGAGAAATGTCAAAGTAGTCTATATATGGGTTTACCCATATACTTTTAATTTTGTTTTTCTTTAATATGAGCATCAGACTTTTGGTTATTACATTTTTCTATTTGAAGATCTATTTGTACTTCAAAATGAAACCATGATAGTGGTAACACCAAGGTAATACAAAAAAGGAGTACTACTTACATAAGAGCAATGCAACTTTATAAACACATAAACCAATAGAAACAAATAACCCTTTATTCTATTTCCTTGGTGTTACTACAACCACAATTTCATTTAAGAAATACAACCTTGGTTTATGTACAGAATTAGTTGTGACATTTAAACTATATATTTGCTAATTTTATTTTGACAGTACAATTAACTATTATGTATATTATTATTATATGAATAATGAGAGTTACTTATATGAGGAAGTTAGTTATTTATTTTTGAACCCTACTACTTATTTATTTTGATTAATAATTATATTTAAATTATTTTGCACTTGAATTATATTAGGTACCTATTATAATATTAACATTTATACCTACTGGTTAAGTATTAATTAAAAACATACCTATATAAAAACAAGATTAGAAGTATATGGGTAAAACCATATATAGACCACTTTGACATTTCTCGGAAAGTTGGCAACACTGTATTTTAATAATATTATAATTTATTTGGGCACTAGGAGAAACTTTTCTGAAAATTTAATCAAAATCGAATAAATAATGTAGCCACAATAAATTTTTTTTAAAAATTGTGATTTTTTTCTCGATAAGTTGGCAACATTGTATTTTGTTAAAATTGCATAATTTATTTAGGCACTAGGAGAATCTTTTGTGAAAATTTGAGTAAAATCGGTTAAATAACATGGCCATAATATATTTTTAAAAACTTTAGTAATTTATTTCTCGGAAAGTTGGCAACACTGGATGTTAATAAAATTATATAATTAATGAGAGCATTAAAGATATCTTTTCTGAAAATTTGATCAAAATCGGATAAATAATGTAGCCAATATGAATTTTTAAAAACTTTATTAATTTTTTTCTCGGAAAGTTGGCATTACTGGAAAAAACCAAAACCACATGACCATCTTAGGAACTAGACAAATTTATTCTGAAAATTTCATTAGAATCGGTTGTACCGTCTAGGAGGAGTTGCGGCCACAAAATTTTGACTTACGACCGAACGAGCTGACGACACACATCCATACACCCACATAAACTAAGTTCAGATTCGACATCTAGAGGCTATATAAAGGATTTCTATACACAATTTTTTTTTTTTTGAAAATGTTACAGACACCGTACCGAACGCTATACCACTTTTTCCTTGCAGTCAAAGTGGTAAAAAATTAAACCAAAGTATGTATTTCTGTTTGTTTGTCGTCAAATTTTCCAAACAATTTCTCTCAAACTTTGCACACACGATTATATCCAATGACAACATTATCTATAAAGACGAATGTATGTCTGTCTGTCATTTATGCATTACTATACCATTAATCCGATCGCCATAAAACTTTGGGAAGTTGTTGAGTACACTCCCGCGAAGGTTTCTGGCATAAAAAATTAAATATTGGCCCCCCAGGGCTCTCATAATCTTTCGAATACTGTTCCTTTCTTCTGAGAAAAAAATTTAATTTAATTAAAACAATATTTTAAAAAAAAAAAAGTAATTTATAAAAATTACATCAAATTATTATTATTAATTCCAAAAAATACATGTGGTAAATATTTATGTATTAAGTTTTATATATTTATTCATTCATAATGCAAAATGTTTAACGCATATTTACATTAAATTTTCGTAAACTTATTTAAAATCCAGAAAACGTATATGAAATCAAATAATAAATTATAGATTTTATATAGCAATAATTTGTAATTGACAACTTCATTTTAATATCAGTATTTCGTGACTGAATTTTCGTAAAAACACTTTTATTATGTCTAAGTACAACTTTGAATATAGATTTTTCCTTAATTTCATATAAATTCATTTAATTTAATTTCCATTAACAAGTAAATATAGACTAAAATAAACTCAAATTAAATGTTAATTATCTAATGAAACAATTAGAATTAATTAAAGGTTACGTTTATTTCTTACCATTGTAATTTGTTTAATTTTGGTAAATATAAATTTATTAAATCATATTGATTAAAAATTAGTATTTAAATAAACTGTATAAAAAATTAAGACTAGTTTTAGATTGTTTTAAAATTCTGTGTTTCATGTATAAATAATAAGATGTCCTTGTATTGCTGCAATTAACAATGTAATGCGTGTTTGATTCACTATTCTAAAGTAAATTATATTTACTATCTAAATTACACAATGTATAGCGTGACCATAATTTCCTAGAAACAAATAAGTAGGATACTTATTTATTTTTGTTTTTTTCGTATACTGAAATTACGAAAATTAAGCCAAATCAACAAATGTTTTTCTCAAATTATTTATTTTAATATTTTTTAAAACCGTTAAATTTAATGTATATTTTTATAAATTAAATAATAATAATCTTTTATTTAGTAAATTTAATATTAATTTCAATGGCATAGTCATAAAAAAAAATTAATATATACCTAAATATTAAATTGAGAAATAATTATTTATTTATATTTCGAATTAATGTTAATTTTAAAGAGTAATTTTCTAATTATTCTGTAATATATTTTTTAGCAATTAAATTTCAATAATAGTTTGAAAATGCGCACTAGTCTATTACCAACAATGATATTTACCGCTAATTTGTTACTCTTAACCTCAAAGTAGTTTGTTTATATATTTATACTTCTAAATATATTTAAATTAAAAACTTAAATTAGTGCCTAGCGTTAGTAAAGAGTATTTAATGCCATTAAAAAAGGAATGGGATGTGACAGCAGGTATGTTAAATAAAAATAGAATTGCATGCGATTCCAAAATAATTTTTCATTTCTTACACTTATAAAATTGTTTACAATCGTATGCCTGTTCGTTTTTATTTCATCAGGCAGTAAATTAAAGGTTTATGTTGACATATTATCATCAACTGATTACATTAATTAATCCGTTTTATTAAAATAATATTTCACAGGAATGTGTACAATTGTAATCGAAAATAGAAGTACGTGAATAATGCGTTTTTGTTACAATACGAAAATCACTTAAAATCACTCATAACTCATACTGGTGACATAAAGTTTAAAATAACTTATAACTAATCGGTGCTTTCATTCAATTTAAAAGAAAATTCATCTAAAAAAAAATAACGTATCATACAATATCTATGATAAAATTACATTTCAAATCATATTTCAATGAAATGTTTACAGAAAAACATCTTTATATGATTTTAGCCTTCCAATCATATTATATATAAAACAGCAATTTATGTTTTTCGTATATTCTACTATAATTTATAAAGTTCCATTTTACAATATGAAAAAATTAATAATTTAAATAATGTAGGCAGTGCATGAGGATTATTTTTTCTTTTTCTTGCTTTTATCAGATGAGAATGTACCGTCGTGTTTGCGTTTCTGTCCGGACTTAACTGATGCGGAAGACGGAACACCTAATTGTGATGATTTTGGCGTCTTTTTCTTTCGTTCCGCGCGTTCTTTCTCTTCCAATTCTTGATTTTCACGTTCGATTAATGTAATAAGTGTGTTGCATCGACGTTGTAATTCCATTGCGGTACGTGATTTTAAAAACCAATCGAAACGAAATTGTGGCGATGATCTGAGGAATAAATTTAGAATTTTAATTAATGTTGTACGCTCTTGGAATTAGTTCACAACTGTTCGAAGAATGTGTACAATTAGTTTCTAATCTATACTAACATTATATAGAAAGAAAATTTGTGACAGATCTAAATCAAAATGTAAGATATTTGATCTGATCTAGGTCATTTCATTTTTACAGATCTGCATTGCAATATTAGTTACGATCCGTTTAATAAAATATCACCTCATTGCCCTTATTTGCTTCAGTAGTACGACTATTAAGTAGTGGGTGGTAAAATATTTGCCTAATTTGAGAGATAATAGATTTGAATCATTATTTGTCTAAAAGAATCATTAAAAGGAATTCTAATATTTAAACCCTGTACTACATATTATCACACTAATTATATATTTGTTTTAATTAAAATAAAAAAACAATAAAATTACCATTTTTTAAAATTAATTAAATACTTTGGAACCATGTTATCTCTTTTTTATGATCTAAAAAAAAAAAATTGAAGAAATTAATCAAATGATCTGATCTAAAAATCACCTTTTGATCTAAATCCTTTTTAAAATGATGTCACAACACTGGTGAAGAAATTAGTTTCGAATCAGTGCAATGTGAAATGCTTCGTACAGTTTCAAATTAGTTCAGAATTTAATCGAACTAAATCTCTAGTTTGTAGGAACAAATCTTATATAAATGAAATATATCCATACCTAACGGCAGCTCGTAGTTCCTCATAGACATTCTCGCGATCAAAGCCCAGCTTATGTAGCATACAAACTAAAAATCGATCTTCTTCTTCCGTATAATTCTTGCCTTTATTGGTTCCGTACGAGATTCTCAATTGATGGAACGGTGCTCTATATCTCGCCATTTTCGCATCGAGCGCCTTTTTAATACTAGCCCGCCGTTGTATCTTCGCCTCGCCCCTTTCAATCTGCGCCATAATCCTTTCAATATCTTGCAACTCATGACACCGCTCCCAAAAAACAGCTGAATATTCCATAACCTCTTCCGGAGATTTACCTGCAACATACAGTCATGACCATGCGTCCATAAACTCGGTACATTCAAGCAGAAATTGACGGTGATTTTTTTTTATCCTTACCTTCAACATCTTTCGCTATATTTTCAATATCGTCACGTCCGTATTTCTCGTTCGCTTTGATAAATTGATTAAAGTCGCGTTTCGTCCAGTTTGTAAAACCGTGTGTTAAGAGATTTTCCTTTTCTGTGACTTCCTCTTCCGTTAGTGGTTCAGCATCATCAATTTTGCGCTGTTCTTCCTTTTGGATTTTTGCTGCATCAGGACCGTGTTCGAGATTTTTTGGAACTTTATAACCTAGTGTTTTACGGAAATAATAAATTTCTTGATCTAATAGTTCGAATAGACGCGGTGGAAAGAATTGAAAGTCTTGTACGATTGGTTGGCGAGGTGGACGAGGTGCCTATAAATGAATTCAATCAAAAACAATATTTCAATTTGTATATAAAAAAGTAAAGAATCTGTTATTAGAAAAATAAAAACAATAACTTACTTTAGGTGCTTTCGGTTCGGAGACACGAAGTGCTTCGCGGAAATACGCGTCGACAGCGTAATTAGCTTTTCGTTCACGTTTCGGTGGTTCAATCCAGTTTCCGATTCCAATTAATTTCTGCTTTTCACGATAATCTTCACCCTCGAATTGATACACCGATTCGGTCGGTGTGTCCATTGTGAAATTACGTAAAGACGATTCGCCGAGTTGGTCTAATTTGTTTGATAATTCTGCCGTCTAAAATGTAATAGATTTAAATTGAATTTCTGTTTAAAAATCTATCATCCTTTAATTAATAAATTGTAAAATTTTGTAATCTAGTAACTTGTTTCTATGTTTTATTTATTTATTATTGTCATTTGTATTGAGAAATGAGATTTTCACGTGGAGAGATCGGGTACGAAATAGATTAGTGTATGATGAGTGTGAAATTGAAAAAAATGTTGTAGCAAAAATTGGTGTTAGTCAGTTAAGATGGTTCGGACATGTTGAGCGAATGTCTAATAAACGTTTATTTAAAAAAATTTATTTGAATGATTTTGATGGTATACGTTTGCATGGACGTCCGATGAGTAGTTGGAGTGGTATGATTGAGACAGTGGCTTGCATGAGCGAAGTTTCCAAGTAGTAGGAATAAAAGAGCATGTATGAGAGGAATTATGAATGTGGATGAAGCGAAAGTTGCTTGTTTGGATAGGAATGTTTGGAGACGACTGATTTCGGGATGATGAAAAGAGTTTGTGCCACATCCTTTTGGGTACATGGCGTGATTGTGTATGTATGTATTTGTATTATATTTTTTCTTAATGATGATATACGTTTACTACATCGAAACGTCGAATTTTAATATAAAATTAAAGAGAACTTCGACCAGAAGTTTTTTAATTTTAAATATTATGTTACTGTCTTAAAAATTAAATAATTTACTCGCGTAAATAGAGGGATTATTGTATTTTATTTTATCGGCTTACCTTAGTTTCCCCTCTCTCCAAAATCGAATCAATATCTTCATCGGTAATTTCCGAATCTTTCGCAGCGAAAACATGATTCGCACCATGCCGAATCATACTCAACATTTCGTCTTTATTCAACGTATTCGATTTATTATCCGTTAACCGTCCTTGCTGTATAACTAACTTATCCAATCGCAATTTAATCTCAGCTCGTTCGACAATCTTTTCTTCCACTGTATTCTCAGTGATGAAACGAAAGACGCGAACCTGCTTCTTCTGACCGATACGATGTGCCCGATCCATTGCCTGTAGATCCATCTGTGGATTCCAATCGGAATCGTAAATAATAACAACATCGGCGGTCGCTAAGTTGATACCGAGACCACCGGCACGCGTTGACAGCATAAAAACAAATTTTGGACTGTCATCCTCGTTGAATTCGTTGATTTGACGCTGGCGGTCTTCGTGGGCCGTTTGACCGTCCAAACGACAGTACTAAAGAAATTGGATATTTAGATTATTACTAGATTTATATATACTAGATTGTATACTATACTAGACTTATTTATTAACTATACTAGATTTATTAAGCTATACTAGATTAACGTTAACGGGTAACTCCAATAAATTATTTAAGCAAATTTTGCTGTATCGATAACTTAAATAATCAAGCGATTGTAAAGTTTGTTACTACTAATAAGGTACTTGTAGATTATTTTTTTTGTATATTTCGAAACTTTAGAAATTTAAAATGATAAAATTTTCAAGAAAATATATTTCAAAAGTTATACAGATTTTGAATGTGAAACCAAAACTAATTTGGTTCACATATCTGTACGAACTATAGTGTTACAGATTGTTTTGTCTTTTTACCACTTTGACTGCAAGGAAAAATGGTATAGCGTTTGGTACGGTGTCTGTAACATTTCCAAAAAAAAAAATGTGTATAGAAATAGCCTCTAGATGACGAATCCGAACTTAGTTTATGTGGGTGTATGGATGTGCGTCATCAGTCAAAATATTGTGATCGCAACTCCTCGTAGACGGTTCAACCGATTTTAATGAAATTTTCAGGATAAATTTGTCTAGTACCCAAGATAGGGTCATGCGGTTTTTTTTTTCAGTCATGCCAACTTTTCGAGAAAAAGATTACCAAAGTTTTTAAAAATTCATATTGGCTACATTATTTATCCGATTTCGATCAAATTTTCAGAAAAGATTTCTCTAATGCTCCCATAAATTATATAAATTTATTAATATCCAGTGTTGCCAACTTTCCGAGAAAAAAATTAAAGTTTTAAAAAATTTATAATGGCCATGTTATTTAACCGATACAGCTCTTTGCTTGTTAAAATTAAAGAAATACTTACATTATGTTGTCTCCAGTAGCAATAATCTTCCAAAATATCCAACATTCTCGTCATCTGACTGAAAATCAACACCCTGGAGCCTTGTTCTTTCAATTTCGGCAACAATTTATCTAAAATCACCAGTTTACCACAATTATAAACCAGATGATGGTCCGTAGTATAAGGTGGTCCCGGTTCAGCCCCGTCAAACAAATACGGATGATTCGTACATTTTCTCAGCTGCATTAAAATATTTTGCAATCGCATCTTCTCAATTTTTCCCGCTCCATTTACAATATCAATATCTTTCATCAAAACTTTCGTATACCATTCACGCTGCATTTTACTTAAACCGACATAAACTTTAATTTCTTTTTTCGGTTTTAACTTTTTCTCGACTTCCGATTTTAAACGTCGCAGTAAAAACGGCTTCAGCACAGCGTGTAATCGTTCAACTAGAGCATTATCGCCCAAACATTGATTCGTATTGAACCATGCGTCAAAATCGTCAGCCGAATTAAATACATCGGGCAGTAGGAAATTTAATAGCGCCCATAATTCGTGCAGGTTATTTTGTAATGGTGTACCAGTTAGTAGTAGGCGATTTGTCGTTTTGAATTCGCGTAGAATTTCGGAGAGTTTCGATTTTTCGTTCTTGATACGATGTGCCTCATCTATGACCATGTAACGCCAGTTGAATTTTTTAAATACGGATTTTTCTTTGATTACCATTTCGTAGGATGTGATACAAACGTCCCACTCGCCCGGCATCAATACTTCGCGAATAAATATGCTCTGAAATCGAATTATAAGACAATCAAGTGGAGGTAGAGTCCTTGAAATTTAGCATATACATAATCAGGAACTTCAGTTAATTACATAGTCTATAAAAATGATGGAATTATAATGAACTATAAAACTAACGAATTGTTTCAAAACAGGGTTCATGATTTAAACAAAATCATTTTAGTTTTTTTTTTTTTCTATAAACAGCTGATATTCTGATAAAAAATTTATAGATCTATGATGCTGAAACATTTGTTTTTTTTTCAAAGATTTATTTAATATCAAAAATCGTTGTACTGTGTTTGTTATTTAATTATGATATAAATGGTTCAATAAATATTTTCATTATATATAAATATTTTTAATCCCTGATAACTGACGTAAAATAACCTTTGACTTATTTAAATCAATGATTTTTTTTTAGCAAAATATGTTTGATTTAAATCAATTGATTTAAATCAGTGCAACCGTGTTTCATAATAAACACTTTATCTAAAATTGACTTAAATCGGCAAAAAAATATTGGCCCGTATTCTCACCTCATTTGTAAAAGTGATTTTTGCCAAAAGTACTTTTGAAGTTCACTTAAAATCATTTTAAAATAGTTTATTTAAATTTTATAATACCAAATATAATAAAAATGATCAAATATAGAAAAATTATTTATATTTGATGACAAACAGAAGCAAAAAGTTATTTTAAAATTAATGATAAAAGCACTTTTTCACGAAAAAGTGAGGTGAGAATACGGGCCATTGATTTTAACGTTAGTTCACACGGTTCTAATTGCTATGTTCAGACACGTAGCTCAAATACAAAACATGTTGAACTTAATATTGAATTTATTCGTTTAATACAACTTATTTATATTGTAACTGACTGTTCTGAAAATTACATAATGAATGTTCAATTAATAATTCAATAATTAATTTAATATTATTAATTGATTTATATAAAATAAAAAGTAGTATATTTTTTAACTGGCTCTATTTTCTACAAAAACGATCATTATTGTACCGAAAAAATACCTGAGATATAATATCCTATGTAGAATAATATATATTTTTTTGTTTTTTCTTTTGTATTTTGGAAAATAGAGAAAAAAAAAATTGAACAATTTGGTAACATACCCTAGATTCCTGGTCACCAATCAAGCAAACAGCCCGAACCGAAGGACACCACTTCTCAAATTCGTTCATCCAATTAGCGAGTGTCGATTTCGGAACGATAACAATATGCGGGCCGGCAATATTCTTGTAATGTTTCATAAAACCGAGCAGCGAAATCGTTTGTAATGTTTTACCTAAACCCATTTCATCGGCTAAAATACCATTTATACCATTTTCGTACAACGAAACCATCCAATTTAAACCACGCACTTGATAGTCACGCATTATACCATTTTTCACATAGTGCGGTGAACATTCAAACCGTATCTGCGTTTTTGTTTTCGTATTACTTTCAGCCAAAAGTTCCTCATCTTCCTCCTGTTCGGTCTTACGATGTCGATGACTAAAAATAAGACATATTTTCAAGTTAGAATACGACACTTAAACTAACTAATATTTACAATAGAAAAATTATTTTGTAATTTGTTAGAATGTTTTTCCGTTTTCATTACTACCAGATATTGTTATTTTTAATTTTTTATGTTCAAAAACTTTACACTAATCTGTTTATGTTCAAAAACTTAAACTTCTCTAAACATTAACAAATTAATATCTTAACCTATAACTAATGTGGGAAAATGAATTTGGCAATTAAGTTTTTCTATTATAAATATTAGTTTCACTCAAATAACGGTATGTAAAGTTTAGTCAATAACTTACTCGGTAACACTTGGATTTTCCTCTGGTTTGATTTTTCTCGGACGACCGGCTTTCGGTTTTTGCGTACCAGCCTTTTGTTGATGGCTAGTCATAAAATGACTAAAAATTTCGGTTTGTTTTAATAAGTAATCGAAACGTTTGCCACGATCCGTTTCGAGTTTTGTTTCAAAATCTTCACCTTTACCGCGAGATGATGTATCCGAAGATGACGCATTCTACAAATTAAATACAAACAATAAATGTGAAAATAAAAGTAGCAAATAAAACAAAACTAATAATTTCAAATATAATTTACAAATTGATACAAATTTAATACCATTCTTATAGGAAAAATGTCAAATTTATTAAATACAACACATGCTAATATATAAATACAATAAAATAAATAATTTGATACAGTACTCGTATTTTCTCTAAAGCACTTTGCACTGTTTCAACTTCTGTATCACATTCAATTGACTCCATGGTAACTGGACAAAAGAAATCTCTAAATTTTGCTTGTGTAAGTTTTTTCTCGTTTTTAAACGACCATTTTATAAATGCTCATGTACCGTTACAAGACAAAGCATTGCTTGGTAGGTAACTTACAGAATTCTCCCCCGTTTCTCCACCAGTCTCCTGACCCTCCACCGCTTTTGACATTTTTGGCGCTTAAATTCGTTTAGTGGCAAATTTAATTAAATAATTAGTTTTTATATTAAAAAGTATTACTTTGTTAATGTAAAAATTAATACCACAAACAATATTTATGGCTGCCAAGCCGGCGGGATTATTTTTCAGCTACCAACCATGTTAAAATTGTTAATGTTGGTATTGAAATACTACATCTTTTTAGCTGTTTTCCTTATAAACTCGGCACTAAACACTATCCCAAACATATTTAAAATATAAAAACAAATTATTTGTATATTTTTATAATGTATTTTACTATTTAAATAGAATATTTGTCGAGAAAATTTGTTCATCGGTAATGTTCTGCCATCTATTGGCAAGTATACAAAGTTTAAACAGCTGTTTATAATTTTCAAATCGGCAACACTGTACATCGTTGCTATATAAGTTTGACAGTTGCATTTATAAACAAAATTATTCATAATTTCATATATATTTATTACATTCGTTTAAATAAATCAATGGTAAGATTATTACTTAATGTATACTTGACAATTATTACGTATTAATTTAATATTTTAGTCGGCCAACAAAGATCTAAGTCCTTCTGCTTTTAAAAAGCAAATAAGTGGTCCGCCGGGACGAAAAAAGTCCGGACCTAAATTAGAATTATCAGTTGAACAGAAAAATGATATAAAAGAAGCATTTGATTTATTCGATTCAGAAGGCATTGGTCGTATCGATACAAAAGAGTTAAAAATTGCAATGCGTGCACTCGGCTTCGAACCGAAAAAGGAAGAAATTAAGAAGATGATAGCTGACATTGATCCAGAAGGTACTGGTAAGTTATCGTACGACGATTTTCTGTGTTTAATGTCGGCGAAAATGGCCGAGAAAGATTCGAAAGAAGAAATTTTGAAAGCGTTCCGTTTGTTTGACGACGACGAAACCGGACGAATAAGTTTTAAAAATCTAAAACGTGTTGCAAAAGAATTGGGCGAGAATTTGACGGATGAAGAGTTGCATGAGATGATTGAAGAAGCAGATCAAGACGGCGATGGGGAAATCTGCGAAGAGGAATTTCTCAGGATTATGAAGAAAACTAGTTTATATTAAATCGTTCATTGCTTTGCTACAGTATTAAATAATAAATTTCAATTTATTTATATTTTAAAATAGATTATGTATATTTGTTTTATAAATGTTATGTTCCAATCTTGTAATTGCTCCGTTCGTAAACTTTTTTTTAAAATTTGTCTTAACAATTAAAAAAAGATACAAATTCTTGAATCTCAATCTTCACTAAATCGATAACAAACCTTTTATTCTAACCCGTAATAAGTCATTTTTCAAGTGCATTCATTTCATGAACTGTGCAATTACATAATTAGGTATATAACATTAACATATCAAAAACATTCTAGTCATTTTATTTTATATTTAATAAAAATTTCGTTGCGAATTTCATGAGATAAATATTCTAAACGCACAAAATTTCTTATTTAAGTTTTTTTATGTAGTAAATCTATAAATTTATATAAGACAATCAAATTGTTTATTAGTTTTTACAGCCGATGTATTAATTTTTGATAAATTTGTTGAACTGAACATTGGAAAAGATGTACAAAAAACAATTATGTTTTATTGTTATTTAATTCTTCAAATAAAGTAAACAAACTTAAGTACAAAATATATAAACAAATTACGCTGGAATTCTGAACAAACCAGTAATATTACAGATTTTTTTCTTATATCGAATGAAAAATTCTAATTAATAGATTAATTCAGAATTACACCATTAATATTAAACATTATATTTGCTGGCTTATACAATATATTACATTGCATTTAACGAAGAAATAAAAACAGAATTATTCCAACATTAGTTAGATTTATTAATAATTACATTGTGTATATTCATAAAAAATATTTTTGCATCAAAATAATGCATTATTTTTATATTCTAATTTTTTAAACAAATACAAAAAAAAAATATTAGTTCCATGTTTATAATTATTATATTGCTATAAAGATAAAATACATATGAAGCAAATTAATCTTGTTCTTGAACTGATCCATCCGCCATTCCAAAGTACGCTTTTTGAGCCATTTTCAAAAATAAACCCGTTTCGATAACGCCCGGTATTAACGAAATCGCTTTATTAACCTCTTCCCAATCCAATGTCTGGTTAAAATTCTTCCAATCCAAAATAAAATTACCATTATCGGTGATACAAGGTCCGGCTTTTGCTACAGCGAGCCGTAAAACCAAATCGCCGCCATACAATTCCTCAATCTTTCGTTTTATGGGCACGTAAGCCATTTGGGCAACTTCAATCGGAATACCTTTCTTGTAATTATCGCCCAATCGTTTCGAGTTTTTCGTGTAATCCGCGATGATTATTAACTTTTTCGAGCATGACGCGACGATTTTCTCTTGAAGATGACATCCACCGCCGCCTTTGATTAAAGTGAGGTTAGCATCGACCTCATCGGCTCCGTCAATACAGCAATCAATCTCCGGATTAACTTCTAAATCGCCGAGCGTTAATTTATGTTTGATGATTAGTTGTCTAGCTTGAAACGATGTTGGAATACAAATGATTTTTAGATTTTCTTTCTGAATTCGTTCCGATAAACGTTCAACAGCATAAATTACCGTAGAACCACTGCCAATTCCGACTACACTGTTGTTTACCACGTGTTCATCAACTGCTTTATAAGCGGCGATTTTCTTTGCTGATTCTAGCGACATTTTCGAATAATATTTCACTAATTGCAGATTTGGTATCGAAACGATCTTCAACTGTTTTACTAGTTGAGTTCTTATACACATAACACAAAGTTTTCAACTTTTGTAAAAGTACAGCTGACAGCTAACAAGTTTTATTATTCTGTAATCGGTTTTGTGTTGAGTTTGCGTGAATAAATTTGCAAGTGTTTGAAATTTAATAACAAAATATGTCAGTGACCCTGTCTGTTTATCAAAGTTTATCAATTTAATTCCCGCCAAGTTTCTATGCATTAAAGATATATTACTTATTCTATGGTAAGGATGGAAGCGTTGCAGTGAGGTTTTAGATTTATGGTGAGCTATAATTCCAAAACACCGGTATTTTCAATGTCAAAGAAAACATGACTTTGAGAGGTTAGGATAAATTATTGAAGAAGAACATAGGCGTGTATTAAGGAGTTTTTGAATGTGGCTGTAAATTAAAATTTATCATGTTCAGTTAGATTTATTTGATTAAAATTGTTAACATGGCATAAATTTACAATTATTATAATAATTTTAATATATATATATATATATATATATATATATATATATATATATATATATATATATAATAAAATAACCTAATAAAACGGAATTAATTTTTATGTATGTAATTTCAATTTTTGTTTACAATTTTGTGTTGTAATTCAAATTTAGTGGAAGAGAGCTTTCTGTAAAAAAAAGGTTTAATTTAATAAATGTATCAATGAATAAAAATAAACTATTCGAAAATATTATTTACTTGAATTTTGTTTTTGGCAGATTCAAGGAAATTTTCTTCGGATTGATTTTCGTCACTATTTTGGTTTCTAGATTTTGGTACACTGGTTCTAGAAGCAGTGCGAAGATCTTTAGGGTTAATCCATTGCTTCTGCATTAAAAATAAAAAATGTTTGAAAATTGTATACAAAATATTTTACGAAACTTTTTAAAATGTCTTACATTCAAGCGTTCAGGTTTTGGGGCTTCTTTGATTTCTTTGGATCTGTCATCTTCTTGAGATGTAACAATTTGAATTTTTCTTCCGTTTTTGTTGTTATTTCTATTATTATTTCTTTCCTGAAATTCAATTAAATCATTCAATTTTTTTGTACAAGTTATATACCTATTTGTTTACATAAAAAGACGTACATACGTATATGTGTATAAACATAACAGATAAAATTTTATAATAATATTATATAATACATTTTTAGTTTTGTCTTTATTTAAGGGGGGAAATACATGTAACGACCTAAAAAAATAAAGTTTTTTAGGATTTATTTTTGGCTGAATGAAACAAGTTACAATGCTGAAGTTTCTTTTATTCTATGTGACATACAATCAACTACACTTATGAATTTTTTTAACTTTCTGTGACTTCTGGGTGATCTCGGAACCAATTTTAATTGATGTCGCGTCCGCCTTGCCCGGTCGTAAGGCGGGAATTCCTGGATTCCGAAAAAAAATTTTTTTTTACTTTTAGTCACTGATCATGATTCTCTGATGTATTTTGTTCTATATGAACCTTTAAAAATACAAAAAAAAACCCGGATATTTTATCATTTTAACTCATTGTGAAAAAAAAGGTCAAATTGTCAGCTTTTTTTTTTATTTTAGACACCCCTAAAAATAATTTATTGTTAATATTTTCGTTATATTAAAGGTTCACATAGAATAAAATTCTATTTTCTTTCAAGCACACAAAGTTTCAGCTCATTTGTATGAAAATTGCTCGACTTATCACACGCGCCATTTATAAAAATACCAATTCGAGAAAAACTCATTTAAAGTCGCCGGTTAGCCAAAGCGGCTACCGAGGCGCAAGTAGAAAAATGAATTTTTCTCGGTAAATGCATTTCTGATCGGTTAGATATTTTGCTAGATAAATTTTCGATGTATAAGCAATTAATTTATTTAAAAAAAAAATCGAAAAAAAATTTTTTTACATGTATTTTCCCCCTTAAACTTGCCGGTTAGCCAAAGCGGCTACCGAGGCGCAGGTAGAAAAATGCTTTTTTCTCTGTAAATACATTTTTGATTGGTTAGATGTTTTGCTGGATAAATCTTCGATGTATAAGCAATTAATTTAAGTAAAAAAAAAATCGAAAAAAAAAATTTTTTTACATGTATTTCCCCCCTTAATAGAAAAAAAATGTGTTACTTTTATGCTCTTTCTATAGTAAATGGAATTCTTCTTTTAATAGTACAAAGACAGAATATCTCGTCTGAATTGCAGAATTAGCTAATTGTGGAACATTGAATAAACGCAATTGTTCACTAATAAATAAAAAAAATATATGTACCTGTACCTGAGATTCGTTGGAAGATTCGCTAGAAGAGGTATCTTGAATGTTCAAACGTACGTTTTGAGCTCTGATTAGAAAATCGTCAGGAACAATTTCCGTCACAGTGACGCAATGTTCCATAATATCACAGACTTGATGTTGGATCATTTTGTCCGCAGACACATAGGCTGCAAGCTACGATAATCATTTCAAAATTTTTACAAATTTGATGTTTACTTCCATTAGAACCGGCAAACACTATTAAACACATTTTAGTCATGAAATAACACACTTTTTTCTTAACTACTAATTGGTGTGTTTTACTGTGTTAAAAAATAATTGCTACTTCATGACTAAATGTGTTTAAATGTTTTTTCTAATTAATTAATATCTTTAATTACCCCAAAGACGAAGAGACAGACAACAGTTTTCGACAACATTTTGCTATAATGCTTTTCACTAACTGTAAGACTTTAATGAAATTATGATACTTATATTTATATAGAAAGAATTAAGTTGTATGAAATGACTGAATATGCAATTTTTTTAATCTTATCTTTCGGAGAGTTTCTGAGCAAAAATTTTGCTATATTGCATTTGCTAATGTGAGATTTTATTTTTATTGCTATAAATTCACGTGTACTTGATAATTATTTAATTCTCTTGCAAATTTTCAATTATTTTTAGCAGTTTTTCAATTCATTTTTGTTTTTTATTCTGATAATATAATAATTTTAAATTTTAACACACTTGTAATGTAATGTCAATGACGCAGTGAATTATAGAAAATGTTAGCTTTGATATTTCTCGGAAAGTTGGTAACACAATATTTTTATTAAAATTATAATTTATGTATAACGTAGCCACAATAAATTTTTAAAAATTTTGTGATTTTTTTCTCGATAAGTTTGCAATACAGTATTTTTTAAAATTGCATAATTTATTTAAGCACTAGGAGAATCTTTTATAAAAATTTGACTAAAATCGATTAAATAAAGTGGTCATAATAAATTTCAAAAAATTTTAGTAATTTTTTTCTCGGAAAGTTGGCAACACTGTATTTTGTTAAATAATATATTAATAAAATTATATAATTAATGAAAAAATCGGATAAGTAATGTAGCCAATATGAATTTTTAAAAACTTTAGTAATTTTTTTCTCGGAAAGTTGGCATTACTGGAAATAACTAAAACCACATAACCATCTTGGGTACTAGACAAATTTATCTTGAAAATTTCATTAAATCGGTTGAACCGTCTAGGAGGAGTTGCGACCACAAAATTTTGACTTACGACCGAGCAAGCAACTAAGTTCAGATTCGTCATCTAGAGGCTATATGAAGGATTTCTATGCATTTTTTTTTTTTTTTTTTGAAAATGTTAGACACTGTACCAAACGCTATACTATTGCAGTCAAAGTGGTAATAATAATATCAATTTTCGTGCAAATGAATAAATTGCTGCTTTAATGCGTAGTATTTGTAAAGCATATGGTAGACGAGGAATCCATGTTAATTTTTACACTTTCTTTTATTTTTTATGGCTGCCATATATAGACGTTTAAATCGGAAGTAAGTTTCAAACTAATTAATTGTAAGTGAAAATGCTTAACATTACTTGTTCATACAAAATGACATTTATAGCTATTTATATTCGCGTATTTAATTATTATTATATAATGTTTATATTTTGTTAGTTACACACACATACATATATTTATAATGATAATATAAGCATTTGTGTGTTTCTAGATTATGATTACAGTTTCTCAATTATTTTTGCAGAAAAACAATATCGAAGCGTTTCCTGTGATCTACTATTTATAGATGTCGTGGAAAATAGTTCACCGGAAAGTACATATCCTATAAAAATCATATTAATTTTTATATGAAAATTAAATTAACTCCGAAACGGATGTTGTGAATTTCTAAATTATTTAAAATTTCTATTTTTTTATTAATAATATCAGTTTACTTTATTTGTATAATTAAATGCTTATAATATTCGCATTAAGTTTTAGTATCTGATTTTCTATATTTTTATTACTATATTTAGAGTGCGCACAAGTTCTGTAAGGATACTTACTCGTTACTGTGTATTGTAAAAAAAAATTAAACTGATGTAAATCAGTTTAATATGTAAATTTACATAAATATAAAATACATAAATATAAAATACATATATTTTATATAGATTTACTTAGTTTTCCGTAAAAATATATTATGGTAAATTAATTATTTTACTTAAAATTACAAAATTATATTATTTATACAGAAAATTTGTGTTAACCATCGTTTTGCTGAAATAATATGTAATTTTTTACTATAATTTATATGTGAAATAGTAAATTTTTTACACTGTATACATACATACATACACAATCACGCCATGTACCCAACAGGGTGTGGCACAAACTCTTTTCATCATTCCGTAATCAATCTCCTCCAAACATTCCTATCCAAACAAGCAACTTTTGCTTCATCCACATTCATAATTCCTCTCATACATGTTCATTTATTCCTACTACTTGGAAACTTTCGCTCACGCAAAACACTGTCAATCATACCACTCCAACTACTTATCGGACGTCCACGCAAACGTATACTTACCATCAAAATCATTCAAATAAATCTTTTTAACATTAGATATTCGCTCAACATGTCCGAACCATCTTAACTGACTAACATCAAAATTTGCTCAAAAAAATCTGAAAAAATTCAGTAAAATTGAGAAAAAAATTAGCTACATAATAGCTAAGTAACTTTTTTCTCTAACTCATATTGATTTAGCAGGAAAAATTATTGAAAATTTTAAGAAACATTTAAAAAAAATTCTAGCGCCCAAACGGTACTTGCTAGCAAATTAAAACTAAAACCAAATTATATAACTTTTTATTCCTTATCGAAAAGTATTCTAAGTATTTTTTCGAATATTACTTCAGAAAGTAGTATTCTGCATATTATCGAAATCCCATGTTATTGCCCTATATCAACCAAGCGAACGAACATCCTGTATATATATATGTATGTATGTATGTAGGTTCGTAAAGTTGATAAAAAGTTCTGTTGGAATTGGAATTCTATACTCTCTCTAAACGGTTCTGTATTAAAATATCACTAATTTTATGTATAAGTAAGTTAAACTTTACAATAGTGTTAAAAATGTTGGTGTTAATTTAATTTGTTCACTATATTTTGGTGTGCTCAAATAATATACTGAATAGTGTCAAATATTTTGTACTCTGCAATAAATAACTATCCATAAATTTATTTTAATATTTTTATTTACATATAAAATAAAACTCTATAATTATTAACAATATATAATAACAATAATAATAATACTGATTACTTATAATTACTTTTTTTTTTGCAAATGACATTTTTTTGTTTGCAATAGCACAAATAAAAAAGGATAAAAAAAGGAACTGTTTTTGAAATAAATTGAATCAGTGGTAATGACCATGTTGTCCTTCATCCTCAGCCTGTCCATAATCAGCTGATTGTTGTTCGTATCCTTCAGCTGCTTGTCCATGACCTTGATAATCACCAGCAGCTTCATATTGCGCTTCCTGGTGATCCGCTGAAGCAGGTACAGCAACATAGTTCTCGTGTCCTCCAAGTGCCAACTGTTGATGATGGCCTACGTCTTGGTGTGTACCCGAAACAATAGCGTATCCCGGATCCTGATAGCTATGGTGGTCGGCACCATGGTGTCCGCCATGATGAACTTCTACGTTGGTAGCTGTGTGGCCTTTGGCTACAGGATGTTCTAGAAGTTGAGCGTGCTCCTTTTTGAGGTAGACGGGTACGGCATGGTAGTTTTCGATTTTAACGTGTTGGTACGATGTTGCTTGCTGGTGATGATGAGTTTGAGCTTGGAGATCGGCGTCGTCTTCATGGTGTTGGATGACTCCGGCAGATGATACTGCTAGCAGTGCGAAAAATGTCTGGAAGAATTTAAGACTTATTAAACAATTTTAGCTTATATTCTTTATTCTACTCTTGTTGAAAATAATTCGTTTTTCCACAATATTTGTTATATGAGGCGTATAGATGCAAAACTCACTATTCGACAAAAAGTGAAAAATGAGATTTTGCGCGATTTGGACGTAGAATTTTACAAAGAATACGATAGTTAGGTTAGTTAGAAAAAAAACTCAGTATTTAATATGAGAAACACTCTTTAAAGTTTAGTGTTGGATGCAAAACTCACTACTTGCGTTGATAGTTTCGATGCAAAAGTAACTGTTTGCTTTCCACCAATAAAAATTTTATTGGTGGAAAGCAAACAGTTACTTTGTATGAATTAATGATGTATAAAACCAATGATTCACGATTTTAAATAAGTATTGCCATCTAGTAACAAGATTTTATCATCAAAATACAATTACACTTAGCTATAACAGTTTTTTGCAAATATCTCAGAACTTAAAATTTGCAAATAGTGAGTTTTGCATCTATACGACTCATATATAGTGACGGCCGTGTCGTCCTTTCGAACATCATTAAACTGTTTGATGATGTTTGAAAGGACGAAATGGCCGTCACTATATATGTATAATAAATATTGTGGAAAAACGAATTATTTTGTTTTATTTTTTTTTAATTTAAAATGTTCCACCAAGTAGGTACCGACTACAAACTCTCTTAAATTAATTAAAAAAAGTTTTACATTTTCTAGAACAAAACATAGAATCAAGTAACATGATAATAAAATACAAATAATTAGAATGAAATGGTTTTTGGTTTTAGTTCTATACTAATATTTATTGATAATCGACGTTTTGACGAACTCAACGTACCTACGTATTCTTCTGATGAATACGTCGATTATTAATAAATATTTATATAGAACTACAACTTAAAGTCGTTTTATTTTAATATAATGAGTTCTAAAAGATTTTTTTACTATGTTACAAATAATTAGATTATAACATTTTTGTAAATTATTAATTTTATTTAATTCAAATTATACATAACTAAAACTCAAAGTTTTTTTATTTTATTTTAATATGAGTTCTGAAAGATTTTTTACTATGTTATTGTTTTTGAATAATACGTTCATAATATAATGTGGCTTCTGTTAAATTATACTCTCTATTACAACTGTGTGTTATGATTTTATAACTTACAATTTTTGACCAATAGCAGTTTTTGTAAAACTAACTACAGAGTTGTAAAATTAGCGCGGTTGCTAGGATACTATACTGTTGATAGAGTATCGTGCAATTGTCGAATTATAATTTCACATTTCACTTATAAATTTTACGATCTAGCTACTTATTTTGTTACCTAGGAACTTGTTTCTATGTTCTGTTTATTTATTGTAAATGTTATTTGTATCATTTTTCCTGATGAAGACGTATGTTGAGTACGTCGAAATGTCGATTATTAATAAATATTAATACAGAACTACAAACCGAAAGCCGTTTTATTTTAATATAATGAGTTCTGAAAGATTCTTTATAATTATCTGACTATTTTTTTAATTAACAATTTATAAATTTCATGATCTAGTTACTTATTTTGTCACCTAGTAACTTGTTTCTATGTTCTGTTTATTCATTGTAAATGTCATTTGTATCATTTTTCCTGATGAAGACGTATGTTGAGTACGTCGAAATGTCGATTATTAATAAATATTAATACAGAACTACAAGCGAAAGCCATTTTATTTTAATATAATGAGTTCTGAAAGTATTAATTTTATTCTATACTTGTTTATTGATTTATTAATTGTTATGTATCAGTTAATTAAATAAAATTAAGAATAAACTGTGTACTCACAAAGTAAAACATTTTCTATATGCACAAGGAAGTTATACGAAATTAGTAATAATATACTATTTACTGTTTTTTGAAGCAATCTCTCAATGTATATATAGTATAGCTCCCCATCAAAATCTCTCTACAGCTGAATAGTCTATATCGTATATGATCAAATTGGGATCCCCCACTTTTTAACTTTCAAACGATTTTCGCTCTTAGAACCCCTACACAAACGTCTCATTGTTACTTGCGTCTATTTTGCCAATTAACATGCGTGCTGTGATCTAATATTGTTTTTAAGTCACTTAATTAGAAAAATTGTACTGTCTGCTGAGAATTTAACACGCCTTTCTAAAAGAAAGAAAATGCACATTGCGTTTTATAAACAACAGAAAGAGTTGGAGAAAAAAATTTTGAATGCATGTTGCTGAAACGTGAGCTGGAACTATATGGGACTTTTCTGTTTTGTATTTTAATTTATTGATTCCATTGGAAATTGATTTGCGAAAACAATTGTATGGTTTTCATATTTAAAATGAAATGAATTAATACACATGGGTGCAACAATTTTTATATTTACAGAGTTAATAAATCAGTTAGTGAACATAGCATATTTATAAATGGAATTACAACTTTTAATAAATTACCGAATATGATTAAAGAATTAAAATCGCTGTGTCAATTTAAGATCAAATTAAAACAGTTGATGATACTATAGTTCCTAATCATTATTAATAAACCTAAGATAAGATAGTATTTAAATGTAAACTACATAATATTTAGTAAAAATTTAGAGTAAAAGTATACTTATATTTTATGTATAATGTTATTATTTCAAATTTTATATTAAATCTTCTTTATCTAGTAGTAATAATGACCAAATATACTGTTAGAAATAGTTTTTAGATTGTGTACATGTAATATAGTTTGTAAGTTTGTAAGATTAATGTACCTATTTAGCTAATGCTAATAAATAAACTATATTATTATTATTAATAAATAATTTTTAATTAGTTTTAAATTGTGATGCGTTTTAATTTCTCACGAACTGAAAAAATTTAATAGTTATTTTATTTAATTTAAATTACGACCGCTATTTTCAACTCTAGATAAGATGTGGAATAATTAACCTTAAAATAAATGTATATTTATATATATATATATATATATATATATATATATACAGTGTGTCCCCGGATTGAGTTCACTATAGGTGAAATCAACAAAAAATTTAAGAATTTCATTTTCATGTTTTGGGATTCCGCCCTGCTTTGTCTGAAAACAATTTTAAGCATATTTTTAGTTTTTTAAAAATTAAGGCGGCCATGAAAAATGTAAAAAACTATTTTATATTCAGGTAAACGGTCTTTTTGGTCAATAATACGGCATAATATTCTTGAGAAAAGTTGTTTAGAATATGAAATTATGGCAGAGAAAAAAAATCACAAATTTTTAAAAAAAATTACCAAAGTTTTTAAAAATTCATATTTGCTACATTATTTATCCGATTTTGATCAAATTTTCAGAAAAGATTTTTCTAATGCTCCCATTAATTATATAAATTTATTAATATCCAGTGTTGCCAACTTTCCGAGAAAAAAATACTAAAGTTTTAAAAAATTTATAATGGCCATGTTATTTAACCGATTTTACTCAAATTTTCACAAAAGATTCTCCTAGTATTCATATAATTTATGTAATTTTAACAAAATACAGTGTTGCCAACTTATCGAGAGAAAATAAATCACAAAATTTTTAAAAAATTCAATGTGGCTACATTATTTATTCGATTTTGATGAAATATTCCGAAAAGTTTCTCCTAGTGCCCACATAAATTATAATATTATTAAAATACAGTGTTGCCAACTTTCCGAGAAATGTCTAAGTGGTTTATATATGGGTTTACCCATATACTTCTAATCTTGTTATTATTATTATTGTTAACTTAACTTGATCTTTTTGGTAATATTAACCTAATTTTTTCGTTTGGTTATTATTTAATACGAGTAATAACCGATTAATCACTTGAATCATAACATAATTTGTCAAATTAACCATGTAATATTTGATATTATTCTTTTTGTATTACATTTTTTTTTATCTAATATGATTATACATAGAAGGCTATTTTGTTTTTTTAGCTTTTTCTTTTGTGTATGTATGTAGATATATCTAGAGCTAAAGTCTAGTGTGAGATGTTCTCACAATTTTCATTTAATTAGAGTTAATTTCTTAAAATAGATAAAAGAACAATATAATATTGTCATTTGAAACGAGGTTTTAATTTTTTTTTATGTTCTTTCTCATTAATACATTTATTTGAGAAGAATGATATTACTTTTGCTTAAATATGCTTGTATTCAAACTTTTAATAGTAATTTACGCAATAAGTAATTTTTTTTACTTAGTTTGATGTAACATACTAGATATGTTTTTAATATTTTTTTAAATATATATATATATATATATATATATATATATATATATATATATATATATACAGGGTGTTCGTTCGCTTGGTTGATATAGGGCAATAACATGGGATTTCGATAATATGCAGAGTACTACTTTCTGAAGTAAAATTCGGAGAAATACATAGAATACTTTTCGATAGGGAATAAAAAGTACTATAATTTGGTTCTACCTTTAACTTGCTAGCATGTGCCGTTTGGGCGCTAGAATTTTTTTAAAATGTTTTTTAGAATTTTCAATAATTTTTCCTGCTAAATCAGTATGAGTTAGAAAAAAATGTTACTTAGCTATTATGTAGCCAATTTTTTTCTCTATTTTATTGAATTTTTTCAGATTTTTTTGAGCAAATTTTGAAAAAAGTTATATTTCAAATTTTTTTAAAAATATAACTTTTTTCAAAATTTGCTCAAAAAAATCTGAAAAAATTCAGTAAAATAGAGAAAAAAATTGGCTACATAATAGCTAAGTAACATTTTTTTCTAACTCATACTGATTTAGCAGGAAAAATTATTGAAAATTCTAAAAAACATTTTAAAAAAATTCTAGCGCCCAAACGGCACATGCTAGCAAGTTAAAGGTAGAACCAAATTATAGAACTTTTTATTCCCTATCGAAAAGTATTCTATGTATTTCTCCGAATTTTACTTCAGAAAGTAGTACTCTGCATATTATCGAAATCCCATGTTATTGCCCTATATCAACCAAGCGAACGAACACCCTGTATATATATATATATATATATATATATATATATATATATATATAAATTTTTATTTGATTTATTTATTTCAGGTAAGCAGTCTTTTTTTGACAGGATAAGGCAATTAATTTCTCATAATCCTCTTTAATAGTTGTTGTTTGTACTTTTTTATTGCTTCATTCAAATTTAAAATAATTTCAGTCGAAAAACAAAACAAAAATAATATATATATATTGAATATTAAATAATATTTCATAGATGCTTGAGCTGGCTTAGCTAGCCGATTCAATGACTGAGTAACTTGTGAAATTTTGAGATAATCTCTACTTTAGTTGAGATTAATTTACTTCACATTTGTTTGTTCAATGTTAAATAAATTGGCAAGCATAAATAAAAATATCAAAATTCAACAAATCTTTTACCGATTTAAAAAATAGTTATGTATACTTGTGACGTGGTTTTTGATCTGGTAAGTAACAAAAAAGGTAATAAATTGCAGTATAATCTGCTGTGACGAAAATTTAAACAAAACGAATATAAAAAATTTCCAAAAATCACAAAATTAATTAAAAGTAAAGCTAAATATTATTTCGGAAGCTAAGATTCCATCATCAGTAGTAAATGGATAATAATAAAATAAGCTTCATCATGTGATAAGTATTTATTTTAACACAATAGTCAATGGTTCAGGTTAGTGTTTATATTATTATTAATTTACTATACTGATGTTTGAAGCTTAGCTTCCGAAATACATATTTAGTTTTATTTTTAATTTTTTAAATTCTTTTTGTTTAAGGTCCGGTTTTATAAACGCTTGTTAAATTTACTTTGGAAGTGAATGTATTTACTTTATAAAATTTCTTATTAAAACGAAGGAATAAATTTAATCTAGTGGTATTAAAGTTATAATTATTATTAATAATAATCTGGTAGTAAGCTGTTGTTGTAGTTTAATTTACTGGCCGGAACTTGTCGTTCCTGTATGCGAACGCATGACTTGCAGTTTTGAAAGGTGTCTAAATGAATAATTACTTATGGTCAAGATTCTTCTATGGCTGTCATAATAAATATGATGATGAAATAATATTTTTTTTAAAGTTATTTAACAGGAGAATAAAATTTACTTTTGAAACAAATTTATTTATTCTAATGTTGAGATCTTTTTCCAAAATTTTTACAAGCTACTCAATCATTGAATCGGCATGTTAAGCTATGCAATGACCGGGTCAGTTAACCATAGACACGTGTTTGAGTGACTTGTGAAATTTTTGTGAAAAAATCTAAACTAAACTAAAAATATTATATTAATTTCACGGATACATTTATGAACTTTTGTTTAATGTTATTGAATTTAATTATTGTTAATGCGACCGGGCCTACAATTACTTTAAATTACTTGTTAAACGATACTTACTGCAACAAGATTAGAAGTATATGGGTAAACCCATATAGAGACCACTTTGACATTTCTCGGAAAGTTGGCCACACACTGTATTTTAATAATATTATAATTTATGTATACACTGAGATACTTTTCTGAAAATTTGATGAAAATCGAATAAATGATGTAGCCACAATGAATTTTGGTAATTTTTTTCTTGGAAAGTTGGCAACACTGTATTTTGTTAAAATTACATAAATTATATGAATACTAGGAGAATCTTTTGTGAAAATTTGAGTAAAATCGGTTAAATAACATGGTCATAATAATTTTTTAAAAACTTTAGTAATTTTTTTCTTGGAAAGTTGGCAACACTGGACATTAATAAAATTATATAATTAATGGGAGTATTAGGGAAATCTTTTCTGAAAATTTGATCAAAATCGGATAAATAACGTAGCCAATATGAATTTTTACAAACTTTAGTAATTTTTTTCTCGGAAAGTTGGCATCACTGAAAAAAAATAAAACCACATGGCCATCTTGGGTACTAGACAAATTTATCCTGAAAATTTCATTAAAATCGGTTGAACCGTCTAGGAGGAGTTGCGGCCACAAAATTTTGACTTACGACCGAGCGAGCTGACGACGCACATTCATACATCCACTTATAAACTAAGTTCAGATTCGTCATCTAGAGGCTATATGAAGGATTTCTATACAATTTTATTTTTTTTGAAAATGTTACAGACACCGTACCAAACACTATACCACTTTTTCCTTGCAGTCAAAGTGGTAATAATTTACCGAACAAACATTACTACATTTTTCCGAAACAGTTAATTACAAACATTTGACAGATAATACATCATTTAGTAAATCAACTTTGCTCATTATTTCCAATTTTAAATTACAAAATCATAATCACTCATTAGGAAAATTTCGTATTTCCTCATCTTGCTGAAACAATACTGAATACAAACATAAATAACGTCAGTTAATAATCAGATTGCATTAAAATGCAAGATCGTATAATCTTTGCTAAGGTAATTGAATACACCTTTTAAGGGATAGATTAGCTATCGAAAAATCATGCAAACGGATAAAGAGAGAGTTAATAGCGTTAATAAAGACGACATCGCGCATAATTTCGTTACAATCGTTCTATGTACTTAATCGTCAGTTTTGTAAATAAAACGTTTCTCAGCATTATTTTCTAATTTGAGTCGAGAATAGATCACTTACATTAAGGTAAGTGTTTTTGGTCAAACTTGTGAATAAATTTTATATGTACATAGTTGATTAATGTCAAATTGTGGACCAAAATATGATGTAGTCAAGCAATAATAGTAATATGAAAATAAAAAGTTTTAGGATTAATTTCTATATATAATGAGTTCCGAAAGATTTTTTATTATATTAACAGTAATATTGTTTAATTAGAATTTCGTTAAAAGAATGTATTTGGGTAATGTTGAAGCAAGAATGGGTATTTACGTATAAAAAAGTATTTTTATATTTATGTGTACACTCTAAAAAAAATTATGTAATTTTACCTACAAACCATGAGACACTATGAAGCCTAGTATTTCTAGGTATAAATACTCAACTGCTGTAATTTTAACATAATTGTTTAAAACATACATAATATACATTATGTAATATGATATTACCAACGGGATGGAAAAGTACATATGTACTTATATAATATTACAGTTTTCTAAATAAAGTCTCTTTTACTAAATTTTCCATAAATAGGTAAAATTTGTTTAGTTCTGTAATATTATTGTTGGTATATGTTAATTTTATATAATTTAAGAACTTATAACAAGAATATATAATTCTACATTAAGTGTGTGATGCAATTTGCAGAAAGTAGGCAATTTTTGTTCGCATTTGTTAAACTTGTTGTAATAAGTGATAAATAGTAAAAAATATTCGGTTTTGTGTGAACGCAAAGTAAGTGTAGGTATTAAAATTAAACTGCTTTAGATTAAAGTTCTGTATTAATATTTATTTATAATTTACGTTTCGACAAACTCAACATCTGTCTTTATCAGGATTAATGTATACAAATGACATTTACAGTCAGGGCCGGATTTACAGCTTGCGTTGCCCACAAGCACGAGGTAGGAATGGGGCCCCTATCTCTACTTTAAAAAAATGTATCAAGCAAAAAAAAGGTCTTTTATAGTTTGCTATCATGATTATGCAATAATTTCTGTTTATTTTATTAAGGGACCGGAGGCCCCCTTGGGTTGGGAACCACAAGCACGTGCTTGTTCCGCTTGCACGTAAATCCGGCCCTGTTTACAGTAAATAACACAACATAGAAATATGTTACTAGGTAACAAAATAAGTAACGGAAGCCAAATTTTATTTAATTTAGTGCCTTCATAGTAATTGATGTAAAAGATAACATTAATTTTTATTTTTATTTATTTTTAGTTTAGTTTAGTATAGTTTAGTTTAGTTTAGTGTTTCGCCTGGATCACTTGACCTCGATTATGCCTCGGCCACAAATATCTGGGGTCAATACAATAATCATCACTTTCAATTTCTCGTACTCGTAACATAATATATTATTATTTGACTCGGTCTTTTTCAGTTTGACATTAACTAAATATACAAAAAAAAGTTTATTAGCAAGTTTTTTCCAAAAAAAAAATACTCATGATCAATTTGTCCCTGATGTCAGTGGCCCATTACGCTTCAAACGTTCCGTTCCGTTTAGGACTTTGATCGATGTTACGTTTATTTGAAGGAATTTTTTCACTGATTATGCAAATTTGCATAAACGTATACAAGCGATACTCAAATACTATCTAAATATTTGCCTCTTTTTTTTGTTTAATTTTCTATTTTTCCTATTTCGTAACGCAACCTTTCTATGTATCTAATCAAAACTGATTTGTTTTTATTTTCAAAACTAAATATATTAATAACATTAATTAACTATGTCATTGTATATATCACGATAATATTAATAAATTAAAACACATTTATTTATTATATTTTTCAATTTCAACACAATTGATCTAAAAATTGAAATAGAAGTTTCGTAAAATATATTGTTATAATTCATACATTTTTTTTGTGTATAATATTTTTATTTCCAGGAATCAAATAATTATATTTGTTACATAAACGAATCACTTTCATAATAATGTTCTAAATTTTCAATGAAAAAAATTACAATATTATTTTGTAAAATGTATATGATTTGAACATAGTAAAAAAATCTTTCAAAACTTATTATATTAAAATATATCAGCTTTAGGTTAAAGTTTAGTATTAATATTTATACCATGTTGTTTTATTTTAACATAATGTCTCAATTTAAATTTTTGATTGTATATTTTTTATTATTTTAATACATATATACATACATACACAATCACGCCATGTACCCAACAGAGTGTGGCACAAACTCTTTTTATCATCCCGAAATCAGTCCAAACAAGCAACTTTTGCTTCATCCACATTCATAATTCCTCTCATACATGCTCTTTTATTCCTACAACTTGGAATCTTTCGCTCACGCAAGCCACTCTCTCAATCATACCACTCCAACTACTCATCGGACGTCCACGCAAACGTATACTATCAAAATCATTCAAATAAATCTTTTTAACCAAACGTTCATTAGACATTCGCTCAACATGTCCGAACCATTTTAACTGACTAACACCAACTTTTACTACAACAATTTTTGCAATTTCACACTCATCATACACTAATCTATTTCGTATACCCGATCTCTCCTATTTACACCACATACCCCACGTAAAAATTTCATTTCCACAGCAGTCATTTTCCGTTTATTCTTTTGCAACCAAACCCAATATTCACTACCATACATCAACGTAGGCACCAAAACTGCATTATAAATATTCCAACGAGCTTCTTTAATTCTAATTTAATAATAATTGGACAGGCAAAATATAGTAACATAACTGCATACTTCATTAAATTATAATTTAAATACGACCACAAACTATCAACGAACTCACATCATATAAAATAAAACGGCTTTAGGTTAAAGTTCTGTATTAATATTTATTAATAATTGACGTTTCGACATACTCAAATATCTAAATAATCATACTATTAAATATCTAATATTTTTCATAATTTTTATATATTTTATTTTGACATATATTTACAATTAAGAAAGTGGCTATTTATACATACGGTATGTATACGCAATTGGCTATTTATACATACAGTATTTTTACGCAATTGGCTATTTAGGGTAGGTTAGGTTAGTATGTTGGTTTAGGTTTTTTTTTTAGTATGTATAAATAGCCAATTGCGTATACATACCGTATGTATAAATAGCCT
The DNA here is from genome assembly GCA_963966155.1 of Clivina fossor. Lineage (NCBI taxonomy): Eukaryota > Metazoa > Arthropoda > Insecta > Coleoptera > Carabidae > Clivina > Clivina fossor. The sequence continues at coordinate 16,457,597 of OZ014563.1, read as the reverse complement.
CATTCAAAATTAAATCCAAAGGACGTCCGAAGAGAAAGACTAAGCAGACCACTTTTTATAAAAAAAAAATAATTAAAATACAGAATAAAAAATAATATATTTATTTTACTTTATTTTTATTTATATTTATTTTACTTTATATTTATTTCTCTGATTTAATGATACTTTATAGTATATGTATTACTTTATTGAACAATATTGTAAACAAATTTTAATAAATAAAACTATAATTGTGTAGTTATTATCAAAATATTAATTGTAATAATAGCACATACAATCAGTATACGTAAATCTGTAAATAGCCAATTGCATATACATAAAGTATGTATAAATAGCCAATTGAAAATACATATCGTATGTATAAATAGCCAGTTGTATACACATACTGTATGTATAAATATACATACTATATGTATAAATAGCCAATTTCGTATACGTACTGTATATATAAATAGTCAATTGCGTATACATACTGTATGTATAAATAGCCAATTGCGTATACATACCGTATGTATAAATAGCCTCATCCTACAATTAATGTGGTTTATTAACCAAACTTTGAGTTTACGGAAAATTATTGTATCTTTGGACACATGGTTTATTGAAATGTAACAAATAACGCTGTTAGTTAGGCTATGAAGAAGATTTTTTCTTGCCTTTGAAACTTAAATGTGTTTATAAGAACCTTTGTACATTGGACTGATATACCCAATAATTTCTTACACAAATATTTTACCAGTCACTATAGTTATTTCAATCTTCTAATCTTGTTATAATATTGCAGATTTGAATCTAAACGTAAATTAGTTGATTTTCATTCAAGGTTCTTATAAATATATTGCAACAGTTTCATTAGATTACTGCTAAAATAATAATGCAGTTTTGCAAATAATTCTGTAATCTATGTATATTAATATTAATTTTTTTTAGATAAAATAAATCAGACTATAAATAATTTTAAAAATAGAAATAAAACGTGACGAATCTAAATTTGAAAAACGAATATCACGCTACATCAAAAAATCAAGTATTGTTTATAGTGTTATAAACGATGTTACTTAATCTTTAAGCGCAACAATTTTTAATAAGATTGATCTATTTTGTGATGTAGAATGTTCGTGTGTTTCATTTTATTTAAATGTTGCATGAATTTTTGAAGAGAATGTTGCAGTGTAGTTTTTTTTCTTTTTAATTTTAATTTCTCGTTTGTAATTGCTTCCTAATTTTTGCTCTAAATTATCATAGATTTAGTTGATTTTATTTTTGAAATAATTTTACATAATTTTTGGTCAAGTTATGTAAAAACAATTTGTCGTAAAATAGATTGCATGTCTAGGTGCGCTATAAATGATTGCAAAGTTTATGTAAAAAATATACATTTGCTTTTTTTATTTATAATATTAATCGTGTTTGCAAACTATCATAAGCAATTTATTTTTGTTTTATTTTTTTGCGGAAAGAAAGATTTTAAAGTCAAATGATTTCATTCGAAACTGTACGAAAAAACAAAGATACACTGTAAAAAAATGACATATTACTTGAGTCGTTTAGATGCAAAACTCACTGTTTGCAAATTTTAAGTTCTGAGATATTTGCAAAAAACTGTTATAGCTAAGTGTAATGGTATTTTGATGATAAAATCTTGTTACTAGATGGCAATACTTATTTAAAATTGTGAATCATTGGTATTATACATCATTAATTCATACAAAGTAACTGTTTGCATCTAAACATTATCAACGCAAGTAGTGAGTTTTGCATCCAACACTAAACTTTAAAGAGTGTTTCTCATATTAAATACTGAGTTTTTTTTCTAACTAACCTAAATATCGTATTCCTTGTAAATTTCTACGTCCAAATCGCGCAAAATCCTATTTTTCACTTTTTGTGGAAAAGTGAGTTTTGCATCTATACGCTTCACATATTCTATGACTGTAATTTTTGAAAGTGGCTAGTTATACATACGGTATGTATACGCAATTGGCTATTTATACATATAGTATTTTTACGCAATTGGCTATTTAGGATAGGTTAGGTTAGTAGGTTGGTTTAGGTTTAGGTTTTTTTTTTAGTATGTATAAATAGCCAATGGGGAAGCTTAGCGTGATTGAAGTTGAGTGTCAAATTATTTTTTCTCAGATATATATATATAAAATAATAACAGAAACTGTCATTAAAATTTTTGATAATTGTTTCATTTATTTGTTATTAACAATTTTTGTAAGAACATTACTGAAGCCACAAGCCTATTGTGCGCAAGCGCAGAAGAGTTGGTGAGATATAATTTTGAAAACGTATGTCGTAGTAATTGTTGATTTTTGTTGATTCGGTTACGGCCAGCCAATAGCTTGTATCGGTAACCATGGCAATACATGTGCGTCTGATTCAGATGTCGACATAAGTTTTGCGAATACATTACTGACGTTATCACGACATGTTTTTATATTTTTTAGGAAATCTGGGCATCTTCGAGAAAAATGATAAATTAAACATCACTTTTTAAGCCAGGTTCAACCAAATAAAGAAATAAAAAAAATACACTAAAGTTCCCCGTTGCGTTTACATACCGTATGTATAAATAGCCACATCCGTAATTTTTTCATAAAAATGTAATATTACATATATTATTATTGTAATAATTAGAAAAAAGTTGCTATTTTACTATTAAAAACCATGTAAAATTACATAAATTTAAATTGCCTTTTTTACATTGTATATGTAATATTTTTTGTATATTATCTAAATTAAAAAAAAATAATAGAACACATGCCGGAGTTTTTGATAACAATTAAACAATTGATAACAATATGCAATAAAATATAAACAATATCAATTTCTTTTAATAAAAAAATAGTAAATTATGTTACTAGGAGCAGAAAGTGATCTTTATTGTGTTGAGCGTAGAAACATACAAATATCATTCTGATCCAAATACAGTTGCTATTTTTTTATCAAGCGTTTAACCTTATTAAAAGTTGTAAAATTATTAATTATATTAAAAATTTATTATATTTGTTACATAATTTGTAAAAATTAATGTTGCTTTGGTCAAATATACAATTTTTGACAAATCTGGCAGTGTACATTGCATTTCTTGCACTTCTTCACACATTTTCAATAGTCAAATTTAAATTCGAGCAAAAATAAACAATGCAATTGTCAATTAACTTAACTTAATCATTTTCAATATGGTCGCAAAGATGTCAAATTAAATACACTTGATTGTGTTTCTTTAGTTGAATATGCAGTTTCTGACAAATCTGTTGGTGTACGTTGCATTTCTTGCACTTCTTTACACATTTTCAAGAATGAAACTCAAATTCAAGCGAAAATAAATAATGCAACTATCAATTAAATAACTTAACTTAGTAAATTTCAATATGACCGCCGAAGATGATACTTGATCATAGTTTTTCACATAATAAAACACATATTCTTTGTCATTGGTGTAGTTAACAATATCTTTGGATATTTTTGATGAATATGTACGTTGAGTACGTTTGTTTACTATAAATATCATCTGTATCATTTTTCCTGATGAAAATGTATTAATAAATATTTAATACAGATCTACAACCGAGAGCTCTTTTATTTTAAAATTTTTAACGTTTTTGCTATTTTAGTTATTTATTAATTACAATTAAAGTTTGATTTATAATTAAAAATAACTTTAATGCACATTGTTATAACTATTGTGTTTACTTTTTTTATTTACAGATTTTGTGGTAGTTTCAGTTGTAGAATGCAGGAGAGCAGGTTGTGGTCAGGAACAGCAAAATACAGAGGTTAGCTTTGTTTATTTATTTTCTTTTTTTTATGTTTATATTTTTTATTGAATAATTTATTTATATTTTAATATATATATATATATATATATATATATATATATATACTTATTTAATCAATGATAAAACTAAAACGGTAGTCTAAATGATACTTATATATAAAAACACATCGCATATAAAATTCTTGAGACACATTGAATATATAATTTTGAGGTACATTGAATACATGATTCTTTTAGACACATCGTATATAATTGCCGTCGCACACTTATTTTGAAATTTCGATGAAATAATACAGCTTGTAAAATGACTTTTCAATATTTATTCCATTTAACAAACATTTTAAAAAATGTATTATTTCTTTGAACACATGATATTTTAAACAAAAATAGATCTTTTATAACTACCCCGTATACTTATTTCAATACTTATTTCAATAATACAGCTTGCTTATACAGGGTGTTTCATTGGTAAATAGAAATTCTGAAACGGTGAATAGAGGTCAACGAGGCGGTTCTAGAAATACATTGTTTCAATACTGCATTTTCTGAAATTAATGTGGACTTAAAAAATAATGTAAAATCAAAGGGTTGGATCACTAATAAAATTAAACAAATGAGCTACGATCTTAAAATTGTATGTGCTATAGCTTGTAATACAAATAATCATCTTTTATATGATCAATATAAATACCAAAAAAAACAATATCGGAAACATATTTACGATACTAAAAGTAATTACCATTCGAGTAAGTTGTCCTCTGCATCAAACAAAAGTAAATGTGCGTGGCAATTAATTAATAACAATATTAAACCAGAGAAAAAAATTAACCAATGGGAAATAACAATTGATAACAATACGACGAATAACTTACACGAAATGGTAAATAATTTTAACGAATATTTTGTTAGTGCTCCAAAACTTCTACTTAATTCTCGAAAATTATCAAATACAATTGAAAATACTTCAGTATACAACGGACATGCCATCACTGATACAATGTATCTTGAACCTGTCACGGAAACTGAAGTTTTCAATATATTACATAGTCTGAAAAATTCTAATTCAGTTGGCTTTGATAATATAAGTACGACGATGTTTAAAAATATTTCTGACATTGTAGTTAGCCCTCTAACCGAATTAATAAATAATTCTTTCATTGACGGTGCCTTCCCCAGTATATTAAAAATTGCTCGGGTAATACCTATACATAAAAAAGGAAATGAAAATGATATGGAAAACTATCGTCCTATATCTTTGCTACCTCCAATGTCAAAAGTATTTGAAAAAGCAATGCTTACTAGAATTATACGATGGTTAAAGAAAAACAATATTCTAAATAATGTACAACATGGTTTTTGTGAAGGAAAATCTACTACTACTGCACTAGCAGATATATTGCAATATTTATATTCACATATGGATAAAAGAGATGATGTGTTTGCAGTATTTCTAGATTTCAGCAAGGCTTTTGATTGTATAAATCATAATCTGCTGTATCAAAAATTAGAATTGTATGGTATTAGAGGAAATGTATTGCAATGGATTCAATCATATTTAAATAATCGTACCCAGTTTGTTGAAATACATAACATAAAATCAAATAATTTATCAACAGATTGTGGCGTGCCACAAGGATCCATCCTTGGGCCCCTACTTTTCATATTATATGTTAACGAGCTACCTAATATTGTGAAACATGGAAATCTCGTAATGTACGCAGATGATAGTACACTGTGCACAGCTGAACAATCTTTTGATGTACTAGTTAAAAACACAAACATATCACTACAAGAATTAACGATATGGTGTAATAATAACGAATTAATCTGCAATCCAAAAAAATCTTCCTTAATACATTTTCAAGTGTCACAAACAATAAACAAAAGTCCATTAATAAAATGGACTGGTAAATCAATTAATAATATAAATGCCCATAAAATATTAGGTGTACACATAGACTATCAACTAAATTTTAAAATCCATATTGAGCATCTATGTAACAAATTATCAAGTTTATGTTTTGCGATAAAAAGACTTAGACAAATAGTTGATGCTAATACGCTGCGAATATTTTATTTTGCACAGATAAACTCGGTATTAAGTTATTCGATTATCTGCTGGGGTAACTGCCCGACAGCTAGTAGAGTTTTCACAATGCAAAAAAGGATTGTTCGCTGTATGATGAATGTAAGACCAACTACATCATGTAAACCATATTTTAGTATGTTAAAAATATTGCCTGTACCATGTTTGTATATATATAAAACATCTTAATATTTGTTTATAAAAACTGGAATAAATATACAAAACACAGTGACAATCATGCCTACAACACAAGACAAAATAATAACCTACAAATACCAATACATAAATTAACATTGTACAAAAGGAATCCACAATACACTGGTGTTATTCTTTTTAATGTTCTTCCTATAGATATTAAAAATTCCAAATGTCTTACATCCTTCAAGTCAAAACTGTTAAAGTTACTGTTGACATATGTATTCTACTCTATTGATGAATACCTGCAGTTCAACGAGAACTTAAGCGACTTATAATATAATATAATATAATATTAAATTTCGATACTGTTTCGCAATCTATGTAGTGTAATGCTTTGTATATTTTGCTTTCTATGTCTATATAGTGTAATGTTTGTATATTTTGACTTTTTTCTATGTCATTTGTTTGATTTAATGAAAATAAAAACATTATTATTATTATTATTATTATTATTATTACCCCATTTATTGGACCTGACGGTCTTTGTAACCGAGATACAGGGTGTTTTATCGATTTTGCTTATTTCTTCCTGGGGTCATAACTGTCGAACCACCCCGTACATTTTTTTGATATTTGCTACACATGTTTCTCATTCAGAGCTCAAATGAGCCACTTACTATTCACAAGAAAAATCCAGGTCCGGATTAACAAAAAAATAGCAAGCATTTGTTACCTTGAAACAACACCCTGTATATTGAAATTTTCAAAATCTGTTTGCATATTTGGAAAGCGCACAAAAAACTAAATTAAAATGTGCACTTTAAATTTTTGCGCAGAAAATTTAACCTCTCACATTTTGAACTTAAAGTGAAGTTTTTAAGAACTTAGAGCCAAAAAAATGGTTATTATTAACTTTTAATAATAAATTATAAAAACTTTTGAATCCATACTCATTTTAAAATTAGTAAATAATTATTAACTACATTGGTTTCAATTTTTATAGCTGTAGACCAATCCAGTGTGTATATTCCAGGTCCGTACCTGTAATTTTTGAAAAGTTTTTATACACCCTGTATGGGGTATTTCTAGAACCGCTTCGGTGACCTCTATTCACCGTTTAAGTAATTCCGTTTACCAATGAAACACCCTGTATAGACATATTTTTTTTAAAAAAAAAACATGCATACTTATTTGTATAAAGCGTGAAAAATTTATATAAAAATATAAAACACATAGATTCGGATAGATTCGATCTGAAATCCGGATATTTGAATTTGAGATCTTGATATCTTTGCATCCGGATCTGATAGTATCCGAATTCGATTCCAAGTACTAGTAGAAATTAAACTTGGATGTGAAAGTTGTATGTTCAATTCCTTTTTATGTATATTTGTTTTACAAAAAAATTAATTATTTTTTGTTATATGGTCACATCTAATAAGTTTGGCTTTTACTATAGTCTAATAATAAAGAAATGCTAGGAATGTAAATGTTTCCAGAGAAGCCCGTTTGAGTATATACAATACAGTTTTAGTGTCTACGTTGATGTATAGGGTAGTGAATGTTGGGTTTGCTTGCAAAAGCATAAACGGAAAATGACTGCTGTGGAAATGAGATTTTTACGTGGGGTATATGGTGTTAATAGGAAAGATCGGGTACGAAATAGATTAGTGTATGATGAGTGTGAAATAGGAAAAAATGTTGCAGCAAAAGTTGCCCCGTGTTAAGAGTCAGTTAAGATGGTTCGGACATGTTGAGCGAATGCGTCTAATGAACGTTTGGTTAAAAAGATTTATTTGAATAATTTTGATGGTATACGTATGATGAAAAGAGTTTGTGCCACACCCTCTTGGGTACATGGCGTGATTGTGTATGTATGTATGTATAATGTCACATCTAATAAGTTTGGCTTTTACTATAGTCTAATAATAAAGATTTATTTCTCTTTGTGCTGTAAACCTACAACACATACTAGTACTGCTGGTTGTCTAACAATTTCATACCTTACGAGATATAATATTGACTGTATTATATATTCGACTAATTATAAACTAGATACATATAGGTAAATGACATTTATTTCTGCTTACGTTAAAATCTTGATCAAAGATCGCAAGACATTTTAAATACATATAATATGTGGTAGAAAGGTGATTGGTTTCATGTTAAACGCAGTGAGAGTTAACTTACAATTTTTATTCTGCTAACGCATATAGAATTTTATTTCTTTCTTGCGTCTTTTAACTAAGTTTTTCTTCGGTATGATTGCTGTTATTTGTGTGACTACGTTAGTTTTTTTCTTTCATGTATCTATATATCAGAATAAATTTCACTTTCATTTCGGTGAATGAAACTTCAATATTATTATTAAAATAAAAAATTATTTATAATATATTAGTTATTTGCTCATTACATTCAAATTTCAAATAATATGATTGATATTGGGTTCTTGAAATCATTTCTTATACTTTTAATTGAAATTGTTAATTAAAAACAAAGCGTTTTATTTTTATTGTAAAAATAGAAGTATTTTAAATTTTATATATTCTCATACAGATTTTTATATTTTAAATATTTGTAAGTGCAGAAATGTTTCTTTTTTTAGTTTTTTAGTAAGAAAATATTGTATTGTTATTCAAAATTTTGAAAAATCCTTTATTTTTTATGTATTTAACATATATTATATTATTTATTAAAATACTGTATTATTATTATAGAAATTATTAAAAAATATTATAATTTTGATTGTAAAAATAAATAATATTAATTTTTATTTATACTTTGATATTTTCATGGGCAAATATGTTACTATTTGCGTAGTATATTCTAAAATTTATATTTTTATTCAAAATTTTGAAAAATGCATAATTTTTATTATTAAATGAATTTAATTTGATTTGTTATAACAGATTTTTAAATTATATTACAAAATATTGCATTTATTTTAATTTTTTAAATATTGTATTTTTTAAATTTGAAAAAATATTTGGAATTGTAGAAGATGAAAACATTGATGATAAATAAATATACATGTTTTTTTTTTTTACAAAATATTTATTGATAGTATAAAAAATCAACAGAAATAACAACAAAAAAAAGTATAAGTTAAAAACAGAAAAACAGATAACAAAAACAAAATCAACAATATAAAATAAAATTATTAACAAAACAAAATGTATATAAAAAAAAATGACTTTTTGTTCATGTATTGAATCTAGAAAACTCCAATTACATTAGCGAGTAGTCCAAGATTGACAATCAATGACAGTCGAGTTACAGTTTTTTCACATATACATTCAAAAAAAAATTCAACGCAGGCTCCAGGGGTGTACAATTTTAGTGTTGCGCGTGCGCATTATAGCTTAGTGCCAACCATGAGATTTGGTATGATGGTAGATGTGCTTATAAACTGGAATATGTACCGGATATGGTTTCGGTACGTGCACAGTAACGGGAATTGGTTTTTCCACTGGGAATGGTATTTCTTTTTCAACTGGATATGGTACTGGTTTCTCAACGGGAATAGTGATGGTTTTAATGACTGGTACAGCGACGGGTTGTGGTACTTGAATGTGCACGTGATAAGGTCTTGGTACAGCAACTGCTACGGGTTGTGGTACGGGTACTGGTACGGCATGCGGAATTGGTACAGCGACGTGTTTGTAAACTGGAATAGTGACGGATTTGGTTACTTCAACGGTTTGACTGAGTGGTACACCGTGACCGTGTTCATCGCCGCCGCCGTAACCGCCAGCGAAACCAGCATCGGCCCATTGGGCTACCAGCAATAATGCTACACACACCTGTAATCACAAAAAGAAAAAAATAAACATTAATTTTAAAGGTTTTGCAAGTTTTTGTGGCTTGGTTGGACGTTGATATCATAAACGGAAAATGACTGCTGTGGAAATGAGATTTTTACATGGGGTATGTGGTGTGAATAGAAGAGATCGAGTACGAAATACGATTAGTGTATGATGAGTGTGTAATTGAAAAAAATGTAGCAAAAGTTGCCTCGTGTTAAGAGTTAGTTAAGATGGTTCGGACATGTTGAGCGAATGTCTAATGAACGTTTGGTTAAAAAGATTTATTTGAATGAATTTGATGGTATACGTTTGCGTGGACGTCCGATGAGTAGTTGGAGATGGTATGATTGAGAGAGTGGCTTGCGTGAGCGAAAGTTTCCAAGTAGTAGGAATAAAAGAGCATGTATGAGAGGAATTATGAATGTGGATGAAGCGAAAGTTGCTTGTTTGGATAGGAATGTTTGGAGACGACTGATTTCGGAATGATGAAAAGAGTTTGTGCCACACCCTTTTGGGTACATGGCGTGATTGTGTATGTATGTATGCAATCTATTGAAATGTGTTAAGTCTATGTTTTGAACTAATTGAACCAATACATAATTAGTTGATTTAATAAATTTTGCAAAATGTCAAGCCCAATACATTTTTCCAAGTTTATTAAATCATCTAATTATATATTAGTTTACTGGATATAGATAGATTAAGTATTGTGAAAAAAATAATCAATTAAAAATTACAAATATATTTTTAAAAAAATTACTTGATCAAATATTGAATAATAAAAAAATTGATTTTAAGAGTGGTTAGATTTTGTGTCTGGATTGAACGCTAATATCACTAAGCAGTTTTATTTTTTGTGTTTAAGATATTGAATTTGATTTTAATTTCAAATGATTCATTTATAAATACAAATATATCTATTTAAAAAATATATATATTTGGATTTTGTGTTTTGATCAGACCTGAATGTCATAGAACTTTTCCGTATTATTGTTACTTTTAAGTCACTGAATTAGATTTTAATTGCAAATAGATTTTAAAAATATAGATTTTTAAGGTATATAGGGTTTTGTGTCTTTATCGAACGTTGTAATTACTGAGCTTTTTTAGTCTTATTCTTGTATTGAAGTCACTGAGCTTTTTCAGTCTTTTTCTTGCGTTCAAGTCACAGAATTTAATTTTACTTGCAAATGATTGAAAAACATTGCTTTTAAGGTACTTGATCGAATGAGCTTTTTCAGTCTTGTATTTGCCTTTAAATAGTTAAATATAATTTTATATGCAAATAATCAAAAAAATTTAGATTGATACTTTAAGCTCGGTTTTAAAATTTGTTTTAACTAATATCGATTTTGAAAACAACGTATATAAGAGCAGGACAAAATAAATAAACTGAAACATTTAACAACCAAGTTATTGATTTTAAGATTTGTGTAGTTTTGTATAATTTTTTTATATTATTATTTTTTTCTATATTTTTCAAATTTGTTTTAATGTTTTTTGGTATTATTTATAAATATTTATTATTTTTAAATTTATAGATCTCGTATATTGCTTTGATATTGTATAAAAATACTAAGTGTTTATTATCTGTTAATATAATAAAATCTACAGATCTCTTTTACAAAGAGCTAAAATATACTCTCGCGTCATTAAAATAACATTTACAGTTCATAAAGAAGAAATAGATTAGTAATCTTAAACCGAGGGAAAGTTGTTTGCTTAAGGAAAAACTTTTTTTTAATTTAGTTTAATTTTAAACGCCATCTTTATAATGAAAGTTCGGTCGAAAACTAAATGATTAAATGACTAATTCGCACAAATTATGACAAAAATTTTGTAAGAAAAAAAATGTTAGTTTGATTAATAATATTTAATGGAAATTTTAAAAGGCTGTATTGAAACACCTCTTTTGTTTATGAAAGAGTGCTTCTTTAAAATAAATTATTACTTCTACCTCTTATCAAATATGAATAGTATTACTATTTTTGATATATTTTTATGTATCTAATATTATAAAATTCAAATAAACTAATTAAAATTGCATGATCTAGTTACTTATTTGTTACCTAGTAACTTGTTTATATGTTCTGTTATTTACTGTAATGTCATTTGTATCATTTATTTTGATGAGGACAAACGTTGAGTGGATTTTAAAAAAAGTGTTAATACAGAACTTTAACCTACAGCAGTTTTATTTTAAAGTTAAAATATTTTTGGAAAAAATCACTTTTAAAAGTGAGGTGAGAATACGAGTCAAGAAATTAAAAATATCTAATATTATAAAATTTAAATGAACTAATTAAAATTGCTTAATAAGTTATTTTGAGTAAATGTCAAAAAGTTTTGACAAAGATCACTTTTAAAAGTGTGGTGAGAATACGGGCCTTAAAATTTAAAAAGAAATTTACATATTTTTTGAGTAAAAATTTATTTTTTCTCTTCAATATATGTGCTAAATTAATTCAAAAAAATTAATATAGTAATAATTAAATAATCTAACTGCATCTGAAATAAAAATTTTCAGTTCAAAAAAAAAATCGTTTTAAAGGAACTATCAAAACTAGTTTGATTTTTTTTATATATAGTTTAATTTTAAACTTCAATTTCATGATGAAAGTTTGATTAAAAACTAGATGACCAAATCGTAGAAATTCTGAGAAAAATTTTGGTAGAAAAAAATTGTTATTTGCGATTCTAACATTTGATAAAAATTGGAAAGGTTGCACATAAAACCGGCCTCAATTTAATTTCCAAATCGAAACAGAAATGATTAATGAAAGTTTGATACACTTCACCAATTAATTAATTAATACAGCCCGTATTCTCATCTCATTTTTAAAAGTAATTTTTATCAAAAATTATTTTTGACGTTTACTTAAAATTACTTTAAAATTAGTTTATTTGAATTTTATAAAATTAGATATACAAAAAATATATTAAAAATAGAAATATTACTCATATTTGATAAGAGGTAAAAATAAAAATTTATTTTAAAGCAAAAAAAAAACACTTTTTCTTAAACAAAAGAAGTTTTGACAAAGAGTTTGTTATTAGCAGCACTGGTTTGAAATTTTTTTATTGAACATATTAAATTAACATAGTAAAAAAATCTTCAGAACTCATTATATTACAATAAGACCGCTTTAGGTTATAGTTCTGTATTAATATTTATTAATAATCGGCATTTCCACGTACTCAACTTACATCATCAAGAAAAAAGATACAAATGACATTTACAATAAATAAACAAAACATAGAAATAAGTTACTAGATAACAAAATAAGTAACTAGATTAAAGGAAGCCAAATTTTATTTAAATTGATTGATGTTATCTTTTTCTTTATAAATTTATATTGCTTCTTTTATTTAGTAACTTGTTTCTATGTTCTGTCTATTTATTGTAATGTTATTTGTAAAATCTTTTCCTGATGATGATGTCGTAGATTATTAATAAAAATTATTACAAAACTATATCCGAAAGCCATTTTATTTTAATATCAAATTTAATTTTGAAATTGAAGAAATAAAAACAGTTAATGAAAGTTTCATACACTTAATGACAACACAAATTAATTAAATTCAATATTATTAGCAGCCAGTTAGATCTGAATGGTCTGAAAAAAAATTACTGGTATTTTTAGTGAAAATATTAAGTTGAATTTCAAAACTTAAAAGAAAAAAGAGTTAATGAAAGTTCCATACACATTAATCACAACACAAATTAATTAATAAATACAATGTTATTAGCAGCTAGTTATATTTGAATGGTCTGAATAAAAAATTACTGTTAATATTTAGTGAAAATATTCAGTTATGCTTTTTAGATTTTTTATTGTTTCATCTAATTGCTGTATTATTTTGTTCACAATGTTACTTTCCTAAACACGCTATGCTAAATTATACGACTTACTAATCTATCGTAAATTTTGTATTTCTGTTCCGGTTTGAAAATAATAAAATATTAGTGTGTTTTTGATTTAATTGGTTAGAAATTTGGAAATTTGTGATTATTTCAATTTTTTAGAAAATAATATTTATGTTATAAACTAAAGATAGTATTCTGTATTATTCTATAAGCACTATAGTACTATAGATTCATTTGTCTTTATTTTTAATAAATAAAAAATAATGTATGTTAAAGATAAATGAATCTATAGTACTATAGCGCTTATAGAACAATATAGAATAATAGCATTTGTTGTAACTATACGTCTATTCAGTTCACATTTTTAAGAACATTGCACATGCTTTTAATTGTTCTAAACTGATTCTAAATTTATATTATTTTTATCAATATTAATAAATATTTAAAAAAAATATATATTAACAAGTGTTTATATGCCATTGGTTGAAGTATGCTCACAATCAGTATAAAATATTGACATTGGTAAACTGATTTTAAAATGATTTGATTAAAATTTTTAATAGTTTTGTAATTATTACTAAATATATTTTTAGAAACATACAAATTATATGTTTAAATATTAATAAATAAAAATTTTGCAATATTATTTTTTTTTATGAATATTAATAATTAATAATAATAAAAAAATAATTTGATATTGAATCTTTTTACAAACTACACGAAGAATATATTATATTTTTTAATATTATAAGTTATAAAAATTCTGGAAAAGCGATAGCCACACAATATTATAAATTTTATAAAACTCGTATTATAAAAATGAAAATCTTACAACACTGTTTTCATAAATTTGAAAATACGCTGTCATAAAATGTTATAAAAATAATACATAATGATATTTTTGTTTTTATAAACTAATTTCTATAACATTTGTATAATTTTACTATGAAATGAAATTTTATAAATTAAAACATACATTAATTATTTTTATTATATTAATTAATATTAATTTGCAACACTTTAGTATGAAATATCAAAAGATCACTTTATATTGTGTCTGCTGCGGATTAAAATACCAAACAAATTAATAATATCTTAGAATAAACACAAAATTATTTAATTTATTTATAATAATAAAATAATACTACAATATAAAAAATATTTAAACTTTCTGTAATTAGGGGGTACAAACACAAGAAAAAACTAAACTGATTTAAAACGAATTAAAACTTAAAAAAAATATAATAATAATAATTGAACTTACGAAGGTCTTCATTGTACACTGGCTTTGTTTTGGTGGTGTACACCTGGAGTTTTAAGGTTGAACTAAAGGGGGTTGAACTGCTACTGTTGAAGCAAGCAGATGTTCTGATGTCTTTCACCGGTCATCCTCGGGCTTTTATACTTCGGCCACACAATACAAAACCGAGGACTTTCACTATATTATAAACTTTAGAAGAGAGGAAGCCATGGGCGCACGTTGCCTCGCGCGCGCGCGCGGACAGGGCGGGGCTCGGCCTGCCCCATCATCACATTATTCAAATCAGTGATTCTTTTTTTTTGAATTTTCGTTCTTTTAGTTTAGCTTAACTGGATTATTTTGCTGGTTAGTTTTTTTTATTATTATTATTTCGGTTAATTGCTGAATTTTGATTTGAAGTTTGTTATTGACATTCACTTCTTGATCAACGGCGGCTTTGGTTGACCTCTAGAATTGAAACTATTGATTTGGATGTCATGAATGAACTTTATCTAGATTATTTAAAATAATTTACATTCTTTGAAATATAATAGATTGATTTTATAATAATTAAAATATTTAGATTATGTTGAATGTGGATGAAGCTAAAGTTGCTTGTCTGGATAGGAATGTTTGGAGAAAATTAATTTCTGGATATTGGAAATAGTTTGTGCCATACACTTTTGGATATATATATATATAAAATTTAGATATTTGTGTGTTATTTTCGAGTGTGTTAATGAAAACTTGTTAAATTACTACAAAATTTGTTATTAAAATAACGCACATTAAAAATCGCGAAGTATTAAAATATATTTTGATAAGTGTAATATATTTTAAAAGTGTTAATATTTAACAATGTTATTTTTGTTAAATTAGCAAAATTAAAGTATTATACCTCCTGAAACACCAAAATTGTGTTAGTTTAACACAATTATGTTTTACTGTGTATGTTAACGATTTTTTAATGATTTTTCTTATGCATCTATTCGATTCACATCTGTAAGATCTGTAGTGTTACAGAATTTTTTGTATATTATGCTATAGGTCATTAAGGCCACTTTAGACGGTAATAATTTGTTACTAATTTATGAATAACTATTTGAAATAATTCATGAATAAATATTTAGGATTTATTTATTTTCACTAAATATTTAGAATAGATTTGTGAGGACATGCGCGTTTATGTCATCTACCACTGCTACCAACTGACATTAAATAACCGCCATTTGCTTTACATTGCCAGCCAGCTGTTGCTGCTGGCAAAAAGTGCAACAAATGCAATGTGCACCATGGTAATCAGAAACTGCATATAAACATGGTCAAGTGTATTTAGTTTGACATCTTCGACGACTCTATTAATATTACATTTAGTGTGTTGAAATGTATATTTTTAATTTAAAATATAACAGAATATAAATTTAAAGCTATTTTATTTTAATATTATATTTATTTTGAAATTATCATTTATATCACATCAAAAACTTTTTTTTTTTAATAAAAAAACTTTAGGTTCAAGTCTGTTTAATATTTGAACGTTTCTTCCACTATAAATAAATTTCTCGCCTACGGCTTGTACCGTATTTTATACGAATGCGTACTAATCATTACATACACGTAGAGTATCATATCTTATTTCTACAACTATACAATAAGAAATTGCCATATATATTTCAAATGCAATGTTGTGATTGATCACAAACTGTCAAGTAATAAACTTAGAAAATTTTTTGTACTCAAAAGATGTTGAGTAACAAAGAAATTATTCAAAAACTCACTGGCAAAGTAATAAATAGCATGGCTTATTAAGAAATGCATTAGTTATTCACGTTAACTTGAATAATAAAGTAACCTTACTGATAATTATAAAAGTCGTTACAGCTCGGAATATGTTGCTTAGTAATTTAGAAAAATTTAAGTTTATCACTTTACTTTTGAGTTAAAACAGAAATTTTTTTAGTGTATGAAGGTACTAAACAACAAAATAAAAATGCTTTAGGTTAAAGTTTTGTATTAATATTTATCATAGTCGAACTTTAATCTAAATCAGGTTTTTTTTTAATGTAAGGAGTTCTGAAAGATTTTTTTTATATACTAAATAACCTTTTCAGTATTTAGTATAAAATAAACAAGATTAGAAGTATATGGGTAAAGACATATAGAGACCACTTTGACATTTTTTGGAAAGTTGGCAACACTGTATTTTAATAATATTATAATTTATGTGGACACTAGGAGAAACTTTTCTGAAAATTTGATCAAAATCAAATAAATAATGTAGCCACAATGAATTTTTAAAAAAATTTGTGACTTTTTCTCGATAAGTTGGCAACACTGTATTTTGTTAAAATTGCATAATTTATTTAGGCACTAGGAGAAACTTTTATGAAAATTTGATTAAAATCGGTTAAATAAAATGGTCATAATAAATTTTTTAAAATTTTACTAATTTTTTTTCTCGGAAAGTTGGCAACAGTGTATTTTGTTAAAATTACATAAATTATATGAATACTAGGAGAATCTTTTGTGAAAATTTCAGTAAAATCGGTTAAATAATATGGCCATAATAAAATTTTTAAAACTTTAGTAATTTTTTTCTCGAAAAGTTGGCAACACTGGATATTTATAAAATTATATAATTAATGGGAGCATTAGGGAAATCTTTTCTGAAAATTTCATTAATATCGGATAAATAACGTAGCCAATATGAATTTTTAAAAACTTTAGTAATTTTTTTCTCGGAAAGTTGGCATCACTGGAAAAAAACAAAATCACATGACCATCTTGGGCACTAGACAAATTTATCCTGAAAATTTCATTAAAATCGGTTGAACCGTCTAGGAGGAGTTGGGGCCACAAAATTTTGACTTACGACCGAGCGAGCGAGCGAGCTAGCTGACGACGCACATACATACACCCACATAAACTAAGTTCAGATTCGTCATCTAGGGACTATATGAAGGATTTCTATACATAATTTTTTTTTTTTGAAAATGTTACAGACACCGTACCAAATGCTATACTACTTTTTCCTTGACATTCAAAGTAGTAAAAACAGATTTTCTATTGCTATCTTAATTACCATAAAATCAACATGTTAAAAATATCCTACCAAAATTGTTTTAAATATTTAATAAAATTTAATTAAAATAAATTTTTCTTTCAAAGAAAAAAAAAACTTATAGACCATGCAAATTGCAATTATATACTTATTGCGTGCAAAAAAAAAGACAACAGTGGTATGTGCACTAGAAGAATAGGGTGTGGCTTCTCTAAGTGTTTGCAAAAGAAATGGCTAC
The DNA here is from genome assembly GCA_963966155.1 of Clivina fossor. Taxonomy (NCBI): domain Eukaryota; kingdom Metazoa; phylum Arthropoda; class Insecta; order Coleoptera; family Carabidae; genus Clivina; species Clivina fossor. The sequence goes on along the minus strand of OZ014563.1, from coordinate 16,439,373 downwards.
CTTTCATGTCCGCTTCCGAGTTGAAATTTTACACTAATAACAAGAACTTGAGAGCTAATCTTTCGTAACAAACAATAAGTGTTCAGTTGTTTACTATATAACATTGTCTAGTATTATTGAATTCAATAAGAAATACTAATGTTACATTTGATTACATATTATGCAGCTAATTGTAAGCAAGAAAAAGTTTTAACACTTTCTTTATAGCATTTCTTTCATTCAAGTTAAATAATATTGTTGTATGTTAAAAATAATCTCACGGGGGAAATCATTTGTATACAGTTTGGTGTACTAATTAATTAAAATATTATAAAATCGGTTAAAATCGTGGCTCAATCAACTAAAAGTTTTCTTAAAATTATGTAAAATTTCTAGAATCTTAGAAATTTCTATATATTTTATAGACATATATGATATATGTAGGAGTTTAGTCAATTTTGGGTGAATACTTGTTGGAGTAACAAATTATTATTATTATAGGAATCTAATATAATCGACATTTCGACGTACTCTACGTACATTACAATCAGAAAAAACAAGATTAAAAGTATATGGGTAAACCCATATAGAGACCACTTTGACATTTCTCGGAAAGTTGGCAACACTGTATTTTAATAATATTATAATTTATGTGGGCACTAGGAGAAACTTTTCTGAAAATTTGATCAAAATCGAATAAATGATGTAGTCACAATGAATTTTGGTAATTTTTTTCTTGAAAAGTTGGAAACACTGTATTTTGTTAAAATTACATAAATTATATGAATACTAGGAGAATCTTTTGTGAAAATTTGAGTAAAATCGGTTAAATAACATGGCCATAATAAATTTTTTAAAACTTTAGTAATTTTTTTCTTGAAAAGTTGGCAACACTGGACATTAATAAAATTATATAATTAATGGGAGTATTAGGGAAATCTTTTCTGAAAATTTGATCAAAATCGGATAAATAACGTAGCCTATTTAAATTTTTAAAAACTTTAGTAATTTTTTTCTCGGAAAGTTGGCATCACTGGAAAAAAATAAAACCACATGACCATCTTGGGTACTAGACAAATTTATTCTGAAAATTTCATTCAAATCGGTTGAACCGTCTAGGAGGAGTTGCGGCCACAAAATTTTGACTTACGACCGAGCGAGCGAGCTGACGACGCACATCCATACACTCACATAAACTAAGTTCAGATTCGTCATCTAGAGTCTATATGAAGGATTTCTATACAATTTTTTTTTTTTTTTGAAAATGTTACAGACACCATACCAAACGCTATACCACTTTTTCCTTGCAGTCAAAGTGGTAAAAAGGTACAAATAACATATACAGTAAATAAACAGAACATAGAAACAAGTTACTAGGTAACAAAATAAGTAACTAGATTATAAAAAGATCCAACAATATAAGAGAAGCAATAGAATTTGTGAAGGCACTGATTTAAATAAAATTTGGCTTTCTGTAATTAAAAATTTATAAATTTTACAATCTAGTTACTTATTTTGTTACCTAGTAACTTGTTTCTGTTCTGTTTATGTACATATATGTCTGTATATGTCTTACATCATTTTTCCTGATGATAATGTACATCGAAACGTCGATTATTAATTAAAATTAATACAGAACTAAATTCTAAAGCCGGTTTTTTTACGTAATGAGTTTTGAAAGATTTTTTACTATGTTAAAAGTCATCAGTTTAACTGATGATGTTCTAATTTTTGTAGATGGCGATTCTTTTTATTTATAAACATACATACATACATACACAATCACGCCATGTACCCAATAGGGTGTGGCACAAACTCTTTTCATCATTCCGAAATCAGTCGCCTCCAAACATTCCTATCCAAACAAGCAACTTTCGTTTCATCCACATTCATAATTCCTCTCATACATGCTCTTTTATTCTTACTACTTGGAAACTTTCGCTCACGCAAAACGCTCTCAATCATACTACTCCAACTACTCAACAAACTTACCTAATGTCTTAGGAAATCCAGTGATGACTTTTGCGCCATCTTGTATATGCGTTCTTGAATCATTACAAAATGTCTTTTAACTAACTAAATGAGAAACCTTTCACAACTCATTATATTAAATTAAAAGGTTTTAGGTTAAAGAATTTATGGCTAATCATAAAATTGCATTTAAAATATCATCAGATAAATTAATGCTGTCATTTTACAATTTATTAAATTTATTGTATAAAATTTCTTTTCAATAACAAAAACAGTATATTATGTTATGAGGAGTAGAAAGCGATGATTATTGTGGCAAATTTTCAGCCAAATCGAAAGATATGTATTTTGGGAATTGAGGAAAACGCGAAGCACTGAATTTTGGCGTTTTCTAGCCTAAAATCTTATTGGGGACATAAGAATATCTGTTTTAATGACTTTTTTAACCTTTTTTAAGTCCCCTCTAATAAAAAAAAAATTTTCAATTGATATTTTATGTCAAAATATACACATTTACCTCAAAAAGTGTGAAAACGCTATAAAATCGTTAAAAGTGCTATTTTTAGATTATAAGCGAATACATTTCAGAAAATGACTTTTTGGGCCAGACCACCTTATTTTTATGTCACAAGGAAGCTATGCACCAAGTTTCAGCCAAATCGGAGACCCAAAAGTTTTTTCGAACACAAAATTGGGTGATTTGACATGGAATGACCCATATATTATTATCAGGAAAAAATATGTGCAAATGACATGAAAATTAATGAAAAAAAACATAGAAACACGTTATCAACAGGTATTTTAGCAACGGCACTAATTTACAAATTATCTATTGTACGATTGTGTAGTTAAAGTTTTTAAGAGTTGTGATCGATCAAACACCTTGAGTTATGTCATAACTCACAATTGTAGGAATAGAAAAGCATGTATGAGAGATATTATAAATGTGGATGTAGCTGAGAGATGGCTTGGATAGGGATGTTTGAAAGAAACAGATTTCGGGGTAGTGGAAGTGCTTGTGCCAAATTTTTTTAGGTACATAGCGTGATTGTGTATGAATGTATGTATGTGAGTTACGGATAGTATCTGAATGGGATACACATATTATACAACAGAAGTACAAAAAACAACAATTGAAACGAGACATTCAATTTGAAAGATTTGATTATAAAGTAAAAGTAATATTATAATAATAAATTCCGCATGATTCAATTCTAATAAACTATAGTAATTGTTAATGACGATGAAATGAAATAGCATTAAAAATGTATCCAAAATGAAGACAATTAGATATGTAGATAGTGTGAATAATTTGGAAAATTCCCGTATGAAACGAACTAACATATGGTAGTGATACGCTCTGATACGTTCTGAATGTTCTGACGTATTATAGATATCAAAGAATGTAAGAAAAAGAAAGAAATGGGAAAGAAGTGAGTGTGGCCAGTCACTTACACTTGATATAAAGTCGAGGAACGGATTTTCCTCGTTTAGTTTGCATTTACGAATCATAATTCGTTATTGAATGAAGTAAAGTTTTAAGTTGAAGTTCTGTAAAAATTTATTAAAAATGTTGATTTTTAATAATTTTTTACAGATCTTTAATCTAAAGCTATATTTCGGTAAAGAAATATTTGTATGTACTTTGTTAAAATTTTAATATTTTCTATAATCTATCAGTTACCTACAGTGTGACGAATTTTATGGATCTATTCTGTTCACATTTGTAAGATCTGCAGTGTTATAGAATGTTTTGTTTTTTCTAGTAAATGGAATTCTTTTATTGTTAGAAATAGACAAAATATTCTGTAACGCTACAGGATTTACAGATGTGAATTGAATAAACTCATTAAAGGGGACATCACTGTGAAATTTTCAAAAATCGACTTTTTTTACATTTTTTGAAAGCTTATAGTGTGTAGAATATTTGGCTAAATTGTTGTTCCGAAATTAGATCTTGTTGCGCAGTTATAAAGTCGTGTCAGGGCAGGTAGCTACGGTATCGCAAACTTTAAACGCGTTTTTCTGGAAATTATATTTTTATAATTTATCCAGAAGATATCTTGGAAACTATTGGTCCAATTAACTTGATTTTTTTGCTTAAAAAAAAAATTGATTTCTGTAGGTTGTAGGGTAGGATATTTTTTATATCTACTTTTCCGATTTTTTATGTGCTTTCAAAGTTGATTTTTTATATGAAAAACACAACTTTGTTGTCCAAAATGCTGCCATTTTGGTAATTTTATAAATTTCAAAGCTATCCTACTCAACATCCTAGATTTTTTTAGTTTACTTTTAGACAGAGTAACCAAAAATATTTTGCTATGTTTGAGTGCTGGCCGAGAGCGAATTACAGCTCACCACTGCTACAAATTTTGTTGAAATTTTTCTAAATTGTTGATAGAAGTGTTGCTTTTGAGTAATATATAATAGTGCAATTGATATTTTATTATTATTATTATATTATTATTATTATATTATTATTATTTGTTTATTTAATTATTTTTATTATGTTTATATGTTTAATTACTATTTTCGACTTCAAACGTGGCCCTTTAAAGGTCACGAGTTTCCTAGTTATTATTATTATTTGGGAAAAATATTATTATTATTTGGGAAAAATATATACCTGTACGTGTATATACCTGTATTTGATCGAAAATTATTAATAATTTCAAATAAATCAAATAATAAATAATTTCGTACAAAACTTTCTAAAAAGTTATACTATACATACTATTATTTATTTTTTATTAAAAAATTTCCAATTTTACAAATCAAAAGTACAGTTTATACTTGTATTAATAATAAAAACCGTTAATTTTAAAGTAATATTTATTTCAATGTATACATACATATAAAGGAAACAAGTAATTATATATTTACTACTAAATAGTTGTGTTACTATACATACATACATACATACATACACAATCACGTCATGTACCCAAAAAGGTGTGGCACAAACTATTTCCATCATTCCGAAATCAGTCTCCTCCAAACATTCCTATCCAAACAAGCAACTTTCGCTTTATCCACATTTATAATTCTTCTCATACATGCTCTTTTATTCCTACTAGTTGGAAACTTTTGCTCACGCAAGCCACTCTCTCAATCATACCACTCCAACTACTCATCGGACATCCACGCAAACGAATACCATAAAAATCATTCAAATAAATCTTTTTAACCAAACGTTCATTAGACATTCGCTCAACATGACCGAACCATCTTAACTGACTAACACCAACTTAACTTAACTAATGTATACGTCAACATATATTACAATGCAAAGAAACCAGTATGTGATTATACAATATTTTTATGTACACATATGATTAGTAAATGACATAAGTACTCGGTATATGGTATGTAATATTAAGTCAGTCATTCACACACATTCATGCAGAGAAAGTACGTAAATAATTTTTTAATTTAATTTATCGTTTGCCTTGACATGTACTTTTTACGCACCTTGACTTGACTGACGTATGCATCATATGTTTTATGGTCAAGGTAAAATACACATACATACCTACACACATATGTGCTAAGTTCAATATTTGTGTTATAACAAAATTGAGATAGGTTGTAAAAGTCAATTAAACTCCTGGAGAAAATTATGGATTTTAGAAATTTGCTAAGGTTTTATTAAAATTTCTGTGTACATTTCATTTCTTGCACTTCTCCACATATTTTCAATAATCAAATTCAAATTTGAGCGAAAATAAATAATGTAGTTGCCAATCAACTGAACTTAATTTGACGTAATTGTGTTTGCAATATGGCCACTGAAGATGTTAGATTAATTATTACACTTGATGTTGTAGTTATGTTTGGTGCTGTCACCAGTGTTGTATATAGTAAGTTACTGCTGCATAATAATGTCATTATTGTACTAGTAATGTAATGTTTCTTTTTCTACATAGGCAATATGGTAACATAATGTTAATATTATGATACGCTTAAGGGGAGGTTCTCATCTAAATGACTAAAAAGTACGCAAAGTTTGGAAATTTTTTATTCGCAAATGAAAAAACATAGCAGGAAACGGTTTCGGGATTCGAAAAAATGTTATTTTGGTCTTTATTTTTAAAAATTGTCGTTTCATAAAAAACAAAATGGCGCCCGTGATTTACTTTTTTCGTCGGCCATGTCAGCGCGGAATTGGTAAACTGCGTGTATTGCAGCGTCTCTGGATTTATCTGTAACAAAAAATGAACAACAATGCCAAAAAGTAAACTAAATTTACTGGAGTATAGACCTAAGAACGTGGAAATAACTTAAAATTTAACGATGTGGTAAGATCTCAAACTTTGAGGTCGACTTTTAGGCTTTTTATTCCAATTCAGGGCCTTACAAAAAATAGTTAAAACAAACAATTTATAAATTTTATAGGTTTATACTCCAGGAAATTTAGTTTACTTTTTGGCATTGTTGTTCAATACACGCAATTTACCGATTCCGCGCTGACACGAAAACAGTGAATCACGGGCGCTATTTTGTTTTTAATGAAACAACAATTTTTGATAATAAAAACCAAAATAACAATTTTTCGAATCTCCAAACCATTTTCTTCTATGTTTTTTCATTTGTGAATAAAAATTTTTCAATCTTTGCGTACTTTTTATTCATTCAGAGGAAGAGAAACTCCCCTTAAAGAAACATATCATTTCCGCACTAAAATTTTGTGATAAAATGTGCTAAAATAACAGTCTCTAAAGTTTGAAGTAAATGCATTATAAACTAAAGTTGAGATTTTTCTCAAAATTTCACAAGTTACTCAGTTATTGAATCGGCTAGCTAAGCTAGCTCCAAGCATCAGCGAAACTTTAGTTTATATTAGTTTATTTCACAGATATACACTTATGAAAATTTTTTGTTCAATATTAAATGCATTAGGTGACCGTAAGGTATAGTTTTACTCAGCTTGCTTCAAACATAACGAAACCAAATTTATTTTTCGATACAAGAATTCTAATCATAAGTAATATGAAATCAAAGCTATGTTGTTACTGATGGTAACATTTTGTATTTAGTGTCAAATTAACTTTCTCATCTAATATATATATATATATATATATATATATATATATATATATATATATATATATATATATATATAGTTCTGTGCTGAGCTGAGTTCATTTAAGTTGTATCTAATTGTTTTATTTCTGCAAAAGTGAGAGGTGTCCATTTACTGCTGCGCATAACTAACTTCATTTATATCAAACTAGTTTTTTATTAACTTCAAACTGATCCAATTAAATTCCTTTTTCTATCATATATAATAACCATTTTTAATTATTATGTTTAGTAATTTAATTAATGTAGAAACATGTCAGCGTTTCTCGATTTTTTAATTATAATTATGTATTTGTTAATTTAATGTCCAATTATATTTATTGAAAGAAGAATCAATGCTGGTTGTAAGGTTTTTGGGCGCATTGAATTCTGTTGCTAGAAACGTAAATGTTTTGATGCCTACGTTGATGTACGGTGGTGAATGTTGGGTTTGGCTGCCAAAACATAAAAGGAAAATAACTGTTGTGGAAATGAAATTTTTACGTAGCGTATGTGATGTAATTAGTAGGAATTGGGTACGAAGTAGATTAGTGTATGATGAATGTGAAATTGAAAAAAAATGTTGTTGTAAAAGTTGGTGTTAGCCAGTTGAGATAGTTCGGTCATCTTGAGCGAATGTCTGATGGTTAAAAGAATATATGTGAATGATTTTGAAGGTATACGTTTGCGTAGACGTCCGATGAGTAGATGAGGTGGGATGATGTGTTTGAAGAGAAGAACATGTATGAAAGGTACCATGAATGTGGAAAGTTACTTGTCTGGATAAGAATGTTTGGAGAAAATTAATTTCAGGATAGTGGAAAGAATTTATGCCATACCCTTTTGGGTACATGACGTGAATTTTTTTTCTTTATAAATTTTTATTGCTTTTTTTATTAATATTAACAGTGTTTATTTACTATAAATGTCATTTGTATCATTTTTTCTGATAAAAACGTACGTTGAGTTTGTCGAAACGTCGATCATTAGTACAGAATACATAACTACAATCTAAAGCCGTTTTATTTTGTTATATATTTATTCAAATTTGATATATTAGTATCATTTAATTTCTGTTTTTATTTGGTATATCGTAAGAGAAATAGATAATATCATAATTTGTCAAGATGATTGAATAAATATTATAATACATAAAACTAAATTGTAAAACTATGCTCAAATTCCATAGAATGAAATTCAGATTTAATATCGTGTAGATTTAATATTTGTAATTAAATTTCACTCTATAGAAAGTAATTATTATTATTAATCAAATAAAATTATTTTTCTAAAAACAATAAGAAACACACTTATACCATAATCTGTAAATTTCATTAATATTTTGTAGCAAAATAAAAATAATATAAATTATAACAGAAAAAATCTATGTAGAATTGAATAAATATTTCAAATAACAAATGCCGATATGAGAAAAAACAAGAGAAGGCAAAAAAATTGTCACGGTATCTTGATCTCATTTTTCAAGTGCAATGTCCTAGCTCAGCTTAGTGGAACGAGTTATTTACATATAAATTTACTTAAAAATATCCAATTATATACATATTTATTCAATATACAAGTGATTCACTGTTATTATTATAATGTTGCAAAAAAAAATGCATGTATTTTTCGGTCATTAATGCGTTTCTTAATGAAATAGTTCAAGCTGAACTATATATATTTAAATATTTATGGAATAAATTTGCAATAATTTTTAATTGTTGTATAATTATATGTTTATACGTAAAGCACACTGAATAAGAATATAAATGATTTTGAAGGTATGCGTTTGTGTGAACGTCCGATGAGTAGATGGGGTGGTATGATTGAGTGTGTTTGCGTGAGCGAAGGTTTCCAAGTAGTAGGAAATAGAAGAGCATGTATGACAGTATTAGTACGAATATACCGTGTGTTGACTTAGACCGTCGTACATATGGATTTAGCATGTAAAGTCAGACATGTGCGATTTCCTGCTTCCCAAATTATTTTGCAAAAAAAACTTTGGGATAAATGTTTTAGGAAACACTTTTTTACATGTAAATCAATCAACAAAATTTTTGAGTTGGAACCATCCCAACGTCAGGAATTAGCCCTAAAGTTGTCAAGAAATTGACTGAAAATGGCATTAGCGGTGAAATTGGAACAAAAATAAAACAAATGCTAAATGCTATAATAATAATAATATAAATTTATTTTGTATAGAAAATAAGAATACATTTTCGTACAAAAGATAATAGGTAACATTAGAGTAAGTTATAAGTACAGTTATTCATATTAAATACATATTGATCTGTTTTTATTCATTTAAGATAAATGCTCGAAGTTTTAAAGCATTTGTGATGTAACGATTAATATTAAACATCTTTTCTTTGGTAGGTACACTCACTAGAATGGTAATAGCTGAATCATCTGTAATGATATAATTATTTAAGTAAGCTGCTCTGATAGGAGAGAATATAGGACATTGGAAAAGAAAGTGGAGGATAGTGTTAGGTACTTGTGTGTTGCATATGTTACATGTATCGTCTTTGTTAAAGTTGTGACAAAATCCATCTTGGTAGATTCGGAATGCTTTGAGGCTAGACGTACGTATATGACTGGTTAATTTTAAAACTGGGAAGGGTACGTTAGTGTTGAAATAGTTACAGGAAGTATTAAATGTTTTAAAGTAAGGATTATTGTTTGAATTTCGTATACTTTCCGTATCTTTTTCATACAGTAATTCATTGTATGCCAGCAAGATGTTGTTCATTTCTTCTTTGAGTGCTAGAAAGTCTTGTGTTTTCCAAAGCCATTGGAAATTTATTCTTGATAGCATTACTTCCAAGCTCATAGTCCAAGTTGGCTTCGTTTTTCCTTTTGGATGTATTACTGGCTTGTTTCTAAGACTCAGCAAAGTATTGTAACAGATTTTTACGTAACGCGATTCAGGCATTAAGAGAATTTTGTACCACCATCGTAGTATTTTATTGAAGATTATTAGTTCTAGTTGTGGTTCTCCCGTTTCTCTTCTTATTATATAATTTGGTGTATTTCTTTGCCATGAAAAGAGAGTTTTAAAAAACTGAACTTGTCCTTTCTCGATGCTATCCTTTTCTGAAAATCCCCAGACTTCTGCCCCATATAACAATGTAGGTGTTAATAAAGAATTGTATAATTTTTCTACTGTGTGCCATGAGAATGTTTTTGTTCTGGTGAAAATATTCTTTATTTTCCCTGTTATTCTGTTGGCCTTGGATAGATTTTCTACTGTGTTTTCATTAAACGATCCAGAAGCTTTGAATATAACCCCAAGATATGTATATTTGTTTGTAAATTTAATTTCCTCTCCTTGGCAAGTATATCTTAACTTTCTTCTGGGCGGTCTTCCCTGATGAAAGTGTACTATTTTGGTTTTATCAGAGTTGACTTTTAGTTGAAGTTCATTACAGAAGTCAGATAAAGCAGATAGTTTGTGTTGGATGTCTACTGGAGAATTTGCAAATAAAACAATATCGTCCGCATACTGTAGAGAGAGAATGTCGTGTTTATTATTAATACATGCATAATACATACATACATAATACATACATACATAATATTAACAAATGCTAAATGCTATATGCTATTTCACGGTTACTGTCATTTTCCAGTCAATTTCTTAACAACTTTAGATCTAATTCTTGACGTTAGGAAAGTTCCAAAAAAAAATTTAAGTAATTGATTTACATGCAGAAAAGTATGCCCTAAAACATTTATCCCAAAGTTTATTTTGTAAAATAATTTGGGAAGCAGGAAATCGCACATGTTTGATTTTACATGCTAAATCCCTATGTACGACGGTCCAAGTCAACACACGGTATATGCGGATGAAGCTGGAATTGCTTGTCTGGATAGGAATGTTTGAAGGAAACTAATTTCGGGATAGTGAAAAGGGTTTGTGCCACACTCTTTTGGATACATGGCGTGATTGTGTATGTATTTATGAATAGAAAAAAATAAAATGTTTTATTTCTTTTTGAATTAGGGGACTGAATTTTAAATATTTAGATGATATTTTTTCTAATATTAGTTATTTTATATACATATAAATTATAATTGATAAAAAATTATTATTTTAAATCAATTTCAGATAAATAATCGAAAACTGCAAGATAAATCAATTAACAAGAATACATATATATATATATATATATATATATATATATATATATATATATATATATAATACTTTTCGATAGGGAATAAAAAGTTCTATAATTTGGTTTTAGTTTTAATTTGCTAGCATGTGCCGTTTCGAAAAATTGTGCTAAAATGACAATTCCGCCAGTGGCGTAGAATTTAAGAAGGATCAACCTCTTGCTTACTTCTGTTGTACGCCACTGGCAGTATGGTACCTACACTTCCTGCCAAGTATGATAAGGATACGTCAAATAGTTTTAAAGTACTGAGCAAAAATCGTTTTTAAATTTTTAAATAAAACACCGTGTAGCTCAGTGAGGAGACACATTTCATATTCTGAGCCCAGGATACTCCAGTTAAAATATTTCCAATTACTAATAAATCATCCTGTATATATAACAAATTATAATATAATATCAAAATTACATTAGATAAATATACAAAATATAATTGTCTAGTTTTATATTAGATGATTTTATCTAATACGAGTAGATTAGAAAACGGAAAACTCATCTAGGATACATTAGGTGAAATTTGAAAATCTATTGCATAACAAAGAGTTAAATTAAATCTCAAGTTAAAGGTAGTGTTTTGTATTTATTTATTTAATTGTTTCTTTATTTATATAACGTTGGATAACAAATATTTTATTATTTTTTAAATTACATATCAATATATACAGCGGTCTCTGAGACTTTGCTGTCATGTTAGTCCAAAACTAAAATCACATTCATAATCAAAAGGTTAGGAATATTTAAATTATAATAAGTAAATGGGTGAAAAACAATAGAAATTTATAAGGAAAATAAAATAACATCAATCACTGTGTAGCAGGCACTGAGTTAAATAAAATTTAGCTTCCTTTAATTAAAAATTTATAAATTTTATAATCCATTTATTTATTTGTTAGCTAGTAACTTGTTTCTATGTTCTTTTTATTTACTGTAAATGTCATTTGTATCAGTTTTCTTGATGAAGATGTACGTTGAATACTTCGGTTATTAATAAATATTAATTTTTTTATTTTAATATAATGAATTCTGAAAGATTTTTTTACTATGTTAATTCTTAACCATTTAAAAGATTCACTTTTTCTTGGATGAACAAAATTCGATTCGTCTAATATTAAAATATAAAATAGAAAAGTGGCTCTATTTGTTTTAGCAGTATCAAGTTTTGTAATAATAGAAAACATTGTTACATATAGTGGCGACAAGATAAAAAGATAGCAACGTCATCAATTTTTGTCACTAGGCAAATAACGTCACTCACTACTATGCTTATATGAGCTTCTCGCGTACAGCAGACAGGGGCATTAATAGCTCATTATTTTCCTTTTCTTGTTTAAAATATGAAATGAAATTGCCAACTAACTGTTGACATCTCGCCTAGACCATCTTTTTGCCATAATAAATTACAAAAATACACATTCAAAATATAACGTCAAATGACGTAATATATACGTTCTGTGACTTTTGAGTTTTGACATTGAAAATCAATGCTGCCAAAAATATAGCATAAATAAATAAGTTGATTTCGATAAAAAAATCCAATAATATACGATATATTTGTATATATTACATTTTAATTTGATTAAAATATCATACGTAAATAGTTTCAAGAAGATTTAGTTCATTATATGTAAAATAGAATAAAATTAATTTTGTTCATTAGCCAGTATCATGTTGTTAAAAGTTTTATCACATGATTATGACGTACCTATCTTTTTATCTTGTCGCGACTCAGGGCCGTATTTATGCACAGGCTATCTAGGCTGCAACCTATGGGCCCGCACCACAAAGGGGCCCGCACCACACGTTTCAAATTTAAAGTAAATAATTGTTTAATCGATAACCTTTTAAGTATTTTACTTAAATTTTCATAAAACAGAATATTCGAATAACCCGACTTGCAACCAGTGACAATACACTTCACTAGTACACACAGCTTCATTAGTACTAAGTGTAGGCGCAAACCAATTAGCCACTAAGATTATTTGATATTTTTATTTCTAAGTATATTATTTATTTTTTTAAATACTCTATTTCAATTAAATAAATATAAGTAAAATTTACTTGTTTGTTACATTCCTTTTTTATCTTGCATTTTCCTAACACATGTTTATTTAAAATTATAAAATCACAACCCCCCACACCCCTCTTAAGGGCCCGCACCGCAGGTTTAGCCTAGGGGCCTACAGATCCTAAATACGGCCCTGTCGCGACTATATACATAGATGATTATACCGAGTTGAAAATATGAAAAGAGTGGAGCTGAACTGATCGCCGTGTACGAGATATAAATCAAGAAATTGTTAGTTGCCATAGGTGAAAGTGCTAGATTTGGATTATTCAATGTCGCAGAACACGGCGCGCCGCAGACCAAGAGTAAAAGTATTCTAACTCCGAATGACCGTTGACCGCAAATGACCAATCGTGACGCGAAATATTTTCCTACAGTTTATTTTTTTCATTTCTTTTATGATTTATTCTATTTACATTGATTTCTTTTTAGCTTCACATTTATATTGCTACCAAGTAAATGATTCTGATATTTGAGGCATATAGATGCAAAACTCACTATTCGACAAAAAGTGAAAAATGAGATTTTGCCCGACTTGGACGTAGAATTTTACAAAGAATACGATATTTGGGTTAGTTAGAAAAAAAACTCTGTATTTAATATGAGAAACACTCTTTAAAGTTTAGTGTTGGATGCAAAACTCACTACATGCGTTGATAGTTTAGATGCAAAAGTAACTGTTTGCTTTCCACCAATAAAAATTTTATTGGTGGAAAGCAAACAGTTACTTTGTATGAATTAATGATGTATAGAACCAATGATTCACGATTTTAAATAAGTATTGCCATCTAGTAACAAGATTTTATCATCAAAATACAATTACACTTAGCTATAACAGTTTTTTGCAAATATCTCAGAACTTAAAATTTGCAAATAGTGAGTTTTGCATCTATACGACTCATTTGATGAGTACACTATACAAAAATTCAGTAGGGCAACTGATTTACACCAGTTTAATATTTAAATTTAAAACGTTACAGGAACATTTTTACATTATATAAATATAAAATACGTATATGTTATGTAAGTTTACTTACTTTTTCGGTAAAAAAACAACATATATAATATGCTAAATTAATTATTTTACATAAAATTACAAAATTATATTATTTTTACAGAAAATTTATGAAAATCATCGTTTAGCTGAAATAATATGTAATTTTTTACTATGGCTTTCATGTAAAATGGCAATTTTTTTACGGTGTATATAGTAAAAAAATATACCGAGTGTTGACTTGGACCATCGTACATAGGGATTTAGCATGTAAAATTAGACATGTGCGATTTCCTGCTTCCCAAATTATTTAACAAAAAAAACTTTGGGATAAATGTTTTAAGAAACACTTTTTTACATGTAAATCAGTCAAGAAAATTTTTTTTGGAACCATCCCAACGTCAGGAATTAGCCCTAAAGTTGTCAAGAAATTTACTGAAAATGGCATTAGCCGTGAAATTGGAACAAAAATAAAACAAATGCTAAATGCTACTCCGCTATTTCACGGCTACTGCCATTTTCCAGTCAATTTCTTAACAACTTTAGACCTAATTCTTGACGTTAGGAAGGTTTCCCTTAAAAAAATTTAGTAATTGATTTACATGCAGAAAAGTATGCCCTAAAACATTTATCATAAGGTTTTTTTTGTAAAATAATTTGGGAAGCAGAAAATTGCACATTTCTGATTTTACATGCTAAATCCCTATGTACGACGGTCCAAGTCAACACACGGTATATAACTAGAGTCGAATTTATTGTTATAAAGGCCGTAGGCTGAAATGAAAATGGGCCTATTTGAATAAATAATTTTATTTGCAAAATATATTTTTTTAAATGCAATATTAGCTTTGTTCGAACAAACAATTCCGAACTAGTTCCTGATAAGTACGCATGCGCAGTACGTTTTTGCGTGCAATTTTAATCTTTGTGAACGCTTAAAATAGTATTGCGCATGCGTACTTATCAGGAACTAGTACAAGATTACAATGCTATTATTACAAAGTACACTATAAAAAATTTAAGTAAATTTACATATTTTATTAATGTAATTTTTACATGAAAATGTATTATCACAGTAAAAATTACAAAATAGTGTTATTTTACTATTAAAACTATGTAAAATTACATAAATTTAAACTACGTTTTTTACAGTATATAATGTAGACTTTGCGTAGTGCCCCCAAACTATAAAATAATTAAAAAAAATTTAAAAAAATCAGTAGAGGATTACATAGAAACGTGACTATATTAAAATTTTGGTACTGATTTTTGAATTTTTTGAATTTTTGAATTACTGATAACAACTTTACCTGTCAAATAACAAACGTAATAACAACTGAAGAATACTGATTAAGTAGTAGATTACTAGAGTTTAAGGCCATTTTAAGGCAAACAAAAGGCTATATTCAGACAGGTGGTGGGAATACAAAAAAGAATAATTTTACATTCGATTTATTTCTTTTAATACTACATATTTATGATAACTAATTATTAGAAAAATTAGCTAATTTATGTACAATTAATAATTTAATAATAATATTTATATATTTACAGAATTAGCATATAAAAAAATAAATCAAATATTTAATTGTAAATATTTTCTTTGTTTATTATTATTTTGATTTCCAAAAAATATATATGTTGTTAATTGTAATAAAGATTAATCATATTTTTTTTCAAATAAAAAACATGTGTGAAATAAGAAAAAATCACATTTTTCAAGGAAAATGATGAAAATTATTTTTTTTACAAATAAACCTCACATACATAAATTCTGAAATTAATACATAAGTATTATAATAACAATTTACAACATATATATTTTTTGGAAATCAAAATAATAATAAACAAAGAAAATATTGACAATTAAATATTTGATTAATTTTTTTTATGCAAATTCTGTAAATATATAAACATTGTTATTAAATTATTAATTGTACATAAATTACCTAATTTTTCTAATAATTAGTTACCATAAATATGTAGTATTAAACGAATAAATTGAATGTAAAATTATTCTTTTTTTGTATTCCCACCACCTGTCTGAATATAGCCTTTTGTTTGCCTTGAACTTGCCTTAAAACAAAGTAATCTTTTCTAGTAAAACCTAAAAGAATTATTATCTCGCTGATGAGTCGATTCTTACTAAGGCGTTTTAAGGTTTATTGATTTCTTTTTAGGTGTACTATCGCTCCATTAAAAAGATACATGGAAAATCATGAACATCGTGTATAATAAACATTTCAAATAAAAGTTATTATTAATGTTGTTTAACGTGTCAGGCAACCATTCATACTTATTTGTTATCCGTTGAGTATACAGAGTAGGGTAATGTAGGGTAATCAGAGTGTAATGTAGGTAGGGTAATGTAGGGTAATGTAATAAGTAGGTACAGAGTAATGATGCAACAAAATAAAATCATAATTTGTAATTAAAATAATAATTTAACAAGAAAATAATTTTGGAATTATATATAATTACATGTTTTAATGTTTTTAAATTTTTTTTTTTTATTAATCAAAATAAAAGCGATGACACCTCTTTGGATTTCACCCGGAGTCTTCCGGTTTTCGTTTTCGGAATAGAACTAATAATTCTTGTATTTTATTATAATTAGTTTTTCTTCACTTATAGTGAAAATATAGTAAGAATTTGTTTTCTTTTTTCTCCGGACTGATATTGAAAGTTGGTAAATCTTATTCTAAAATTTTTCCGACACCATTTTATTGTTCTGAAAATCTTCTTTAGAGAAATATTCTTTTAAATATTATATAGAAAAGATAGCAAACTAGAATTATAAGTACATTTCGTAGAGTGTAGTGTAAAAATTTTAACCTGTAAAAAAATTAAACCAGTGTTATTTTTTTTTTGTTATTTAATATCAGAGCTAAGGTACTGGGTACTTTTATTTTAGAAAGTGGCTATTTATACGTACGGTATGTATACGCAATTGGCTATTTATACATACAGTATTTTTACGTAATTGGCTATTTAGGGTAGGTTAGGTTAGTAGGTTGGTTTAGGTTTTTTTTTTTAGTATGTATAAATAGCCAATTGCGTATACATACCGTATGTATAAATAGCCTCATCCTTTATTTTATATGCAGGCATTGAGTTCAATAAAATTTGGCTTCCATTAATTAAAAATTTATAGTTGATCGTTGAGTTTCGTCGAAATGTCGATTATAAATTAATTTTAATACAGAACTTGAACCGAAAGCAGTTTGTTTCAGATACATGAAATTTTATATATGCATGTGCTTAATACTTAAATATTTAACAAAATATAAATACTTGTAATTGAAATTCAACTACTTACTGTCTGATACTTAGTACTAAATACTTAAATACTGTTTTGCTCAGATCTTTTTAATATCAATTTGATTGTTTAATTATAAATTTCTTAAAGATTAATAAGTAATAAAAATATTTTTGAATGATTTTTTAAATAATTTGAAAAATTCAAATTTTACTATAGTTTATATACAGAGTGATTTATGATGTTGGGGAAAACTACACCGGATGATTCCTATGAGTAATCTAAAAAAAAAACTACAAATAAACATATGTCCGAAAATGCTTTCTAACGGAACTGTAGCCGTTAGAAGTTTATTACATGTAACAACAATCGCGTTAGCCTTTTTTATTAAATCAGGACAAAAAACAAAAAAAAAAAAACGGCCACCGAATCACTTACTTTAAGTTTAATCCCAAACGTTCTTGCTTTAAATTAGTACCTTAATTATTGTTTTTGTTTTTTTTTTCCTGAGTTAATAAATAAGGCTAACGCGATTGATGTTACATGTAATAAACTTCTAACGGCTACAGTTCGGTTAGTAAGCATTTTCGGACATATGTTTATTTGTAGTTTTTTATTTAGATTACTCATAGGAATCATCCGGTGTAGTTTTTCCCCGACGTCATAAATCACCCTGTATATTGTCGAACTATACTTTTTTCTCGTATTGAAAATGACAATTTTTTGTGTTGTTCGATTTTTGAAAGAAATAATTTATTACCGTTTCATTTTCCGTTGTGCAATCGGAACGGTACTTAACGGATCTTTTAAGAAATAAATCCTCATAAATCGAACACTATGATATATGAATTGATCCCATTCGATCATTTGAATATTAAACGGATATAATTGCTTATTTCTATCACTCAATTCGTTCCACAATTTTGTAGTATTTTCGTCCTCAAAGTCCCATTGTTGCGAACCAAAATATGATAATAGATTCATTACCTTATCGATTTTTTCATAGATTTTTTGCATTCTAAAATCAAATAAACATTTTCATCATTAACATAGTCCAAAGAAAAACTTTCATACATATATACATACATATACAATCACGCCATGTACCCAAAAAGGTGTGGCACAAACTCTTTTTATCATCCCGAAATCAGTCGCCTCTAAACATTCCTATCCTAACAAGCAACTTTCGCTTTATCCACATTCATAATTCCTCTCATTCATGCTTTTTTATTCCTACTACTTGGAAACTTTCGCTCACGCAAGCCACTCTCTCAATCATACCACTCCAACTACTCATCGGACGTCCACGCAAACTTATACCATCAAAATCATTCAAATAATTTTTTTTAACCAAACGTTCATTAGACATTCACTCAACATGTCCGAACCATCTTAACTGACTAACACGGCAACTTTTGCTACAACATTTTTTTCAATTTCAGACTCATCCATACACTAATCTATTTCGTACCCGATCTCTTTTATTTACACCACATACCCCACGTAAAAATCTCATTTCCACAGCAGTCATTTTCCGTTTATGCTTTTGCAACCAAACACAACATTCACACCATACATCAACTTAGGTACCAAAACTGCATTATATATACTCAAACGGGGGGCTTCTTTGGAAATATTTACATTCCTAGCAAAAGTTCTCAAAGCACCCAAAGTACCTTACAACCAGCAGTTACTCTCCTTTCAATTTCACGATCAAAACGGCCATCTCTAGACAGCAAACTACCCAAATACACAAATTCAATTAAAATAATTAAGTAAAATTTGACACAGGCACACTTTGGTGTATGAGAAACATAATGATCTTAAAACAAGTATTAAAGGCGATCTTCATTAGCATTAAGACCAACCAGACTATACCAATTGGGAGTCACAGTCTCAAATTTCCACAAACACGCAATCAACCTTTACATGCTTCTCATACACCAAAGTGTACTCATGTCAAATTTCACTCAGTTACGTCTATTAATTTGAAAGTTATAAGGAATAATCAGAAGCCAAGAGCTAGTGAAATCCTTTATAATATTTTGATATACTAACTTTGGTTTTTTGTGTAAGATTTTCAAAATTGTATCAACTAGTAGTGCAGGCAATGTATGAAAAAATAAGTTACAGATTTTATAAATGTGTTGATTGGCCGTTATTAGAACGAAACTGTACCAAAAACTATGGATTGTGTAATATGCTGTTACGTATTTCATTGCCCAAAATCTATAAATATCCCATGTTATTGGATTCTTATTTCCAGATACGTAATTGTAGATTTCTATTGGTTTTTTGCTGAAAACAAAAAGACGTTTCAGAACTTCAGTGAGTTTATGAGTTTTTGAGATAATGCTGTTTCAAGATTAGAAATAATTATGTTATGTTATGTCAAAATCAAAACCGCGTGTTTTATTTGAAAATTTAGTTTGTCTTTGCAAACGCATAATTATAATATAGAATAATAATCGATATTAAACAAAATTCAATAATAAATTGAATAAATACAATTTTTTACACCTTTATTTTATTTCTAATATTATATCTACTTTATCTAATTTAAAATTGTCATAAATTCATAAATTTCGCAAAAAAAAGTTCACTGATTTTTAAGGATATTAAAATATCGATTATGCGTTTGCAAAATATTTACAAAAATATTGATTAACCGGTTTCTATTACCGGTTTCATGTCCTGATTAAAATTGGGAAAAAAAGTTGTTTTATTACCAGTCTCGTTGACTAGCTTTCCAGGTAGCAACAATCATTCCATTGACAACAAAATCAACTGGTACCACATCACTTTTAACATTTCCTCCCCCAGCAATGACATGAATTAATCCTACACCAGTTCCTAATGCCAAACCATTTGGCCCATATAAATTATCAATCCATCCAGGTATCGGTTCCTGATTCGATCCTATTACAATACTAGGACGAAATATTGCAATCGGTAGATCATTTTCGCTTTCACGTCGTACTAGCTCCTCGGTTAATCCTTTTGTGAACGTATAGGTATTGGGATAGTCACCTATTATTGATAATTACAATATTAAGAGTTGTTGCTACTCAGTGAAATATTTTAATACAATGTAAAAATAAAACTCTAAGGTTGTTTCACGAAATTAAGAAGAATAAATATTTATTGTACAATGACGTAATAGTTTTCAATATAGCCGCCGAAGATGTCAGATTAAATACACTAAGTCATTACTGCGTTAGTAACATAATGTTGTTCTTCTACATAGGCAATATAGTAACGTAATATCAATATTTTAATACGCTTGATGTAAAAAAATATCTTATCTTCTGATGATGGTATAACATCCGAAATTATATAATAATGATTTATTCTTAATTGTGTGTAATAACCTAGATTTTTATTTTTACATTTACCTATTATTGACGCTGTTTCGTTGTCTAAATATTCTCTGCTTGTGTTTTCAACATAACGCACAAATTCGTACGGATCACGGATGGTGTTGTAGAACTTTTCTTTAATTTCCCGTTTGTAACAGTGAGAAAAAGCGGTTGATACGTGTAATATTGCCTGTAAATAACATTTGGTTATAGATTAAAATACATTTGTAAATAGTGTATGTTTAGAGTAGGTAAATTAGTTTGTATATGTAAATAGTTTATTGTCAAAGGAAGTTAGAAAAACGAGTGAATACAGTTTGCAAAACTTTGGATGCTTAAGGGCATTTCAAGGCAAATAAAAGGCTATGTTCAGACAGGTGGTGGGAATACAAAAAAGGATAATTTTACATTCGATTTATTCGTTTAATACTACATATTTATGGTAACTAATTATTAGAAAAATTAGCTAATTTATGTACAATTAATAATTTAATAACAATTTTTATATATTTACAGAAGTAGCATATAAAAAAATTAATCAAATATTTAATTGTCAATATTTTCTTTGTTTATTATTATTTTGATTTCCAAAAAATATATGTGTTGTTAATTATTTTTTTACAAATAAACTGCACATAAATAAATTCTGAAATTAATACATAAGTACTATAATAACAATTAACAACATATATATTTTTGGCAATCAAAATAATAATAAACAAAGAAAATATTGACAATTATATATTTGATTAATTTTTTTATATGCTAATTCTGTCTGAATATAAAAATTGTTATTAAATTATTAATTGTACATAAATTAGCTAATTTTTCTAATAATTAGTTACCATAAATATGTAGTATTAAACGAATAAATCGAATGTAAAATTATTCATTTTTGTATTCCCACCACCTGTCTGAATATAGCCTTTTGTTTGCCTTGAAATGGCCTTAACTACATACATTCATTGAATTAAATATTACTTTAGAAACACAATAAATATGTTTTTACTCCAGTATGCATAAACATTTTCATTAAATATAATGGTTTGTTAAATATAAAAGTTACCTTTAAATTTTGAATTTGTTTACTTAGCCTTAGTAAATCTCTAGTGGCTATTATATTAATTTTAGCAGCAGTTTTTATATTTTCATCGAAACGGACTGTTGCAGCTACATGAAATATTATATTCACCTAAAATAATACAAACGAAAAACATTATTATTTGTAAATTTCTATAAAAGATCGGATATAAGTCTTCAAAATTATTATTTATACTATAAAAAATATATCATAAATTTAGTAATAGACCTTGAACAAATAAATGTTCGTATTGTCATTGTGAAATTTAATATAATAATACTCAAAAATATTTGAGATTTTATATTTTTCCCAAAATTTCACAAGATACTCAGTCATTGAATCGGCTTGTTAGGCTATGCATCAATGACTGGCCAGTTTTAACCGTAGACACGTGTTTCGGTCTTTAGGACCTCATCAGTACGAACAAAGCACCGTACTGATGAGGTTCTAAAGACCGAAACACGTGTCTACGGTTAAAACTGGCCAGTCATTGATGCATAGCCTAACAAGCCGATTCAATGACTGAGTATCTTGTGAAATTTTGGGAAAAATATAAAATCTCAAATATTTTTGAGTATTATTATCATAAATTTATTTACATAATTTTACATAGGTTTAAATAACATGTAAAATATAATTTTTTTTGAGTGTATATTTAATATTTTGTTATTAGTAGTTTTCGAAATATACAGTCAGATTTAACATAAGATTTTTGTGCCGTCCGTCATATTACATATGATAAGGGAGGTATTGTAATCATACAAAATTTGGCATGTCGAGATTTTTACAGATATTCACGAATTAGGCTTCTAGTAACACAAATCAATTGTTTTTAGCGTGATGTCCGTTTATCGGTCTGTGGACACGTGTAGAGCAAATTCGGCTCAACGGATTATTATAAAATTTCATATTTAAGCTTCGGAGGTGCTAAATATCTTAATTTGATCAATTTTAGATAAAAATCTGCCAATCGGAAGTGGTAATTTACTGATGTCACTTTTACGTGTTTTACGATTATTTCGCAACAGAGATATATTTGGAAAATAATTATTTAAACGAAAGTTATTAAACAAGTTATAACTAACAACTTTTATTTTGAACATTTTTCGATACTGCTAAATAATTTTTCACATTTTTAAGTTATATAATCCTGTAAATAAGTGAGCATATTTATGTCAAGACAGTTTTGTTTTTAGTTATTATGGCTACAGTAATATATTGTTAAAGTCGCGACAAGTTAAAAAGATAGGGACGTCATCAATTTTTGTCACTAGGTAAATAACGTCACTCACTACCATGTTTATATGAGCTACTACATATATTATTATTATTATTATTATTTTCCTTTTCTTGGTCAAAATATGAAATTAAATTGCCTACTAACTGTTGACATCGCCTAGACCATCTTTTTGCCATAATAAATTACAAAAATACAACAAAATATTCAAATGAAAATTCAAAATATTTAAAATATAACAAATGAACTAATATAAACGAACTGTGACTTTTGACATTAAAAATCAATGCTGTCAAATATAGCAAAAATAAATAAGTTGTTTTCGATTAAAAATATCCAATAATATACGATATATTTGTATACATTACATTTTAATCTGATTAAAATAACATACGTAAATAGTTTCAAGAAGATTTTGTTCATTATATGTAGAATAGAATAAAATTAATTTTGTTCATTAGTGAGTTTCATATTGTTAAGTTTTATTACGTGATTATGACGTCCCTATTTTTTTATCTTGTCGCGACTATATACAAATTTTTCTATTGCATAAATTTATTTAATTCGATGACGGTCGGTTCTGTGGTGGCCACAGCAGATTTTTTTTATGCAAGAAAAATTATTTAAAAACTAAAACGTATACATGATAAAAATTAGTCATATTTAGTTGTTATTATCTAAAATATATTTTTACAAAAATTTAATTATCTTTCTCTTAATAAGCTTATTATTATTATTATTTACTGTAAATGTCATTTGTATCATTTTTTCTGATGAAGATGGACGTTGAATTCGTCGAAACGTCAATTTTAAATAAATATTAATACAGAACTTTAACCTAATGCAATTTTATCATAAGTAGAAATTTTTTAACAAAAATTATACTCCTAATATTTTTCATAATTTATTATTAATAAATGTTAATACAGAACTTAAACCTAGAGTTATTTTATATAATGTTTTACTATGTTAAATGTATACTTACTTCATTAATAATAATTCGTCTATTTTCTTCAGATATTCCTAAGTTTTCCTCTTCTAAATCACCTTCAATTATTGCTAAACTATCACGAAAATTTGGAAAATCTTTTTTTAAACCTTCGTAGATCTAAAATTAATTTTCATAAAATCATTTTCATACATACATACATACATACATACATACATACATACATACATACACAATCACGCCATGTACCCAAAAGGGTGTGACACAAACTTTTTTCATCATTCCGAAATCAGTCGCCTCCAAACATTCCTATCCAAACAAGCAACTTTCGCTTCATCTACATTCATAATTCCTCTCATACATGCTCTTTTATTCCTACTACTTGGAAACTTTCGCTCACGCAAGCCACCCTCTCAATCATACCACTGCAACTACTCATCGAACATCCACGCAAACGTATACCATCAAAATCATTCAAATAAATCTTTTTAACCAGAAGTTCATTAGACATTCGCTCAACATGTCCGAACCATCTTAACTGACTAACACCAACTTTTGCTACAACATTTTTTTCAATTTCACATTCATCATACACTAATCTATTTCGTACCCGATCTCTTCTATTTACACCACATAACCCACGTAAAAATCTCATTTCCAAATTACATTATATTATTTACTTTACCTCGCTGTTACAAATTTCATCAATTCGTTCCTGTAGGGATTTGCTCTTTTTATGACGTACAATCAAATAGATTTTTTTAATATCTCGACATGTATACAATAATTTATATAATAAACATTTACCGATATATCCCGTGCAACCCGTTATCAAAATCACTGAATTATTGTAAAAATTCTGTATATTGGTCGGTGCAATATCTGTGATATTTAAATTTGCCATTTTGCTTTCAATATTTTCAATCAAATGACTAGTAATAATTAAGTACAATTAAATATATTGAATATAAATACAATGTGCGTTGTATGTATATATAAATTTTATTATCATATATACAATTGTCTGTAATTTATTTGTTTATATTTTAATACCTATTTCAAGTATTCAATTTTTCTCACAAGTTGTATACATAATTTAAAAATATCACATATACTTATTTATATATTTAAAAATACAGTCGATTCCGCTTAATTGGGCCACCGCTTAATTGCGACACCCGCTTATTTGGGGCAAATCTCAAAGAGCAAAAACCAAACCAAGGAACCAACAGTAAATTTACATGTTTAATTGGGACAACATTCCGCTTAATTGGGCCAGTAAATTTAAGATCACAGTACATATTATGTTACAAATATTCACAAGAAAAAATATTTACAAAGAATTTAATATGATACGCTTCATATCTTTTTGATTCACAAGATGGAAAATTATATTTAAAAAACTAGCAAATATGTATCAATTAATTACATTAGTATGTGCGAAGTGAAATGTTACAAAAACAAAAGACAGACTACACTTGACATATTTTTGCATTGAATTAAAAATGTATGTACCTATTTATTATTTTATTTTGGAATTCATTATTATTTTTTCTTAAAAGTTTATATTTTTTGTATGTAGTTTATAGTTTTGTCCAAGAATTTATAAAATAAAATTATTGAAAAAAAAATATGGATTGTTTAATTTTATGTAAAATTCGCTTAATTGGGGCAGCCGCTTAATTGGGCCAAAATGCTCTAGTCCCGATGTGTCCCAATTAAGCGGAATCGACTGTAATTAAATACCTAATAATAGCTAATTTATTAATATTTTTAAATATTGTTATATTGTAATATTATTTTGTTATATTATTAATATTGTAATATTAATAAATAACAATTAATTATTTACTAACCACTGTTCAATAATTTATTTTAAATGTATTTTTTTTTAATAATGACAAACAATTGAACGGTTTTATTGTATTTGAACTTGTTAGTTTTCACTATTTGGATTTTCCTAATGGTAGTTTTTTCAAATTCAAATCGAGAAATTATTGTTGATTTTTCATGTCAAATGCCCAGGACATTGGTATTAATAATATGATAAAAACACAATTATAAAAAATTAAAGATTACCGGCATTTGTCTATAACACTTAACCGTGAGTTATGAACAGTATAACGTAACAGAATGTACATGTTATTCAACAGGAGTAAAAAAATATAGTAATATTTTATTTGATGAATTTCTGTTTAATACTGTTAATAAAAATAGATTATTTTCCAACTAAAGCAGTATGATGAAAGTTTTTGAAAGTAATTGAAATTCAAAAGGCATATTAAATTTGATTTGTATATAGAATGGATATAACAAACATATGTTTTGTAGGTCTATTTCTGTTTGAAAAAAAATACATGCAATAATTTCAAGCACTACTAACTAACTGTGTTTGAAACGTTTAAGTTTCTTCTCGTTTATTTTTAACTGTAAATTATTACAATACACGCAAAAGAAATTAACAATTTAATTAGCCCATTAACAGAAACATAATCAACTTGTTTTTTTGTATAAATATTAAATTGTTTATTTGCACACTACATTGCAGATAAATATCGAGAATAATAAATAAGTATTTTCTAGTTTTCGACTTATTTTTATTTCAAGAGAAATTACTTCTCTACATAATAGTTCTAACAAATGAAAGTTTCAACAATTATAAAAATAGTTAACAACTAAAATATTTGTATATAATAAAAGCTCTTTTATGCGGCATCGCTCATAAAATCGGCACATTTCAAAATCGATTTAATTTCAAAGAAATATTGTGATATATTAATAAACAAATGTTATTCAGAGCAAGAAGTGATTCGGTTACATCTTCTAGCAAATAAATATAATACTTATTTTAGGTAGGTCGATACACACTTTTATAAGGTGATAGAAAGAATCATTTAGACTTATTTAACCACACTTACCTTAATACAAAGTTTATTTTAAATCGGAAAAATTAAATAAATAAAGGTAGCAGTTTTCATTATTGTATTGTTAATGAAAAACTACCGATTTTTATAATAAAAAAGTTAAAAATCGCGACTATCTTAAAAACTTTGTTTTGTATTAAAATTTGCATCGACCTACCTAACAATGTGTATAATTTATTTTAGTTTGTTAACCTTATGAATATAATTTTAATTTTAATAAATACAAAATAATTATATAGTGTTTCTGTTCAACTATATTTTTTTATTGAAGTTATACACTTTTCTATTTGGGAAATTTCTTACTGCGCATATGCCGGATATCAAAGCTTTTATTGTATATTACTTAAAATAGATTACAAAATATAAATTAGCTAGTCAATAATTTAAAAAGCGTTAACAATACAATTACTCACAATAATCTTTTTAGTATTTCTGATGGACAATTATCATCGGTGACGGTGGTCGCAAATTCGTTTTCAATCGATAATTTTTATCATTATGATGTACGATAGAGCGTGGTCCATAAGCCCTAACATTTTGATGATTTTGTGGAAAATATTTCTTATGTTCCGTATGTTTACCTTTGAATTCTTTGAACTCTTTAAAATTGCCCGGTTTTTGTATTGTCAAATGTTGGTTACTGGGCTGCACATGTGGTTCCTGCTGTGGTTCCTGTACTGGTTTTACGTCATCGTTTTGCATCTGAGTTAAGCTTAAAGCTTGTGGTACTTGGTGCTGTGCTCCTTCGGCTTGTACGAAAGCATAATGCTGGTTCACCATAAATTGGGGATTTTTCGCTTGTGGTTGTAAATTTTGTTGTTGAAATTGAGAATGTTGTTGTGGAAATTGAGGTTGTTGTTGAGGAAATTGAGGTTGTTGTTGAGGAAATTGATGCTGTTGTTGAGAAAATTGAGGCTGTTGAGAAATTTGAGGACGAATTGCATTAAAGTGATACGGTCCTGGTAATTGCACCGGGCTTAAATGACTCGCAGAATGTTTCAAATTTAGTGTTACAGAGTTTGGTAAATTTGGACTGGGTAGTGTTACTTCTGGAGGGTAAAAATCTGGTTTGTAATTTTTGTAAAATGTGTCAAATAGAGATTTATCAAAATCGATATTGCCTTCTGGAATTAAATTATGTTGGAAGCCTCCTCCTAAAGCACTTAAATCAAAACTGCTTTCAGAATTCTGACTGGAAGGTATATATTTATTTGTGGAATAGCTAGACAGATCCAAATTCGCATTGTCTTTAAATCCAGATGGTTGACTAGCATAATTTTGACTTGTTAGAGCTACAGAAGTATCTTTAGTTTGAATGGTGTCTGCTAAGCTACTGGATAAGCCTTGATTAATGTTATATGCCTCAGTAGGTCTTGCAGAAATAGTTCCTTGATAAGATTTCTTTCCACTTTCAACAACATTAGAAATATCGAATCCTTGACTACGCCCTAAGGCTGCAGCATGATCAAAAGTATGTGATTGTGCTTGTTGTGCACCATTTAAACTATGATATCCAGATATTTCTACTCCTGGACTTAAGGTTTTCCAAGTATATCCATGAGTATTTCTTACATTGGAAAAAATATTCGCTAACGCTTGCTTATCCACCTGTTCATAAGTAGCTGCTGTTTGCAATTCCTTACTTTGATCACTATGTACGTAATTTTGCGCAAAACCAGATGGTTTACTAACAATATCTTTATTGGTACCAGTTATTACATCTGCATTAAGTAGCTTTTGTTGACGGTAAGAATGCGCGTTCTTTTGTGGTGGATTTGGCAGGCGATAGGTTAACTTTGGAGCTGAATTTTCAATATTGATGCTGTATCCAACGTTGTACAGTTGTTCTTGTTGTGACTCAGCTTTTAACGGGCTAGCAACTGGTTGTTGTGATTGCTGAGTGAATTGGTATATTTGTGGTTGTTGTGATTGTTGTGGTGGTTCGGCCGTTAATGGACTAGCTATTGGTTGTGGTTGCTGAGCGAATTGCAGAACCGGTACGTAAACTTGTTTCTGTGGTTCGAATTGTTGTTGATCGTGCTGAAGGTTTTGATAGTATATTTGCTGACTGGAGTGGTCGGTTTGCTGAAGTGGACTAGCTATTGCCGGCAATTGTACGCTTTCATCTCCAGCGATCGAGTGGAAAACTTTGACGGAGCTTTGGGGTTGATTTTGGCCGTCTTTAGCATCGCCATGGACTATGCTCGTTGCGTAACTAGCTGATAAGCGCTTTTGGGCTTCGTGTGTTTGTTGTGAAGAAGGTGAAGAATAGGTTTGTTGTTGAGGATGGTATTGGTAGGATGTATCTTGGCCCAACACTGATGTGCACACCAGTAACACGAATATCTACAACAAATTACATATTTTTTAATTTTTCACATTTTTTTTGCGTTTTAAACTATTACATAATAATTATTTATTTCTATTACGGAACAGTATTTCTAACTTCGGATAAAATATGAAATAATTGGCTATATAATATATATATATATATATATATATATATATATATATATAAATTTTTACATTACAATAACTTGCTTTATTTCTATATATGTTTAAGAAAAACCTTTTAAAATTTAAGAACAGGTGACTCTAAATTTCATGACGATAACAATAATATTTTTTATAAATTTAATTAATAAAACTGTCGTCACTCTGTAGAATATTGTAAAAAATAAAACATTTGGTATAAATTTTATTTTTACTAAACTGGTTTCTCAAGAGTTTGTAACAAAATTTAAATATAATACAGTTGATTAATGCACTTTATAATTTTAATTTTAATAATTAAAATAATATTATTAAATCTTAGTCCGTTACAAACTTTTGAAAATAGTATAAAAGTCGAAACTAGTTGAGTAAATATGTAGACTTTTATACCGGATGTTTATTTATTTACATCTTTATAACAATATTTTATTAATATAATATAAACTGTTAGAAAATTATGTTTTACAATAATTTTTATAATAATTCTAAAAATATTATTAATTACATTTAAGGTGTTTCATTAAAGGGTTGCATTATTATTTTTTTTTAATTCAACATTTTTGTGTACTACAAATGAACTCTCATAATTATTATTATTTTACTAAAAATAGTACAGAATTTTAGCCAAAAATTTTTTAATTTAATAAAAAGAGTTGTGAATGGATTTTTTCCTTATTATTCATTTAAACTTATTGTTAGACAATAAATTAATATTTAGAAAGATATAATTTAATTATTTTTACTATATTTTAAACAAGGTGTATTTGATTTAACGAACACCTTATATGTACTTAATGCGTCATTTAATTTATTAGAAATTGCTTTAACAATTTAATTTACAAAATCACTGTAAATTAGACGAAGCAGTGAAATGTAGAGTGAAAGCTACAATCGTGTAATAAGAAATTTTTAAAAATTATTTTTATATATATATATATATATATATATATATATATATATATATATATACTTATAAATGTAATATAGTTAATTATACACTTTTAGTTTTTAATAAAATTGCGTGTAATTTTATTTAATAAAATTATTAATTACAATTTACAATAATTTATTTAATCAATTTCAGCGTAATATAGTTATCATAAAATATTAATACATGCAACGATAAAAATTATATCAGACAATGCAGAGAAAAATGACAACAAAAAATACAACAATTTCAAATGAGGAAGGTTTGATTCTACAAGGTAAAAATTTAAGAAAGTGGCTATTTATACATACAGTATGTATACGCAATTGGCTATTTATACTTACAGTATTTTTACGTAATTGGCTATGTAGGGTAGGTTAGGTTAGTAGATTAGTTTAGGTTTAGGTTTTTTTTTTTAGTATGTATAAATAGCCAATTGCGTATACATACCGTATGTATAAATAGCCTCATCCAAAATTTAATACATTCATAATTAGGGCCGCAGTTGCAATCAGTTACGTAGGCAACTCGATTGTAAACTATTTTTGTGGCATCTCATTAGGCGATCAATTGACAATTTATTGATCTAGTTAACTAATTGATTTACTACGTAACTACATTGTTAATAATTAATGAGAGATACTGCAAAGACAGTTGACATTTTAGTTAACTGATACAGTTAATATCGTTTTATACAACTGGCCCTAGAGTTGTAACCTCTAATTACAAAAAAAAATTGTTTTGTTTATTTTGTTTGTTGCTTTTAAATTTTTTGTAATTTTGTATCAAATTTAAATATCATTTAATGAAAAAGCTTTAGTTTAGTTTTAATATTCGACGTTTCGATATACTGCACGTATATCATTATTAGGAAAAATATGCAAATTTTATCTTTGAATATTATAGTCATTATAACATGTTATTAAAAATTAATTTGTTTAAAAACATAAAAAAAGCTCTAGGTTTTAGTGCTGTTTAATTTTAATTCAAATCCAACGTTTCGATATACTGAACGTATATTATCATTAGGAAAAAAATATATACAAGTAACATAAATAATAACCAAATAGATTATAGAAACAAGTTACTAGATAACAAAAAAATGCAACTAACTAGATTACAAAATTTATACTTTATTAATTAAAGGAAGCCAAATTGTATTTAAATCCGTGCTTTTACACAGGTTTATGTTATCTTTTTCTTTGTTTTCTATTGCTTCTCTTATTAATCTATTATTAATTGTTGGAATCTCTGTGTAGGCACTTATTTAAATATAATTTGGTTTTCTTTAATTAATAATTTATAAATTTTATAATCTAGTTACTTAAATTTTGTTACCTAGTGTGTAACTTATTTCTATGTTTTATTTGTTTATTATTTATGTTATTTGTATATTATTTCCTGATGATGCATATATTGAAACGTCGAATTTTAATTAAAAATTGTACAGAACTTATACATAAAGTTTTTTTATTTTAATATAATGAGTTCTGAAAGAATTTTTATTAAGTATATTAATTTTATAGCTTGTACAACATTTATTTTTAAGTTTAATACTATTTGTTTTTATTAGATATTTTTATTTAGGACTGGTATTTGTAACTCTGGATAAAATGCGGAATAGTTAACTATAAGATAAATGTATATTTCGCAGGAAGATTGAATAATCTGCATATTTGCAAAATTATAAATATTTTCAAAAAAAAATATTTGCTTATTTTTATTTTTTATTTTGTAAATGTAAAAAACACAAACTAATTTTTTTTAGCTAACCTACCCTGAATTAAGTCTGACCAAAATTTTCAAATTTGCATAAATACTGATTACTCAATTACCCTGTTATTATATAAAGGTTAACTATTCCACATTTAATCCGAAGTTAGTAATACCAGCTCTTAAAAATAAATCACAACTTAGAAAATAATATTTTACATAACAAAATGTCACTCACAATTATTCCCATGGTATCACAAAATAAACAGCCAAAAATTATCAAAATTTATTTCAAACGAACACAGATATTTAATCCGAATTAATACTAATAATTATAGTATTTAATTAACACATTCGCGAACTTAAAATATTTTGGTTTGTTTTATAAGAATTATGTTTTTCTGTTTTCACTGGCAAGAACCACCACAGTCTGAGCAAACTTTAAGCGGTAACACATTTATATTTTCCCCAATCACTGTACATGTTTGAATTCCCTCCGAAATAAAGTTTTGTATCCCCTCCGCGCATAGAAGTATCTCCCAGCAATGAATACGCACTCCTATGACTGTTTACGCACGCACGCCTATGGATTTATTCTCTGTGTTGTTTACGCTCTGAAAATCGCAACGTACGGTTTTTAAACTTAAGTTTTAAAAGAAAAAAAAACAATTCTTTCTAATTAAATTAACTGAGTGTTTTAATTTTATATCTTTAATAATTCTGGATTTATTATATTTTTTTTATTTGTTCATTATTTTTAATTAAATTTTGTGTAAATCAATGTTAATTTTTATTGTTTATGATTAGTGGTAATGACTAAATTATTGTAACTTAGTAAAAAATCTTTCAGAACTTATTATATTAAAATGAAAAGGCTTTAGGATTAAGTTCTGTTTAAATTTTAATTAAAAATCGACGTTTCGACAATCTCTACGTATGTCATCATAAAAATTATAAATGTTAAAATTTATACAGAACTTAGTACTTAATCCTAAAGTCTTTTTATTTTAAATTAAGTATACTTGAAAACTTTAAGTATAATTACAAATTTTTTTATCATTATTTTTAATTTTTATTTAAAATTGACAGTACATCATTCTGATGATGTACATAGAGTACGTCGAAACGTCGATTATTAATACATACCTAAATCTTAAAACCTTTTTATTTGAATGAACAGAGTTTTTCTACCATATTCATTATACAGTGTGTAAAGTGATGAGATTTCCTATAGGAAAAATAATTTTAATATGAGTTTTATGAGAAAAACTTATTCTTTATAAAAAATTTTGCTTCTATCAAAACCCCTTATAGTCAAAGAAAAATTTAGTAATCACTAAAGATAAGATCAAAAACTTGATATTATGTCGAGTTGTTGATTTTAAATATGACTAAGTCCGAATGTTACATCAGTATCGTGTTACCCATAGATTACTTGTTAATAGTAATAATAATTATATTTTGGCAAATTAATAATAATAGTAATTAAAAAGTAAATCTCTTGTATGACAAATATTTTTAACATTTTTCACACGATACTGATGTAACATTCGGACTTAGTCATATTTAAAATTAACAACTCGACATAATATCAAGTTTTTGATCTTACCTTAAGTGATTAATGGATTTTTCTTTGACTATTAGGGGTTTTGATAGAAGCACAATTTTTTATTAAGAATAAGTTTTTCTCCTAAAACTCATATTAAAATTTTTTCCCTATAGGAAACCTCATCACTTTACACACTGTATATGTGTATGTATAATAAAAATGTAAAGAGACATATGTAAGTAGAAATTGATCGAATTTAATTTACTCAGAATTATCTGTCGATCGCATCAAAGTGTGAGTAATGGTTTAAATATTTCTACTATACACTTTCTTCTCGATCAATTTTCTATAAGCAAAACCACAAACAAGTCACATGTCAATATTATTTTCATTTAGAAATTTGACAGACCTTTTATAATTGTTATAGATAATGAAAATTCTAAATCATAATACATATTTATGAATGTCGGAACTTTTGAGATGGACTGTATTCAAAAATTGTATGCAATTCAATTACAAAAATAAATAAATAACACAGTAAAGAATTGTAGTACGTACAATGTGCATCGTGGGGTCCTTGCACTTGACTTTCACTCAATATACACTCTTGTGTTTACATTTTATACTTAGCTTGTTGGTCACCGGTGAGATTTAGAAATGGAGTTGGTAGAATTTTATAGCATATTTGTTATTGCACACAGAAATACAGTTAGGAAAATATAGGAATAAAGAATTAGAAATTGTCTGAAGGGTTGGTAGTTTTTTTTAAAGATCATCTACAGGGGGAAAAGGATTTTTCAAGTAATAAAAACTATTTTTATTAAATAATAATAATAAAATAATAAAATATTTATTCATTACGAACTAAGATTTTTTCTAAATAAAAAGCTATAGAATTACTTTTAAATAAATTGATTTAAAATAAAGAAATATTTTTACAAATAGATATTTAAATATTTATTAAATTTACTAATTATATATTAAAAAAAACTGCTTTGGATTCAAGTTCTGTATCAAAATTTATTTATAATTAACGTTTCGACGAAACTCAACGCTCGTCTCTATCAGGAAAAACTGATACAAATTTCAATGTCAATAAATAATATTTTTGAGCATGTATGAGAGGAATTATGAATGTGGATGAAGCGAAAGTTGCTTGTTTAGATAGGAGTGTTTGGTGGCGACTGATTTCGGAATGTTAAAAAGAGTTTGTGCCACACCCTTTTGGGTACATGGCGTGATTGTGTATGTATGTACAAAGTTTTATTATCACTGTAAAAACCTTTAGGTGTTTATGCTCCACCTTCAACACTCTAGTCTATAGAGTTAAGGGTGGAAATACATATAACTACCTAAAAATCGAGATTTTCAGAATGTTTAAATAATAGTAAACCAATTTACTAGTTTATAAATTTTTGTACACACATAAATAAATATTTAATAAACAATTTGCAATAATTAAAAATCAAAGACAAATTTTGTCGGGACGCAGTAAGTCGTAACTAGTAAATTGGTTTACTAGTGTTTAAACAAAATGTTAGAAAATCAATCAGTAATTTTACAATTATTCAAAAGTTTATGACTTGTTTTTTTTTTCTGATATAGTAAATAAGGCTAACGCGATTGATGATGTTACATGTAATAAACTTCTAACAGCTACAGTTTCGTTAGAAAGAATTTCGGACATATGTTTATTTGAAGTTTTTTATTTAGATTATTCATAGGAATCATCCGGTGTAGTTTTTCTCCGACGTCATAAATCACCCTGTATATCCAATTGATTTATGCAAAGAAATCGATAAAAAAAATTTTTACATATATTTTCCTTCTTATCGTATAGAATATGTAGACTCTATTTTCTAAATCTCTACATTATAGTAAGTAAAACTCGAACTCTTGAACAGCATTTGTTTTTTTCTTCTATCTTTCTCTTATAATGCTTATTGCCGTGCTGCGATTGAAATGTGTATCTCTTTCACTTGTTTTTTCCGATCAAGTCCATTAAGCATGATTGTTTTGTTTCGTTTTACTGACAAATCTCGTATTACACGGTTATAAGAATGTCGACAAAGATGCAAAAAGAAATGAAGAAGAATTTGTAATTAAGGACATTTATTTTGGCATCACGCAATGATACTTGAACGAATTAAATGAAATCACACCTTGAATTTTTTTATTATATCTATATGTACACAGAAATTAGTTGGAGTTAAATAGTTGGACTATTTTAAACAAATGTCTGATAAATGTATTAATATTCATGTCAAAAGATAAACTTTTGTTCTTGGCTCCTGAACCTGCGTTATGGTTAATTATAATGTTATTAAATTCCCCATCAGGTTCGTTATTGTCTTTAGCAATGACGCGTTTCGACTTTTCAGTCATCTTCAAATTTTCTGAGTTTGATCAGTATTGTGGCTCGAGTGTTGTGTTGTAGCTCGAGGTTCACACAACACAACAAAAATTTGCATACATACATACATACATAATCACGCCAAAAGGGTGTGGCACAAACTTTTTTTATCATCCCAAAATCAGTCGCCTCCAAACATTTCTATCCACACAAGCAACTTTCGCTTCATCCACATTCATAATTCTTCTCATACATGCTCTTTTATTTCTACTACTTGGAAACTTTCGCTCACGCAGAACACTCTCAATCATACCACCTCAACTACCATCAAAATTATTCAAATAAATCTTTTTAACCAAACGTTCATTAGACATTCGCTCAACATGTCCGAACCATCTTAACTGACTTAAAACGGCAACTTTTGCTACAACATTTTTTTCAATTT
Source organism: Clivina fossor (assembly GCA_963966155.1). Lineage (NCBI taxonomy): Eukaryota > Metazoa > Arthropoda > Insecta > Coleoptera > Carabidae > Clivina > Clivina fossor. Next base: position 16,402,832 of record OZ014563.1, on the reverse strand, counting down.
CACACTCATCATACACTAATATATTTCGCACCCGATCTCTCCTATTTACACCACATACCCCACGTAAAAATCTCATTTCCACAGCAGTCATTTTCCGTTTATGATTTTGCAACCAAACTCAATATACTCAAACGGGCTTATCTGTAAAAATGTCGATATATCAAAAACTAAACTATTACGGTCGGTAAAAAAAATCATCTAAAGATTTTTTTTGTATCACTAATAAATATATTAGTGTCTAGGTGGCCACTCCACGCTTGCAACTATTAACAGAAAGTGAAATGAATATTAATTAGAAATGAAAAGTTGTTCTATAAATTAATAATCACCTGTAAATATCTATAAACACGTTATTCATTTTTTTTTTTCTAAAAGCAAGTTTCAAAGTCAAACCATTTATATACATAATATTCATTTAAACGAAAGTTTTGGATACGAATTGTAAAAAATAAAAAATTTAACAATTTCTCTAATTAACGTCAAAATGTATAAATATGGAAATATTTTCGTATTTTCTTATTTCATATGAATTTTTTAACTATTTATATTTAATCAACATGCGTAAACGTACTTTTTATTTCTCGGAATTTATTATATATGTCAAATTTTAAGTTTGGTATATTATTATTCTTTGACTAACCACAACATGATTTGGTTTACAATTCAAATGTTAGTTTCTTTCTTATTTTATTTAAAAAAAAAACTAAACGAATTGAATGTTAAAATGTGCTAGCAGTGAAATTTAAATTTTATTTGATTAATCTGTTTAATGTATTTAAATTTAGGCGTATTGCAATTATTATATATAAACTATATACATTTTATTCATAATTATTCATTTGCGTTAAATTAAATGACTATAATTTTCTTTTTTAATTACAATACAATGTTTTGATATAAGTGATGGAATAGTAATATGCAGTTTTACATAATTATTTAAATATACGCAAATTTATACAGTATGTCTGAAAAAGTTGGCAACAAATGGGAAATTTTTGATTATTAATTTTATAAAAATCTCTGCATCACATATAAATCAATAATCAAGAATCAAATTTTTAAAATATTTAGTTGTATATAGGGAAAATAATAAATATAGATTTATGCTTAAGAGTAAAGTGCTTTTAAATTTAAATACAGGACCGAAATGTTATTTGAAAATGTTGATATATATATATATATATATATATATATATATATATATATATAAATCTAGTTAAACATTATACTTATTTAATTCAGTAATTAATAAATAAATGGCTTTAGGTTTAAGTTCTGTAATTAATATTTATTAATAATCAAAATGTCATTCGTATCGTTTTTCCTAATGAAAACGGACGTTGAGTTCGTCGAAACGTCGATTATTGATAAATATTAATACAGAACTTAAATTTAAAGCTTTTTTATTTTAATAAATAAATTATTTTAAAACTTTGAAAAATTATAAGTAGTAAAAATTAACTATTTACTAACAAAAGAAGTTTAAAATATCATTTATGTATATTGAAAAAAAAATATATATTTTCTTACAGTTGTTTATTTAATTATTTGTTGATTAAATAGTTGATGTGATAAATGATAAAAATCTGTTTGTTCTTTTCAAAAAATAACGCAAATTACTTACATATTACAAATGAAACTTATAAATTAAAAAAAAGATAACTTTCTTTATAATAAAATAAAATAATTTCTCTTAAACCACAAACAAAATTGTATTAAAAAAAGCTAGATACTTATTTTGAAAGCTAAGCTTTTATCATCAGTAGCAAAAGATAGAGCTAAAGTCCTAATCAGTGATCAAGGTTTACACACTTTGGAAGCCAAATTTTATTTAAAACATTTGTTAAAAATTTATAAAATTTTTATGATCATGTTACTTATGTGTTACCTAGTATTTGTTTTCCTGGTGAAGACGTACGTTGAATACGTCAATTATTAATAAATATTAATACAGAACTTATACCTATAGCCGTTTTATTTATATAAATAATGAGTTCTGAAAGATTTTTTACTATGTTATACGTAAAATTATTTAAAATATGTCTTACAATAATATTTGAAACAACTTTGATAAACTGTCAAAATAATATGGAAAACGTATGACAATATTGCATAACTGTTCTAAAACAAGTAGAAATCTAATGTAGTAAAAAATCTTTTAGACTCATTATATTAAAATGAAACTGCTTTAGGTTAAAGTTCTGTATTAATATTTATTTAAAATTGATGTTTCGACGAAATTCAACGTTTTTGTATATGGTAAAAAATTTAATTTCAAACTTTAAATGTTTTAAATTTTTTGAATTTTTAATATATTTCGGCAATATTTATATCATTTTTCCTGATGAAGTCGGACGTTGAGTATCGTCGAAACGTCAATTTTAAATAAATATTAATACAGAACTTTAACCTAATGCAATTTTATCATAAGTAGAAATTTTTTAACAAAAATTATACTCCTAATATTTTTTATAATTTTGCGAATAATTTTTGTGTCTTCCGCATAAAAGATAAACAATTAAAATAGTTTCTAAAACGGAGTAGTGTCAATAAACTAAAGTACGGTATACAATATGCTCTTAAAAAAAACAAACTTAATTTCCAAAACGTGATAAGCTATTCCTCTGTATGAGAAGTTGTATAAATGTTGTTATGTTAATAAGTTTGTACAACGCGTCAGGTGTTGTATAAAAGATCATTGTACAGTATGAAGAAAGTGTAACAAAATCTACTATAGGCTGCTTCTGTCTTCTCTTTAGTTATAATTTTACAAAATTAATAATGAAAGTTTTACTATCTTGTTTTCTTATAGTTATAGCTGTATCAGTTTTATTGTGATATCTCTTGAGCCGTAATTTATTTTATATATTTCAATAAATAATGGCTCATTCTAATTGTCCCTATTTATTTTTTAATTAGTTTCGTATGTTTTAATCGTAATTTTATTGATTGTGAACTACATTATCTGGCAGCTTGTGAAAATACAATACAAACTACAATACAAAAATGACACCACTCCCATTAAAATCGGTTTAGGGGTTTAGGAGGAGATGCTGGAGAAACAAACATACATACATACAAACATTTGACAATTAGGGAGATTAACTAGGAAACCCGTGACCTTTAAAGGGTCACGTTTGAAGTCGAAAATAGTAATTTAACATATAAACATAATAAAAATAAATAAATAAACAAATAATAATAATATAATAATAATAAAATATCAATTGCATTATTATATATTACTCAAAAACAACACTTCTATCATCAGTAGTGTACATAACTTCACACAGCTGTCATTTGACATAAACATAATTTGATTCAAATTTTTGAGAACCAAGATAAAATCGTAGAAAGATGAAACTTGCCTATTCTCAAATAGGAAATGAACCAATTAAAATGACACCACTCCCATCAAAATCGGTTCAGGGGTTTAGGAGGAGATGCTGGAGAAACATATATACATACATACATAAAAACATTTGACAATTAGAGAGATTAAATAATTTTAAAAATCTTTCAGAACTTATTATATTAAAATAAATCGGCTTTAGGTTTAAATTCTGTATTCTTCATCAGGAAAAATGATACAAATGACATTTATATTTTTTTGTTTATTTACTATAAATATCATTGATGAAGACGTACGTTGAGTTTGTCGAAACGTCGATTATTAATAAATATTAATACACGACTTAAACCTAAAGCAGTTTTATTTTAATACAATATAAAAAATCATTATTTTTCCGAATTTTTTATAAATAAAATATGTTGACATTGTTTTTAAATAATTTTTCAATATTTCAAGTGCCTATTCTCGATGCTACAATGTAAAAAATACAGTTTCAATTTATATAATTTCAGATAGTTTTTTTACAGTAAAATAGCAGTATTTTGTAATTTTTACTGTGATTATTAACGTAATATTATATTTTTATGTAAAAATTACATTAATAGAACATGCAAATTTTCATTAATTTTTTTACAGTGAGGTTAACAATAATTAACCAATTAATGTTTTTGGTTATATTTATAATAAAATAAAATTTTAAGTAAAATAAATAAACTCTAAATAAACTCTATTTTTAGCTACAATAAAACCAAAAAACTAAAATTATTAAGTTTGTGAATATTTTGAATTCAGATTCACTAGCTCTGAGCTAGATTTTTATTTTAAATTTTTTCGAAGATAAAAAAACAAATGTATTTTATGTATTTCGTACAGAATAGTATATAATTCTAGTACTAAAAACAGAAATAACTATTCTATAATAATTGTAATATAACTTTTTATTTATAAATATTCATAAAATGAGAAATTATAAACGATTTCTATAAATCTGTACGGATAGTGTGTGTATGAAAATCTTGTGTACTCGTTAATAAAAACTAACAGTAGTTATAAATAAAGAAGACAGTCAATGGTAAAATTACTATTAAAAAAACAAGTAAAAGGCAATATAATAATTCTTTATCTGCATTTAAATAACGTAAATCGTTTCTCTTTATTTTCTTTCTGAGTGTATAAAATCAGTAATGCTTAAAACTAAAACCTATTTTACAATCACTTTTCATCAATTTAATATTTCACTATTTGAAATTTTCTCTATTTGGGTTAATTTGATTGAAATGGAAATCAAAGAAATTGTTATAAATTTTTTTAAATTGTTATTGATGTTTACCTATATATGGAAAGCATGTACATTATTATATATATATATATATATATATATATATATATATATATATATATATATATATATATATTTAAGGAAAAGATTAATGAGAATTGTAGTCAGATTTGAATGAAGTTAAATAAAAACTTTAAATCTAGATTCTTTGCTGAGCTTTTGGTATAAATTTTCACCTTCTATAGGGGCTTGTTCTAAAAAAGATTACTTGAAACCTATTTGATGAAAATATTTTTTATTTACAACATATTTTAATGTAAGCTGTCAACATAATGTTTATTATTAAAAATAAACTGATTCTTTTTAAACTATTAATGTATATTAGAAATTACTATTATTGTGTATTTGGATAGTTTGTTGACTGGAGATGGCCGTTTTGATCGTGATATTGAAAAGAGAGTAAATGCTGGTTGTAAGGTTGTGGGTGCTTTGGGAACTTTTGCTAGGAATGTAAATGTTTCCATAGAAGCTCGTTTGAGTATATACAATGCAGTTTTGGTGCCTACGTTGATGTATAGGGTAGTGAATGTTGGGTTTGGTTGCAAAAGCATAAACGGAAAATGACTGCTGTGGAAATGAGATTTTTACGTTGGGTAGCTGGGTGTAAATAGGAGTAAATAGGAGTGAAATTGAAAAAAATGTAGCAAAAGTTGGTGTTAGTCAGTTAAGATGGTTCGGACATGTTGAACGAATGTCTAATGAACGTTTGGTTATTTTTATTATTTGAATGATTTTGATGGTATACGTTTGCGTGGACGTCCGATGAGTAGTTGGAGTGGTATGCTTGAGAGGGTGGTTTGCGTGAGCGAAAGTTTCCAAGTAGTAGGAATCAAATAGCATGTATGAGAGGAATTATGAATGTGGATGAAGCGAAAGTTGCTTGTTTGGATAGAAATGTTTGGAGGCGACTGATTTCGGGATGATGAAAAGAGTTTGTGCCACACTCTTTTGGGTACATGGCGTGATTGTGTATGTATGTATGTATGTATGTCATAACAAATAAAATAATAAATACTATATAATTAGAAAACAAAATTGGAATTATTTGTCCTTATTAAATTGTAAATATATATATATATATATATATATATATATATATATATATATATATATATATATATATATATGTTATAAAACACACAAAAATAACTACGCCATAAGCAAATTGTCAAATTTTATTTGATCTGGAACAAAAATAAATGCAGCACACAACACGTTATTAAAATCGAGAAATTTGGAATAATTCTAATAATTTATACTTAATTTGTATAACAATGGTAGATTTAATATTTTGCGATTTATTAACATTTTCTTGGATCAAATGATATGTGAATTTGAGAAATGATGAAAAATTTCTACATGTCTGATATAATTGAAAATTAATAAGAGATTGTATGATTGTTTTTCTTAATGTTTATTAATATATTTGATATTCTATTTTTCTAATATTTTTTCAAAATAATGTTAGAGAAAGTTCGAAATTATCTTTAGTTAAAAAGTATATTATCTCTATTCTATTTTTTTCCTCTTCTTTGATGTTGTCAACGTGATAATAACAATAATAAAAATGTAATTTTGACAGGTATAAAAATTAGAATTATTATTATATTTGTCATTTAGATTAAATTAAACTTTCTTTAATATCGTATTACAATTTAGAAATTGACTGTTCGTATGCTTAGTCAAACAACACTATTTATATATACTTTTAATTTTTTATTAATTATTTATTTATATATATATATATATATATATATATATATATACTATATTTATAATTTATACATAATGCGAAATTTATGTGTGGAGTTGTATATTCATACTGTAAACTTATGACCTGCAGTATGTGTGCAGTATATATTTTGCTGTAATTTAAAAAATAATAATTTCACTTAAACCACAAACAATAATTTAAAAAAAAGCTAACCTTTTATCATCAGTAGCAAAAGATAATGCTAAAGTCTTAACGTACTCAGTGGTCAAAGATAACTGATATGTCAACAAGCTGTAATTTTATAAAAAAACTAAAATAATTTCTTTTAAACCACAAACAATAATTAAAAAAAAAGCTATATACATATTTCGGAAGCTAAGCTTTTACCATCAGTAGTAAAAGATAAAGCTAAAGTACAAATCAGTGAGCCAAGGTTACACAAATAGATACTGAACGTACCCAGTGGTCAGTAGCAAAATAATCTTATCAAAATCAATATTAGATCGAATTCTACAGGGTGTAACAGAATAACTATTCTTAATTTTCAGAAATAATAGAGGGCACATAAAGAAACATTTTTTATTAATAAACTAGTGTCCGGAAAATTTTTTTTTTCTTTTTTCGGCAGTCGATTGTAAAAAACACAACTTTATGTTATAACCCGAGAATTAACGGAGATTTATAATATCCGTTCAGATCATTTCATTCTACTCAAAAAAGTGCCTTAAGAATGTGAAAATTATTTTCATCTAATTTAAAAAACCATCGAGATATCGCCATTTATCAAAATACGAAAAAAGCAAACTTTTCGCCATAACTCGAAAACAAAAGACGATAGCTAATTTTTGTTTTCATAATTAAGTTTCTCTCAAAAAAAGCGAAAGAGGATGCGCGGTCCATTTTTCCATATCTCTTATAGTTTCCGAGTTTCCCTATGAAAACGTCCAAATTTGCCCACCCTGTACATCGTTACAACTTGTGTATCGAAAATGGTGGTCGTAACTTCGAACAATTTTTATAAAGTTTAATGCGCTATTATTTCTAATAAAATGTTCCCTAACTTAACTACTCTTTGATGTTTTGATTAAGATTGTTTTTAACGATATCTAGTGTATCTTGGCACCGAGAAATTTCCGGACACTAGTTTATTAATAAAAAATGTTTCTCTAAGTGCACTCTATCATTTCTGAAAATTAGGAATAGTTATTCTGTTACACCCTGTATAGCAAATATTTATAAATATTAATTATAATGTTATTAAATTCCTTATCAGGTTCGTTATTGTTTTTAGCAATGACGCGTTTCGACTTTTCAGTCATCTTCAGATTTTCTGAGCTTAGTCTGTGTTGTGGCTTGAGTTATAAATATTTCTAAAAGTTATTGAAAAATTGAATAGAAAGTCATGTATTAGGTTAGATAGTTTTGTATATTATTATATAAATTATAGATTTATAAATAAATAAATTTATATTTATAATTTAACTATCAAGGTCAAAGTGTTTCAAAAACAAACTACACTTTAGTTTTAGCAGTAAAATCAGAGCAAATCAATTGGTTCATTTGATTTAATTTCGGAATATATATATATATATATATATACCGGGTGAGCAAATTTTGAAAAAGTCTTATTTTGAAAAAATCCCAAGGGTCCCAATTTTTAAAAATTCAGTTTTTAATTTTTTTCTACTAAACGATACATTGTAGAATAATGGTTTTTTCACTCAATTATCATACTCATTATTCCCCATTTTTCCATGTCATGCTTATTTTTCTACACGTCATAGTTTTTGAGAAAAAAATAAAAACCAAAAAATAAAAAAAAATTTTAGCGCTTAAACGGCACATGCTAGCAAATTAAAACTAAAACCAAATAATAGAACCTTTTATGCCCTATCGAAAAGTATTCTAAGTATTTTTTCGAATTTTACTCGAGAAAATAGTATATCGCAATTTATCGAATTTACATGTTAAACGCCCATACGAACTTGACGAACGAACACCCGGTATATATATATATATATATATATATATATATATATATATATATATATACGTGTGTTGACTTGGACCGTCGTACATAGGGATTTAGCATGTACAATCAGACATGTGCGATTTCCTGTTTCCCAAATTATTTTACAAAAAAAACTTAGGAATAAATGTTTTAGGGAACACTTTTTTACATGTAAATCAATCAAGAAAATTTTTTTTGGAACTATCCCAACGTTAGGAATTAGCTTTAGAGTTGTCAAGAAATTGACTGAAAATGGCATTAGATGGCATTCGATTAGCATTTGTTTGATTTTTTGTTCCAATTTCACGGCTACTGCCATTTTCCAGTCAATTTCTTAACAACTTTAGACCTAATTCTTGACGTTAGAAAGGTTTCAAAAAAAAATGTTAGTAATTGATTTATATGCAGAAAAGTATGCCCTAAAACATTTATCATAAGGTTTTTTTTGTAAAATAATTTAGGAAGCAGGAAATCGCACATATCTGATTTTACATGCTAAATCCCTATGTACGACGGTCCAAGTCAACACACTGATACTATAAATCTTATATTTTTCTATGTTTTTTTAGTGATAAACTCAATGCATTTACGTACTTCTGGTTGCAGCATATATAGGTAAATTTGTTTATAAACATTGAAATTAGTTTATAAGAAATTTTTTATACAGGGTGTTTACAGTTTTTTTTGTATCCTTTTAGGGGCGATAGTACCTAAACTTTAAAACGCCTTAGTAAAACTCATGTCCCATAAGCGAGATATTTTTTTTAGTTTCTACATTAAACGATTAGTTTGTTTTAAACAATACATTTATTATCATATATTAGTTCACTGCGATTAAGTGGAAATTAAAATATTTGTAAAAGCTCATTATATTAAAATGAAAATGATTTAGAATTTAGTTATTAATTTTAATTAAAAATTGACATTTTGACGTACGTCATTATCAGGAAAAATAATACAAGGAACATATAAAATAAATAACAGAAATTTGAAACAAGTTATTAGGTAAAAAAATGAGTAACAAGATTATAAAATTTATAAATTATTAAATGAAAGAAGCCAAATTTTATTTAAATCAGTGGCTTTATATTGATTGATGTTATTTATTTCATTATAAATTTTTATTGCTTCTCTTATCAATCTATTGTTAAACTGTTTAAAATTTTAATGTATTTTTTAAACAAATTTTATAAAATTTATTATTCTTAATTTGTAAATAAAAGAACAATTTGATTTATTATAAAAAAATATGTTTATTATGTTAAATATAATATACATGAAAAAGTTACAATATTGCACATAACAGTCACAGTTTATTTATAAAAATTATTTAATTACGACTAATTAAATTAAATTGTATAAAAATATATTTAAAGGTACAAAAAGTAACATTATATTTAATGTTAAATTAATTACGTATTATTATTTTTAGAATATTTGCTTTACTGATTTTTTATTTAAAAATAATAATTACTTATAAGAATGCAATTTTTCTTTCAAAAACACATATATTTTTTAAATCATTTGGCATATCAAATTCGTAAAAGCATAAATAATAAATTTAGAAAAATATACTTAAAATAAATTACGATTTTTTATCTGTTTTGCTATTGTCCTTTGTGTGAAAAGTTTGCGGTGCGCCACTGCTTTTCTTCGATCTATCTTTAACACTACCCGAATGATAATTATATAATTTATCAGGCGTTTGTGTAGGCAAATAACGTCTATCTTCCTGCGACGTTTTAAAATCTTGCTGTACATATTCCTGCTGTGTGTAATCCTGCTGTGGATATGCTTCCTGCTGCTGATAATATTCCTGTTGACCACCTTGATTCTGCCCACCCTGTAATTCATTTGAATTCACATAGATGTAGCTTTGTCCATTTGCATCGGTATAAACTTGTTGGGTGTTTGAAGCAGTGTATGTTTGACTAGTATCGGGTGTTTCGTAAGTTTGCGCCGGCGGGGAATAGCTCTGACTACTTACAGAAGGTGTTTCATAATTCTGACTTGCTCCTGAATAACCTTGACCTGCTCCTGCATAACTCTGTCCTGCTCCTGAATAACTCTGGCTTGCGCCTGAATAACTCTGTCCTGCAGCTGCATAACTCTGACTATTTCCAGCGGGTGTTCCATAATTTTGGCTCGGCGATGAATAACTTTGACTTTGTACATAACTTTGCACTGGTCCTGCATACATTTGACTAATAGAGGGTGTTCCATAACTACTAGCTGTCGAATAACTTCCAGATGTGTAGTTGGGAATATTGATATGTCCTCTAGGTCCATGGTAAATAACTCTGGTATGTTTTTCCGATGGGTAATTTTCATGAGTTGGTAAATTATCAGCGCTATTTTGTTGGTAAATTTCTTGTGGTTGATGGTATGCCATATTCTGTGCTTGTACTCCAGCATAAACTGCTCCAGAATTTGGATAAGGAACATTTTTATACATTTGTTGTATTTGATACATTTGTTGTTGCAAATAATTGGCAATAATCGATTGTAGATTAATAGAGTTTAAATTATTTGCGTATGGATGTGTTTGTGGTAAATTAGGATATATAGCTTGGTCTGAAAGTTGATTGCTGTATACTCGAAGGATAATAACAGGAACTGTAGTGGCAGAAGTTTGTTGAATAGGAAGTTGAGAAGATAGTCCACCTACTAATCCTGCTTGACCAACTGATGAGTACAGTGTCGAAGGATAATAATTCTGATTTTGACTCGGAACTGTTTCCTGTGCATATACCTGCTTGGGAGCACTTGATTGTAATTTCTGTCCGATATTATACTGAGATTTTTGAATTGATTGATATTTGGAAGTGTCCTGTTTGGATGTATAAGGTGGTATATCTTCCTGGGAATAAGGATAGATCATGATCTTTTTCTCTTGACTGGTGGGGTAGTAGTTGCCTTGGAAACCGTAGCCTAATGCCGATTCAATTGTGCGTTTTGTATTGTTTCGTACTTCGGTGGATGTGTCGTTGTGGTCGACAATTTCAATTGCTAAAATTGCTGGTGCTGCTGTTTGATTGTCCGTTGTTTCAGCATTGTCTGTTGATTTTTTCTTTGTGCTTGCACAAGTTATTAGTGTTATGTGAAGCAGGAATATCTGGAACAAAATATATTTTTTACTTATTTTTTCAGATAAATTTCTACTGCAACATAATATGTGTTATGTGAAGCAGGATTATTTGTAACAATATATATATATATATATATATATATATATATATATATATATATATATATTTATAACACATTAATCTGGTTAGTTGATAGATATATCATTTAAATACAGTTAATACTCAAATATAATCATAAAGGAATAATCTGAAAATGAAAAATTCATATCGCCTCGACCTGGGATCGAACCAGGGTCCTTTCACTTGCCGGGCGGAAACTCTACCACTGAGCTACCGAGGACATTACAGATCAAGCGATTGAAACCTAATCATTTTCAGTACACATTCTATTCATAATTTTTCATAGTCAACAAATACACAATATCACTAATTTTTAATGACGAAATGCATATAAGAACTATAGTTATGAAAGGTGTTGGTTCGTGCAATGGTGCAATTATATATAATACATTAATCTGGTTAGTTGATAGATATATCATTTAAATACAGTTAATACTCAAATATAATCATAAAGGAATAATCTGAAAATGAAAAAGGAAGGACCCTGGTTCGATCCCAGGTCGAGGCGATATGAATTTTTCATTTTCAGATTATTTCTTTATGATTATATTTGAGTATTAACTATATATATATATATATATATATATATATATATAAATTAGTACAAATATTATAAATAATAAACAGAACATAGTAACAAGTTACTAGGTAATAAAATGCATGTAACTAGATTATAAAATTTATAAATTACTAATTAAAAAAAACTTTATTAAATCAATGCGTTTTATACTGATTGGTGTTATCTTTTTCTTTGTAAATTTGTATTGCTTTTCTTATCAATGCTGGGTCTTGCAATTATTTTAGTATTTTCAAATTTATTACGTTAAGATTTATATGTTTACATCTAATATGTTTGAGAAAAAATATACTAGAAATTTCTTCTCGATAAAAAATTATCTTGTAATGTATATGTAAGTAACATGTCTACATATAGAAAATTAATAATCATACATGCTAGAAACGTAATATATAACAGATTATTACAAGTAAGTGAAAGTGTTAAAAAATAATTCCAGACGCATACACAGCAACAGATGGCTCTCGTTATTCTGATGATTGCATATGTACAAGCTGTCCCAAAAGTCACTTGACCGAGTGCAGAATTTTTGTAAAGTAAACTAATTTTAAGAATGCTATTTACAAAGAAAAAGATAACATCAGTCAGTGTGAAGGCAATAAGTGTTGTTATAATTATAATGTTAGAAATACAGATTATTTTTATATTACTAAAAATACTAAAAGTACTACTACTAATAATGCATATTTCACAATAGATTACTTGAATATAATATAAATTACCGAAATACAGTAGATTTAAAAATTTTAAAACTTTTAAGATTGAAATTGCTTCAACAAAGTTAATGCAAGTTAATAATTTGATAAATTATATATGGCACCAATTATGTAAATATTATGCTACAATAGTAAATAGTAATTGTAATTTTAATAATTTTATAAATATGTATTACATTATAATTAATTAGCCAAAAAGCTAAATATTCCATATCAATTTTTTTTTAATAATATATACATTTTTTAATGTAGTTACGAGTATTTTATTACTTAGTATCTTGTTTATTATGTCATCTGTATATTTTTTTAATGATAATATACGTAGAGTATATCAAAACGTCAATTTTTTAAATAAAATATTTACAGAACTTAATCCTAAAGTTTTTTTATTTTAATGCTATTTATTATTACAGGATTTGGAGTCAAAGAAATATCTAGTAAGCTTGAACAGTAACTTTTGAGACACCTATATCTAAATTAATCAAATAATCATTACAAGATTTAAACGAAAACATGTGAAAAAAAATTTCACTTATTTAATTTTAAAACATTCATAACATATGTATTGAGAATTGGGTCAAAGTGACGTGTCATTTATTTTTGTCTGTCTTTCTCTAAATTATTTCTGTTTCTCTCTCTTTCTCTCTTAATTATGAAATGTTTATATTGTTAGACGGACGATTAGAGTTCAACTAACGTAATATTAACATCTGACAAATGAACAATAAGAGGAATTTTAAGGTTGACAGCTTTCTGTCTGATTTTAGTTCAAGGAAGTAGTTTATGTATATTATTAGAAAAATTAATAGTTTTCTGTGTTATAATTATTTTAAAGAGAATTAATTTATATTAATTAAATATTTTTGTGCTCTGGAAATGATAGTTGGCAGTTGCATATGAATGTTGCAATCTCAGAATATTATTTGCAGTAAAATAGTGTACAAAATGACACAATTTGTTTTGTATAAATTATTACATTTTATAATAGTGTTAAAGAATGTAGATGTCAATTTAATTTAATATCATTTTTATAGTGTAACAGTCGTGGATATTTGTCAGTTAAGATGGTTCAGACATGTTGAGCGAATGTCTAATGAACGTTTGGTTAAAAAGATTTATTTGAATGATTTTGATGGTATACGTTTGCAGGTGGACGTCCGATGAATAGTTGGAGTGGTATGATTGAGAGGGTGGCTTGGGTGAGCGAAAGTTTCCAAGTAGTATCGAATAAAAGAGCATGTATGAGAGAGAAATTATGAATGTGGATGAAGCGAAAGTGGCTTGTTTGGATAGGAGTGTTTGGAGGCGACTGATTTCGGAATAATGAAAAGAGTTTGTGCCACACCCTTTTGGGTACATGGCGTGATTGTGTATGTATGTATGTATTTATATTTTAATATCGATTAATATTCTAAGCCGGTTTAAACAGGTAAATTTTTGACTAATTTTATGAAATAAGACTAAACTAAGATAAGACTAACTTCGAATAAACAAACAAAATTTGAAAAAGTGGTTTACTCCTTTTGTTTTACCAATAATAAAAATTAAAAAGGTTTTAGGTTGAAATTCTGTTAAATTTTATATTAAAATTCGACGTTTCGATATACTAAACGTATTATCATCATCAGGCAAAAATATATACAAATGACAAATAATAAACAAACAAAACCACAATATTAACCGTAGATTGGAAAGAACAAAGTAGAAAAAAAAGGAGAGAAAAATTATACGGAAAATCCTGAGACCAAAATATGAAGATGGAAAATGGAAACTGAGAAGCAACAAAGAGATATACATAAAAACAGAAAAAATAACAGACACAATGAGGAGAAGAAGAGTGACTTTCTACGGACAGAATAAAAGAATGAATGAAGGAAGACTGACCAAAGAGAATATTTAATTACTTCAACAGAAACCTCAAAATCGAAATGATATGGATGAAGGAGGTCAGAAAAGACATAGAAGAAATGGAAATAGATGTAGAAGAGGTAAAGAGAAGAGAAAGATTCAAAGAAAAGATCAGAGGTTTCAAGGGTTTAAACTTGGTCCATAGTCGACCAGAATCGAAGAAGATTGTTAAGAGAATCAATCGAAATATTCAAGGAAAAAGATAACATTAATTTATTTGATTAATCTGGCTTTCTTTAATTAATAAATTATAAAATTTTGTGATCTAGTTACTTGTTTCTATGTTTTGTTTGTTTTTTATTTATGTCATTTATATATATATATATATATATATATATATATATATATATATATATATATATATATATTTCAAGATTTCGGATTTTGACTAATAGTATTTTAAATAATAAATTTGAACCAAATTTGGTTACAACTTGATTTGTGGCTTTTCCGTTTCAACATAACTAACTTTGATTTTTTTTTAATTTTTTAATTATTTATTATTTATTATTTTATTTATTTATTATTTTTTATTCAAGTTTAATAGATTATTTTAATTATTGACAGTCTGTGAAATTATATATTTTATTTAAATTTTGACTATTACTTGTGCTTCATGTTTATCTCTAAGTATACAACTTTTCAATTATATATACTAACCACGAATGTTAGAATATAATTTTTCGCTAACTATCACTTCATACGTGTGTTTACACAAAACTTTATTTGATAATGTCCTGAAGAAGATGGGATACTGCCATCGAAAGCTAGACAATTAAGCATATATGAGTTTTTGATTTTACACCTACCCGTTTTCTGACTACTTTTCCAAAAATTGATTATTATTATTATTATTATTATTATTATTATATATATATATATATATATATATATATATATATAATATATATATTCTTGGTGATAATATATGTGTAATATATCGAAACATCGAATTTTAATATAAAATTAAACAGAACCTAAAGCTAAAGCATTTTTATTTTAATATGAGTTCTGAAATATCTTTTTACTAAGTCTGAATGAAATTACATTGCATTAGTGAAATTTTGAATAAAAAAGTAGCATAAATAATTATTTAAAACTTGTTTTGTAATTTTTCGTTGTACAATATCCACTATCCTGTAATTAATCAAAATAAATATCATATGGTAGCCGACTCAATCAAAAAGAAAGCTATTTGAAAAAGAAAGAAATAAAAATGTGAAACCATTCGAATTAAATACTTAAAAAATCCATAAAACATTGTAAGGTTTACGATATTGAATCATGCTGGTTTTTTTTGTTGCTATGCCTTTGCCTTAGTAGACTACTAAATGCATAAGATAGTAAGTATAAAGCAAGCTGTGGCCAAGCAAAGGAGATTGTTGTGTGAAAGTGAAGCGAAGCCCCACGCTAATTATATTGTATTTGAACACAACATCCGACTTTTGTATACTGTCTATCTATTTGTTTCATTTTCTCTGCGTGATCTGTTATTTTTTTAAAACAGATATTTGGTTCCGCGTTCTTCTTTATTTTATACCGGCATTCGAAACAAATTACGTAGCTTGTTCTAGATTTATTTCGTAGTAATTATACAGCTCAAAATTACAAAATATAAATATCTTTTATAGATTAGTACACTGTTTAAAAATTTTAAAGTAAAAGAGTAAACATTTCTGATTTTATACCATTATTATTATAATGTATTAATTACTCTTTTTTCTATATATATTGAAATATTCAACTTTTTATACTAATAAAAAAAAAATGAAAAGCAAGAGTAAGCAATTATTTACTCTTGTTTTTCATATATTTTTTACCCTTTATATTACTTTTTTATAATAGAAGTTGTAATGAGATGTTGTTAGTTTTTAATGGTTCGGCCATGTTGAGCGAATGTCTAATGAACGTTTGGTTAAAAAGATATATTTGAATGATTTTGATGGTATTCGTTTGCGTGGACGTCCGATGAGTATCTGGAGTGGTATGATTGAGAGTGTTTTGCGTGAGTGAAAGTTTCCAAGTAGTAGAATAAAAGAGCATGTATGAGAGAAGGAATTATAAATGTGGCTGAAGCGAAAGTTGCTTGTTTGGATGGGAATATTTGGAGGCGACTGATTTCGGAATGATGAAAAGAGTTTGTGCCACATTATTTTGGGGTACATGGCGTGATTGTGTATGTATGTATGTATGTATGTTAGTTTTTAATTGCTTCAAAACTGGCTTTACAATCTTTGGAGTAAAATAAATGTTTTTTTGAAAATTATCTATTTAGGGTAACACTATTTATCCTTTTTATTTAAGCACTTTTTAGGGTACTTTTTTCGAATAATGTATGTCAGGTTAGGTTAGGTCAGTATTAAAAAATATTTTTGTATATATATATATATATATATACAGGGTGTGCAACGAAAAGTGGAACATAGGAGTTTAACATGGGATTTTTAAAATGTGCAGAAATTGGCTCTCCTGTACATTTTAGCGCAAAATTACAAGAACGAAAATTTGTTTAGAATTAATTTTCATTTTTATGAAGTCTAAATTTGATGCAATATGATGTCTGTAGCACGAGATATTTAGAAAATAAGGTACGACATTTTCGTCAAAAATCAGATAGCCATGAAAATAAAAAAACAAATAAAACAAATATGAATTAAAATCAAAAATATTTGAATATTGAATTCTGAATTATGACAGTGTAGGCACAATAATTAAAACAATTAAGATTAATAATACTGAACTGAATTGAGTTTTCGGTTTATATTATTATTTTTATTAAAATCAATAACAATGAACTGAACTGTCAGAACGGTTTTTTGTTTCATTTGTTTTTTATTTTTCTGATTTTTGACGAAAATGTCATACTTTATTTTCTAAATATCTCGTGCTACAGACATCCTATTGCATCAAATTTAGACTTTATAAAAATGAAAATTAATTCTAAACAAATTTTCATTCTTATAATTTTTCGCTAAAATGTACAGGAGAGCCAATTTCCGCACATTTTTAAAATCCCACGTTAAACTCCTATGTTTCACTTTTCGTTGCACATCCTGTATATGAATATATGTACATGTTTGTTGAATAATATAGGATTTAGGAAATTACACTTTTCAGTCAAATTGTAAGTAGAATAACATTTCAAAATATTATATATTATTATACAGTATAAAAATTATATTGTATAATAGCAATTTTATGGTATGACTAAATGTGTTTTGCGTGAGCGAAAGTTTCCAAGTAGTTAGAATAAAAGAGGTATTATGATTGCAGATGAAGCTAGAGTTATTTGTCTGGATAGGATTGTTTGGAGGAAACTAATTTCGGGATAGTGAAAAGAGTTTGTGCCACATCCTTTTGAGTACATGGCGTGATTGTGAATTGATTGACCAAAACGTGTTTTTCAACTTTAAACTTATGTTTTTCTAATGAAAATAAAATTTTAATAGAGAAACATAATAGTACGTAACAGTCTATTTCACAAGCTTTGCATGAAATATTTTATTTAAAAATAATACTACATTCAAAATGTAAATTATTAATAATTTGTTCTTAACATTTATTTCAGAAAAACTTAGTCGTACGCCTAGGGGCGATATATGCCGTTAATTGCCTCTTAATTGCGCGACTAAGTTTGTACATACTCAATATTTTTAAACTAAATAATTTCGTACAAATCTTTGAAAATAGTTACACTGTTACTTACTGTTATTTTTTTAATTCAATTTATTATTTTTCTTAGAAAATCATAAGTTTGTAGTTTAGAAATACGTTTACATTAAATCTAAAGTAAAATTTAGCTTAGTGTATATTCAAAAATGTGGCAGGAACTAATATTTTATTCATCCAAAAATTATTCTATACCACAACATTTGTCTCTTTTAAATTGCATTAATTTTATAAAAAGATAAAAACCAATTGCTCAATTTAACAAAGATTTAACTACGGTATTCAATAGTCAACAAAACAATTAACAAAATAGTTAACTTACAATGTATTTAACATTATTTTATACATACATTTACAATCACGCCATGTACCGAAAAGGGTGTGGCACAAACTCTTTCCATCATCCCGAAATCAGTCGCCTCCAAACATTCCTATCCAAACAAGCAACTTTCGCACTTTCATCCACATTCATAATTCCTCTCATACATGCTCTTTTATTCCTACTACTTGGAAACTTTCGCTCACTTTACTTTATACTTCCGTCCCAAAGCGAATTTAGTGACATTTAGAACTGAATATTATGCGAAATAAAAAAAGCGAAATTATATATGAACTGACCATAAACGAACAAGAAATTTATATATAAAATTTCTCTTTCCGGCATTTGAATAGCGCGTAACAAATTCACTGTACAACCAGTAAAGTGCATATAACGATCATCCAAAGGTACTTTCATTTGAAACACCGTAACAAATTTAAAATTAATCGCATTTACCAATACAAATACACAAATATACGAATACATAAATAAAATAAGTAAATACGTAGTTGCACTGTCCGGCCATTTCTACTTTACATAAATTCTTTGTAACCAGTATCTTTGATAGTGTACGAGAACTTTCATCTGAGCGCCAGAGAGATATATGGTAGGAAGTTGAGAATCTTTTCGCTGATTTAATAGATATAATTTCCGGTTTTAGTCTGAGAAAATACCGGCCTTATGCACGGAGAAAATTTTTGCATCAGATCCAAGGTTTTTACTTTTAACTCGAAACAAAGAGTATATATGCTTTATTCTCGTTGCTCAAAAGTAAACTTATAGGAACGTTTGAAGGCAATAATGGATTATTAATAAATATTTAATTTATTTATATTTTTTGGACGTTTCGGTCGTTAGTCACAACAATCTTCAGCATAGTTTTATTTTTATTTCTGTATCACATATCTTTGTAGCAAAAGTTGGTGTTAGTCAGTTAAGATGGTTCGGACATGTTGAGCGAATGTCTAATGAACGTTTGGTTAAAAAGATTTATTTGAATGATTTTGATGGTATACGTTTGAATGGACGTCCGATGAGTAGTTGGAGTGGTATGATTGAGAGGGTGGCTTGCGTGAGCGAAAGTTTCCAAGTAGTAGGATTAAAAGTGCATGTATGAGAGGAATTATGAATGTAGATGAAGCGAAAGTTGCTTGTTTGGATGGGAATGTTTGGAGGCGATTGATTTCGGGATGATGAAAAGAGTTTTGCCACACCCTTTTGGATACATGGCGTGATTGTGTATGTATGTATGTATGTATATTTTTGTTTTTTTTTTCAATAAACTGATCTGTTATAATCTGCTTTTAAAAATGACAAAAAAAAAATTATATTAAAAATGTAATTTCGCTACGGTTTAATTTACTTCAACGATATATTTTAAAAAATTAACTTATGATAAAATTTTAACAAATTAACTTAACCTACAAACTATGATGGTTGCTGTGATTAACAACCGAAATTTATTAATTATCGATGAATAATCGAGAATCAAAAAAAATAATTTCAAATTTAAAGTAAACTTGTTCTTGAACTGTAAACTTAAGTTATTTTTAATAGAAATGAAAATTTTAATAGAAAAAAATAAATAAAATAAAACAGCTTTAGGTTATAGTTTTGTATTAATATTTATGAATAATCGACGTTTCGACGAACTCAACGTACACCTTCATCAAGAAGACGTACGTTGATTTTGAAAGATTTTTTTATTATAGATTTTTTATTGTATAAAATTATTTACTATTTAGTTTAGAAACATAGACTGGTATTTCAAGTTCTGTATTTAGGTGTTTTAGTTGATTTATTTAGTCCTGCTTTTATGGCAGTTATATACACTGTAAAAAAAATTTGGCAGTTTTACATTAAAACCCAGGGAAACTGAATTACACCAATTTAATATATAAATTTACAGACGTCACAGTAAAACTTTTACATTATATAAAATACGTATATTTTATGTAAGTTTACTTACATTTTCGGTAAAAATAAACATATATAATATGGTAAATTAATTATTTTACTTAAAATTACAAAATTATATTATTTTTACAGATAATTTATGCAAACCATCGGTTTAGCTGAAATACATAATATGATAGTTTTTATACTATTTTATTTAAAATGGTAAATTTTTTTTAAAGTATACTCTTAAAACCGGTATAAGTTAATACCAAGTCTGTAATGCGGGCCATAGTGTTTTTTTAGAATAAATATAATTGTAAAATTATTATACTTCATAATTTTCAGTTTAAATGTACTAGTTTTATTTTTAAACTAAATATTAACTAATTTCATACAAAGCTTTGAAAATAGTTTTACTTACTGTTATTTTTTTTTATCAAAATTTTTATTTTCTATTAGAAAAACACAAGTTTACAGTTTAAAAACACGTTTACTGTTGAGTTAAAAATAGAAACCTCGGATCTAAAGTACAAATTTTCTCATAGATTTGCATTAGCGATTTATTTTATTTCACGATAAATAAAAATGATGGTATTGATTTTAAGTGAAACTTTAGCAATATGTATATCGTGTATGTTAAAATTGTGAAATTCGTTAATTAGTTAATTACGGGTTTATTAAATTAATTAATTTTAGTTTTAAGACGAGAAGGCAGATGTTTTATTATGTAAATGGTAAATGTATCTTTGAATAGTTTTAAATTTCTAGAATTTTTTTCTATTAATAGTTGTAATTTTAGAAATGAAATTAATAAAATTATTAAGTGAAAATTAATTTCAGAGGTATTTCGCAAAGAGAAATTAATTTAAAACGAAAATTATTTTAGTTTGAAATAAATTATAGTAAAAAAATTTTGCTACAATTATTAAAAAAACTGTATTTTATTTTGCATAAAATATGTTTATGGTAACAGTGAAAAAATTATAAGGCGTGCTGTAATGGGTCATTATTTCATTTTGGCCTTATATAAATATATGCACTTAAAAAAATACATTGAAAAACAATTGAAACAAGTTTTGCAATTTGGCATTAAAATATGTAATTTTATGAAACAAAAAAAGGAACATGGTTTATTTGACCGTTAACAATTTAATCACATTGTTAATTTATAATGTGTTTAACTAAAAATACTTTGAAATAATTTATTCGGTTCTTATTTATTTTCAATTTTATTTATTCTTGAGATTATTATGACTGGCTAAAAAATGTATCCTCAGAATAAATAACAACATTTCATTGGGTTATTTTAAAATGATTATAGGATAAATTTATTCCAACATTTGGAAATACAGGGCTTCAACTATTTGTATAAAAAATATATACATGACAAAATTTAATAATTATTAAGATACATTCACACTACGATTTTAGCCGTAACAGTCTACCATTGCATCTTCACTCTGCTGCTACTACTAAAACCGCTGTGGTGAATGTAGCTTAATGATAATTAAATTTTGGCATGTGTCTCAGGCATTATTTAAGATAAAAATAATGAATCATTAGAGAGGCAATGTTTTCCTTGATTTTGAATGCTTTATCAGTGGGCTTTTAAAAATTATACAATTTTATCTAATTTACTAGACTTAGAATCAATTGCATACAGCATTGTTAAACAATTTGTCAGTTAATTCTCATACTAACTTGCCAACTAATCTATTAAAGATATTTAACTTTCTAGTTGCCTAGTTTACTCATTGGTTAAATTTTAGGCAACTGATCCTTATAAATTTCTAGAAAATCCACAGAGAATGTCACCAATCAATAATAAAATACATACATACATAATTACACCAGATACACATAAGGGTGTAGCACAAACTTTTTTTATTCTGCCAAAATTTATCCTAATTTTGTTACGAAGTTGTTAGTTCTACCAACATTAACCAATAATGTTAATAGACAATATAAAAATGATAGATATTATTTTTGTTTCTATTGTATATACAAATAACAAATAATATAGAAAGTGGCTATTTATACATACGGTATGTATATGCAATTGGTTATTTATACATACAGTATTTTTACGCAATTGGCTATTTAGAGTAGGTTATGTTAGTAGGTTGGTTTTTTTTTTTTTTTAGTATGTATAAATAGCCAATTGCGTATACATACCGTATGTATAAATAGCCTCATCCAAGAATATATACACTCGGTTTTGTTTCAAAATTTTACTAAAAATCATTTTTTGGCCAATTTCGGCAGTTAAGCCATCATTAGAATACATGATAATGGCCTAACTGCCAAAATTAATCAATAAAGTGTTTTAAATAAAATTGTGAAACTTAAAACCGAGTAACATAGTAAAAAAGTTTTTCAGAAATTTATTATATAAAATTTTTATGATCTAGTTACTTATTTTGTTACCTAGTAACTTTTTTCTATTTTCTGTCATTTATTATAAATGACATTTGTATCAGTTTTCCTGACGAAGACGAACGTTAAGTTCGTCGAAACGTCGATTATTACATACATACATACACAATCACGCCATGTACCCAAAAGGGTGTGGCACAAACGCTTTTCATCATCCCGAAATCAGTCGCCTCCAAACATTCCTATCCAAACAAGCAACTTTTGCTTCATCTACATTCATAATTCCTCTCATACATGTTCTTTTATTCCTACTACTTGGAAACTTTCGCTCACGCAAGCCACCCCCTCAATCATACCACTCCAACTACTCATCGTACGTCCACGCAAACGTATACCATCAAAATCATTTAAATAAATCTTTTTAACCAAACGTTCATTAGACATTCGCTCAGCATGTCCAAACCATCTTAACTGACTAGCACCAACTTTTGCTACAACATTTTTTTCGATTATTAATAAATATTAATATAGAACTTAAACCTAAAGTGTTATTTTAAAATCGAATATTTTTATTATTTTTTATTTATTTAAACATTAAAAAAACTGTTGCACCAAGTACCAACAGTAACAATTATTATTTCTATTGATTATAGTTGTTAGCAACATTGCTAGAATTTAGCAATTTTGTTTACAGAAGTGGTAAATCGGCCTAATTCTCTAACGAAGTTACTAAGTTTTAGCAACGTTGCTAACAACTATGACCAATGGAAACAAATATAACAGTTTTCATTTTAATTTTTTATTTAGTGTCAGGTAATATGATTGGCTAATGTTGTTAGCAACGTTGCTAAAATTTAGCAACTTTGTTAGAGAATCAGAATAAGTGTGTAAGATACTAACCAATATAATATGCTTCATAATGGCGATATATTTACTATAAAAACACTTTACACTTTTACAAATTTCAATCCGAACTATAAATAAAAAAGCAGCACTAGAAACAAGAAAGAAATAATTTGAAATGAGATTGTACGATGCCGGAAGACTATATGGAATGGTTGTCGTTCTTCCCGCCTAACTTATAACATACGAGAGATCTCCCACTTTGCAACCATTGCCTGATAAAGTGGTCGCTAGTGCTACGGTGCTACGGTGCAGAAGAACTTGATGGCTTGTGGCAATGGCGTGGCTCGGGTCACGAACTTAGTTTTTTTCTGTTTTGTTTGCTCGATAACTCGTTTCACTTTAAATATGTTACATGCCCTGCCTGGTGTGTTCACCCAAAATAACAGCAGATGGTATTGTTTAATAATTATTTATTATTTTGTACATGTTGAAGAGCTGTCTTTCTCTCTATCTACTTATGATTTATTTGATACAAGAAAAATTCGAATAAATTTTTGATGGAAAATATTTAATCATTTGGTTAGGAAAGTAAAAGTAATTGTAATTTTATAAGTATTTTTTTTTGATGAATTAAAACAAAAAATTGATTGAGTAAATTTGAAAAAAAAATTAATTAAAAATATCTAGTTTAGTGCTTATAATAATATTTTTTTTAGCAAAAAATTACAATTTTGAAGAAATTGATTTTTACGTGGGATATGTGGTGTTAATAGGAGAGATCGGGTACGAAATACGATTAGTGTATGATGAGTGTGAAATTGAAAAAAAATGTTGTAGCAAAAGTTGCCGTGCTAGTCAGTTAAAATGGTTCGGATATGTTGAGCGAATGTCTAATGAACGTTTGGTTAAAAAGATTTATTTGAATGATTTTGATGGTATACGTTTGCGTGGACGTCCGATGAGTAGTTGGAGTGGTATGATTGAGAGAGTTGCTTGCGTGAGCGAAAGTTTCCAAGTAGTAGGAATAAAAGAGCATGTATGAGAAGAATTTGAATGTGGATGAAGCGAAAGTTGCTTGTTTGGATAGGAATGTTTGGAGGCGACTGATTTTGGGATGATGAAAAGAGTTTGTGCCACACCTTTTGGTTACATGGCGTGATTGTGTATGTATGTATGTAGGTATGCAAATTTTTTTTTGTTAAATGTTACATATATATATATATATATATATATATATATATATATATATTTATTATAATTTCAGCATAGTGGAAAAAGTTTGTGCCTCATCCTTTGAAATAATTTTAAAATTAGTCAATGAAATATTGTCTTTTACTCTGTAGATATATTTTTAGACATATGATTTTTTACTTATCTTAAGAATAAATAAAATTGGAAATATTGACTCAATGATGATCAAACCATATTAATTAAATTACTTACATTTTTTTTGCAACAACTTTTTTTTTTCAATTTACATCAATCTGGTCACACTCGATTTCTCCTAGTAAAGCCCCACATCCATAATTCTAATACATTCTATATATTAAAGTAAAGTTGCTTGTCTCGATAGCAATGTTTGGAGGAAACTGATTTCGGGATAGTCGAAAGATTTTTTTACAACACCATTTTTAGGTACATGGCGTGATTGTGTATGTATATATGTCTTAAATTAAATAATTAAAAATTGATATATTTTAAAAAAAAGTTTATTTGAATTTTTATAAAAAAAACTTCCTAATTTAAATAATTTTTGGTCTTTAATTTATGCTAATGTGTTAAATTAACAATAGTTAATAATAAAAACTGTATTGTATATTAAATAAAAGATTATGTAAAATATAATGAAAAAAAATTTTAGTTGTCAATTATAATATGTCACATCATGAAATTTAGCGCTTTTAGTTCCTGTAAATTAATTCAATATGAATTAATAACTAATTAATTATTTTATTAGTGAAATTCTATATATATAGAAATCAGTATTATTTCAAATTTGTTTTAACAAAATATATATTGAATATCCTTTACATTGAAAAATAAATTTACTAAATTTTTTTATTAACTTTCAATTTTCTACCAAGTATGATTTATGTCGATAATTAAATATAACTTATTCGGTAATTAATTTATAATTACATAAAATGAGATTTCCTTTATGTAACAGAGAAGTGCTACTTAAATGAAGTTCCTGTAATGAGATACAATATATATACCGTGTGTTGACTTGGACCGTCGTACATAGGGATTTAGCATGTAAAATCAAACATGTGCGATTTCCTGCTTCCCAAATTATTTTACAAAAAAAACTTTGGGATAAATGTTTTAGGAAACACTTTTTTACATGTAAATCAATCAAGAAATTTTTTTTTGAAACCATCCCAACGTCAGGAATTAGCCCTAAAGTTGTCAAGGAATTGGCTGAAAATAGCATTAGTCGGACGTGCATTAGCATTTGTTTGATTTTTTGTTCCAACTTCACGGCTACTGCCATTTTCCAGTCAATTTCTTAACAACTTTAGACCTAATTCTTGACGTTAGAAAGGTTTCAAAAAAAAATTTACTAATTGATTTACATGCAGGAAAGTATGCCCTAAAACATTTATCATAAGGTTTTTTTGTAAAATAATTTGGGAAGCAGGAAATCGCATATGTCTGATTTTACATGTTAAATTTTTATGTACGACGGTCCAAGTCAACACACTGTATATATATAAAAATAAAAAAATGTTTTGTGGCTTTTTCGATTTAAGGAAAGCTTATAACAGTGTTTTTCGGGAAATCTTGTGGGATGTGCTTCACAAGTACGATCACTGATTTTAATCTTACTAGATTCAGATTGGGCAAATTTAGGAGTGTATACAAACAAATTTTTATTGTTATATAATATGGAGGGATAGGTACAATCTCAGAAACTCGTATTTTTCCACAATTTAAATGCTGACTTTTTATTGTTTCTTATAATCTGTTGTTAGTGATATCTCATCATCATTCATTCATCTCTCACATTTCGATAATAAACCTCTCTACAAATTCTACTATAAATAATTATTATGGTTTTATGTTAACAATATTAATTATAATTTTTATTTAATAGAACAATATCTTTTTTCTTTACGTAGAAATTAAACTCTCAAAAATTGAATTTTTCTCAGAGAACTGTACAGCCTTAACCGTTTTCTCTGTTCACATGTAAACGACAATACACAAAACAAAAAAATAACTTAAACATATTAATAATTATTTACATGTATAATTTTAAATAATGATAATTATGAGAATACATGCACAATTTTTTTTTTAATAAAATTATCTTTGACTTTGTTATACGTAGATCTGTTTCGTGTTAATTGTTAGATAAGTAAGATATTTAATTTTCGATTACTTAACAAGATGATTAAATGAGGTCATAAAATGTATAGATTTGGGAAGAGTTATTATATCTAAGATACAAGTATAATTAAAAAAAAATGCAATGTAATGTTATTACAAAATATAGATAGATGTTACAGTTTTCACTTCTTACATGCAATAATCTATGACTAAACATTAGTTTTTGAAATTATTTCAAATTATACAGATAAAGAAGAGTACAACATACATAGTATAGGACTGTATATCAGTGGGCATATATAGTAATGTAGTACATTTAATAACCAATGAGTATACATTGAAAAAAATTTATTTTAGCAAGATTTTTATTTTTCGTATTTTTGAAATGTAAACTTATGTTTTTCTAATGGAAATAAAAACAGTATAACTATTTTCAAATCTATGAGAAAATTTGTACTTTAGATCCGAGGTTTCTATTTTTAACTCAACAGTAAACGTGTTTTTGAACTGTAAACTTTTGTTTTTGTAATAGAAAATACAAAATTTGATAGAAAAAATAATAGTAAGTAAAACTATTTTGAAATTTTTGTATAAAATTAGTTAGGTAATATTTAGTTTAAAAATTAACTAGTACATTTGAACTGAAAATTATTAATAATTTTACAATTAGATTAATTCTAGTAAACCATTCACTGATTTTTACTGATTTTTACTGATTTTTATCAAAATTACTTTTGACGTTTACTTAAAATTACTTATTAAGCAATATTAATTAGTTTATTTGAACTTTACAATATTAGACATAAAAAAAAGTATATCAAAATAGAAATACTATTCATATTTGATAAGAGGTAGCAGTAAAAATTTATTTTAAAGCATCAGAAACAAAAGAATTGAGAACACAGGCTTTGCTGAAATATTATATATTTTTTTTACTTTGTTACTTTGTTACTCATAACCCGTTACAGTAAATTTACTTGTTATAGAATGGATAAAAATTTAAAAAAATATATAAATATTATGTAATAATATTTTTTGTAATAAATACAAGATTTGCTTTCTATGAAAAATTACACATAAATAGTATTTTTACATATATTAGTATGTAAATTTAAAATTAAACAATTTTATCTGTAAATTTATATAATTAAATTTTACTATAAAAACTTATATAATACAATATTACTATAATATTTTTACAGTGTAATATCACTTTGGTAACACTAACAAATTTATTTTTTGACATTTTATCTTAGTGTATTTTTACAAAAAATTTTGTGTTTTTAAATAAGATAAATAGTATTCAAATATATTTTATCGTATAAAATCAATAAATTATAAAAAAATACAGTTACTTTTACGTTTTACATCAATTTTTATAACATATCTATATTATTAAAACATCATTTTCATTGCGAAATTTATTGAAAAGACATTGAAACTGTAAATAAAAATTCTTTTCATTTAATAACTATTGAATATATTTTTCTTAATTAATTTGATATTTATATTGATATAACATTGCTAATTGGCGATGTAATATAATGTTACAATTTACTATATAAAACTTACATCCTTATTCCCATACAGAGAAGTAAGTAATCATAATTTTTATTGTAATTGAAGAATTATTTTGACATAACATTTTCTTCGGCGCGACGCAAAATGATTTCACATTCTGCGTCAGTTGGTTAATGCTAAAATGATATTATTAAGCATGTATGTCTTTTTTTTCTTTCTAGAGGAAAAGAAATCTTTAATAACACGTATTGAAATTTGCATTTTCTACGTAAAAACTGTACTTGGATTTTTTTTTGTTTTTCATTTCTTGCACGGAGATTTCATGATAGATTATTTATGAAAATTTTCAAGTTTCTAATTGCCAGTGATCAAAAATATTCTCTAAAATTGATTGAGTTTTTTTTAAGCACATTGTAGGCGTTGCTTCTATTGACCATATGTTTTTTTTTTTGTAGTTTAGTTTGTAATATAGACAATATATTAGTTTCAATTTTTTTTTATGAACTTTGCATGAGAAAGTTTATGTGTATCAAAGTGTACATTTCGCAAACTTTAAATTTATATTTTTATTACAAATTTAGACAGTTTATTATTAAAGTATAAGGAAAAAAGTGTATTATATTACAAGGAGCAGAAAGCGATCTTTATTGTGGTGAGCGTTCGAAACGCAACTAAACTAATAGTAAATAAAACTTCATACCAAGTAACATAATCTTACTAATATAAGTTGTAGAATAGTAATATACAGGGTGTTTCACAACTTAGAGCAAAAAATTAAAGGGTATATTCTGTATGACGTGCTGATCATGAAACAAAAAGAATTTTTTTTAAATTCGCAAAGTAAAGGGTAGTTTACTTGAAGTAGACATTTTTTGAACCACTGGAGTAGCATACGTCATAGAAAGAAATATTAAATGAAATTAATTATCAAAGAAACATTATGTAATGTTAGTTTTATTTAGAGACAATAATTGTTTTGAATACAAAATAATTTATAATATTAATGCATTGTATTATTTAATATCAAGATAATTTGGGAAATAACATACCTGAAGCGCAAAACTACAAATACTGTTCAAAATTTGCACCATTCATCCCTACACACATTGCAGCACGTTGAATTAATGACCTAGTACAGTCTTGACACGAATTTTGTTCTCGTATTATTTCTGCTGAATTTTCTATTCTCTGCCTAAGTTCTTCTTCGTTTTCCGGCGCATTTTGGTTGTCGTAGACGAGGGATTTAAAATGACCCCAAAAATAAAAATCCAGCGGATTTAGGTCAGGGGATCTAGCAGGCCAAGCTACAGGTCCACCGCGACCAATCCACCTGTCCTCAAACACTTGGTTTAAATGTTCTCTTACATTTAGAGCATAGTGTGATGGCGCACCATCGTGCTGAAACCATGTCTGCTGACGCACATTTAAAGGCACATTTTCAAGAAGTTCTGGCAAAGTATTTTGTAAAAACAATAAATAATTAGCTCCAGTCATCCTATTTGGTAGAATGTACGGCCCAAGTAATATTCCATTAACAATACCTACCCAAACATTTATCGAAAAACGATGCTGAAAACTGCCCCGTACAACAACGTGTGGATTTACTTGACTCCAATAATGAGAGTTATGATAGTTATGAAGTCCCTCCCTCGTAGAAGTAGCCTCATCAGAAAATATGATGTACGAGGGGAAATTCGGATTTTCAGTGTGTTTTTGTAAAAGCCATTTGCAAAATCGTACTCTAAACTGATAGTCAGGTTCTGTTAGCCCCTGTACCCGTTGAAAATGGAATGGGTGGTAGTTTTGATCTCTTAAAATTCGCCATACTGAACTATGTGATACTCCTAATTGTTGAGACGCTCTTCGGGTACTAATAGTTGGTTCAGCATGTACAGCATCTAAGATATCATTAACCATATTGTCGTGTTGATGCTGGCGGCCACCACCTCTCCCACGATTAGGTTGCACATATCCTGTGTCTCGAAGGCGCTGGACTATCCTCACAAACGAACGGGGAGTGGGTAATCGGCGTAAAGGATAACGTTCAGCATACAGACGTCGTGCCAATAACGAATTTTGCCGTGCTTCGCCATAAATTAACATCATGTCCACTAATTCACTGTTACTAAATGCATTCATTTTAACAAAAACTACACTACACTGCTATTCACTGTAAAATGAGAACAGTGCACCAGCAAAGATAATAATAATTAACAGCAATGTCGACGAAAGACTACCTACCCACTACCTATCAAATTAAATTAAATTATTAATTAAACTATTACACATTTTATTAGTATTAGATATTACGTAAACAATTACTTTCATTGTAGACGATTTGAAAACAATTATTAAAAATAACTATCGACCAGTGGCAAAAAAAATGTTTGCTTGAAATACGATGCAATTTTTTTTGCAAATTTTAAAAAAATTCTTTTTGTTTCATGATCAGCACGTCGTACAGAATATACCTTTTAATTTTTTGCTCTAAGTTGTGAAACACCCTGTATACAGTTAATTGCATAAGTGAAAATAAAATTTTTTTGTTCAACAGCCTATATCTTGGTAACGCTGCATTTAAGGACCCCTGTTTATAGGAACTTTTTTTTCTTATTTTGTTCTTAGGTCAATTTTGAATCACCCTGTATATATATATATATATATATATATATATATATATATATATATATAAATTGTTTTTCGGTGAATTGGTACTTCGGTGAATTTGTTTTCGATGAATTGTTTTTGGTGAACGGTTTTCGGTGAATTGTTTTCGGTGAATTGTCCGCGACCCATAAAATGTCATACGAAATTGAATGATATTTTTGAATGATGTATTTCCTGATTCACAAAAATTTCTGATTGATTAGAATAACAAACGTCACGAAAAGTTGTGTCAAAGTATTTCGATCTTTGTCAGTTATTCGTGTTTTCTTGCTAGAGTTTAAAATATCTTGTTCTTTTATAAACAGCAACTCAACTCACTTCACTTCGTTTCACCTCATATTTCACTTGCCAACTGAGCTGAGTAAATTTTTGATAAAAAGAATACAGCTAATGTACTTTCAAATTTAATCAAAACGCATTTTGAAAGTCTGCTCCTCAATTATTTTATATAATATTGAAGGCATTAGGATAGTTTTACGTTATCGTGGATACGAATATGATTTTCGATGAAATACTTAGAATACTTTTCGATAGGGGGCATAAAAAGTTTTTATAATTTGGTTTTAGTTTCAATTTTCTAGCATGTGCCGAAAATTATGAGGTGTGGGAAAATAAGCGTGATATGGAAAAATGCGGAATAATGAGTACTATAATTGAGTAAAGAAACCATTATTCGAGGATGCATTGTTTAGTAGAAAAAAATTAAAAACTGAATTTGCAGGAAATATCTCAATTTTTTTCAAAATAAGACTTTTATCAAAATTTGCTCAAAAAAATCTGAAAAAAATCAGCAAAATAGAGAAAAAAATTTGCTACATAATAACTAAGTAATTTTTTTCCCTAACTCCTACTGATTTAGCAGGAAAAATTATTAAAATGTTTTTCAGAATTATCAATAATTTTTTATTTTTCTACTAAACGATTTATCCTAGAACAATGGTTTTTTCACTCAATTATAGTACTCATTTTTCCGCATTTTTTTCATATCATGCTTATTTTCCTACATCTCATAGTTTTTGAAGAAAAAAATAAAAACAAGAAAAACCAAAAAAAAAAATTCTAGCGCCCAAACGGCACATGCGATCAAATTAAAACTAAAACCAAATTATATAGCTTTTTCTTCCCTATTCTAGTATTTTTTCGAATTTTACTTCAGAGTATTCTGCATATCTCATGTTATTGTCCTATATCAACTTGGCGAACGAACACTCAACGTAAAGTAAAATTATATATTCTATGTGGTCACCAAAAAAAATCCTACGGATAAATACTATTAGCCATAATGAATTTTTAATAATTTTTTTGTCGAAAAATTGGCAACACTAAAAGCAGCAACCTTAACAACTAGTTATGTTTTTATCTAAATCAGTTGAAATAATATTGTAGAGAATACTAAATATGTTAAGATTTCTCGTTTTCACTCGATAACGACGTTTTATAAACAATTACAGGTAATAGTCTAACCTATCTAAATATGATTTGTCGTGTTGTAATGAACTAATTTTAAATTAGTTACAAATTGAGAAAAAAAATGTATTGACTTCGGCCGGGATTCGAACTGGGGTCCCCTTCGTCACTTAACAAATTTAGTATTAAACACTTTATAACAACTACCGATTCGTGCGCTGATTCCGTCACGCCAACCGGTAAAATTTGTATTCAAATTCGCAAGGTGACTTATGGGTTTACCCATGTGCTACCTCTTTCTCAATCTGTGTTTTAAATTTCACAGCATGGAACGGGTGGCGCCCGACCAAACAGATCAATGTTTACTCTTTTATATATAAATATATATATATATATATATATATATATATATATATATATATATATATATATATATATATTTCTTTACTCCTTAATACATAAGAGAAATTAAATTCGATGAATTTTTATTCCAAAACTATGGAAAATTTTATTACAGAAATAAAAACATTACATTTTACCAACAAAATAGAAGGTAATTGTAGATATATATCGTTGAAAATTATCTTAGGAATAATTTTAAATAAAAATATTCACTTTTGTCTATACTCTATTTATTTTAAGAAGACAGACAGGCAGAAGATAGGAGCTATTTTTCCTTGCTTGTAATTGGTTAAAATTGTGGGCAAGTTTACTCTGTAGAAGAATAAATTTCTATCTCAACTTTTTCTATTTGTCTCTGTTGTTTGAATCCAAATTTGTAAGCATATGCGTAGAAACGAAAGTTTATAGTTTATATATTGCTAGCGTATTTTTTGATTATTAACACGGAAACAGAAGTTTAAATAATGTTAAAATATAAAAGTTAGTGAATAAATATATTTAAAAATAATTTTGAAAGTATATATTAAGAGAAATGTTTTAAAATTAAGTAGTTTTAAAATGAATTAATGTTCGTACGCCTCTGGTAGCGAACACAACAGAAATATCGCGCATGTGCAATGTTACGTTCAGAACATTGTTTGGTTGTTTTTGTAAATAAAAATTATCGAAAACTATTGTCATTTTACATATTTTCTTAAAATATTGCAGTGTTGGAAATTATATCTCTATTCGAATAATAATATAATAAAAGTAGTAGTATTTCACTGTGCTAATGTACGCACATTGTGAATAACGAAATTTGCAAAAATATATGTTATACTATAATATTTAATTTTATTTTTATAACAAGTTGCACTATAGGAAATATAATTATGTACTTTATTCTATACTTACTGTATGTTTGTTATTGTTATACTTTTTCATGCGGGTTTTATAAATTAACATTTAGGTCATAAACACATAAGTTTTATTTATATTTCACAAAAATATAATTTGAAAGTTGTATAGGCATTTTATATATAATTTAATAAACTCAAATTATAATATTATTATTATTTTCATATAAATAAAAGACAAATTTAAAAAAAAAACATTTCTATTTAATTTTAAATAAATGATAAAATAAAAATTATATTAAAAAGTTATAATATATCAAAACAATGTATTGAATATAGTCCTATTTAAATATTCTATTGTAAATTTTCTTTTTGTTTTAATTTTTCTTCGATATAATTATTGAATGTTAAATAAAAAATATTATTATTAAATTTGAATTTACCGCTAAATATTTTAATTTTCATATATATAATTTAATTTGGAACAGTGTAAAACGGACCGCGCTGGTACCGCCTACAACTGCTTTCTTAAAAAAAATAGAGTATAGACTAGATGCTATCAGAGCCATCTGTTGGCAGTCTCTGTGTTTAAATTTGCCTTAGGGGCCCAGTGGTTTAGACCGGGCATACCAAAAATTAGTTAGTCCCATAACTGTTACATCCTAGCTCGGGGGCACAGGTTGCACAGCATGGAATCACATTTTGTAACTCTGTATGGAATATCAATCAATATAACAACTCGTCGTTTACAACCATCGTAAGTTATCTGTTTGTCTACATTATACATATATATATATGTTTCTTTTTTGCGAACTACACAAGAGAAATAAAATTCAATGAATTTTTATTCCAAAACTATGCAAAATTTTATGACAGAAATAAAAACATTACAATTTACTTACAAAATAGAAGGTAATTGTAGATATATATTGATAAAAATTATCTTAGAAATAATTTTAAATAAAAAATATTCACTTTTATTTAGACCAGATGCTATCAGAGCCATCTGTTGGCATTCTATATGAAACATTTTCAATCTTTACATTAATGAAACATTTTTCCCCCGAATTACACGGCACTTGTTTCGCTTTTACACGGTTTATAAATTATAACAAATTTCAAAAAAACTGGTAAAAATGTATATTCGCATCAAGAAAGCGCAAGTAATGAAAGTGACATTAATAATTGAACTTATAATTAACTTTTTAATGATAATTTTTATTAATTTATATCTACAATTACCTTCTATTTAGTTAGTAAAATGTAATGTTTTTATTTCTGTAATAAAATTTTCCATAGTTTTGAAATAAAAATTCATTGAATTTAATTTCTCTTGTGTATTACGTAGCAAAGAAACATATATATATATATATATATATATATATATATACCGGGTGTTCGTTCGTTAAGTTCGTATGGGCGTTTAACATGTAATTTCAATAAATTGCGATATACTACTTTCTCGAGTAAAATTCGAAGAAATACTTAGAATACTTTTCGATATTGCATAAAAGGTTCTATTATTTGGTTTTAGTTTTAATTTGCTAGCATGTGCCGTTTGGGCGCTAGAATTTTTTTTTAGATTTTTTGGTTTTTATTTTTTTTCTCAAAAACTATGAGGTGTAGGAAAATAAGCATGACATGAAAAAATGCGGAATAATAAGTACGATAATTCAGTAAAGAAACCATTATTCTACGATGCATCGTTTAGAAGAAAAAAAATTTAAAACTGGGATTTTTTCAAAATAAGACTTTTCTCAAAATTTGTTCAAAAAAATCTGAAAAAATTTAGTAGAATAGAGAAAAAAATTAGCTACATAATAGCTAAGTAACTTTTTTCTCTAATTCATACTGATTTTGCAGGAAAAATTATTGAAAATTTTAGAAAACATTTTAGAATTTTCAATAATTTTGCCTGCCAAACCAGATGAGATAGATATAATCGAAAGCTTGCCTAGTAAACTTGAATGAGTTTTATTTGAACATCCATTTCAAAATTAACGACAAAATCCATTATTCATTCACACAAATATATATATAATGCTTAAAAATATTACATTAAA
Organism: Clivina fossor; assembly: GCA_963966155.1. Classification (NCBI taxonomy): domain Eukaryota; kingdom Metazoa; phylum Arthropoda; class Insecta; order Coleoptera; family Carabidae; genus Clivina; species Clivina fossor. Next base: position 16,366,668 of record OZ014563.1, on the reverse strand, counting down.
AAAATAATTATTTAAATAAAAAAAAATTGTTTAAAATAGCACGTTTTGAAAAGGGACTAAAAAGTATAGAATAATTTCTGTTAGCCCACATTTTTCGTTTTAAATCTTCTACAAGTATTGTCATAGCTATTAAAAATTCACAATTACAAATTTTCAGAACAATCTGTTATGGGGTTATAAATCTAGGAAAAATTAATTTCTACTGTTGGATCATGTGGATCATGTGGATCATGTGGTGTCACTCAATTATAGTACTTAATATTCTGCACCCGGCCAAAAATATTGGTGTTACTTGTTTAAATATGGAAAAAAAAATTAGTGACCTACGACACCTCAACTTTCAACTTCTATGGTGGCACAATACGTGCTAAGATTGTGATTTGTGATTGGCTAAAAATGTATCCTCAGAATTGGTTAATTTGAAAATTATTCCAAGAATAAATTTATTTCAACATTTGGAAATACTAGGAGTAATTCCAATGAAATAAAATAACTATTCTATTCTTTTTTTCTGTATAGAATCACTTACTACAAACAATAAAAGATATGATTGCATCATAAAACCGATACTGTGCGAAAGAAGAAAGTTATCTGTCGAAGAGGAAGAAAAAGAAGACTTATTTTGTGTATCGATAACGCTAACCGCATACAATTGTATAATGATGCTATTGTTAAATTAGCCAGAGTTTCGAGTAATTATACAGTAGATGCGTCCAGTCATATTCTAATAGAAAGTCAATGATAAAAATGTCTGTTTAAGTCTACATTAGAATGGGAATTGTTTGGGAACTTTTTGTGAGTTATTTCGAGAAAGAAGAACAGGGTCATTAGTAACGCTTCATTTCATATAATTATATGATAATTTTTTATTATTTTTCTTGCTAGTTTTAATAGCAAACACGGAAATATAAAAATGTTATTTAAATTTTTATTATTATTGTAAGATTCTTGTTTTGTGCTCGCATTTATCACTTAGAAAATATAAATACCAATACATACACATCTGCACTCTAAGCTTGTTATTATATTATATATTAAATTATTAATAATTAATAATACGTAAATTACATCATTTATATGTAAAGTATTGCGTAATCTATTAAATCCATTACAATTATATTTATATGTCATTTTTATTTTAACAACTTTATTTGTTAGTTAATTAGAAACAAATATTATAATCCAAACGTCTTAAAACTTTCCACGCACAATACATAGATTCAATGATAATAAAATATAAACAAACTGAATCCTATAAATGAAATTTTTTTAATGAAAAATATATATTTAGACAATTACATATATATATATATATATATATATATATATATATATATATATATATAGATATTAATGTTAAATTATTTGTATTTAATAAGAAAAAAATTGTTGAAGTCGAAGGTCAAATTCAAATTTATAATTTGTGACGTCAAACTTTTTACAGTACCATCTTGTGGCTAAATAAAGAACAAGTCGATTCAAAAGGGTAAAAAGGCAGTTATTTACTCTTATTTTTCGTATTTTTTGCCCTTCCATTAAGGTAAAAAGTCAAATATTTTAAAATATACAAGAGCAGGGCACTTTTTTGCACTAATAAGGCTACAAATTCAATTACCCTCGATAATTTTTACTCTTTTACCCTATTATTTTGAACAGTGTAACCTTGTATAAAACAGTCATAACCTTGTAAAAAATAGTCATAACCTTGCATAAAACAGTCATAACCTTGTAAAAAAAACAGTCATAACCTTGTACCTTGTACCTTTGGTTGCAGTCTAACGAACGCGTCAAGTTAGAATCATTATTTACTACACTATAAAATAACAAGATTAGAAGTAGATATGGGTAAACCCATATATACACCATTTTGACATTTCTCGGAAAGTTGGCCGAACACACTGTATTTTAATAAAATTATAATTTATGTGGACACTAAGAGAAACTTTGAGGAAAATTGGATCAAAATCGAATAAATAATGTAGCCATAATGAATTTTTTTTAAAATTTGTCATTTTTTTCTCGATAAGTTGGCAACACTGTATTTTATTAAAATTGCATAATTTATTTAGGCACTAGGAGAATCTTTTGTGAAAATTTGAGTAAAATCGGTTAAATAACATGGCCATAATACATTTTTTAAAATTTTAGTAATTTTTTTCTAGAAAAGTTGGCAACACTGGACATTAATAAAATTATATAATTAATGGGAATATTAGGGAAATCTTTTCTGAAAATTTGATTAAAATCGGATAAATAACGTAGCCAATATGAATTTTTAAAAACTTTAGTAATTTTTTGTCTCAGAAAGTTGGCATTACTGGAAAAAAACAAAATCAACTGACTATCTTGGATACTAGAAAAATTTATCCTGAAAATTTCATTAAAATCGGTTGAACCGTCTAGGAGGAGTTGCGGCCACAAAATTTTGACTTACGACCGAGCGAGCTGACGACGCACATCCATACACCCACCTAAACTAAGTTCAGACTCGTCATCTACAGGCTATATGAAGGATTTCTATACAATTTTTTATTTTTTTTGCTAATGTTACAGACACCGTACGCGCACGCCATACTACTTTTTCCTTGCAGTCAAAGTGGTAAAAATAGTTGTTTTGAAAAAGGACTAAAGAATAGATGTACAGTTTTTAATTCGCGCCATTGCGAGTGTATGAATTGTATTGTAGTGTAGCATTAAGTAATTGTAATTATCTTAATGTAATTTTCTATCATCACATTTATACAGGGGTGTAAATAAATACAGTCCTCCGTTTTACTATTATTTGAAAAATCACACAGTCGTTTTATTTGTATCTTCGCATCAAAACACAACACCGCATTTTGGACCGCAATTGGACATACTGAGCTATCAAAACAACATTTCGAACTACATTTTGATCCACATGATCCAACAGTAGAAATTAATTTTTCCTAGATTTATAACCCCATAACAGATTGTTCAGAAAATTTGTAATTGTGAATTTTTAATAGCTATGACAATACTTGTAGAAGATTTAAAACGAAAAATGTGTGCTAACAGAAATTATTCTATACTTTTTAGTCCCTTTTCAAAACGTGCTATTTTAAACAATTTTTTTTTATTTAAATAATTATTTTTTTAATGTAATATTTTTAAGCATTATATATATACATATATTTGTGTGAATGAAAAATGGATTTTGTCGTTAATTTTGAAATGGATGTTCAAATAAAACTCATTCAAGTTTACTAGGCAAGCTTTCGATTATATCTATCTCATCTGGTTTGGCAGGCAAAATTATTGAAAATTCTAAAATGTTTTCTAGAATTTTCAATAATTTTTCCTGCAAAATCAGTATGAATTAGAGAAAAAAGTTACTTAGCTATTATGTAGCTAATTTTTTTCTCTATTCTACTAAATTTTTTCAGATTTTTTTGAGCAAATTTTGAGAAAAGTCTTATTTTGAAAAAATCCCAGTTATAAATTTTTTTCTTCTAAACGATGCATCGTAGAATAATGGTTTCTTTACTCAATTATCGTACTCATTATTCCGCATTTTTCCATGTCATGCTTATTTTCCTACACCTCATAGTTTTTGAGAAAAAAAATAAAAACCAAAAAATCTAAAAAAAAATCTAGCGCCCAAACGGCATTTGCTAGTAAATTAAAACTAAAACCAAATAATAGAACCTTTTATGCAATATCGAAAAGTATTCTAAGTATTTCTTCGAATTTTACTCGAGAAAGTAGTATATCGCAATTTATTGAAATTACATGTTAAACGCCCATACGAACTTAACGAACGAACACCGGGTATATATATATATATATGTTTCTTTGCTGCGTAATACACAAGAGAAATTAAATTCAATGAATTTTTATTTCAAAACTATGGAAAATTTTATTACAGAAATAAAAACATTACATTTTACTAACTAAATAGAAGGTAATTGTAGATATAAATTAATAAAAATTATCATTAAAAAGTTAATTATAAGTTCAATTATTAATGTCACTTTCATTACTTGCGCTTTCTTGATGCGAATATACATTTTTACCAGTTTTTTTTGAAATTTGTTATAATTTATAAACCGTGTAAAAGCGAAACAAGTGCCGTGTAATTCGGGGGAAAAATGTTTCATTATTGTAAAGATTGAAAATGTTTCAGATAGAATGCCAACAGATGGCTCTGATAGCATCTGGTCTAAATAAAAGTGAATATTTTTTATTTAAAATTATTTCTAAGATAATTTTTATCAATATATATCTACAATTACCTTCTATTTTGTAAGTAAATTGTAATGCTTTTATTTCTATCATAAAATTTTGCATAGTTTTGGAATAAAAATTCATTGAATTTTATTTCTCTTGTGTAGTTCGCAAAAAAGAAACATATATATATATGTATATATATATATGTATAAAGTAGACAAAACACATAAACTACTTCCATGCTGTGCAGCCTGTGCCACCGAGCTAGGATGTAACAGTTATGGGAAACTTTTAACTAATTTTTGGTATGCCCGGTCTAAACCACTGGGCCCCTAAGGCAAATTTAAAGACAGTGACTGCCAACAGATGGCTCTGATAGCATCTAGTCTAGACAAAAGTGAATATTTTTAGTTAAAATTATTCCTAAGATAATTTTCAACAATATATTATCTACAATTACCTTCTATTTTATTTGGTAAAATGTAATGTTTTTATTTCTGTAATAAAATTTTGCATAGTTTTGGAATAAAAATTCATCGAATTTAATTTCTCTTATGTATTAAGGAGTAAAGAAATATATATATATATATATATATATATATATATATATATATATATATATATATATATATAAAAGAGTAAACATTGATCTGTTTTGGTCGGGCGCCACCCGTTCCATGCTGTGAAATTTAAAACACAGATTGAGAAAGAGGTAGCACATGGGTAAACCCATAAGTCACCTTGCGAATTTGAATACAAATTTTACCGGTTGGCGTGACGGAATCAGCGCACGAATCGGTAGTTGTTATAAAGTGTTTAATACTAAATTTGTTAAGTGACGAAAGACCCCAGTTCGAATCCCGGTCGAAGTCAATACATTTTTTTTTCTCAATTTGTAACTAATTTAAAATTAGTTCATTACAACACAACAAATCATATTTAGAAATGTTAGACTATTACCTGTAATTGTTTATAAAACGTCGTTATCGAGTGAAAAAGAGAAATCTCTACATATTCTCTACAATATTATTTCAACTGATTTAGATAAAAACATAACTGGTTGTTAAGGTTTTTTTTTCCATATTTAAACAAGTAACACCAATATTTTTGGCCGGGTGGTGTCACTCAATTATAGTACTTAATATTCTGCATTTTTACCACTTTGACTGCAAGGAAAAAGTGGTATAGCGTTTGGTACGGTGTCTGTAACATTTTCAAAAAAAAAAAAAATTGTATAGAAATCCTACATATAGCCTGTAGATGACAAATCTGAACTTAGTTTATGTGGGTGTATGGATGTGCGTCGTCAGCTCGCTCGCTCGGTCGTAAGTCAAAATTTTGTGGCCACAACTTTTCCTAGACGATTCAACCGATTTTAATGAAATTTTCAGGATAAATTTGTCTAGTGCCCAAGATGGTCATGTGGTTTTGTTTTTTTCCAGTGATGCCAAATTTCCGAGAAAAAAATACTAAAGTTTTTAAAATTTCATATTGGCTACGTTATTTATCCGATTTTGATCAAGTTTTCAGAAAAGATTTCCTTAATGCTCCCATTAATTACATAATTTTATTAATATTCAGTGTTGCCAACTTTCCGAGAAAAAAATTACTAAAGTTTTAAAAATTTAATATGGCCATGTTATTCAACCGATTTTACTCAAATTTTTACAAAAGATTTTTTTAGTATTCATATAATTTATGTAATTTTAACAAAATACAGTGTTGCCAACTTTCCGAGAAAAAAATTAGTAAAATTTTTAAAAATTTATTATGACCATTTTATTTAACCGATTTTAATCAAATTTTCATAAAAGTTTTTTTTAGTGCCTAAATAAATTTTGCAATTTTAACAAAATACAGTGTTGCCAACTTATCGAGAAAAAAAATCACAAATTTTTTTAAAAATTCATTGTGGCTACATTATTTATTCGATTTTGATCAAATTTTCAGAAAAGTATCTCCTAGTGCCTACATAAATTATAATATTATTAAAATACAGTGTTGCAAACTTTCCGAGAAATGTCAAAGTAGTCTATATATAGTTTACCCATATACTTCTAATCTTGTTTCATATAATGTTCAATTTTCTACACCGCATAGTTTTTGAAAAAAAAATAAAAACTAAAAAATAAAAAAAAAATCTAGCGCCCAAACGGCACTCGCTAGCAAATTAAAACTAAAACCAAATTATAGAACTTTTTATGCTCTATCGAAAAGTATTCTTAGTAAATTTCTCTAAACTTACTAATTACCGATATATTAACACTTTTTTATATTTTGCATAAAAACTTGCATTTCTAATAAGATTTGTTCCTTCAATGGGCGTTCTAGCTCGCAATTTTGTAGGGGCCAAATGCTTTTTCGTGACTGCTAGGCCGCCTACTATACGCTCCCATATGTTTTACATTCATTTCGGGAACCAATACGGTCTCATTAAACCAAACTCAACAGTTGACTTCTGGAGACCGCATAGGTCTCATGCGGCCACACGAGCTCAAAAATTTCGGAGTCCACGTTGACACCATATGGCACAATACGTGTTAAGAATAAATCAAATTTCTGATTAAATTTTAGATAATTAAGTATTTGTGCAAGTAAAAATAATATTATAAAAAATCCCAAAACCATAACTTAAATTTAAATAAAGCTAAATACGTATTTCGGAAGCTAAGCTTCCATCTTCAGTAGCTAAATAAAATCTACAAAAATCTTACCTGTGATCCAAAGTACATAAACACTTGTCGAAGATCACTGGCCTAGGAAGATGGAAGCTTAGCTTCCGAAATACGTATTTAGCTTTATTTTAATTTAAGTGTGGTTTTAGGATTTTTTATAATATTACTTTTATTTAAATTTCGCCACAGTAGATCATTTTTCTAATCTTTTATTTGTGCAAGGACAAATATACTTTAATCAGCTGTTTCTGGACAGTATTATTTAAAATGTTCAAGCGAATATAGATTTAATAATTATCTATTTTTGTTTAAAACAATTTTTCTCACAAAATTGTTTTTATAATATTTCTTTTAACAATGATTATATCGAACGAAAATTATATAATATACTATCTATTTTAGAATTGTATACCGTTTTATTAATTCTGACACACCCTGTATTTTATTATCGAGAAAATTTATTGTATTTTACTAATATTGTTCGGTTACATAAATACTTTCTTTTATTTATTTATTAATTGAATTTATAATAACTATTTATTATTTATTTATTTTTTTTTGAACACAAAGAATTATTATTATCTCTCTACTACGAGTATACATTTTCAAATAGTAAAATTGTAAATTATAGTTTTCTATAGTATATAAATTAAAAAGAAACTCTTTGAAATATTTATTCTCAATATTAGATAACCTTATAGTTATAGTGGACGTCCGATGAGTAGTTGGAGTGGTATGATTGAGAGGGTGGCTTGCGTAAGCGAAAGTTTCCAAGTTAGTAGGAATAAATGAGCATGTCTGAGAGGAATTATAAATGTGGCTGAAGCGAAAGTTGCTTGTTTGGATGGGAATGTTTGGAGGCGACTGATTTCAGGATAATAAAAAGAGTTTGTGCCACACCCTTTTGAGTACATGGCGTGATTGTGTATGTATGTTTATTAACTATAGTAATTCGAGAATAAATTCAAGTTAATTTGATATATCAAATAAAATAGAGTTATTCTTGGAATAACTAATCAGAGAATTAAAAAAGACATTTATAACTAACATGTAAAGACTTTAAGTGACAAATAGGTTAGCTTGAACAAAATTGAGATTTTTTTTGTTTTTCTCCAGTAGGAAGAATGTCCAATCACATACGTCCACTTGGATATTTTCTTAAAATATAATATATTTGAAAACATTGAGCGTTTGGTTATTTATAATTTTTAAGTAGCATTTTTTTTAAACGGGTTGCGGACAATTCACCGAAAACCGTTCACCGAAAACAAATTCATCGAAAACAAATTCACCGACGTACCAATTCACCGAAAAACAATTCATCGAAAAACAATTTATCGAATAACCAAATGAAAGAGAATTAAACAACCTAACCTAACCTAACCTAACCTATCCATCACCCCTCCGTAAAGTGTTAAAGAAAAAAATAAAAAAATAAATACGCTTTTTTTTAAAGACATTCCTAATATTCATAATATTAAGGATGAGGCTATTTATACATACGATATGTATATGCAATTGGCTATTTATACATACTGAAAAAAAAAAACCTAAACCAAATTACTAACCTAACCTAACCTAACCTAACAACTTTCTAATATTAATTTTAATTTAATTTAATTTTATTTCAGTTGGTTATTTGATAAATTGTTTTTCGATGAATTGTTTTTCGGTGAATTGGTACTTCAGTGAATTTATTTTCGATGAATTGTTTTCGGTGAATTGTCCGGATACCTTTTTAAACTTATAAAATGCGTATTCGGCACTGATGTTCTCATGTGTTAGAACAAATGGTGGACAATTTTATATGATTATATGAACAAATAATATAAACAAATAATTACAAATATTATATGAAAATAACATTCAGTTACGTATTCCCATCCTTGTGCTGGAATATAGTTACGCCTAACTATGCAATGTTATAAAACTTGGCAATATACTGAGGTAATATGAGTTGCCTACATTAATTTTTGTATTGCTCTGATTGTGAGGTGATTGTTTAAAATATTGTTCGCTTACAGCGTAATTTAGTTTTTACATACATACATACATGCATATACAATTACGCCATGTGCCCAAAAGGGTATGACACAAACTCTTTTTACACATAACGTTACACATAACGTTTTCTTGAATATATTTTTCGAAAATTTTATTTTTTGAGTATTTTTTCGTCATGGAACGCATTATCGTATTTTACATTAATTTATATGGTAAAAATTATTTCGCTTAACGAGTGTTTCGCTTTATGAGTAAGACTCCGGAACAAATTATGCTCGTTATGCGAGGTTCCACTGTATATACAGTGTGTAAAGTGATGAGGTTTCCTATAGGGAAAGAAATTTTAATATGAGTTTTAGGAGAAAAACTTATTATATATAAAAAATTTGCTTCTATCAAAACCCCGAATAGTCAAAGAAAAATCTAGTAATCACTTAAGATAAGATCAAAAACTTGATATTATATCGAGTTGTTGATTTTAAATATGTCTAAGTCCGAATCAGTATCGTGTTACTCATGGATTACTTATTAATAATAATAATAATTATATTTTGGCAAATTAATAATAATAATAATTAAAATGTAAGTCTCTTGTATGACAAATATTTGTAACATTTTTCACACGATACTGACATTCGGACTTAGTCATATTTAAAATCGACATAATATCAAGTTTTTGATCTTATCTTAAGTGATTACTGGATTTTTCTTTGACTATTTGGGGTTTTGATAGAAGCAAAATTTTTTATTAAGAATAAGTTTTTCTCCTAAAACTTATATTACGATTTTTTTCCCTATAGGAAACCTCATCATTTTGCACACTGTATATGTAAAAACTAAAAGAATTATCTAGGTTATGTGGCGATTTTTACTGAAGGTTTATAAATTCCTTTTGAGGTATACTATCGCCCCTAAGAGGATACAAAAAAGACCATAAACACTTGTATAATAATGCTGTAAATAAATTCTAATTTTTAATTATTTTGCACTGCACTAGTTTGAAGTATATATTTATTAAAATTTTCATGAAAACTTGGAAAGAAATACACATTTGTATAAGAAAAATAAAATTTATTTTTATTAAGCTTAAAATATAACAATATTTTTTTTACAATTTATTATAACATTTTACATAAAAACAATTTTAAGGAAAAATATGTTTATTACAATATATATATATATAAGTTCGTGATTGTGTCAGATATATTTTGCTATTTTGAAATTTCACTACAAAAGGTAGACTGAAATAATTTTCCAGAAAATATAATAAAAATAGAAAATATAAAAATTAATATAAGTATATCACAGAATAATAATATTTAGGCAATAAACTAAAATAAAATACAATTTTCTGTAGTGCATTTATAATCTACAATAATAAACATCGAGAATGCTGTTAATAAAAATAAATTTTTACTGTTTATATACAACACCTAGTTGTTGTTGTGGTACAACTGTCTTAAGAGCATCATTCTTACCGATATTTAGCGGTAATTTACCGGTTGGTTGTACCGTATTTAATTGCGACTGTAACTGTTTATAGAATTGTACTTGCAAAACGGACGGGATATAAGAATCGAGTAAAGTTTGTGGTTGTTTTTGCTGAAAAACCACATTGCTTGGTTGGGCCTGCTGTTGATCGTAAAAGGTGAAAGGTAATGAAAGTTGCTGTATTTGTTGTTGTTGTGGTAAGGGTTGAAGTTGAGGGAATTGTGGCTGAGGCGCTGGCTGAGGCTGTGGGGGCATCTGTTAACAAAATTAAGAATATAGACAATTTAATATTATTTAACGAAGAAATTACTATGTTGGTTTTGGTCTTATTTTTACCACTTTGACTGCAAGCAAAAAGTGGTATAGCGTTTGGTACGGTGTTTGTAACATTTTCAAAAAAAGAAAAAATTTGTGTATAGAAATCCTTCATGCAGCCTCTAGATCAGACTAATCTGAACTTAGTTTATGTGCGTCGTCAGCTCGCTCGGTCGTAAGTCAAAATTTTGTGGCCGCAACTCCTCCTAGACGGTTCAACCGATTTGAATGAAATTTTCAGGATAAATTTGTCTAGTGCCCAAGATGGTCATGTGGTTTTGGTTTTTTCCAGTAATGCCAACTTTCCGAGAAAAAAATTACTAAAGTTTTTAAAAATTCATATTGGCTACATTATTTATCCGATTTTGATATGGCCACCGGAAATGTCAGATTAAATACATTTGACCTTGTAATATTTGACGTTGCCAAAGTGATGCATATAATAACTAATTACTATACAAAAATGTTACATTATTACCTTACACAATGACCTTTTTCTACATAGGTAATATAGTAACGTAATATCAGTATTTTGATACGAATTTTGAAAAAAAAATTTTTTAAGAAAGATATATCGGGTGTTCGTTTGTCAAGTTCGTATGGTCGTTTAACATGTAATTTCGATAAATTGCGATATACTACTTTTTCGAGTTAAATTCGAAGAAATACTTAGAATACTTTTCGATATGGTATAAAAAGTTCTAGTTTAGTTTTAATTTGCTAGCAATGCCGTTTGGGCGCTAGATTTTTTTTGATTTTTTGTCTTTTTTTTTCTCAAAAACTATGAAAATAAAATATTAAAATAAAATAATAAAATATTTTTAGAATATTTAATAATTTTTCCTGCCAAACCAGCATGAGTTTGAGAAAAAAGTTACTTAGCTATTATGTAGTTAATTTTTTTCTCTATTTTACTGAATGTTTTCAGATTTTTTTCAGCAAATTTTGAAAAAGTCTTATTTTGAAAAAAAATCCCCCTTGAGAGATTTTCAAAAATTCAGTTTTTAATTTTTTTTTCTACTAAACGATGCATCCTAGAATAATGGTTTATTCACTAAATTATAGTACTCATTATTCCGCATTTTTCCATTTTATGCTTATTTTCCTACACATCATAGTTTTTGAGAAAAAAAATAAAAACCAAAAAATCAAAAAAAAATTCTAGCGCCCAAACGGCACATGCTAGTAAATTAAAACTGAAACCAAATTATAGAACTTTTTATTGTCTATCAAAAAGTATTCAAGTATTTCTCCGAATTTAACTCGAGAAAGTAGTATATCGCAAATTATCGAATTTGCATGTACGAACTTAACGAACGAACACCCGGTATGGGTATCCGGACAATTCACCGAAAACCGTTCACCGAAAACAATTCATCGAAAACAAATTCACCGAGTACCAATTCACCGAAAAACAATTCATCGAAAAACAATTTATCGAATAACCAACTGAAATAGAATTAAATTAAATTAAAATTAATATTAGAAAGTGGTTAGGTTAGGAAAGGTTAGGTTAGTAGGTTGGTTTAGGTTTTTTTTTTTCAGTATGTATAAATAGCCAATTGCGTATACATACCGTATGTATAAACAGCCACATCCTTAATGTTATGAATATTAGGAATGTCTTTAAAAGAAGCGTATTTTTTTTTCTTTAACACTTTACGGAGGGGTGATGGGTAGGTTAGGTTAGGTTAAGTTAGGTTGTTTAATTCTATTTCATTTGGTTATTCGATAAATTGTTTTTCGATGAATTGTTTTCGGTGAATTGGTACTTCGGTGAATTTGTTTTCGATGAATTGCTTTCGGTGAATTGTCCGCGACCCCCCGGTATGTACCTGTGCTACTTTAACGATTAATTCGCATTTGACTTACCAAATATCGTTGTTGCGCCAAAATCTGATTGTTCCTCTGATAAAACGGATTAAAATTAGTAGCAGTTGGCTGTGGTAGCACATACAAAGCCTGACTGACCAACGGTTGCGCCATGTTCTGTTGTCTGTATGTCTGAGGTGCTGGCTGACGATAATTCAACGGCAGGACATTCGTATGAGCCGTTTTCTGTATCAGTCCAGCTAAATTATGCGTCACGGGATGATGATGATTTAACAGATTAATGTGAGTTTGTGGATCGCGTAATAATGCCGTGTTTCGGTCGACGTATTGAACGTATTGCACACCAGTGCCACCGACTTTTGATTGGGCCTGTTGGAGTGGAGTTACGGCTGATGGTTCCACGTAGACGTATTGTGGTGGTGGAGGCGGTGTTGGTTGAGGTGGAGGTACTGGTTGAGGAAGGTATTGACCATAAGGGCTGGCTGATGCGTATTGGAATTGATATTGTTGTTCCTGAAATGTGTTTACATAGATTTAGTAAATGTTTTTACTACTTTGACTGTAAGGAAAAAGTAGTATAGCGTTTGGTACGGTGTCTGTAACATTTAAAAAAAAAAAAAAAAAATTGTATAGAAATCCTTCATATAGCCTGTAGATCAGACGAATCCGAACTTAGTTTATGTAGGTGTATGGATGTGTGTCGTCAGCTCGCTCGCTCGCTCGGTCGTCAGACAAAATTTTGTGATCGCAACTCCTCCTAGACGGTTCAACCGATTTTAATGAAATTTTCAAGATAAATTTATCTAGTGCCCAAGATGGTCATGTGATTTTGTTTTTTTCCAGTGATACCAACTTTCCGAGAAAAAAATTACTAAAGTTTTTAAAAATTCATATTGGCTACGTTATTTATCCGATTTTGATCAAATTTTCAGAAAAGATTTCCCTAATACTCCCATTAATTATATAATTTTATTAATATTCAGTGTTGCCAACTTTCCGAGAAAAAAATTACTAAAGTTTTAAAATTTTTATTATGGCTATGTTATTCAACCGATTTTACTCAAATTTTTACAAAAGATTCTCCTAGTATTCATATAATTTATGTAATTTTAACAAAATACAGTGTTGGGAACTTTCCGAGAAAAAAATTTGTAAAATTTTTAAAAATTTATTATGACCATTTTATTTAACCGATTTTAATCAAATTTTCATAAAAGTTTTCCTAGTGCCTAAATAAATTATGCAATTTTCACAAAATACAGTGTTGTCAACTTATCGAGAAAAAATCACAAATTTTTTTAAAATTCAGTGTGGCTACATTATTTAATCGATTTTGATCAAATTTTCAGAAAAGTATCTTCTAGTGCCCACATAAAATTATTACAAATTATTAAAATACAGTGTTGCCAACTTTCCAAGAAATGTCAAAGTAGTCTATATATGGGTTTACCCATATACTTTTAATCTTGTTTAGAAAAATATGTGTCGAAAAATTCTAAATCATATTGAATTATTTAAGTATTAAATGTTGATAAGTGTTCATTAGTTTTTGAGAAGGATGATTTGACAACTGAATGTAATGTATATATTGATGGTGTACGTTTAGAGCAGGTAGATGAATTTGTGTATTTGGGTAGTTTGTTGTCTAGAGATGGCCGTTTTGATCGTGAAATTGAAAGGAGAGTAAATGCTGGTTGTAAGGTACTTTACGTGCTTTGGGAACTTTTGCTAGGAATGTAAATGTTTTCAAAGAAGCTACCCCGTTTGAGTATATACAATGCAGTTTTGGTGCCAACGTTGATGTATAGGGTAGTGAATGTTGGGTTTGATTGTAAAAGCATAAACGGAAAATGACCGCTGTGGAAATGAGATTTTTACGTGGGGTATGTGGTTTAAATAGGAGAGATCGGGTACGAAATACGATTAGTGTATGATGAGTGTGAAATTGAAAAAAATGTTGTAGCAAAAGTTGCCTTGTTAGAGTCAGTTAAGATGGTTCGGACATGTTGAGCGAATGTCTAATGTTAAAAAGATTTATTTGAATAATTTTGATGATATACGTTTGCGTGTACGTCCGATAAGTAGTTGGAGTGGTATGATTGAGAGGGTGGCTTGCGTGAGCGAAAGTTTCCAAGTAGTAGGAATAAAAGAACTTGTATGAGAGGAATTATGAATGTGGATGAAGCGAAAATTACTTGTTTGGCTAGAAATGTTTGGAGGCGACTAATTTCGGGATGATGAACAGAGTTTGTGCCACACCCTTTTGGGTACAAGGCATGATTGTGTATGTATATATGTATATCTTTATTCTATATACGGAATTTTGTTTACTATTTTTTTATTATTATTATTTTAAAGAAAAACAAATTTTTGCTACTAACCGTTCCAGCACCGATAGGCTGTTGCTGTCCAGGAGGTAATACTGGCGCTTGTACAGGTGGTTGCATTCCCAACCCTTGTGTAATCACACCCAAATAGGGTATACCACCAACGGGATGCAATAGCAACTGTTGCTGGGGCAATCTATTGGGATATTGAACACTTAATGGCGGCGGAGGTGGGAAATTGCGCGCGTCCGGACTGAATTGATGTGGTCCGGTGGACGCCTGTGGTGGTCCTTGCTGTAGGGGTTGCTGTGGGGGTTGGGGCGGCGGCGGCGGCGGTGGTGGAAAGTAGAATTGCGATGCTGGTGATAGTTGAGGAATTGCTGATTGCTGTTGTTGTTGAGGGGGTAGTTGTAGTTGGATTTCGGATTGGAAGAGTTGAGTTTGTTGGGGTTGTAACTCTGTTTCGATTTGTTTGGACGTGGTTAGAGATGGTTGAGAAATGTCCTGGAGGGATAATGGTGTGTCTGTGGCGATACTGCCTACTAGTAGGCAACTTATGATAATCAGCAGTTTCTGCAACATAATTTATTTAGTATTAATTCGTTTTCTCAATTTTGGTATAATTTTTAATACTCTTAATTTTGTTGTACACTAAAAAGTTTTTCCGTAATGTTACAATAAAAGTTATGAGTAACAAGAATGTCCTGGATTATTATATAATTTCACATAGCATGTAATATTTAACAAAAATTTATGTAAAACTAATTTACTTTTTACCACTTTGACTGCAAGGAAAAAGCGGTATAGCGTTTGGTACAGTGTCTGTAACATTTTCAAAAAAAAATTATAGCCTCTAGATGACGAATCTGAATTTAGTTTATGTGGGTGTATGGATGTGCGTCGTCAGCTCCCTCGCTCGCTCGGTCGTAAGTCAAAATTTTGTGGCCGCAACTCCTCCTAGACGATTTAACCGATTTTAATAAAATTTTCAGGATAAATTTATCTAGTACCCAAGATGGTCATGTGGTTTTGGTTTTTCCAGTGATGCCAACTTTCCGAGAAAAAATTACTAAAGTTTTTAAAAATTCATTGAGGCTACATTATATATCCGATTTTGATCAAATTTTCAGAAAAGTTTCTCCTAGTGCCCACATAAATTATAATTTTATTAAAATAAGATATTGCCAACTTTCCGAAAAAAAAGCCCGCATTATTTATCCGATTTTAATGAAATTTTTACAGAAGATACCCTTAACGCCTATAATATTATATATTAGCAAAATACATTGTTGCCAACTTTCCGTGAATATTTTTTTTATTCCTATTACTTATCATTTATGTGATAATGTCAAAGTGGTCTATATATGGGTTTACCCATATACTTCTAAACTTGTTATGTAATATATTTATATATTTTAATGTATTATTATAATAATACATTAAAATAATATACATAAAACAATATGTATTATTGCACATAAATAATAGTTATAATACTAAGAAATTAGTATAAAATTACATAAAAATTTCACAAATATCACACAGAAAATACTAATTCTAACGAAAATAAACAATTTAATAGAAAAAAATAATAATAGTAAGTAACGGTATAACTATTGTCAAAGCTTTGTATGAAATTTGTTAATATTTAGTTTAAAAATACTGAAAATTATTAATAATTTTACATATTTACACATTTACACATTTTATACATTCACAAAAAATAATTTAGCAAGAAAAATGAAATAGCAAGTTTTAAAATTTTTATTAAAATAATTTAATAAACAAAAATAAAATTGAAAGTTAACATACTAGGTGGGATACATGGATACGTATATGAAATTCAAAAAGATACAATAATTAAAAAAGGAAAACTTTAATTTAGTAAGAAAAATAAAATTGCTAGTTTTCGGAATTTTGTAATTGCATAATAATATATTATCAGATATCAAGGATATTTAAATTAGATACATTTCTAATTAGGATATTAATATGTGACTTGTAAGTAGTACTATTGCGTTATCTTATTAATTATTTTGTGTAATTAGCAATTCATATCTGTTGTAAAAAAAATATTTACAAGAAATTGTAAATTTATAATATAGGTCAAGTTATTAGAAATGAAATTTCAATTTTAGTAATTACGCACGAATAACATGTTGAATTTGGTGTTAAAAATAGTTAATTTTTTGTGTAAATGTAAATCTAAAAATAACACTAATTTTGTGTATAAATTACACTTTACAATATACTCGACATACTTTGGATTAGTCAAATTCTTGTCCTTGTGCTAAAACTAAAATGTCAGTCTGAGTAAAGTAACGAATGCTCAGTCTAATTATTGTTTTTATTAAGGGGAGGTTCTCCTCCTTTGAATGACTAAAAAGTATACAAATTTTGGAAATTTTTCATTCGTAAATGAAAAAAGATAGAAGGAAACGGTTTGGGGATTCGACAAAATGTTATTTTGGTCTTTATTTTCAAAAATTGTCGTTTCATAGAAAACAAAATGGCGTCCGTGATTCACTGTTTTCGTGTTAGCGCGGAATCGGTAAACTGCGTGAATTGCAGCGTATCTGGATTTATCTGTAACAAAAAATGAACAACAATGCCAAAAATTAAACTAAATTTACTGGAGTATAGACCTATAAAATTTACAAATTGTTTGTTTTAACTAGTTTTTGTAAGACCCTGAAGTGGAAAAGAAAGGCCTAAAAGTCGACCTCAAAGTTTGAGATCGTACCACATCGTCAAATTTTAAATTATTTCCACGTTCTTAGGTCTACACTCCAGTAAATTTAGTTTACTTTTTGGCATTGTTGTTCATTTTTTGTTACAGATAAATCCAGAGACGCTGCAATTCACGCAGTTTACCGATTCCGCGCTGACATGGCCCACGAAAACAGTGAATCACAGGCGCCATTTTGTTTTTTATGAAACGACAATTTTTGAAAATAAAGACCAAAATAACAATTTTTTCGAATCCCCAAACCGTTTCCTTCTATGTTTTTTCATTTGCGAATAAAAAATTTCCAAACTTTGCGTACTTTTTAGTCATTTAGATGAGAACCTCTCCTTAAATCGAATTATTTATTTTATTTATTTTCAATGTTAATAAATAACACTAACACTGACATATAAGTATTAAATTGATAATTAACCATTTTGAAAACTACATGATCGGCTAACAACGCTCTATGCAACTAACTCTGTATATTTTTACATGATTTAATAAATTGCTAAAGTGCTAATGAATAAAATAGTACGTTATGTTACATACATACATACATACATACATACATACATACACAATCACGCCATGTACCTAAAAAGGGTATGGCACAAACTCTTTACATCATTCCGAAATCAGTCGCCTCCAAACATTCCTATCTAGCACAAGCAACTTTCGCTTCATCCACATTCATAATTCCTCTCATACATGCTCTTTTATTCCTACTACTTGGAAACTTTCGCTCACGCAAAACACTCTCACTTTAACTACTCATCGGACGTCCACGAGGAGCAGAAAACGATCTTTATTGTATTGAGCTCAGATACTTACTGCCAGAGAGTCATAGTCGACGCCAAGCAATCTTAGCGAAACATAAAATAAGCATTCTGGTTCGAGTGACATATGCTATTTTTTCTTCAAGCGTTTCAAACGATACTAAACTACAAATAAATACCAAGTAACCTTAACTTTACTAACAGTTGTGAAACAGTATGTTTGTTACGCGATTTGTGAGAATTAATGTTTCTTTTGTCAAATGTGCATTTTTTGCACTTATTCACATATTTTCAAGAATAAAATTCAAATTAAAGCAAAAATACACACTGCAAATGACACTATATAATTTTGGATAAAAATATTTGACTTATTAAAAAAAAACATATGATCTACCGAATAGTATTTATGAAAATAATAGTTTACCTATGTATTAAATAATTAATCTATGGTTTTAATTTTGGACCTATAGAATTAATTATTAATCTATAGAAATATTTATCGACTTATGAAAATAATTATCGACCTATGGAAATAATCAAATACCTACTGATATAATTATCGATCTATAAAATTTGATCTATAAATTTTACGTAATTGACTATTTAGGGTAGGTTAGGTTAGTAGGTTGGTTTAGATTATTTTTTTTTACTATAGATCATTTTTTTAATTATTAGTAGGTAAATGATTGATTTTTCTATAGGTAAAATTATAAAATTTCATAGGTAATATTTGAATTATTAATAGATCATAAAATTAGCATCCTATAATTTTCAATATGACTGTCAGAATAAATACACTTGATCGTGTAGTCATGTTTGGTGCTACCACCAGTGGTGTATATAGTAACTAACTTCTGTATAATAATGTTTACATTATTGTACTAGTAACATAATGATATTTTTTTACATAGCCAATAATATCAATATTTTTCTACGCTTGAAGAAAAAAGTATTTTCACAACATACCATAAAACAAAGAATAAATTTATTTTATTTTCTACGAATTTATTTATAATGATGTGAATTATCTAGATTATTTCCTGAAAATGTAAATAAAGAAATACAGATACATTTGCTAATAAAACGTAACAATTTACACTAAGAAAACTAATTTAAATTTTATTACAAAATATCTTACGCATCAATTTTTTAGTGTAAAAACATTAAAATCGAAACTAGACTTTCACTTTTACTCCGTTAAATCCAAATTGAAATTCTAACTGTAGAATTATATACGCTCGTTTCTATAACAGCCATTTTTTCAATTAATAAACCGACCATATGTAAAAGATTTTTTCCCCTCTTAGATATAAAAATACTGTAAGTCTGTAAGTGCTGCATATGTGTTTACATTTATGTATGCATGTCTTTTTAAATTGATCTATAGCTTTTAGAAATTATAGAAGTCGGAAATGTTATAGATAGATACGTGTATATTGTATATATATAGATATAGAACTATAGATTGAACTTAAATGGGTGTGGTTCTTGCTTATAATGGAAAACTTTCTTATAACCTGATTCAAATAATCACCTGTGTGTTTGCCTATTGTTAAGATTCTAAAAGCAAAAAATATTTTTTTATTTTTATACTCACTATATATATATATATATATATATATATATATATATGTTGATAAGGATATTATTGGGATTAGAAGTCAATACAGAATATGATATTAATAACTCAATTCATTGTATACGTTGCAAGCTTTCGGAGGTAATAATATCCTTATCAACATTTATATAAAGTCAACATTAAATATTATATTATATATATATATATATATATATATATATATATATATTGCGAGTATATATACTATATGATTTTATTATCAGAATTTATTGACTATTTTTTTAACTACAAAATAATTTTTGCAACTTTGCCTTACAGATAAAAGCAAAAGATTGCTAAAATATATTTTTAAGATAATATACATTTTATATATGAGGCGTATAGATGCAAAACTCACTATTCGACAAAAAGTGAAAAATGAGATTTTGCGCGATTTGGACTTAGAATTTTACAAGGAATACGATATTTAGGTTAGTTAGAAAAAAAACTCAGTATTTAATATGAGAAACACTCTTTAAAGTTTAGTGTTGGATACAAAACTCACTACTTGCATTGATTGTTTAGATGCAAAAGTAACTGTTTGCTTTCCACCAATAAAAAATGTATTGGTGGAAAGCAAACAGTTACTTTGTATGAATTAATGATGTATAAAACCAATGATTCACGATTTTAAATAAGTATTGCCATCTAGTAACAAGATTTTATCATCAAAATACAATTACACTTAGCTATAACAGTTTTTTGCAAATATCTCAGAACTTAAAATTTGCAAATAGTGAGTTTTGCATCTATACGACTCATATATAGGATTGAATTTCAATGAGAAGGTAGTCAAAAAGGTAAAACTGTCAAGCTTTCGGTGGCATTTACCACATTCTTAAGGGCCTATAATATTTATTTATTGATAAAAACTAATAATACAGAAAAACAATGATTACAATAATAATATTATTCTACTTACATATTTCTAAAGAGAATTTTTAAAAACAAAAGCATGCAAAATGGTTTTTAAAATCCTCCTTAAGAACATGTAAGTAGAATAGTATTATGATTGTAATTATTGTTTTTCAGTACTATTGGTTTTTATCAATAAATAAATATTATAGGTCCTGAAGAATGTGGTAAATGCCACCGAAAACTTGACACAGAATCTTGATTGAGAGTTTGATTCGAAAATTTAACCAGTGGCGTAACTAGGATTTGGTGCCCCCCCCCCCCCCCCCCGCAAAACAAAATGTAGGCTCCGATAAACTTTTGAAAATTCAATGATTAGGTACAAGGAAAAAAGTGCAACATTTTTTATAATTCTTAAAGGTAAAAAATAACAAAAATATATAATAAATCATACACTTACATACATACATACATACACAATCACGCCATGTACCCAAAAGGATGTGGCACAAACTCTTTTCATCATCCCGAAATCAGTCGCTTCCAAACACTCCTATCCAAACAAGCAACTTTCGCTTCATCCACATTCCACAATTCCTCTCTCATACATGCTCTTCTATTCCTACTACTTGGAAACTTTTGCTCACGCAAACCACCCTCTCAATCATACCATCTCCAACTACTCATCGGACGTCCACGCAAACGTTACCATCAAAATCATTCAAATAAATCTTTTTAAACAGACGTTCATTAGACATTCGCTCAACATGTCCGAACCATCTTAACTGACTAACACTGCAACTTTTGCTACAACATTTCTTTCAATTTCGCACTCATCATACACTAATCTATTTCGTACCCGAATACACTTAATATAAAATTAAATTAAATATCAGTTCTTCGGGTTTTTTTATTAGCAAAATCCGTTATTAAGAGGTTTTACATTTAAATTTTCTGCTGCATGATGTTCTATTGCCAAAAGAGCGAGATTAATTAATCTATCTTGATTCACGCTGTTTCTAAGATATGAAATAATTATTTTTAATTTGCTGAAGGATCTTTCTGCTGTAGCCACAGTGTTAGGAATGCTTTAAAATAGTAATAAGGCAGTGCAAACTTCACATAAATCAAATAAAGGAAAAATTGATTAAAATAATATCTGTCATTTTCTGTATAGTTGTAATTGTATTGGCATTAATGTTATTTTTTAAAAAATATACCGCATTAATTATTTGCATCGGAAAATTTTCTGATAAATTATTGCAACTTTAGAAGTTCTTTTTCTGATAATGTTAGCAATGTTTTTGGCTGTAAAAATCCAAAAAGATTTGCAAATTGTGTTGTGCCCCCCCCCCCGCATTCCGGAGTTTTGCGGACCCTATTTACGCCACTGCATCTAACTTCTTTTTTTGACTACTTTCCCATTAAAATTCAATCCCACTTAATACATTCTACTCATGATTTTTATATAACATATATATATATATATATATATATATATATATATATATATATATATATATTTCAATTTCTATATAATGTTAACATAAATATGGGTAATTAATTATCGTCTCCTACCATTTCAAGACTGCACATTCCGAAGAAAATAAATACTTACTAAAATAATATATATATATATATATATATATATATATGTATATATATATATATATATATATATATATATATATATTTATATATATATATATATATGTAAACAATATATTTTCAATTTAACTTATTTGAACGTTTAAAACAAAAATCGTGAAACTTGAATCAAAGAATTTCTTTTAATTGTTTAACAAAAAGTAAAATGCAAAATAAATATAGATAATTGTATGAAAGTGCATAAATATGATTAGAAAATCATAACGAACAAACGTAGTAATTATGTAGAAAACTACAACTGTCATATAATTATACAAATTACAATTTTCAAATTAAATATCTACTTATTATATATTATGAATTTGTCAACAAAGTCTCATGTACTGATTCTATATCAATTAAGTAAATACGGAAGTTGATAAACATAGATTTTTATCAATATTAACACAATACGTATAGGTGTGAGCAAAAATTTAAATCAGTATAAAAAAACTTTATATATTTTATTTAAAAAATCAACGTTTTTATTATTATTTTTGTAAATTTTTATTTTTTCTTTGATGATATAAGTAGAGTATATTGAAATATATTTTAATATAATGTGTTCTGAAAGATTTTTTACTACTTATGTGAAAAATTTTGAAAACTGTTGATTTACATAACTACCAAAAAATAGTAGACACAATTTTTTCTAATAGAAAATTTAATATTTTTTAAAACGATGTTCAAAAATAAATCTCAATTTTATAAATATGAAAAAATGTTTTGCTTTCCTACATCAGATATTCGAAAATGTTACTTTTGTTTTAAAATTAAGAAAGAAATCAAAAATACTGTTTTTTAGTTGCCCAATGAGTATTAACAAGTACCGAAGATTTATATGTAACAGCACAAAAAGAAAATACATACATACAAAATCGCGCCATGTACTCAAAAAGGTGTGACACAAACTCTTTCCACTATCCTGAAATTAGTTTTCTCCAAACACTCTTATTCCGACAAGTATTCTTCTATTTCTACACTTGGAAACATTCGTTCACGCAAACCACTTACTCAATCATACCACCCCATCTACTCATCGGACATTCACGCAAACGTATACCTTGAAAATTATTCACATATATATTTTTTTAACCAAACGTTCATTAGACAAAACAAATTACAATAATTGGAAATCCGAATAAGTTCAACAAATTAAAGATTACATACATACATACACGATTACGCCATGTACCCAATAGGGTGTGGCACAAACTCTTTTCATCATCCCGATATCAGTCGCCTCCAAATATTCCTATCCAAACAAGCAACTTTCGCTTCATCCACATTCATAATTCCTCTCATACATGCTCTTTTATTCCTACTACTTGAAAACTTTCGTTCGCGCAAGCCACCCTATCAATCATACTACTCCAACTACTTATCGGACGTCCACACAAACGTATACCATCAAAATCATTCAAATAAATCTGTTTAACCAAACGTTCATTAGACGCATTCGCTCAACATGTCCGAACCATCTTAACTGACTCTAACACGGGGCAACTTTTGCTACAACATTTTTGTTCAATTTCACACTCATCATACACTAATATCTATTTCGTACTCGATCTCTCCTATTTACACCACATACCCCACGTAAAAATCTCATTTCCACAGCAATCATTTTCCGTTTATGCTTTTGCAACCAAACCCAACATTCACTACCATTCATCAACGTAGGCACCAAAACTGCATTGTTTATACTCAAACGGGCTTCTTTGGAAACATTTACATTAATTACGATGAAACGGCTTTAGGATATAGTTCCGCATTAATATTTATTCAAGCAGATTTATTTTAATATAATGAGTTCTGACAGACTATTTTACTCTGTTAATTTAATTACAATTAACAATTAAACGACAGGGAAACTACTATGATTTTTTTATATCATAATAACAATATCAGTCATATTTAATTATTACCATTGGTTTTTTACTTATTTCTTTAACCGTGAGAAATAGTAAAAAAAGTTTTAAATAAACAAATATGCACTGAGAAAAATGGATAGTTACCGTAACGCTATTTATATTTAAAAAAGTGACACAAACACAAGATATTAAAAATTACAAAATGAGTATATTTAAAAATTAACTATAAATATAATAAAAACAAAAATTTAATACTATCAATTTGTATATAGTATTACAGTCTTAATTTTTAATATAGTATTAAAATATATATGTGAGTAGATTTTAAAAATGTATAAATTTGTGAATACAGTAAACATACTCGTATATTTCAAATAAATATCTACTTATTATTATCCAATTTGTTAAATATCTATTTTTCTCAGTGTGCTTTTAAAAAACCCTATCCAGCGATATCAAACATGACTATTTAAAGTTTCCGGTTTTTCCAACTTCCGGTTTTCTCCGGAAAATTCTAGCAAGGCCAAGCATTTCTAACATATGCTTTGATATTGTTTTTTTTTAAACTTCATAACTTTTCGCATAATTTAAAAAAAAGGGTAAAACAATATCTTATCTAGGTACTCCTAATGAATATTCCGTAAATTTTGTAATAAAAAAGATAAAGATAAATACAAGTGAAAATATTCAAGGAAGTTGATAAATATGGCTACTGATATCATATTAACATAACATCATCAACATTGCATAAAAATCTGTGCAAAACATTATGAAAATTAACATAAAACTTTCATAAAACTGTAAAATAGTTAACCATTATACCATGTCAAATATTATATTATATTATTACATTGAACAGTTTTATATGCGTGTTGAGAATATTCTATTACAAGGTGTAGTTCCATTTCTCTAAACAATTTTTCTCATTTTATTGAATTTATTAGTTGAATACTAGGATAAAAACATGTGTAAACGAAAATATTTACATTACACTTTCCATGTATACAAGCGAAATTAATTAGAAAATATTATTATATTTGCACGGAATTTTCTTTGGCGAAAATGGTTGTGAAATTTTATATATATATATATATATATATATATATATATATATATAATTAATAAAGTGATCAATACTGGAACGTAGTATAGTTTTGTAGGTGAAGATTATGAGAATTGTAATCAAAGTGGATGGATGTTTAAATAAACAAAATTAGAAGTATATAGGTAAACCCATATATAGACCACTTTGACATTTCTCGGAAAGTTGGCAACACAATATCTTTAATAAAATTATAATTTATGTGGGCACTAGGAGCAACTTTCCTGAAAATTTGATAAAAATCGAATAAATAATGTAGCCACAATAAATTTTTAAAAAATTTGTAATTTTTGTCTCGATAAGTTGGCAACACTGTATTTTTTTAAAATTGCATAACTTATTTAGGCACTAGGAGAATTTTTTATGAAAATTTGATTAAAATCGGTTAAATAGTGATCATAATAAATTTTCTAAAAATTTAGTAATTTTTTTCTCGGAAAGTTGGCAACACTGGATATTAATAAAATTATATAATTAATGGGAGCATTAGGGAAATTTTTTCTGAAAATTTGATCAAAATCGGATAAATAATGTAGCTAATATAAATTTTTAAAAAATTTAGTAATTTTTATCTCGGAAAGTTGGCAACACTGGATATTAATAAAATTATATAATTAATGGGAGTATTAAGGAAATCTTTTCTGAGAATCTGATCAAAATCGAATAAATAATGTAGACAATATGAATTTTTATAAACTTTAGTAATTTTTTCCTCGGAAAGTTGGCATCACTGGAAAAAAATAAAACCACATGACCATCTTGGGTACTAGACAAATTTAACCTGAAAATATCATTAAAATTGGTTAAACCGTCTAGGAGGAGTTGCGGCCACAATATTTTGACTTACGACCGAGCGAGCGAGCTGACGACGCACACATATATACCCACATAAACTAAGTTCAGATTCGTCATCTAGGGACTATATAAAGGATTTCTATACACACATTTTTTTTTTTTAATGTTACAGACACCGTACCAAACGCTATACCACTTTTCCTTGCACTCAAAGTGGTAAAAATCTACTGTCGATTTATTACCAAGCTTTCGGTGAAGATTCCACCTTCTTCAGAGTATGATTTGTTTAAATAAAAAAATTTCATTGTAGATTCTTTATCAAGCTTTCGGTAAAATTCCACTTTCTTCAAGGTACGATTTAATTTTCATGTAAAGCCATCATTAAAAATATTGAATGATTTATTGTTCTATTTTGACAAGTTATTGTTATTTTTATCTGTGTAGGATAAACTGTAAAAAATCCGTATAAATCTACATTATAATCATAGTAATTTTACTATACTTTTGTTGAAATTTTAGAAATTCTTTGTGAACTTACTAATAATTTATAAAATTACAAATATAGTGAAATTGCTATGATTTTTAATGTAAATGTACACTATTTTTTACAGTCGAAACTATTGATTCCCAAAGTGGTCTATATCGACCCCCTAGAGGTCGATAGGTCGAACTGTAGAATCTACAGTTAAACTTATCAAAGTGAGTAGCACTGTGTCAGCTGTCAAAAATACATTTGAAGTTGATAAATTTGAAACAATTCAATATTAGAAAGACTGTTCTACCGAAAACAGAAAAAATTGCTACGTGGTCTACGAGATAAAAAAGTTTGGGGACCTCTGGTTTAGATTATATTATATGAAAAGGCTGGGTTGTACTTTTAAATAACAAGAATGATCTTCAAAAATATTAATAATTTTCCAAAAAAAAAAAAACTCAAAAACTCATTATTTAATTAACATTAACATTAATAACAGGAGAGGAAAAGTATTTTCTTTAATTATCAATTTTTTTCCAACTCTTTTTACCACTTTGACTGCAAGGAAAAAGTGGTATAGCGTTTGGTACGGTGTCTGTAACATTTTCAAAAAAACAAAATTGTATAGAAATTCTTCATATAGCCTCTAGATCAGACGAATCCGAACTTAGTTTATAAGTGGGTGTATGGATGTGCGTCGTCAGCTCGTTCGGTCGTAAGTCAAAATTTTGTGGCCGCAACTCCTCCTAGACGGTTCAACCGATTCTAATGAAATTTTCAGGATAAATTTGTCTAGTACCCAAGATGGTCATGCGGTTTTATTTTTTTCCAGTGATGCCAACTTTTCGAGAAAAAAATTACTAAAGTTTTTAAAAATTCATATTCTCTACGTTATTTATCCGATTTAGATCAAATTTTCAGAAATGATTTCCTTAATGTTTCCATTAATTATATAATTTTATTAATATCTAGTGTTGCCAACTTTCCGAGAAAAAAATTACTAAAATTCATTGTGGCTACATCATTTATTCGATTTTTTCAAATTTTCAGGAAAGTTTCTCCTAATGCCCACATAAATTATAATTTTATTAAAGATATTGTGTTAAATGTTAAACTGGTCTATATATAGGTTTACCCATATGCTTCTAATCTTGTTATATCAAATTTAAATAAATATTTAAATTAAATTTGTCTCAAATAGAAATAAACTAGTTTTAATTAGAGTAAAAAACAATAATAACAGAAAAATGTAAAGTGAATGTTAGATTTGTTTTTAGGTTAAATATCACTTATTAACCGGATAATTTAACGTAATTTACAATTACTCAACATTAATTATATGAATGACATTTCATATTTTTGATTGCCAAGAGATTTTATTTTAATTTTCCTCTTTTACTTATAAGTTATAAGGAAAAAAAACAAAAATAACAAAAAAAAATATTAGCCGCATTTCTTAGAAAGTCAAGTTTAAAGAAAGCGAGTTAATAAATAAATTAAAAGCCAGTTTATTATTATTCTTTGTAAATTATGATAAAAAATAAAAAAATGCACTAGAAAATTTTCTACTCAAATGTTTTCAATTGGATCACGTATTTCAATTCAATTTTATTTAAATAGGAAAACAAATTATTGATGCAAAAAATTTTGTTATTATTTTATATTCTGGTTCGTTAGTTTTAAATAGAATTATTCATTTTTTTTATTTATAGTGTGATATATTTTAATGGAGGCACATAGAAAATTGTTTATTTTTAATATCTGACAAGTAATACAATTGCTATGGGTCAGTTGCATCAAAGATTGTTAATCAAATCAAGTAGTTTGTCAACTGTTTTACTTACAAGCGAGTCTATTCTGTAACATTACTGTTAAAATTAACGATATGTTAAAACAAATATTCTACGAAGTATTAGAACAATAGTTATCTTACATAATGTTTTTTGTTTTAATCTATAGTTAATTTAACATTTTTTTTACAGAATAGATACATTCATATACATACATACACAATCACGCCATATACCCAAAAGGGTGTGGCACAAACTCTTTCTATTATCCCGAAATCAGTTTTCTCCAAACATCCACACAAGAAACTTTAGCTTCTCATCTAAATGACTGAAAAGTACGCAAAGTTTTGAATTTTTTATTCGCAAATGAAAAAACATAGCAGGAAACGGTTTGGGGATTCGTAAAAGTGATATTTCGGTCTTTATTTTAAAAAATTGTCGTTTTATAAAAAACAAAATGGCGCCCGTGATTCACTGTTTTCGTGTCAGCGCAGAATCGGTAAACTGCGTGAATTGCAGCGTTTCTGGATTTATCTGTAACAAAAAATGAACAACAATAACAAAAAGTAAACTAAATTTATTGGAGTATAGATCTATAAAATTTACAAATTGTTTGTTTTAACTAATTTTTTTTAAGGCCCTGAAGTGGAAAAAAAGGCCTAAAAGTCGTCCTCAAAGTTTGAGATCGTACCACATCGTCAAATTTTAAGTTATATTCACGTTCTTATCTATACTCCAGTAAATTTAGTTTACTTTTTGGCATTGTTGTTTATTTTTTGTTACAGATAAATCCAGACACGCTGCAATTCACGCAGTTTATCGATTCCTCGCTGACATGGCCGACGAAAACAGTGAATCACGGGCGCCATTTTGTTTTTTATGAAACGACAATTTTTGAAAATAAAGACGAAAATAACATTTTTTCGAATCCCCAAACCGTTTCCTTCTATGTTTTTTCATTTGCGAATAAAAAATTTCCAAACTTTGCGTACTGTTTAGTCATTCAGATGAGAACCTCTCCTTAAGTAAATTACGTGTTTGTCTGCAGGTTGTAAAACTACATTCGCATTAGTAATAACAAGTATTACATGCGTGTAGAATAATGTGTACTATTATTATTTCTTTTTTATTATTCAATGAAAACGTGTATCATATTTCATTCCATGAGTAATAATCATTATATTTGAGTAAAATGCTATTACACTAACACTAACTCTTTAGGTATTCCATTGAATAATAATTCTTATAACTTACTAATTAATGACACTAGCATTACTTATCACTAAATATTAACAATTTTTTTAATTATTTATGGCTCATTAATTTTAACTAAAACAATATTGTTGTATAATTAGATACGTTTGGCAAAAAAAAATATCGATTAATTTGTCCAATCGTTAATTAAAATTTTAGTTGTAATTAATTATCAAACATATAATGTATTATTATCTATAGAAAGTTACAGTGGCAAAAATGCGTATCTATGTTTATGAATAATAAATTTGTTTTAGTAATTATATAACTAAATTTACAAAATTTGAAAGTGTAACAGACGGACTATGCGTCTATTTGTAAAGTAAGTAAAAATGCAGTCTCGGCTATAATTCGTAACAAGTTTGACAACATCTACTCTTACGTATTGTACATGCGTGTTTTTTTTCCTAGTTGAAATTATCTAATAGAAAAATTTAGAATTTTTTCCGTGTCTTAATAAGGCTTTATTAAAATGTTTTGATTGTAAAAAAACTAATAGAATGGTTGATTTTAGAAGCTTGTTTAGTAAATATAAAATACAAATAACAGGAAATATATAAAAAAATTGTATCAAATATTTTCACAGAATTTAAAATGAAATCAAAAGGAGGAAATCTCAGCTGTCATATAATTAAAGTTGCCAAAAATAACATAAGAATTGTATGATTTTTATCATAAATATTATTATTTAAAAAAAATTTATCTATTATCTAGTTATTTATTTATAATAGCTATAGCATAATAATAATAATAAATTGAATTTATCACTTTTAAAAGTGATTTTTGTCAAAATTACTTTGACATACATAATAAAATACAAATATTTAATTTTGCTTGAAAATTACACAAGAAATTTTTATATTTCTAAAATAAAACTGCTTTAGATTAAAGTGCTGTATGAATATTTATTTAAAATCCGACGGTTTGACGAAACTCAACGTCTGTCTTCATCAAGATAAATGACATACATACATACACAATTACGTCATGTGCCCAAAAGGGTGTGGCACAAACTCTTTCCATCATCCCGAAATCAGTCGCCTCCACACATTCCTATTCAAACAAGCAACTTTCGCTTAAACCACATTCATAATTCCTTTCATACATGTTCTTTTATTCCTACTACTTGGAAACTTTCGTTCACGCAAGCAACTCTCTCAATCATACCACTCCAACTACTTATCGGACGTCCACGCAAACGTATACCATCAAAATCAATCAAATAAATCTTTTTAACGTTTACTTAAAATTACTTATTAAACAATTTCAATCAGTTTATTGGAATTTTATAATATTAGATATAAAAAAATATATCAAAAATAGAAATACTATTCATATTTAATAAGAGAACTTTTACAATAACTAACAGAACATAGAAACCAGTTACTAGATAACAAATAAGTAACTAGATCATGAAATTTATAGATTTTTAATTAATGGAAGCCAAATTGTATTTATTTTATTTTAAATAAAAATCTATAAATTTTATGATTTAGGTACTTATTTTGTTACCTAGTAACTTGTTTCTGTATTCTGTTATTAATACAGAACTTTAACCTAAAGCAGTTTTATTTTAATATAATGAGGTTTACAAGATTTTTTTACGATATTGAAATAACTAATGTTATAGAAAATATTATCTAATTAAATAGAAGAAATCATTTAAAAATTTAGCTATGTAGTTTGTTTTAAATGAAATAATTATTTTTTTTTTTTTCGTATTATTAGCATTTTATCTTATCCTGCGAGATACTTTAAAACAGGAAGAGTCATAATCAAGAAGTTGTAAAACTAAGTTAATTTTTTTGTTTGTTTTGTTTTTTTAAGTTTTGTATTTTTATAATTAGTTGTATTTAAATATATTCTCTATTAACACAAGCTATATTGAATATTATTATTATTATTAAATTGGAAAATTAGTCGACTGTTAATATTTAATAAATAATTAGTAATTGACGGAATTCACTATTTTATATATTTTTATTAACTACTAAGCCAACGTTTCGGTAATCACTATTGCTTTTTGTAGGGCAAATTATTTTTTTATATTAAAATGTTTTTTTTTACATGCTTTTTATATATGTAACAGTTATAATTTGTATTTTTAAATTTACTGATCAAATAATGTATATTTGTGTTACATGTAAAATCAACTAAAATATTCTGCTAGCCCTGGAGAAGGCAATAGTGATTGCCGAAACGTTGGCTTAGTAGTTAATAAAAATATTACTAATTATTATTATTGCTAAATAAATTCATCACATTGCAATATTTAAAGTAATTAGTAACATTGTTGATGTTAATATGTTATTTTAATTTATTATGATATATATTTTGTAGTTAAATTAAAAATTGAAATCGAACAAAAAAAAATTGAAGTTGGAATCGGAGTCTACCAATTTTTTTCTCAACTCGGCATCCCTGCTTTAAAATTAAATTTGAAAAACTTGGTTAGTTAGTTTATGTGAATTTTATAATATTAAATCTATCAAAAATAGAAATATTACTCGTATTTGATAAGAGGTAAAATTAATAATAAACCTTGAACAAATAAATGTTCATTTGTCGTTGTGAAATTTAATAAAATAATACTCAAAAATATTGAGACTTTATATTTTTCCCAAAATTTCACAAGATACTCAGTCATTGATCGGCTTGTTAGGCTATGCATCAATGACTGGCCAGTTTAACTGTAGACACGTTTTATTTTAAGAGCAAAAACTAAAAGAGGCCTTAAGCAAAAACTAAAAGCACTTTTTTTATAAACAAAAGAGGCCTTTATTATTAAATTGAAAAGAAAAAAAATAAAAAAAAATTATTGAAATATTTTGCAAAATACAAATAATACAAAAAACAAAAGAGCAACTCACCATGTTTACAGTCCTGCACAGATATCCTGTTCGATTGGGACTTGACGCACTTCTCGGCACTGTTCTACACCAACTATAATAACAGAATAACGATAAGAATACTATGTCGCAGTCATTTGTAGCCAGCACGGCGGTCTTAGCTAAAACTCTCGCGACTTCATTGCCCGGGAACGGTTACGCTGTTTACATTTACTTTACCTTGCTTGCATACGTAATCAGTCCGTATACAGTATACTTATCGCCCCACACATATTACCTGCCCTAGATTAACTATATTTTTTTTTCTGTTTCTTCTTTCATTTTGTGACCCTCCTATATTTCTCTCTCTCTCTTTTCTATTACGACATAATCAATGTAATACGAGTTATATATTTAAAAAAATATATTTAGAATGTTGTAGAGAAGGGTTACTTGACGACTGAATGTAATGTAACTGTTAATGGTGTATGTTTAGTGCAGGTAGATGAATTTATGTATATGGGTAGTTTATTATCATCGGACGTCCACTCAAACGTATACCATCAAAATCATTCAAAGATTTATTTGAATGATTTTGATGGTATACGTTTGCGCGGACGTCTGAGGAGTAGTTGGAGTGGTATGATTGAGAGTGTGGCTTGTGTGAGCGAAAGTTTGCAAGTAGTAGGAATAAAAGAGCATGTATGAGAGGAATTATGAATGTGGATGAAGCGAAAGTGGCTTGTTTGGATAGGAATGTTTGAAGGCGACTGATTTCGGAATGATGAAAAGAGTTTGTGCCACACCCTTTTGGGTACATGGCGTGATTGTGTATGTATGTATGTATGTATAATCTAAGGATGTTCGCTTTAGCATATGCTGATGACGTGGTTGTTTTGGCTGAATCTGAAGAGCAACTGAGAAGGATGATTGATAGAATTGTTGGTAAAGTTATGAATCTTGTGTCGAATATTGATAAGTGCAAAGTTTTAGTTTTTGAGAAGGGTGACTTGATGACTGAATGTAATGTATATATTGATGGTGCACGTTTAGAGCAG
This sequence comes from Clivina fossor, assembly GCA_963966155.1. Lineage (NCBI taxonomy): Eukaryota > Metazoa > Arthropoda > Insecta > Coleoptera > Carabidae > Clivina > Clivina fossor. The sequence continues at coordinate 16,333,029 of OZ014563.1, read as the reverse complement.
GTAGATGAATTTGTGTATTTGGGTAGTTTGTTGTCTGGAGATGGCCGTTTTGATCGTGAAATTGAAAGGAGAGTAAATGTTGGTTGTAAGGTGCTTTGGGTGCTTTGGGAAGTTTTGCTAGGAATGTAAATGTTTTCAAAGAAGCTACCCCGTTTGAGTATATGCAATGCAGTTGCAGGTGCCTACGTTGATGTATAGGGTAGTGTATGTTGGGTTTGGTTGCAAAAGCATAAACGGAAAATGACTGCTGTGGAAATGAGATTCTAACGTGGGGTTTGTGGTGTAAATAGGAGAGATCGGGTACGAAATAGATTAGTGTATGATGAGTGTGAAATTGAAAAAAATGTTGTAGCAAAAGTTGGTGTTAGTCACACTTAAGATGGTTCGGAAAAGTTGAGCGAATGTCTAATGAACGTTTGGTTAAAAATATTTATTTGAATAATTTTGATGGTATACGTTTGCGTGGACGTCCGATGAACAGTTGGAGTGGTATGATTCAGAGTGTCTTGCGTGAGCAAAAGTTTCCAAGTAATAGGAATAAAAGAGCATGTATGAGAGGAATTATGAATGTGGATGAAGCAAAAGTTTACTTGTTTGGATAGGAATGTTTGGAGGCGACTGATTTCGGGATGAAGAAAAGAGTTTGTGCCACAAACTTTTGGGTACATGGCGTGATTGTGTATGTATGTATAACATACTTGTCGAAAAATATATTATTTCAGTAATAATACTAATTTCAATAAAATTGTGTACATTTTTCAGTAACAAGTATATTATTTATAAACTATCAACACGTAATATAAATATAGTTTAATCTGTACTTAAAATAATAGTAAATAATAAATCTTTTAAACAATAAAACAAAATGAATATTAAATATATTAACTATTGTATAAGAAGTGAAAGACGTTACAGTTAAATAAACATTGCAAGTATTAAATTGCATTTTGCGTGCAAATTGCATTTCTTATTAATAATGTAAGTTAAACCATAATCTATATTGATGATGTATCATTACTTGTACATTATCTATATAATTAACATTTCTTTAAGCGTTAATTGTGCTAGAAAATCATCTACTAATTATTAGAAAGAAAAAAAACCAACATATTTTTATTCATGTGGATAATATATACATGTATCTATAGAATATTAAATTTTATTTAATTTAACTTTAGAAACATTAAAAATAAACATGAAATAGATATCCAAAAAAAAAAATATAAAACTTTACACTTTGTGTATGAAATTATACACTTTTATTGTACATATTTTTGTATTAATGTCAAAATTAATGCGTTTAAAATGGATTATAGACTTTCTTTTTTTTTCCTTAGTTAGTTATAAAAATAATTGATAATATAATTAATATTATATTGCAAATATTTTATGTACCAGATTATTTTTATAACTATTATTTGCATATATTAAATGCATTTTAATACCTATTACATTATTTGAATTTAAAGTATAAATTAATTATAAAGTATAAATCTAATTAATTAATGATTAAGTTAGTTTTATGTGTTTTAGTTTTAATGTTTTTAGTTCTGAACCACACTATCTACTAGCTGGCTAAATTACAATAAAAATTCTAATTTAAAAAGATTAATAAACTAATATTTTATCTGCAACTAAACCAACAAGATTAGAAGTATATGGGTAAACCCATATATAGACCACTTTGACATTATCACATAAATAATAAGAAATAGGAATAAAAAAATTTTATATCAAAAGTTGGCAACATTGTATTTTGCTAATATATAATATTATAGGCGCGCTAAGGGTATCTTCTGTAAAAATTTCATTAAAAATCGGATAAATAATGCGGGCATAACAAATTTATAGAAAATTATTAATTTTTTTTTCGGAAAGTTGGCAACACCGTATTTTAAAAAAAATATTATTTATGTAAGCACCAGGAGAAACTTTTCTGAAAATTTGATCAAAATCGGATAAATGAATTTTTTTTTAATTTTAGTATTTTTTCTCGATAAGTTGGCAACACTGTATTTTGATAAAATTGCATAATTTTTGCGGGCACCAGGAGAATCTTTAGTGAAAATTTGATTAAATTCGGTTAAATAACGTGGTCATTATAAATTTTTTTAAATTTCAGTAATTTTTGTCTCAGAAAGTTGGCAACACTGTATTTTATTAAAATTACGAAATGTATGTGAGCACTAGGGAAATCTCTCCTGAAAATTTGATCAAAATCGGATAAATAATGTAGCCACAATAAATTTTTAAAAACTTTAGTAATTTTTTTTTCGGAAAGTTGGCAACACTGTATTATATTAAAATTACGTAATTTATGTGGGCACTAGGGGAATCTTTCCTGAAAATTTGATCAAAATCGGATAAATAATGTAGCAACAATGAATTTTTAAAAACTTTAGTAATTTTTTTCTCGGAAAGTTGGCATTACTGGAAAAAACCAAAACCACATGACCATCTTGGGCACTAGGCAAATTTACCCTGAAAATTTCATTAAAATCGGTTAAACCGTCTAGGAGGAGTTGCAATCACAAAATTTTGTCTGAGGACCGAGCGAGCGAGCGAACTGACGACGCACATCCATACACCCACATAAACTAAGTTCAGGTTCATCATCTAGAGGCTATATGAAGGATTTCTATATACAAATTATTTTTTTTGAAAATGTTACAGACATTGTACCAAACGCTATACCACTTTTTCCTTGCAGTCAAAATGGTAAAAACAACTAAATTCGTACATTTTTATAAATTAAATAGTATTGTAGAGTTTGATTCAGAACCACTAGTTCTGGGCTAAAACATAACACTAATTTTGTGATATAGTGAGCTATTAAATGAGCCTTTTATATCAAATGAGCCTTTTATATTAAAGCAATATTTTAACTATTTGTATGCCCATATTCATGATATCTCTCATACATGCTCTGCTATTTCTACCACTTGGAAACATTCGCTCACGCAAAACATTCTTAATAATAACACTCCATCTACTCATCTACTCATTCAAAATCATTCACATATATTCTTTTAATCGTCTAATATTATATAAGTTTATGTATGAGAGGTTAGAAGTATCATGATTGTGGATGAAGCAAAATTAATAAAAAAAACGTGTGCGTCAGAGACAGATGCTATATCAGACCAAAGAGACAAACATCAGTTTGTTTTTATAATGTTATGTTTTACTTAAATTTACAAAACAAAGAATAATTGACGGTACGCCACTGTAAAATATAATAAATTGCAGTATTAATCATTCTATGTACATCTTAATAAAACAATAATATTTTATATAAAATTAATTTTCTTAATTATAATAGAAAAACATTTAAGAAGTTTCCTATAAACACATTTTTTCCTTGTTTTTGTAACAAAAATATACATCAAATTACGTATATTTATTTAAAAAAAATGTTACATATGCGGAACTTAAACATATACTTAAATCTGTCTAATTTTATAAAGAAAAAGTCTAAAAAAAGTATGCAAAATATTTTGTACAAATCATGTATTTTACATAAATATATTATTACATATTTTGAAAGAAGTGTGAACATTTTGTAACAACTGTAAAACAATAATAGTGATTATTTAAAGAAATTTCTAAACGCTTTGTAAGAATAACTTGTTTATAAAATATAAAACTGTGTTGTTCTTGCTCCGAATCATTTCCTATGGCATATGATTTCACAATAAACTATAATTAGTTATTATTTATTTCATTTATCGTGTATTTATTTTTAAAAATAGATTGGTCAACTTATAATTTAGAATTTCTCTCAATAGAACATTATTCTTGTTTTGAATTATTTTTATAATTTTTTTATTTTATTTAAGTTCACTTGTTAATTAGCTAGTTAGAGTAAAAAAAATGTATAATTCAATTTTGCACATATTCAATTTGTTTGAAACATTGATAATTTTATTCTTGTTATGTTTATACATTTTGAATTATGTTTGTAAGCTTTTTTTTTAAAGTTAACTTGTTAATTAGTTTTCTTATCCGATTGGCTCAGTTACTGTTAGTTCTCAAAGTATTAACTCTAAGTTAATTTCAATAAGAAATAATACGCACTTGTACTACAAGTATTTTTTCCTGTCTTATATTTTGGTAAATGCACATTATTTAAATACAGAACAACGAAAAAATACATACATACATACATACATACACAATCACCCCATGTACCCAAAAGGGAGTGGCACAAACTCTTTTCATCATCCCGAAATCAGTCGCCTCCAAACATTCCTATCCAAACAAGCAACTTTCGCTTTATTCACATTCATAATTCCTCCTCTCATACATGCTCTTTTATTCCTACTACTTGGAAACTTTTGCTCACGCAAGCCACCCTCTCAATCATACCATTCCAACTACTCATCGGACGTCTACGCAAACGTATACCATCAAAATCATTCAAATAAATGTTTTTAACCAAACGTTCATTAGATATTCGCTCAACATATCCGAAAAAAATGACTGTAGAAAAATATGAATAATGCATTTAAAATAAATAAAAAGAGAAACCTTTTCTTCAAAAGTTATATAGAACAATAACAATAAGTTATAATAATTTACATTACCATTTTTGGTAAAGTACCAAACCCACTTTTAATATTACAAGTTTTGTTCGTAAAAATAAGTTCAGTTTTTTTTAACTTTCTTCAAAAGAACTTATGCACTACTCTTAGTTTTCTTATCAAATATTTTAATCTTTTTTACGAATTTACATTTTATATATTAAATTATGCTACATTAATAATAAATTTAGATTTTTATAAAAAGAAATATTGAAAGAAATTACTTTTCTAAATAGGAAATAATTTTGTTTGAATTTTTTTATTAGAAATATTAGACGCATATTAGATAACTTTTTTTCACACTTTCCATTTTAATTTTATTATATTTATTAGCATAATCAGTGTATAGTCATCTTTATGCATGTGTTTATCATTTAAGGAAATCTTGAGAAAAACATAGTTTGTTAAATAAATATTTACCACTTATACATAGAAAAATATCTTTAGATGATTTTTTTTCGAATGTTTTAGTTGTGTTCATCTAAAAACTAGATGATTTCCAGCTTTCTGATCATATTAGGTGAATCTTTCAATGCTAAAGTAGACAATTACGTTTGTTATATTGATCTAATTTAATTAGATATTTATTTCTAATTTGTCGTACATTTTTTACCACTTTGACTGCAAGGAAAAGTGGTATAGCGTTTGGTACGGTGTCTGTAACATTATCAAAAAGAAAATTGTGAATAGAAATCTTTCATATAGTCCGTAGATGACGAATCTGAACTTAGTTCATGTGGGTGTATGTGTGTGCGTCGTCAGCTCGCTCGGTCGTAAGTCAAAATTTTGTGGCCGCAACTCCTCCTAGACGGTTCAACCGATTTGAATGAAATTTTCAAGATAAATTTGTCTAGTACCCAAGATGGTCATGTGGTTTTATTTTTTTCCAGTGATGCCAACTTTCCGAGAAAAAAATTACTAAAGTCTTTAAAAATTCATATTGGCTACATTATTTATCAGATTTTGATCAAATTTTCAGAAAAGATTTCCCTAATGCTCTCATTAATTATATAATTTTATTAATATTTAGTGTTGCCAACTTCCCGAGAAAAAATCACTAAATTTTTAGAAAATTTATTAAGACCACTATTTAACCGATTTTAATCAAATTTTCATAAAAAATTCTCCTAGTGCCTAAATAAATTATGCAATTTTAACAAAATACAGTGTTGCCAACTTATCGAAAGAAAAATCACAATTTTTAAAAAAAATTCATTATGGCTACATCATTTATTCAATTTTGATAAAATTTTCAGGAAAGTTTCTTCTCGTGCCCACATAAATTATAATTTTATTAAAGATATTGTGTTGCCAACTTTGCGAGAAATGTCAAAGTGGTCTATATATGGGTTTACCCATATATTTCTAATCTTGTTTTTTATATTTTTATTTGTTGAAATTTGAAAAAGTTTGAGATTTGTCTCAGGTGTTAAAATTTCTCGGTGATTTAAAAATATATGGAAATAGTTTTAAATGACGAAGCTGAACTTATTTTTGAACTATTTTTATCTAGTTATAAATTTTATAAAGTTATGTCCCAAATAAATACTTAATATAAAGTTATAGCAAAAAATTAATAATATAGAAATTAAATTAAAAGTATCACTACTAAATACATATAATAGGATAATATTAAACTAACATAATTATTACATTTATGTCATTATAATTAAATACAAATTTCTTATAAATTAATCTTGAACATATTTTATATTATTTGTATTATTTTTGAGAAAACCAGATTAGAAATGAATCAAACGACTTTACGTACAATTTCAAATAAAACCAAAGAAAATTACAAGAAAACATCAAAGTCATTATCATTACGAGTACTTTTAATGATAACGTTTCATTTTAAAATAAAATCATTAAAATATTTATTGAAATGCAACTTCAACTTGAATTGACTGATAGTTCAAATGTTTTATAGTGAAAGTAAGGTTTATTTATTGCCCATAAGCTATTAAGTGCTAAATAATACATCTAATGGTGGCTTATACAGTCTTATTTAAACCAAATTAGCACGTGCGATTCAAATTAGTAGATAGGTTAATAACAGTTTAATAGATGGATAGTTTAGACAAGACCCATTATTGAGATGTAATATAATTAATGATGCATTTTTTTTATTCTTGATATAAACAAAAAAGTATGCTGATTATTTCGTTACTTTTGAGTTTTATCAAAATTTATGTGGAATAGAATTTTCAATAGAGTACATTTTCAGAATGTTTTATAAATTCATTATTTAATTTGTCACTCATATATACTAATTTTTTGATCTAATAAAATAAAAAATGTTGTAGCAAAAGTTGGTGTTAGTCAGTTAAGATGGTTCGGTCATGTTGAGCGAATGTCTAATGAACGTTTAGTTAAAAAGATTTATTAGAATGATTTTGATGGTATACGATTGCGTGGACGTCCGATGAGTAGTTGGAGTGGTATGATTGAGATAGTGGCTTGCGTGAGCGAAAGTTTTCAAGTAGTAAGAATAAAAGAGCATGTATGAGAGGAATTATGAATGTGGATGAAGCGAAAGTTGCTTGTTTGGATAGGAATGTTTGGAGGCGACTGATTTCGGGATGACGAAAAGAGTTTGTGCCACACCCTTTTGGGTACATGGCGTGATTGTGTATGTATGTAGGTATGTATGTAAAATAAAATATTTAAATAATATGAAAAATTTAACTATAAAATCAAATTTTTTATCATTCTTGTGATTCTCGTCTTAAGAGAGACCAACATACATACATACACAATCACGCCATGTATCCAAAAGAGTGTGGCACAAACTTTTTTCATCATATCGAAATCAGTCGCCTCCAAACATTCCTATCCAAACAAACAACTTTTGCTTCATGCGCATTCATAATTCCATTTTCATACATGCTTTTTTATTCCTACTACTTGGAAACTTTTGCTCACGCAAAACACTCTCAATCATACCACTCCAACTACTCATCGGACTTCCACGCAAACGTATACCATCAAAATCAATCAAATAAATCTTTTTAGATATCTTAAATCTTTTTAGACATTCGCTCAACATGTCCGAACCATCTTAACTGACTAACACGGGGCAACTTTTGCTACAACATTTTTTTCAATTTCACTCTCATCATACACTAATCTATTTCGTACCCGATCTCTCCTATTTACACCACATACCCCACATAAAAAATCTCATTTCCACAACATCAACATCATTAGCAATATTTCAGATTATTTTTATTAATACAAAAAAAAATAATTAATTCAAAATATATATATATATAAAATATATACTTCCTTATTGTAAATAGTTTAGATAGTTCAATCTAGATATAAATAAAAATAATAACTCATAAAAATATTTGATTTTATGTTATATATTTATAGTAAAATAAAAATAAGTACTTTAGAGATGAAATTATGTTTGTCTATACAAAAAATCAATCATTTTAAAATAAAAATACATAAAATATAAATTTCCTTATTAGCAGTAGTATATTTTTGTATATACGTAAAAATAATAACTGTGATAATTTTATAATGAAAAAAGTACAAGTACTTAGAGATGAAATTATAGTAGTTAACGTCAAGAAATCACTCAAATTGATGTCATTAAACTATAACATAACATTCATCAAATAACTAGAAAAACCACTAGAATATAGATTATGCTTTCAATTTTACTTTCAAAATGATTTTTAAATAGAATTTACAAAGTTATCATTATTTATAATGATGTAATCACAACTTTTTTATTTTGTATATTTATTTTTATATGAAAAATGAGTTAAGTAATTTTAATAACTATTTTTAAATAAGCTATTTTGTTCCAATTTCAAACTAATTATTCACGTTTTAGTTGCACGATTTTTAAAAAAATACCGTTTACTTTTTTTGAAAAAAACATTCAGTTGTATTTGGAAGAACGAATTTAGTAATTTTAATAATTGTATCTAAAATAGCTATTTTGATACACGATTTTGTAAAAAAAAATACTAGGTAATTTTATGTTAACAATAATTTTATTGAATTTTTTGGGCTGGTGTGCTGTCGTGTTTGACTTACGACCGAGCGAGCGAGCTGACGACGCACATCTATACACCCACTTAAACTAAGTTCAGATTCGTCATATAGAGGCTATATGAAACATTTCTATACACAATTTTTTTTTTGAAAATGTTACAGACACCGTACCAAACGCTATACCACTTTTTCCTTGCAGTCAAAGTGGTAATAAAGTATTTAAACATCAACTAAAATTAATTTTTTTTATCTGTATCTTGATTATTTTTCAAGTTTGTGAAAAAATTTGTCTCAAAAAGGGGTCTCCACACTAGCTTTCCGCCCCAGGGCCACTACTACTGTTAATCCGGCCCTGTATGTATATATGTTATGTTTTGTAAAGAAGATTTTATAATTTTACTAAACTAGAAAGTATAACTTAAATATTTATAATTATACTCGTAAATATTTTTAATTAAATTCCGAATAAATTACCTGATTCACAAAATTAATTTAAAGACAAACAGTTATGAAAATCGGAAGTAGTTATTATAAATTTAACAATTTTTGCATCCGGTGCATTCTTTAAAATCCGTGGGAATTTATTTTTTTAATTATTTTAATATATTTATTCAATGATATATATATATATATATATATATATATATATATATATATATATATATATTGTGAGATATACCGAGTATTTCATGAAGCATACTCAGTTTTTATATAACATTAATTTTTTTATCTACATAAAAATTAGTTAAAAATTTATATATTTTTTTTTAAATTTTTAATCTTGTTCCTTTGATACTTAGTAATTTGTTTCTGTGTTTTGTTTGTTTATTATTAATGTAATTTGTATATTATTTTTTATAATCTACGTAGAGTATATTGAAACGTCGATTTTAAATAATATATATACAGAACTTAATTCTAAAACTTTTTACCATTTTGACTGCAAAGAAAAAGTGGTATAGCGTTTGGTACGGTGTATGTAACATTTTCAAAAAAAAAATTGTGTATAGAAATCCTTCATATAGCCTCTAGATGACGAATCTGAGCTTAGTTTATGTGGGTGTATGGATGTGCGTCGTCAGCTCGCTCGGTCGTAAGTCAAAATTTTGTGGCCGCAACTCCTTCTAGACGGTTTAACCGATTTTAATGAAATTTTCAGGATAAATTTGTCTAGTGCCCAAGATGGTCATGTGGTTTTGGTTTTTTCCAGTTATGCCAACTTTCCGAGAAAAAAATTACTAAAGTTTTTAAAAATTCATATTGGCTACGTTATTTATCCGATTTGATCAAATTTGCAGAAAAGATATCCCTAATGCTCCCATTTCCGAGAAAAAATTAATAAAGTTTTTAAAAATATATTATGGCCATGTTATTTAATTGATTTTACTCAAATTTTCACAAAAGATTCTCCTAGTTATCATATAATTTATATAATTTTAACAAAATACTGTGTTGCCAACTTTTCGAGAAAAAAATTTACTAAAATTTTTTAAAATTTATTATGATCACTTTATTTAACCGATTTTAATCAAATTTTCATAAAAGATTATAATAGTGCCTAAATAAATTATGCAACTTTAACAAAATACAGTGTTGTCAACTTATCGAGAAAAAAATCACAAATTTTTTTAAAATTTTATTGTGGCTACATTATTTATTCGATTTTGATTAAATTTTCAGAAAAGTTTCTCTTAGTGCCTACATAAATTATAATATTATTAAAATACAGTGCTGCCAACTTTCCGAGAAATGTCAAAGTGGTCTATATATGGATTTATCCATATACATCTAATCTTGTTTTTTAATATAATGAATTCTAAAAGATATTTGTTATGTTAACAAAAAAATAAATATATTGTAAAAAAATTGTGTAATTTTATATGGTTTATGAATGAAATTTTTCATAAAAAATTTAATATTACGTAAATTATTACAGTAAAATTACAAAATATTGTTATTTTCACTGTTAAAACCTATGTAAAATTATATTCATTTAAAATATAATTTTTTACAGTGTAGTTGAAAACAAAAAAGAGCCACAAACATATGACTCATGCTGTTCGTAATAAATTGAATTTCTATCAATTATTTTGCGTATTGTAACTTTTCAATTGTCGCTAAAGTGTTTAAAATCTATTTATAAACAATAGAAAATTTTGCAATTATTACTACAAATCCATATATGTCCTATTCAAACAAAACATGCTAAATAAAATAGATAAACTTATGTATCTTGTTAGTCGAACTTTAGAGAAAGGTATTTTTTTTTTATAAATTTTTTATCTCATAACTAATTTCGCACATTTATTAATAGTTTATAAACTTTAATGATTAGCTATAATAAATAGGAAATTACTATTGGAAAATCAATTAAATAAAATCGTGCTCATAATCTATATCATCAAGTAAAGTGTTAAAATTTAAAATTAACTGTAAACAGTTTTTTTTATAGATAATGTTTTAGATATGTTTATATTTGTAGGTTATGTTAATTATAATTTTTAGTTTTTTATTATAGTTAATTTTATTTAGAGTTATAGCAGTCATAACATGATCATTGAGTAATATACTATTTTTTTTTTGTTAAATAATTTGTTTATATTATAACTTTGTAAAAAATCTTTCAGAACTTTTAATGTTAACCTAAAGCTTATTTTAATTTTTTATATTATATATAGGTGTTTATTTTGATTTAACCGATTTTAATGAAATTTTTAGGATAAATTTGTCTAGTGCCCAAGATGGTCATGTAGTTTTGGTTTTTTCCAGTAATGCCAACTTTCCGAGAAAAAAATTACTAAAGTTTTTAAAAATTCATATTGGCTACATAATTTATCCGATTTTGATCAAATTTTCAGAAAAGGTATCCCTAATGCTCCCATTAATTATATAATTGTATTAATATTCAGTGTTGCCAACTTTCCTAGAAAAAAATTACTAAACTTTTTAAAAATATATTATGGCCATGTTATTTAATCGATTTTACTCAAATTTTCACAAGAGAATCTCCTAGTAATCATATAATTTATGTAATTTTAACAAAATACAGTGTTGCCAACTTTCCGAGAAAAAAAATGTACTAAAATTTTTAAAAATTTATTATGATCACTTTATTTAACCGATTTTAATCAAATTTTTATAAAAGATTCTCCTAGTGCCTAAATAAATTATGCAATTTTAACAAAATACAGTGTTGTCAACTTATCGAGACAAAAAATCACAAATTTTTTTAAAAATTTATTGTTGTTGAAACTGATATTTTAAAGATATAATTATAAATTAAGTAATATTATTCATTTTTCTAAATATTGAAAATTTTTCACAATGATTATTTTTCAGAATTAAAATTTATAATATAGTATTTTTCCTATTCATATAGTGATTAATGTGCAATACATTGTTGTATCATGGGTTGCTCAGGTTGCATGAGGTCATTGAACTTTATTTGAATTTTTTTTTAAATTTTTTAAAAATAATTTGGAGTAACAATTCATTAGATAATTATTCATATATTTAGAAAATAGATAAATATAAGCCATTGTATAATAATAATATATATTTATGTAATTTTATATAATTACTAACAGTAACATTTTATAATTTTTACTGTAATAATTTTTGTACATACATACGTATATACACAATCCATGTACTCATAAGGGTGTGGCACAAACTTTTTCCAATTAATTGGAAATTAGTTTCTGCCAAACATACCTATTTAGTTATTTCTGTTTAATTAATCTAATGTCGACTTTTTCTCTCATTTCACAATTTATTGATACTGTTAGTATCATCTCAAGATCTGTATTTCTTTAATTATTTTGTTTTTTATTAAAAATACCTTTTATAATAAAATATTGAATGAAAAAAATTAGGTCACTTCGTTACTTGACAAAAATCGAACCGCAGAATTCTCAATTTCAAATTGACTAAAATATGTTTTTCTTTTGTTTCTAGATCAAATCGATTACGATGTCGGTGAAAATAAATAAAAAGTTGCTGCTTGTAACTCCGAAATGGTGAGTAAAAACTTTTTGCAAAATATTCTGTTGCAATCATTTTGAATATGCATATATATGTAATTGATATATAAAAGAATTATATGCGAGAAATAAATAATGATTATATAATTGCAATTTAATCTAATATAAACTAATCTAAATTTTAAAAGTGAACGGCGTGCATTTTGTTTAAAACATCTTAGTCATATAAGGCCCTCAGTGGATTAGTGACGAATACGCCAACTTGATTGAAATTGAGATTTTTATACGATACAATACAAATATAATTACAAAATGATTATAAATAACTTACCTTCGTGTTTTGGTTAGATTCATTACATTGCAAGAATGTGCGTCAGTTAAATAAAATGTCAAGTTTGGAAAAAATTGTTTTTGTGTTTGTTATTATAATAATTAAAATTACGGATTAAAATAATTCTTAGTTCATTCTGTTACCTTCACATCAAAATTGCAAAACTAAGAATTATGTTAAATTGATGGTGCACGTTTAGAGCAGCTAGATGAATTTGTGTATTTGAGTAGTTTGTTGTCTAGAGATGGCCGTTTTGATCGTGAAATTGAAAGGAGAGTAAATGCTGGTTGTAAGGTACTTTGGGTGCTTTGGGAACATTTGCTAGGAATGTAAATGTTTCCAAAGAAGCCACCCCGTTTGAGTATATACAATGTAGTTTTGGTGCCTAGGTTGATGTATGGTAGTGAATGTTGGGTTTGGTTGCAAAAGCATAAACGGAAAACGACTGCTGTGGAAATGAGATTTTTACGTGGGGTAGCTGGGTGTAAATAGGAGAGATCGGGTACGAAATAAATTAGTGTATGATAAGTGTGAAATTGAAAAAAATGTTGAAGCAAAAGTTGCAGTGCTAGTCAGTTAAGATGGTTCGGTCATCTTGAACGAATGCATAATGAACGTTTGGTTAAAAAGATTTATTTGAATGATTTTGATGGTATACGTTTGCGTGTACGTTCGATGAGTAGTTGGAGTGGTATGATTGAGAGTGTTTTGCGTGAGCGAAAGTTTCCAAGTAGTAGGAATAGTATGAGAATGTATAGGAATGTTTGGAGGAGATTGATTACGGGATGATGAAAAGAGTTTGTGCCACACCCTGTTGGGTACTTGGCGTGATTTTGTGTATATATGAAAAAAAATTGTATAAAAACATGCATAGTGTGAAACCAGCACAAGGAAAACTTTTAAGTACGGAAACTTATCTAGATGATTTTATTACAGATTATAAGAAAATTAATCTAGATTAGATAACAGATATAAAATTTATCAAAGTAGGATAAAAGATAACGCTGTCTTATCTAGATGAATTATCGAAATAAAATAATCTAAATAAATCCCAATACTGGATATTTGTCAAATATTATATATTTGAAAACTAGCTTATTGACCACTAGTTAAATTTCTTATTTTTAAACGGCATTAACTCAAAACTCACAACGTGGCGTATTTGTCACTGTACCATTGATGTATTTATATGTGATGAAAGCTTATACGATCCATATGTTCACTTTCGTAATATAATTGTAAAAATTAAGTCGCGTACTTTGTGAATCAAACCGTAAAGAAATAAAATTGAACAGGAAAGAAAAAATAACGCGAAATTACTATATTAAGAAAAGCGAACAAACCTGTTTATAGGTTAAGTTGTGTGTTTGTTATTTCCCATGACACTAAACAAATGTATACGAAGTTCCGCGTCAAATATGTTAATGGATTTTGATTTTCAGTTTCCGTAAAAATTCTCAGAAATCTTTTGCGTTTTTATCTGCGCGTACATATACCTCTAACCTGTTATTTGTTAGATAAACTATATATATATTTATTATATGATAGATGAAACTGTAAATGTTATTAATATTGATTAAAAAAAAACGTATTGATTTAAATAACCACTTTCGTTTTACCATATATGAACTATAATTTTCGTTTTTAATTGACAGGTTGACATTAGTGAATTAAAATTTAAAAAATCAATTTTTATTTTTTTGATATTTTTATTAATTATTTCTATCGTTATTTAAAAAAAACTGTATTTTATTTCACTGTTTTTTTTTGTGCAAAAAAAATAAAACGCTTCAGATATTTCAAAACGCTTTGTTTTGTTTTGATACATATTAAACGTTGCCATGGCGATAGCTTGCTTTTTTGATTATAAACAATGCGTTGCCATAGTAACTATTCATTTCGCATAGATAAAATATTAAATTAAAACCACCCCGTATTCCCACCTCTTTTGTTTATGAAAAAGTGCTTTTATTTTTTGTTTTAAAATAAAATTTTACTTCTAGGTTCTATTAAAAAATATGAATAGTATTTCTATTTTTGATATATAATTTTATATCTAATATTATAAAATTCAAACAAACTAATTAAAAATGCTTAATAAGTAATTTTAATTAAACGTCAAAAGTGATTTTTACAAAAAAACCCTTTTAAAAATGAAGTGAGAATACGGGCCAACGTTTTTACTATTAATACAAACATGCTTTTGATCTGTTAAATTGATCTTTTATACAATTTTTAATAAAAATAAATAATTGTATTTTATAGTATAACTATAGTATTCTGAAACTTTTTTATAAATTTTCTTTCTATTTAATTTGGGAAAATACGTATACGTGTTTAAATTGAAAATTATTAATAATTTTTCACTTTTCATAAAAAAGTGTATTTCTAAACATACATACGTACATACATACACAATCACGCCATGTACCCAAAAGGGTGTGGCACAAACTCTTTTTATCATCCAGAAATCAGTCGCCTCCAAACATTCCTACCCAAACAAGCAACTTTTGCTTCATCCACATTCATAATTCCTCTCATACATGCTCTTGGAAACTTTTGCTCACGCAAAATACTCTCAATCATACCACTCCAACTACTCATCGGACGTCCACCTGCAAACGTATACCATCAAAATCATTCAAATAAATATTTTTAACCAAACGTTCATTAGACATGTCTGAACCATTTTAACTGACTAACACCAACTTTTGTTATAACATTTTTCTTCAATTTCACACTCATCATATACTAATCTATTTCATACTCGATCTCTCCTATAGTTATACCACATATACCCCCCGTAAAAATCTCATTTCCACAGCAGTCATTTTCCGTTTATGCTTTTGCAACCAAACCCAACATTCACTACCCTATACATCGCAAGGTAGGCACCAAAACTGCATTGTATATACTCAAACGGAGTGGCTTCTTTGTAAACATTTACATTCCTAGCAAAAGTTCCCAAAGCACCCAAAACCTTACAACTAGCATTTACTCTTCTTTCAATTTCACAATCAAAACGGCCATCTCTAGTCAGCAAACTATAATATGATGGTCGGTAATAAAACATTCTGTAACACTACAGGCTTTACAGATATGAACCGAATAGACCCATTAGTTTCTATTCTACAATAATTTTGCTTTAAATATTAAAAAAAGAAACTAGGAAATAAGTTTAATTTATCAACAATAACTTTTTCCAAACTGACACAATAAAAAAAAATAAATACGGTAAATCATTAAGCGATTATTCATAACACCGGATGTTGCAAAATGAACGGAGCTAGCTCTAAATAGCAACGCCCACTAGACTAATCACCGGACTATTCTAAGAAAGACAGAACAAGAAATAACAAAATTTATTATGCCCAAGATTCACCTCATCTTAATTAAGACCACACATTTATCTCTGCTGGAGAGCTTGTATTTATCAAATTTAATAATAACACAATAACAGGTTTTTGTTGCAAGATAATAATTAATTTATTTGATATTTATATGTTTGTATAACAATTATATTTATTTCTGTAGCGTTATAATCGAAATGGTATAGGCGTAAGAAACGATACAAATTGGAAATTGGAAAGTTGTTGCTATTATTGAATTTTGAAATTGTAATAAGAATTTAAATAATTATATTATACTATACTCAATTATATTTACGTGGGGTATGTGGTGTAAATAGGAGAGATCGGGTACGAAATAGATTAGTGTATGATGAGTGTGAAATTGAAAAAAAAGTAGCAAAAGTTGCCCCGTGTTAAGAGTCAGTTAAGATGGTTCGGACATGTTGAGCGAATGTCTCATGAACATCTGGTTAAAAAGATTTAATAATACTCAAGAATATTGAGATTTTTATATTTTTTCCAAAATTTCACAAAATACTCAGTCATTGAATCGGCTGTTAAGCTATGCATCAATGACTGGCTAGTTTAACCGTAGACATGTGTTTCGGTCTTTAGGATAAAAGGCAGCCAGAATTAACATCGGTTATCAGTTGCCTTTCAGCAACTTATCAAAGCACCGTACTGATGAGGTTCTAAAGACCGAAACACGTGTCTACGGGTAAACTGGCCAGTCATTGATGCATAGCTTAACAGCCGATTCAATGACTGAGTATCTTGTGAAATTTTAGGAAAAATATAAAAATCTCAATATTCTTGAGTATTATTATATTAAATTTCACAATGACAATACCAACATTTATTTGTTCAAGGTCTATTACTAAAAAGATTTATTTGAATGATTTTGATGGTATACGTTTGCGTGGACGTCCGATGAGTAGTTGGAGTGGTATGATTGAGAGGGTGGCTTGCGTGAGCAAAAGTTTCCAAGTAATAGGAATAAAAGAGCATGTATGAGAGGAGGAATTATGAATGTGGATGAAGCGAAAGTTGCTTGTTTGGATAGGAATGTTCGGAGGTGACTGATTTCGGGATGATGAAAAGAGTTTGTGCCACACCCTTTTGGGTACATGGCGTGATTGTGTATGTATGTATATAAAATCTCGAATAAAATTCTTACTTCGTTTAAAATCCGTAAAATTAATGCAATCTTAACAATCATACTTAAAATTTATACAATCTGGTTTACAAAACTCTGAAAAAGTAGTTTATTATTTAAATTATTATTTATTATAAAACCGTCAATTGTTTATAGATTAATTCTGCATATATCAATCATAACATCTGACACTCAACATATGTATAATAAAATTATATATATAAATAGTTTAATAATAAAATTAATGTGCTATATTTTTCTCTTTTGATAATTTTCAACGCAATCCACATGACTGGTGCGCAGAAATTTACGACGATTTTCTACAACACTTACAGAAAACGTACAATAATAATTAATTTGTTTTATGTTTCGCTCTGTCGATTCAATAAAATGATTTCTCTAACGCACTGCCATCTATATTTAAAGCTTTGAAACTATAGCATGGAATTAGGTTATGTTATATATATATATATATATATATATATATATATATATATATATATATGTATTGGACGCACCTACAATGACTGACTAGATTCTTCTTGCACAGAAATACGAGTAGGAAAAAAAAAATTAAAATTACTTTCAACTGATCATGTGTACAATTTTACTTTTTATTTATTTATTTAGTTAAGTGCAGATTGACTTCTACTTTCGATTTTACTTTTCAAAAACGGATTCAAATAGCTCTTAGACAAGTATCTTAATTCATTAACGATATTTTAATTTTTGTAAATAAAAATTAAATGAAATTTAATAATATGTTAAAAAAAAATCTTTTAGAACGCATTATATTTAAATAAAAATGCTTTAAGATGCAGTTTTGTTTAATTTTTAATTAAAATTCCACTTTTCGTATATCATCAAAAATGTTGTAGCAAAAGTTGGTGTTAGTCAGTTAAGATGGTTCGGCCATGTTGAGCGAATGTCTAATGAACGTTTGGTTAAAAAGATATATTTGAATGATTTTGATGGTATTCGTTTGCGTGGACGTCCGATGAGTAGCTGGAGTGGTATGTTTGATAGTGTTTTGCGTGAGCGAAAGTTTCCAAGTAGTAGGAATAAAAGAGCATGTGTGAGAGGAATTATGAATGTGGATGAAGCGAAAGTTGCTTGTTTGGATAGGAGTGTTTGGAGGCGACTGATTTCGGGATAATGAAAAGAGTTTGTGCCACAACCTTTTGAGTACATGGCGTGATTGTGTATGTATGTATGTATCAACAGGAAAAAATATACAAATGACACAAATAATAACAAACAAAACATAGACACAAGTTACTAGGTAACAAAAATAATTTCAAGACACATTTAACAGTAGATTAATAAGAAAAGCAATAGAAATTTACAAAGAAAAACTTAACATCAATCACTCATTTAAATAAAATCTGGTATTTGTTATTTCATAAATTATAAAATTTTGTAATTTAGTTACTTGAATTTTGTTACCCAGTAACTTGTTTCTATGCTTTGTTTGATTATTATATCATTTAGTATATCGAAACGTCGATTTTAATTAAAAATGAAACTAAAACTTAAAAGCTATTTTGTTAGTTTTGAAATTTAATAATTCTAAGGACTAGTTACATCAAACAATGCAATTTTAATAGTTAATAGAAAGAGTTTGTGCCAGATCCTTATGGGTCGATGGTGTGATTGCATATGTATATATGTATGTTGTATGTATATGTATGTATATGAGAAACGTCATAAATGTGGATAAATCAGAAACGAAACTAATTTTTGTTTGATGAGAAAAAATATAAGGGTTTTT
This sequence comes from Clivina fossor, assembly GCA_963966155.1. Lineage (NCBI taxonomy): Eukaryota > Metazoa > Arthropoda > Insecta > Coleoptera > Carabidae > Clivina > Clivina fossor. The sequence goes on along the minus strand of OZ014563.1, from coordinate 16,313,841 downwards.
TAAAACCAATACAACTGATTAGAATGTAATATTTTACAATTTAATAGAATTATAGAATATTACATTCGATTTATTCGTTTAATACTACATATTTATGGTAACTAATTATTAGGAAAATTAGCTAATTTATGTATAATTAATAATTTAATAACAATTTTTATATATTTACAGAATTAACATATAAAAAAATTAATCAAATATTTAATTGTCAATATTTTCATTGTTTATTATTATATTGATTTCCAAAAAATATATATGTTGTTAATTGTAATAAAGACTAATCATATTTAGTTTCATAGAAACGTTGTTTTTATAAAATAATTAAACAGAATTTTATTTTACTATTAAATAGAAAAATAATGATAGTACTTTCTTGCTCATATTTTCTAATTTAGTAATTCGTATGTCAAATTTTTCTCAACAAAGTTTTTCTAATACACATAGAATCTTTTTATTACATTCCAATTTTTTTTTATATATTATAATTATTTATAATACTTTTCTAAACAATTTTGATCGTTGACCCTGAATATGAAAGTAAAATTAAAATTATTTTAAAATGAGAGCTTAATTATATGAAAACAAAAACTAAATAATAGTTCTTAAATAAAAAAAAACAAGCAGAAAGAGAATTTAATATTACAATCTAGTAGAGAGTCATAATTATGCGATTTGCGACTGTTTTTACGCTATTTTAACAAAAACATAACGCTAAAAAATAAACATATGCGGGGGACAATTGTGAAAGTTTATAAGAATAATTAAAATAATAGCACATTAAGACAAGGTACATAAAGTAAATTTATTTAAATAATACATTTAAAACTATATAACAACAATTATAAGTCTTTGGGTTTATAACAAAAAAGTATAAAAAAATAATAACAAATAAAAACAGTTTTATAACAAAATATAACAATAAAATAGATAAAGTAAAAACCTTTTTCAGAATTAAAATAAAACTATAGGTTTCAGTTTTGTTAAATATTTTTTTACAGATCAAAAACCGAAAGTTTTATCTCAACTAAATAGATATTGAATTTTTTGTGACTGCATAGCAACAATTATCAATTCATATATTTAATAATTAATTAATTAATTAACAGATTTTTAGCCCTTTACAAATGTTGTTCTATAAATCATTTGATTTTTATCTTGTTGAGGCAAATACTCATTTGAATTTAAACTCGCAGCTGTAATTGGTTGTTTATAACTTTGTCCTTGTGACGTAAATTGTCCATATTGTCCTGACGACGCATATTGTCCTGGCGATGCATATTGTCCTGGCGACGCGTATTGACCTTGAACAGCGAATCCTTGACTGAATTGAGCAGGTCCTGTATGTCCTTGAGACGGTATATTACTCAAATGTATATTCGTGTTCAGTTGAGATTGTGTTTGAGCAGGGATCTGTTGCTGGTATTGAAATTGAGGGTTCAATAATTGAGCCGGTAAGGTGTGCGTAAATTGTGTCTGTAACTGTTGCATCGGATGCTGACTAAACAAATGAGCCGGTAATTGTTGAGCGATAGATTGAGGTAGGACGTTTTGAGGCGCTAATTGCTGAAATGATGGAAAATGTTGTTGATGTCCAGCACTTTGAGAAGCGATTTGAGCCAGTAATAGTTGACTTTGAGGCGGAATAGCATAGAAAGGTTGTGCTGTTGATTGTTGATTGTTAGGTGTAGATTGGCTCAAATGCGAATTTGAGACAGGGGAAGTGGTTTGAGCCGGCGCAGATGGTACAGCGGTTGCATGCGCTAAATTTGAGCTAGTTTGCTGTGTGTTTGAGTGGAGTTGAGGTGATGGGATAACGTGTAGGGCTCCACTAGGCATTTGAGGTGTCGCATAAGTTTGAGGCTGTGTTTGAGCTGTTTGTAGATAAGTCGGCGATAATCCACTTTGTTGTTGTAACAGTTGATATCTTGCTGACGGATTGCTTTGATAATAGCTCAATAATTGATTGACAGCTTGCTGAAATAATGTGTTTTGAGCTGGATTTTGATTGGGTGGTGGACCAGCAATTATTAACATGGCGGTTGGTTGTTGACCGTGAGATTGTGGTATCATACCAATAGGTTTTTGAACCACATACTGTGGAATATATTGGGGTGTTTGTGAAGTTTGAGGGGTAAGTGCGGTTTTTTGAGATGGTCCTGTTGGTATTGAATTTAAAGATGATTTAGTTGATGAAATTTTCGTTGAGACGTTGTCTGTGGCTTGAGCCTCACTATCGGCCCTGCACGCCACTAGGCACAAACTCATTATTACCTGGAAATTATCAGAAAATTTTTACAAAATTAATATAGTTTTTTTTTTAATTTTTAAATTTTTTAAAATAGTAAACATCTTTCAGAACTCATTATATTAAAATAAAACGGCTTTAGGTTCTAGTTCTGTATTAATATTTCTTATCTATGTTTCCATGTTCTGTTTATTTACTATAAATGTAATTTGTATCTTTTTTCTTGACGTCTATTATTAATAAATATTAATACAGAACTTGAACTTAAAACCGTTTTATTTTAGGATTTTTTATTTACAGAATAAGAAGTTGCAAAAAAAATTGAATTATTGTAGTATAATGGCCCGTTGCTAAACACATGTTAGCTAACAAAGCTATTGAATTATCATAACTGACCAATCAATTAATTATTTTGAACAATACAACTTCTTCTTATTCTAAAGAAATATATAAATAATTAAAACTATTTTTAAAATAATCATGTATTGAAATAAAAACAAAACTAAATCATTTTTTTCTTTGCTTCTATGCGGACAAGTAAATAACAGGGCATGTAACCTGTAAAAATATTGGTTAACCAGTATTGAGAACTATATTTAATATCGATTTTAATCGATTAATTTTTTAGTTAATTTTGTGTAAATAATGTATATATTTTGTTATAAAACTGTAAGTTTGTATTTTTTTTATTATTATTATTATTTGTTATATTTTTTGTATAAATCCAAATTTATTTATCAGTTATAAGATATTTTCTTTTTTAATTTAGAAATAATGATTCAATGTTATCAAACTGCTTTAAATTGTTTGGTAATAAAATTTAAAATTAATATATTTTGCTAAAAAAAAATTACGTTATATAAAAATAATTACATATATCATTATTATTTTTTCCGGATAAAGGTTACTGGTTTTAAAAAACTGTAAAATGTCGGTAAATTTTTTACAAAAAATATTGGTTTACCGATTTATTTTACCGGTTTCATGCCCTACTAAATGCACATTAAAATTTTTGGATCTATGTAAAATCTGTGAGATGTAAATTTAATTTCTCTTAAACTTTCAACATATTTATTTAGAAAATAATTAATTTAATCTTTGTTATATTGTTAAATACATTACTATACACACATTACATATATATATATATATATATATATATATATATATATATATATATATATATATACATATATATTTCGCAATTATTGTGCTAAAATGTTATATAATTTGCGTAGTAAAAATAAACAGCTTGGCGTACAAATTACACCGAATAAATTCTAGATAGATCCAAGTTTTTTAGTATGTATAATAAATCCAATTATAATTTTCACTGTTCACAAACACAATTTTCACTTAAAAACAAAGATATTTTGTTTAAATATTGAGAAAATTTACCAGTAATTTCATTGCGACAAACGCTATTTTGTTAGTTTAAGTTCAAATTCACTGTGCAGTTGTTAGAGAGCGAATGATGATTGCTGAAGACGTCCCACCATTATTTATAACAATTTTACCTACCTACCACACATTTGGATTGCGGAGTAAGTGCTGTAGCAAAAGTTCTTCTAATGTAAGAGGAGAATGCGAATGGTGTTTCGCCACGCTTGCTATACGCCGGCCTAGTTAGTTTAGCGCATTAGTTCAGTCGCCTATGAAAATAACAGTTGCATTTTTAACAGATTTAGTTTGTGTAACATGTCCTTTCCAAAGTCACTCAAGGTCGTATGTGTTTTGTTTTAAATGTAGAAAATAAATCTATAGTCTTTTTGTTTGTTTGTTGTTAATATTTGTATTTAATTAATTTCAAGTTTCAAGCCAGATTAAATAAGATACTTTCAAGTTTTTCCACATGTATTCAAATATGTATATAATCATTTTTGAATATTGCTAATTAATAATTCATTTATTATTAGATCTTTATTACATACATACATACACAATCACGCCATGTACCCAAAAGGGTGTGGCACAAACTCTTTTTATCATCCCGAAATCAGTCACCTCCAAACATTCCTATCCAAACAAGCAACTTTCCTTCATCCACATTCATAATTATTTTATTTTTACCTATTTTTAAATAAATTGCAAATTGACAAGTTTTTAAATTTAATTTTGGAAAGTTGCTGAAATTAATCATCTCTCGTTTTTGTTATTGAAGAAACAAAAATTTTATTGTAAGGAGGAAAGTTTGCTGGTTTTAATTAATATAAATAAAATTTAACAGAACATATTTGTATATCAGTTAATTGTTTAATGAAAAATATTCTAATAATTTAATATTACTTATATGATTTTTTTAGTGTACTATACACTGTTCAACTGTACAACTATAATTCAAGATTGCAACCAAAAGTTTGACATAATCAAAAATTACTGTAATTGTAACTTTGGTAACAAAAAAATAACTTCGCTATAACGTTATTTAAAACTACACCAGAAAGCTTTGCAACTATTTTTAGTCACTAACTACAGTCGTTAAATATTTGAATTATGATGGAATTTTGAACAAACCTGTGGCGTTATGTCTTTTTTTATTAAATAAAAATTTCCATTTGCTAGAGAGACAAAAAATACTGTCACGCTATAGATTTGTTCAGAATTCCATCATAGTTAATACTTATTTTATTGTACAATTCCTCAATGGTTCCTTTGGTAATATATTATTGGAAGGGCTTATGAGGAACTTATTAATAAGATACAATATTAATTATTTAAAAAATATATTGGACGTTTCGGCTTTTAAATTTGATACAAGTCATCATCAGCAATTATATTGATTTATATTGACATGTTTTATGTTTTAAAATAATATGTACAAAAAATTTTAATGTATTTTTTATTAATAATGTTTTTGAATTTCCGAAAATGTTTTTAAATTTGGATTCTATTTATTTCTAACAATGTTTAACATAGCAAACTGATAATTTTATAATGTATTAAAATTCTTCAAACTTGGTATGTAATAGTATATTATTTAACGAGCAAATAATGGCACCTATAATGTACGAGGATGTTGTTTAGTCCACGATCGTAGCGAGGGGAATAAAACATCCTCGTAGGCATTGTAGGCATTATTTGCAAGTCAAATACTATACTTTATCTACAACTGCTTATATATTTTTAATATTGTACTTACTTATTCAAATTTATGATGTTAACAACAACTAACTAACTAACTAACTAACTAACTACAACTGTCATTTTATTACTTTGACTGATAACTGCTGCCATCTGGCGTAGAGATATTTAGTTTGTTGATGTTGCCTAGCAACAAAGCGTGCGTACGGAAATCAAGTTAATAAAGATCGTTTCTTTATTTCCCTTGGTTAATAATGACTAATATTTTATTAACCTTGGTTAATAAAGACTAGTATTTTATTTCCCTTGGGCTATAAAGACTAATATTATTTGTTGTAGATAAAAATATTTTTATATTTTCTTTAATATATTTTCTTAATAGATTAATTGCTGATGATAACTTGTATCAAATTTAAAAGCCAAAACATCCAATATATTTTTTAAATAATTAAGATTGTATCTTACTAATAAGTTCCTCATAAACCCATCCAATAATTTATTTAATTGTACATAAATCTTTATCATCAATAAATTCTACTAACAGTAATTTCATCAATAATTTGAATAATAGAAAAATACTTTAATTATCGCAATGAATTGACAACAATAATTGCAATTCATAATTTTTTTCTCCGAGTTAATAAAATCATCAAACGCATGACTGCCTTTGAAAGTTCGTTGTTTTAATTACAGATTTACAAAAGTGTAAATCCTCATTAAATGTGTAACACAACATTATTTTTAACACGCTCGATTCTAATAATAATTAAACATAAACGCCATACATATTTTACTCTGCGTTGCACATATATAATAAAAAAGGAATTAGAAAGAATTCTCATTTTTTTACGATTTGATCTTGGTACGCGTTCAAGCATTGATTTTCGATAATACGATGAATGAATTTTGAAAATTTTTTCGTGAAAAATTTTATACGTAAAAAAAAGTGAATGTATTTCCTTTTTTTGTCTAAGAGTTATACAAGTTTTTAGCTCCCTATTAGATTTAATAGACAGCTATAAAAAATATGTTAAGTATACATTGGCACTTTTACTTTTACCCAAATCTTTCAAATGAATCAAATTTTATATCTATTTTACTAATTTGTTAATGGCTGGTCATTTATATTTGTTTTATCTTCTCGAATAGGAAAGTTTCAATTATTTAAAATGTCATAATAGTTTTGGACGGGATATGACAGGAAATTAATAAAGTAAAAAGTCTTTCAGAATACATACTACACACTTTATTACCACTTTGACTGCAAGGAAAAGTGGTATAGCGTTTGGTACGGTGTCTGTAACATTTTCAAAAAAAAAATGTATAGAAATCCTTCATATAGCCTCTAGATGACGAATCCGAACTTAGTTTATGTGGGTGTATGGATGTGCGTCGTCAGCTCGCTCGCTCGCTCGGTCGTAAGTCAAAATTTTGTGATCGCAACTCCTCCTAGACGATTCAACCGATTTTAATGAAATTTTTAGGATAAATTTGTCTAGTACCCAAGGTGGTCATGTGGTTTTATTTTTTTTAGTAATGCCAACTTTCCGAGAAAAAAATTACTATAGTTTTTAAAAATTCATTGTGGCTACATTATTTATCGGATTTTGATCAAATTTTCAGAAAAGATTTCCCTAATGCTCCCATTAATTATATAATTTTATTAATATCCAGTGTTGCCAACTTTCCGAGAAAAAAATTACTAAATTGTTAAAAAATTCATTATGACCAATATTTAACCGATTTTAATCAAATTTTCATAAAAAATTCTCCTAGTGCCTAAATAAATTATGTAATTTTAATAAAATACAGTGTTGCCAATTTATCGAGAAAATAAATCACAAATTTTAAAAAAAATTTATTGTGGCTACATTATTTATTCGATTTTGATCAAATTTTCAGGAAAGTTTTTGCTAGTGCCCACATAAATTATAATTTTATTAAAGATATTGTGTTGCCAACTTTCCGAGAAATGTCAAAGTGGTCTATATATGGATTTACCCATATACTTCTAATCTTGTTTTAAGTTTAAGTTTATTAAGTTTGTTTTAGTTATTTATATAACAAATGAGTAACGATGGGTTTACTCAGTTTACTCATAAGTTGCATACAAAATTTTATGTGCGACTTCAAATTACACAAACAAAGAAACATATTTTTATGTTAAGTTTTCTGACTTTAAGTTATAGTTCTGTATTAATATTTATTAATAATCGACCTTTCGACGAACTCAACATACGTCTTCATCAAGAAAAAAGATACAAATGACAGTTACAGTAAATAAACAGAACATAGAAACAAGTTACTATAAATTTTTAATTAATAGAAGCAAATTTTATTTAAATCAGTGCCTTCACTATGATGAATGTTATCTTTTTCTTTATAAATTGTACTGTTTGTCAATATGGCCGCCGAAGATGTTTGGTGCTGCCACCAGTGGTGCATAAAATAACTAACTGCTTTATAATAATGTCATTATTGTACTGGTAACATAGTGACTTCTTTCTACATATTACATAGGAAATAGAGTAGCATAATATTAATATTATGATATGCTTGAAGAAAAACAATATTTATATTGTTAATGTTCTTAAGGATAAACGGAAAATGACTGCAGTGGAAATGAGATTTTTACGTGGGGTATGTGGTGTAAATAGGAAAGATCGGGTACGAAATAGATTAGTGTATGATGAGTGTGAAATTCGAAAAAAATGTTGTAGCAAAAGTTGCCCCGTGTTAAGAGTCAGTTAAGATGGTTCGGACATGTTGAGCGAATGCCTAATGAACGTTTGGTTAAAAAGATTTATTTGAATGATTTTGATGGTATACGTTTGCGTGGACGTCCGATGAATAGTTGGAGTGATAGATGATTGAGAGAGTGGCTTGCGTGAGCGAAAGTTTCCAAGTAGTAGGAATAAAACAACATGTATGAGAAGAATTATGAATGTGGATGAAGCGAAAGTTGCTTGTTTGGATAGGAATGTTTGGAGGCGACTGATTTCGGGATGATGAAAAGAGTTTGTGCCACAATCTTTTGGGTACATGGCGTGATTGTGTGTGTATGTATGTAATGTTTCTAATCTTTTTTCTGATATCGATAATTTATTATAATTTAATCTACTCCAATAGGAAAATATAAAGTCATTAATTTTGATGTTTTGAAACATGTCAATAATAATTAAACCAAAATGAAATTATTTAATTAGTATTTGAGCAGCATCTGTTGTGTGTGAGAGCACTTTATTCTATTATATTGTAAATAGAAAACGAAATTTTACTTATATATTCATTCTAATAATAAGTGACAAACATGGACACTAAGAGAGATTCTAGTTACAAGAAAAATGTCTAAAACAAAAAAAATTAACGTACTTTATAAGAAAAAGATACAGGAAACTGTTAAATATAAACTGCAAGAAATATATACCTATATTTTCTATACATAATTATCTATTTAGATGTATGTACATAATTTTAACTTTTTTCAACTTTGAATTATTGCAGATTTCCGTATTTTTCAAATTAATTAACTTCATACATCTGGCTAATTAGTTATTCAAATTACAGAAATATGATTTATAAATCATAAGATGTTATTTATTCAATTATATGAGAATGTTATTACTGTTACAGTATGCATACATGATGAATATATAGGCCCGTATTCTCATCTCATTTATACATACATACATACATACACGATCACGCCATGTACCCAAAAGGGTGTGGCACAAACTCTTTTCATCATCCTGAAATCAGTCTCCTCTAAACATTCCTATCCAAACAAGCAACTTTTGCTTCATCCACATTCATAATTCGTTTCATACATGCTCTTTTATTCCTACTACTTGGAAACTTTCGCTCACGCAAGCCACTCTCTCAATCATACCATCTCCAACTACTCATCGGACGTCCCCGCAAACGTATACCATCAAAATCATTCAAATAAAACTTTTTAACCAAATGTTCATTACACATTCGTTAAAAGTGATTTTTGCTAAAAGTGCTTCTGACATTTACTTAAAATTACTTATTAAGCACTATTCTTTAAATTTTATATAGTAAAAAATTTTTTCAGAACTTATATTAAAATAGAAAGGCTTTAGGATTTAATTCTGTATTAATTGTATTTAAAATTCGACTTTCCGACGTACATCATCATCAAATATAATAAAAGTTATTAAAAATAGAAAAACTATTTATATTTGATGAAAGACAGAAGCAAAAAGTTATTTTGAAATTAATAATAAAAGCACTGTTTCACAAAAAAAAATTAGATGGGAATATAGGCTTTAGTTTTTTTTTACAACTTTTCAGTTTTTTTTATGTATTTCCTGTCAAGTATTATTCTAGAAATATCTAATGTGAAATATTTTGTTTAGAAATTGACTTAATTTATTATCAATACAAAATGTGACAAAGAATTTCAAATTATCTAAGATACATGCATACATACACAATCACGCCATGTACCCAAAACGGTGTGGCACAAATTCTTTTTATCATCCCGAAACCAGTCGCCTCCAAATATTCCTATTCAAATAAGCAACTTTCGCTTCATCCACATTCATAATTTTTCTCATACATGCTCTTTTATTTCTACAACTTGAAAACTTACACTCACACAAAACATTCTCAATCATCGGACATCCACGCAAAAGTATACTATCAAAATCACTCAAATAAATCTTTTTAACCAAACGTTCATTAGACATTCGCTCAACATGTTCGAACCATTTTAACTCTTAACACGGGGCAACTTTTGTTACAACATTTTTTACAATTTCACACTCATCATACACTAATCTATTTCGTACCCGATCTCTCCTATTTACACCACAAACCCCACGTTAGAATCTCATTTCCACAGCAGTCATTTTCCGTTTATGCTTTTGCAACCTTATCCAACATTCACTACTCTATACATCAACGTAGGCACCAAAACTGCATTGTACATACTCAAACAGGCTTCTTTAGAAACATTTACATTCCTAGCAAAAGTTCCCAAAGCACTCAAAGTACCTTACAACCACCATTTACTCTCCTTTCAATTTCACGATCAAAACGGCCATCTCTAGACAACAAACTACCCAAATACACAAATTAATAAAAATAAATTTAAATATACAATTGTATTACATTTGCATAGTTAAGAAATATTTCAAGTTCAGTGTTACAATGTGAAATACGAATAATACATTCGCGCTTTTTTGTTCGTATTCTAGATAGAAAGTTTTCGCAATTTTAAATACATTAGCAGCATCTTTAGCGATTTAAATTCTTTGTATAAAATAAATAAAATTATCATAATTTCGAAAAAATTTCATTAAAATTTGCTTATCAATTTTATTAACAAATTATTGCAATAAATAGCTTAATTAATACAGCATATGTGTAATTAGTTTATCTTATTATTTCCGTCATTATAATTCAAATGCGTTTTATTGCATTTTTTTTTAATTTTATTTTCTACTTTCTTATACGGAAGATATTTAGATAATCGAAAAGGAATTAAGTTATTTAATTTTGTAATTATTACGAACTTGAAACTGGAAATTTCGATTAAAATATTCTCTTAAATTATATGCTGTTATAATTCTTTAGTATATATTTTTATATTAAAAAAATGCTAACAGTTGGAATTATATGTAATTTATAATTTATATAGTATATAAACAAATCTGTAAGATCTATAGCATTACACTGTAAAGAAAATTCGGTAATTTTTTCATAAAAACCTGGACGTTACAGGAAAATTTTTACATAATATGAATATAAAATACGTATATTTTATATAAATTTATTTACTTTTTCGGTAAAAAAAAAACAACATATAATATGGTAAATTAATAATTTTACTTAAAATTATATTATTTTTATAGAAAATTTATGTAAACCATCGATTTTGCTGAAATAATATGTATTTTTTTTTACAATGGTTTTAATGTAAAATGGCAAATTTTTTATAGTACTATTACTACTACTGTACTATTAATTTAACAGAATCGGATACAATAGTTTGATTAACTGCTTATCGCTGCTTTATACGAACACTCGACTTGCAGTCTAAATGAATGATCACGGAACAAGTACTTCATACTTGCTGACAAAGCTCTCCTAGGACTATCGTACTAAATATGATAATAACATAAATAATAATTTGATTTGAAACTAGCAATACATACATACACAATCACGCCATGTACCCAAAAGGGTGCGGCACAAACTCTTTTCATCATCCCGAAATCAGTCGCCTCCAAACATTCCTATCCAAACAAGCAACTTTCGCTTCATTCACATTCATAATTCCTTTCTCATACATGCTCTTTTATTCCTACTACTTGGAAACTTTCGCTCACGCAAGCCACCCTCTCAATCATACCACTCCAACAATTCATCGGACGTCCACGCAAACGTATACCATCAAAATCATTCAAATAAATCTTTTTAACCAAACGTTCATTAGACATTCGCTCAACATGTCCGAACCATCTTAACTGACTCTAACACGGCAACTTTTGCTACAACATTTTTTTCGCAATTTCACACTCATCATACACTAATCGTATTTCGTACCCGATCTCTCCTATAGTTACACCACATACCCCACGTAAAAATCTCATTTCCACAGCAGTCATTTTCCGTTTATGCTTTTACAACCAGCAAACCTAACATTCACTACCCTATACATCAACATAGGCACCAAAACTGCATTGAATATACTCAAACACCCTTCTTTGAAAACATTTACATTTACATTTGCAATGATCGAACAATATTTATACAGTCAATTGCTATAGTTTAGTTAGAGCAATAATAAAGTGAAATTAGTAAAAAAGTAAGTATAGTAAGTAAAAATAAAGAAACTGTGAAAGTGGTATATTTTCTTGTTCTAAGATGCAAAGCAAAGCAATATAAAACCGGACAGACACTTTACAATCACAAGCGCAAGTCCAGTTTAAACACCGACATATTCTGCGTTGTGTGTGTGTTGACCTGTGTGTCAGTTAAAGAAGTCTTTTATCGTTAAATAGCCTTGCTCTCTAAGCATACACCGAGGTAAGAGTAGATCTGCATTTGTGTAACAACACAAACAGCAGAGACGGAGATCGGAGAAAGATTCTAAGTTTTACTTTCATTTTAACTACGACGAGTTGAAATAGTTTTGGAAAAAATTCCTGCACAAATGAACATTCACTCTTACATCTCCCTACCTGTGTCTACTGTTATACTTTGTTGTCGATGATTGAATTACTATACCTCAGCTTGGATTCAGGCTTAAATTTTTGTAAAAAACTATCTAGTTTTGAATTATTATACAGGATGGTAGGTTAATGTAAAACTCTGTAACATAAGAAAATAAAACGAATTTAGGTTATAGTTCTGTATTAATATTTATCAACAAAACATAGAAACAAATTACTAGGTAACATAATAAGTAACTAGAACATAAAAATTTATAGATTTTTGTGATCTAGTTGCTTATAGTTACTCTAGTTAAAAGATACAAATAATATTTATAGTAAATAAACAGAACATAGAAACAAGTTACTAGGTAACAAAATGAAGAACTAGATTATTAAATTTATAAATTTTTAATTAAAGGACGCCAAATTTTATTTAAATCAATGCCTTCACCCTGATTTATGTAACATTTTTTTTATAAATTTCTATTGCTTTTCTTATTAATCTACTGTTAATATTGATGAGTCTTGCAATTATTACAGTATACGTTTGCGTGGACGTCCGATGAGTAGTTGGAGTGGTATGATTGAAAGTGTTTTGCGTGAGCGAAAGTTTCCAAGTAGTAGAAATAAAAAAGCATGTATGAGAGGAATTATGAATGTGGATGAAGCAAAAGCTGCTTGTTATGATAGGAATTTTTGGAGGCGACTGATTTCGGGATGATGAAAAGAATTTGTGCCACACCGTTTTGGGTATTTGGCGTGATTGTGTATCTATGTAAATTTTTCTAAAGCATTTTGTTACATATGTACTTAATAACTTATTTCTATGTTCAGTTTATATACTATAAATGTCATTTGAATTAATTTTCCTGATAAAGACGTACTTTGAGTTTGTCGAAACGTCGATTATTAATAAATATTAATACAGAACTATAACCTAAAGCCGTTTTATTTTAATATAATGAGTTCTGAATGATAATTTATAATATTGTAAATATTTTATAGTATTTTAAATACTTTGCAATATTTTAAATACTTTTGTAGTATTTTAAATACATTTATAAATACTTTATGCTCTAAATAGAAATATTAAATAAAATAATTATTATTTACTTATATTATAATTATATTATAATAATACTTATTATTTAAAATAATAAAGTATTTTAAGAAATACCTAAACTACTTTTCTTTTTGTAAATACTACCCAACTCTGATAGTTAACAATCGTTAACCAAACCATTTATTTAAATTATAAATTATCTTTATAAACTAACAATTATAAGAAATATTTAACTTGATTAGCCGTAACTTTGTGATACATTTTGGAAATAAGATAAATAAAAATAACTTTGTTATATCACTTTGTTTAGTGATATAACAAAGTTATTTTTATTTATCTTAATTATAAGAAAATTACTTAGCCGGGTTAAAATGTATTAAACAATATTTTATGCAATTTACTCTAAAGGGCTCGTGTAGATAGCTACTTCGTTGTCAACTAACCAATCAATAAAGTACTTTAAAAACCAGTTAACAACAGAATTAGCTGATAAATCGTACTTAAAGTTAATAACGTTTTATGCAACTCAATTCTAAGTGTCACATTCTATTATAACAAATCCGAAATACGGTCCCTGAATATTAGAATCAAAATGTCCGTGTGCATGTGACGACCCAGTGCAAAAGGAGTGGTCAGTTTGCATAAATATATCTAGTAATAGTAGGTATATATATATATATAAGAATTATGTTTGAGAAGTTCTACCACCATCATAAGCATTGATGGTTGTTAGTTAGTGCTTTCGTTATGTCGTTGACCCAATGTGTGAAAGTGCTAACAAAAACCAGATCTGACTCACGAATAATCACTAGTTTGCTACAAAGTGACCAATAATATGCATATAATTTTACTAGAATCTTATTGTTTTTTTTTTATTATTATTTTATTTCAAAATATTTTTCAAATTTAGTCCTATGAAGAGATTGTTTACGAGATACAAATTATGTTTGTAATTTGTATATTTGTAAATTATATATATCCATACATACATACACAATCACGCCATGTACCCAAAAGGGTGTGGCACAAACACTTTTCATCATCCCGAAATCAGTCGCCTCCAAACATTATATATATATATATATATATATATATATATATATATATATATATATATATGTATATAATTTGGTAAATAATTATTACGACTAGTACAAATAATTTAGGAAATAATTAATGGGAATTGCAGTCAGATTTGGATGATCTAGATCTAGATCTAGATTCTTAGCCGAACTTTCGGTGTTAATTTTAACCTTCTTCAGGAGCTTGTTCTAAAAGAGATTACTTGAAACATATTTTTAGAACAAACCCCTGAAGAAGGTGAAAATTTACACCGAAAGTTCGGCTAAGAATCTAGATTTAAAGTTTTTATTTAACATCATCCAAACCTGACTACAATTCTTATTAATCATTTCCTAAAACATATATATATATATATATATATATATATATTATTATTATTATTATTAAAATTATTGTCGAATGTCTAATGAACGTTTGGTTAAAAAGATTTATTTGAATGATTTTGATGGTATACGTTTGCGTGGACGTCCGATGAGTAGTTGGAGTGGTATGATTGAGAGTGTTTTGTGTGAGCGAATATTTTCAAGTAGTAGGAATAAAAGAGCATGTATGAGAGGAATTATGAATGTGGATGAAGCGAAAGTTGCTTGTTTGGATAGGCGACTGATTTCGGAATGATGAAAAGAGTTTGTGCCACACCCTTTTGGGTACATGGCGTGATTGTGTATGTATGTATGTATGTATTAAAATTATTGTACATTATACAAAAAATTGTATATTTTTTTCTGATGGTATACATAGAGTATATCGAAACGTCTATTTTAAATAAAAATTATACAGAACTTAATCCTAAAGCTTTTTATTTTAATATAATGAGTTTTAAAAAATTTTTTACTATGATTTTACTTTATTTTACAAAACTTTTTTTCGTCAATACAAAAAAAAAGTTTATAATCACGTAATTTAATAGAAAAATATTGTTTATACAATTTGCAATTAAATTATATTTACAAAAACTATTATTGTATAAGTTAATAATATTTTATTATTATTATAAACAATATCAATAAAATAAGCTGAATATTTATATAATTCAATTGTCTTTGGACTACGCTCTTGAATTTGAAAGTGAAAATACAAGACAAAAGAATTGTTTTGGGGACTATTATTATAAATTACAATATAAATTTACATAAACTTATAAATAATTCAGAGACTTATGGATCGAAAGGAGAAATTTTTGCAATCTTGATCTTATTTTAGAAAATAAATGGATTATATTATTGCTCTAGATTTTTTTTTGTATTCTATGTTTTTTTTTAATATAGGTCAAAGGTGTATTACTATATTACTATAATAATATAAACGAAAGTTTTTTTTATTTGGAAAATAGAGTTATTTCGTATTTATTAGATAAACATTTGTGTGGTAAATAAAAATATATGTTTATGGAAGAAAGTTTATGAAAGTATTTCTATCAAACATGTTTTGATTATAATTGGTTTTAATATGTCGTATAATTATTTCTTATTCTTGAAAATTCTAATATTAATGGCCAGTTTTGTAACAACTTTTTGGGTTTTCTAAAGGAATTTCAAGAACGTTTGTTTAAAATTATTTAGGGTGTAACAGAATAACTATTCCTAATTTTCAGAAATGATAAAGTGCACTTAGAGAAAGAAACATTTTTTATTAATAAACTAGTGTCCGGAAATTTCTCGGTGCCAAGATAAACTAGATATCGTTAAAAACAATCTTAATCAAAACATCAAAGAGTAGTTAAGTTAAGGAACATTTTATTAGAAATAATAGCGCATTAAACTTTATAAAAATTGTTCGAAGTTACGACCACCATTTTCGATACACAAGTTGTAACGATGTACAATCGACTGCCGAAATATAAAAAAAAAAGAAAAAAAAATTTCCGGACACTAGTTTATTAATTAAAAATGTTTCTTTATGTGCCCTTTATCATTTCTGAAAATTAGGAATAGTTATTCTGTTACACCCTGTATATTGCAAGTATCCTGTATTCTAAACACTATTGATCAAACATATTTGTTTATCCGTCGCTATAGCAACATTTTATTTATAGTAATATTCAGTTTGTTTTGCTTTGATATAGAGCATTATGCGTCAAAAACACTAACATATTTCCATTTTAAAAACGAATTCAAACTTAAAAAAAATGGTCGTAATCCATATTAAAAAAGGTGACGAAAGTCAATTTTTGTTTGATACACCATCTGATATAACTGTAGACGAAGTTATCAATAAAATTACTGCGATTTATAATGGCCGATTAAAGATACATCGAATTTGTTCCGAAATTGAAGAATTAGCTGAGCATGGAACAATGTTTCCACCGGAGATCTTGGGTTTAACTGAAGAGCAAGTAAAGGACTTAAAATTAGTTGATCATTGGGGTGAGAAATGTATTCCTAGCGGCGGTTTCTCTTATTCTAAAGACCCTATAGGTAATTTATGATTTATTTATGCTTGACTTGTATTAATGTAATTTAATTATGTAACTTTAAGTCGGCAAAAAAGTGTCGATTTTAAATATTACTAGCATAACTATTATTACTGATTATCACTGTCAATAAAACGATGCTTTTTTGTCGGCTAAAAATCAACTTCATTTATGTCCGGTTCTATAAACAAAAGTTAACTCGATAGTTATCTAACACTGGATTAAATTTAACTCGAGTTAAAATTTATATGCGTCAATAAAATACATTTTGCATTATTAAGTCTGACGATGAATTTAATTTCATGTTTAAGTTGGTAGTGATTTGACAAACCAAAAGTTACACAATGCAGAAATGACAATAAATTGAAGAAGAAACAGAAAATTACAATAAAAATATTTTTATATTTATAAAAAAAGAAATACGTTTTTTAGATTACAGTTACTTAAAAGGAAAATATATTATATTAAAAATGATACAAAAAAAAACTATAAATTACAACTAATATTATTTTTAATATTATATGTATTTAAATGGTCTATATAACAATTTTTTAATCAAAAATTAAAATATAATATTTATTGAAGTATTTCTTGCAAAAGTATTATTTCGAAGCACAGTAATTTACATATTTTTTAAACCATTTCTTTCATCAATCATAGTTATAACTGCAAATATTTACAGTAAAAAATTAATTTCATAAGGACAATAATAATACTAAGAATATTTACATTACTAAAATTTCACTTTTCTCAACAAAACAAAAGTAGAAATGTCACTTTAACCAAGATTAAATTTAAACTCCATCTCTATAGACGAGTTATCGTAACTTCATATTTAACTCCGGGTTTAATTTGAGACACATTTCGAAATCTTAAGTTAATTATTTTAACTCGAGTTAAATTTCAATTTTCGTTTTGAAACCGGACATTAAAGTGTATATTATGTTTATTATTTTTTTTATTTTTTATGTAATTCTTTTATTTAAAAAATATAAATATATTTTTATCTAAAAGGCCGTAGAAATGGTAAACAGCCGACCCAGCAAATGCAAAATGTTCTAAAACGTACTGTAGGGGAAGCAAAAGAACTGATAAATAAAAATCTAATAAAACAAGACAAAATATTAACGTTAAAAATTGTTCAGCAAGCTTTAGATCTGCTAAAAGGTGCTGTACTTATTGTTTATCCTATGAAGTTACCACCTCACGACGTAATTCGCATGGAATTTGAAAATATCGAAGATCTTTCTGGTACTCAGGCCTCGTTGGATGTTATAGATCCAATTACTGCTCAATTATGGTTCTGCGGTAAAGAATTATATCGCGATAAACTAATTAAAGATTACACGGGCAAGAATGATAAATGCAAGGTGATGAAATAAATTATTTTTTTGTCTTGTTAATACAATACAAGTTAGAATCGATTAAAGGTTTGAAAAGCGAGATGAAATCGAGCTAAATCAATTTCGTCAAGATTCTGTTATTAGCACACTTAACCAAGTATACTGTTTTTTGCACGATCGTTTTAGATTAGAAGTATAACAATATTTGTATATAATTTATTTTTGCACTGTCAAAATGATAATTTTTCATTAAATCATAATAAATATCGTATAATCGTATACGGTTGCTATAGAAATGTCATTTTTCACCATTAAAATTATTCAATACTAGACCAATTTAAATATTACCAACTACAAATATCTTCAGGTTATAATGAAGCTATCGAAAAAAGGTAGTGGCCCGCCAGCACGTGAACCAGTTATGTCTGAAGAAGATCGGAAACAATTAATGCTACATGCTTATCGTAAACAAGAAGAATTTAAGAATTTATCTCAAGACGATGATGATAATTATCTAAACTCTGAATGGGCCGATAACAGTTTGCTTAAGAAATCTTGTCAGGGAATGAAAAATATTTCGTGGCGTCCAGGAAAATAAATATGCTGATATTGTAATAATTATAATGTTTAATAAAATAAATATTCTTCTTTACTTTGTCATAAATTAAATAAATTATTGTTTTTGAAAATAGTGTTTAATTAATAATAAATAATTATTGTAGCATATAAATACTGCTTGTAGTAAGTTATTTACCACTTTACATAACTGTCAGAAGTGTTGCCTAACAGTAAAATGCCAGTGACCTCTAGCTTCTGTCAGTTTTAAGTTCAAGACTTCTCTAACCTAATATATTTGACATTGACAGCTTGGTTGGTATTTTACTCTCTCATTGTATTTAAAAACATATTCATTACATGTCAACATCAGGTTAGACATTAAATAAAGTTTTAAAAATGGTTAAACTAGCATTACAAATTAAAGCAACGTTGGAAAACGTAGAAACATTGTCTACAATTCATCCCAATTACAGTTTCTTGTTGAAGATCAAATGTACAAATTGTGGTGAAGCCGCAGAAAAATGGCAAACTGTTAGCGAAGATGTTACCATACCAACAGCACGTTCCGAAACAAATTATCTGGCGAAATGTAAATTTTGCAGTCGTGAAAATAGCATGGATATAGTTCCCGGCAGTAATGGTAAAAATATTTAATGTTTGTCGTACTTAATTGATATAAATATTAATTTAAATCAATTTAAAGGCGAATATATAGCTGACGATCAAGGAAAATTTAAAACATTAGTTATTTTTGACTGTCGTGGTATAGAACCAACCGAATTTACTCCAGGAGAGGGTTGGATTGCCAAAATACGAGATAGTAACAAAGTTTTCGATAATGTTGATTTAACGGAGAAGGAATGGGTGGAATATGATGAAAATATTAAAGAATCTGTCGGTGTTTACGAATTTGAATCGCAATTTATCAAAGTGAAATAATACATGTTATCTGTCATTCACCTAACCTAATTTTGTATAATTATTTTTCCAAATAAAATATTAATATTACAGAAATCGTTAATTAAAGTGTTATAAAAAATTTAACAAATCGTAATTTATTAAAATAAAACCTAACCTTATTTTATTTGTAACTATTTTTAGTTGACTGTAAAAGTGTTTATTATGACAACAGCCGCAAGGGCCATGCAAGGGCCGTTTATTGACAACAAATAATTTTAGCATTAGAAGTTTGAAAAGTTAACAACAAAAGCATCGTTTTATTGACAACATTAATTGTAGATATCAGTATTTGGCGGCTTAAATCGATTTTGTTATGAAAATAGAACTAAAGAAGCATTAATCCTAATTTCATTTTAGAATTTTTATTTCGTGAATTAGTGTTTTGATTTATCTTAATTAATTACATAGTAGTATAATATTTGTTAATAGATACTTAATCTTATTGGATGTATTATCTAATTTAAATATAATTAAACTTATTTTCTAGATATTTGTAATATTTAAGGCATAGATTTATTTATATTAGAAAGATATTTTGTTAAATATAGGAAAAATAATAAAAAACCTATTTGAAAAATGAATTTTACAATATGATTCGTAATAATATTAAAGGTGAAGAAATAAAATGCGAAATACAGTTAATAAAACTTTATTAAAATTATTTATTTTAAGCACAAGCGACAATGAACTTTGCATAAATATAATTGCTAAAACACCTATAAAATATTCACTCAATAATTGTAAATTATATACAGTAGTTCTCCATAATAATATTAATTAATAATATAATAGTTTTTTCTTATAACAGTGATTTTTGTATTTTCACAATTTTTTTTAGTGAATTTCTCGATATACCAATGACGTTTCACAGTGCATAAATAACTGCGTTTTTAAAAATTCATAAAATTACCTACTGATATCCATAATTAAGTCGCTATCATTCTAAAAATTTTCTTCATCTACCGTTACGAAATAGAAATAAATACTTGGATACCAAATATTAAAACGTAGGTAATTTCTGAATATCTAGTTAATATATTTATGAGAAAATCATATTTATATATTATATTTAAGCATGTTGAGATCAATTTGAAGTTAGGAAACGTCGAACAAAAAACATCAGCATATCGACAAATTTACTAGACAGGCAGGACTATGTGGGCCTTTTTTATTTCTTCAATAAAATATGTTTTTTTTTCTTATTTTTTTTGAATTTTATTTTATTTATTTTTCATACCAGTCATAATACTAATAGAAAAATAGCAAACGTTCTTGATGACTACTAGAAAGTAGACGCCATCCACGTTTAATGTTTAAGTACTGAATTATGGCGCGGACACATATTATCAAACCTGAAATATAAAAATATTTAATAAACAACATGGTCCTACGAAATGTATTTTGAAATAGGCGTTTATTAAGGGAATACACCACTATGAGCGTCCGAAAAATAGGGCATTTTCGCCAATTTTTTTTGGCATTAAAACATAACGAGAGAGTAAATGTTTTTTAATAGCTTTATTGCACCGACATTGAACTTTAATTTGTTATTTTTTTCATGCGGATCGCGGCAGTCTTGCGCTCATTAGCGGGGAGATTTGCTTGTGTCCATTTTATCGTGGAGCAAAAAAATGGTTCGAAATTTTAATGTAGATAATATTTCGCTTAGAAATACGTATGGAAATTAAAGGAAGTTGATTTTTACAAAAATGGTGGACTTCCAAAAAAAGTGTCGTTCTTTCGGCCCAAAAATCGGTACAAAATTGTGCCTAAAAATCGAATTTTCAAAGTATCGCAATTCCTATACGTATTTCTTTCTAAAATTTAATTCTCAGCAATTCGGATATAAACTTTTTGAGTTATTTCTCCCCTAATTTAAAAAAATGCCGTTTCGAGATAAACACCTTTAAAGTTTCACCTCTATTGTATATAAGTCGAAAATACATTCAATCCCGGTAACCGGTTAAAATGTTTCTGGTGAACTTGGTATGAATACTCAATTAAAGTACAAATCCCGAGGAACATTTTAAGCAAAAAAAAATCGATTTTTTGAAAATTTCACAGTGGTGTAACCCCTTACTTGAAATATAGCTATATTATTTATTTGACTTACCGAATGCCATAATTAGCCACCATAGCCAGCTGTTTTCCCGCGATGCTAAATCGGTCGAATGCTTAACGATGAGCGTCCATTTAGCGAGTGATAAACCGAAACCGGATAGGGCTCCGTAACGTGATGCAATCGTGTGACAGAAACACATCAATAGTAAAAATCCGATCCAATTGAAAATAAATGCAACTGGCCCCCCCAAAAACAAAACAAAAATCCACAATAGAATTAATACAACAAAGATATAGCCATACAGTAAAATAGATCACTTGCAACCGAGGTTATACTATCGAATCTGAAATTAACGTATCTAATTCAGACACACAACGCGAATACAAAAATATCGAAATTTAGTATTTTAGTTATTTATTTAATATCAACATATTTCTATATCTGATTATTCCAAAAATTAGATAATATATGTACAACTAATTATTAATTAATTCTTATGTAATTACAGAATTTGTATATACAGTGTGTTGACTTGGACCGTCGTACTTAGAGATTTAGCATGTAAAATCAGACATGTGCGATTTCCTGCTTCCCAAATTATTTTACAAAAAAAACCTTATGATAAATGTTTTAGGGCATACTTTTCTGCATGTAAATCAATTATTAAAATTTTTTTTGGAACCTTTCTAACGTCAAGCATTAGGTCTAAAGTTGTTAAGAAATTGACTGGAATGTTACAATGTCACGGCTAATGCCATTTTCAGTCAATTTCTGGACAACTTTAGGGCTAATTCCTGACATTGGGATGGTTCCTAATCAAAAATTTTGTTAATTGATTTACATGTAAAAAAGTGTTTCCTAAAACATTTATCTCAGTTTTTTTTTGTAAAATAATTTGGGAAGCTGGAAATCGCAGATGTCTGATTTTACATGCTAAATCTTTATGTACGACAGTCCAAGTCAACACACGGTATATATATATATATATATATATATATATATATATATATATATATATATATATATATATATATATATATATATAATAAAAATTGGCAGTTTTCGCTCTGATGAAAGTGTCGAAACGTTAGCCAAATATAATCCAGACCGGGGCTGGCAGAGCTGATATATTAGTTGATATTTAGTCTATCGATTAGTCTAAAATCGATTTTCGACTTTTCAAGTTTTCTAATTTCAGATTTATTAAATTCCATGATTTTTGATTACTTCGATTTAATTTTTTTTTAAATTATTTTCAACTGTTTTCTTAAAAACCTAGAGAGACGTTAGACTTTTCGAAACTTTAACTTGTTAAACTATTTAGACAAAATTTTTGAATGTGTTCAAATTTCGAAAACAATAATAAATTTTAAGTCAATAATTTTTTCTTAATTTCCATCTAATGACGAAAATAATTGAATGTTTATGTTTCTTTTAATATTGTAGAAATAGTCAGTATTTAGACTTCGATTTTTGATTATTCCATTTTTCGACATTACTCGATTTTCGACTAAAATCGATTAAAATCCAATTTTAATTATCGAAATTTACCATCTCTAATCCAAACAGAACGTTAAACCAAAAGTAATTTTAATTAATTATTATTATTTTTAGTTTCAAATAATTGGTTTCGGGAAATTGATTTTTAAAAAAATGCAATTTACTTCTGTTCAAGTGACATATTTCGATATAATTCACAATTCTGAAAGAGTAATTTACCAAAAAATGCGGTGAAAAACATAAAATCTGTGCCGAGCAATCCGGTATCAACATCACCATCATTTGCTTCAGCATCAATTGCCAGAAATGCTAATGGCTGGCCAGGTGGACGATTTGGAATTGCCTAAAAGTTTGTATTCATTTATCATCGACATTAGCAAAACTAAAAACTACTAGAATTTTTAAGTTAAAAAGAATTGACCTACTCTGCCCGTATGTGCAGCTTCGCCTTCTAAAGTCTTCTCTCTTTGTACTTCTTCATAGGTGGGCAATTTTGTTGCCACTTCATACGGGGGCGGTGCTAAAAAATCTGGTTTCGGGGGTGGAATGTCTTCACTATCGGAATTATTTACGGAAAAATTTGGATGCGTTAAGTACGATGTTTGTGCAATTGGAGGATTCTCCTCCGTATTACTTATATTTTGCTGCAACATTACATTTAGCTCACCTTATTAACAAACTCAAATCGCATGAATACTGTAAAATCATGACCAAATTAGTTATGTGTCAATATCTTGGTATGTGGACCAATTAAATATTTACTCACAAATTTTGAATGGTAACAAACAATTAACAACCGATTCTCAGTGCATAAATTAAAAATTATATTATGTTGTACCTATTTTTAACAGATTTAAAAACAATTAAATAAATGTAAATACCATTTTTTGTAGTTTTATATCTTGGTATGTGGTAAACTGACAGAATAGAAAACACTGACAAGTAATGTAATATGGCCGCCGTGCATATTACTTCTTCTTATAATTTATTTGACAATGTAATAAATTGTATTTATTAATATTTCGAAAAATAATGAAATTTAACATATAATTTTGCATATTATGTCATTTACACTGACAGAACAAAAATTTATAATTCATATGTTAAAAGTTCTTGTCACTTTAGTTTGCGTGCTCACCACCAGATACCACTTTTTTATAATATAATAACTAAATTATATTATTAATTATTTATATGAAATATAATGAATAATTTTAAATTTTATAGTAATTTTATTGAAGTATTGAATAAAAATAAATTATTTTATAGATGTAAATAATGTTTCATAAAGTTGCTGTCATTGAAGTTGAGTAGTTCACCGCTAGGTAGCAATGGCGCTGCTTTAGAATTTGGTTGCTGTTGAGTTTGTTGTTTAGTCGAGTTGTGCGTGTCGGAGATTGTGTGTTAAACTTTACCGTACTATAAATGCTTCCATATTTCAAAGAAAAACACGAACTGTTGTTTTATTTAAATTTTCCGATGAATAAAATTTATTAATTTACCGTTATATGTCTTAGACTTTATTTATTATCAAGAAAATATGTTTCAGTGATTTTTTTGTGTTAAAATACTTGTTGCATTTGTGATTATTTTTATAATAAAAGAATTGTGTGTTATAATACATCATTGTGCAGCTGTCATTTTACGCTTAGAGTAAGAATATATTTTATTTATTAGTTTCTGTTCAAATGTCTTGACTTAAATCACTTTTATTGTGGTTTATAGACAGTTCAAACTTTTTCAAGTATCAAATATTTTTGTTTTGAATTTAGTGTGACTTATGACACACTTTAATAAACACTGATAGAATATTTATATTGCTATATGATGTGTCAGAACATCAATATTAATATGTCTAGAGTAGTTAAAAGTCATAAAACAAAGAAATAAGTCAAAATAACGGTATCTTAACACGAAGAGAGCTGTATATATATATATATATATTGTACAATGTACAGTATATTGTATAGCTACGAAAATTTAGCAGAGCGCAAAAAAAAACTTTTAAAATATGTTTTTAGAATAGTTTTATATCAACGGATGTACACAGATCTAATATATACATTCTTTCCTGTCATAGATAACAGTTTATTGTCTTTTGAAATACATGCGTTGTTTTAATCTAAATTCAAGTTTAATTTTGTTCACAAAC
This sequence comes from Clivina fossor, assembly GCA_963966155.1. NCBI lineage: Eukaryota > Metazoa > Arthropoda > Insecta > Coleoptera > Carabidae > Clivina > Clivina fossor. The sequence continues at coordinate 16,288,194 of OZ014563.1, read as the reverse complement.
TTTTTGTCTTTTTTGATGTTTTGTTTGATCAGGTATATAAAATACATTTCCGTATTTATAATTATAGGTTTATATTTTTATAAACATTACTTATATTATAATTACAGGTTAGTTATTCTTGTATATTAATATTATTTTTCAATTTACGTTAATGTCTGTGAAATGTGTTACTGCTAAAGCTAAAGGTAGGGTATTAACCCTTAGTATATACAGTTATTTTACAAGTTCTATAAATAGTTAGCAAAATATGTCTTCCGTTTATTTAGGGATTATGGAGTATTTATACTTAAAATTTCTTTATATTTCAATACAATACAATAGAAAAATGTGTGAATTTTGTATGTATAAACTTTGCAATAATTTTAGTTGATAATACATTTATATTTAAAAATAAATTTTATTGTTATATATGAAATTAAAAACTGCAAATTTTAATTAAAAATAGATATCTACAGAAATGTTATTGAAATTTTATTTCTTTACGAAATGCACGGGTTGAGGTTTTTGACAAGCTATGGGTGTATTTAAATTATACATAACATTTTTAAAATACTGTTGAATTTTTTGTTAAAAAATAACTATTTGATAAACGTTTTTAAAAAATAACACTAATTTATAATAGTGTTAATTTAATATAGTGTCCTTTTGGTAACATTTTCTTCTAGTACAATTTTTCCACTATTAAATATTTAAGTAATATTATTTACTGTTTTGACCATTCAAAGGCTTGATTTTAATATTAAAAAAAACTATTAAAGTTAAATTTAAAAATTTTGCCAGCACAATTTTAAAATTTATTTACAAACATATAAAATAATAAATATTTTTTTATCTAAAACTGGCAGTTGTAAATTTATTTTTAAAAATTGCGTTTAAAAATTCTATTTAATCTTGAGATAACTTCAATTTATTGTTTTTTCTTTTGTCAAAATTAATTACTATTTTAAATATTATCTTAGTTGAACAGTAAAAAATTATAGTAATAAAAATTCAATACAGTGTACACCGCTTAATATGATCACGTCCGAAATCGGGGTTTTTGATAACAATAAGCGATTTGTAATAGTATCCGGAAAAACAAACACAAATACTTATTGATTATAGAAATATGTAAATATTGTAAAAGTTGTGCTTTTAATTTTACTATTTAATTAATTAATAAAATAAATAGTTAAACACATTGCAATAAACTAAAAAAATTAAACAGATATATTTTTTTAGAAATAGGCTCACTTCCGTACGTGTCAAATGCGTACAAACATTATTTAGTATAACTTGCGTACAAATAAGGGTCGGCTCAAGCCCAGGTAGTGAAGGTACTTAGGCCGAGTGTCAGATGCGTACAGCGATTTTACAAATAATCAAGTTAGTATGCAATTTTAATATTGACCAAGGTTATATTTAGTGGTTTAAATTTAATTTGTGTAGAGTAATGGGCAGGGCCGAATTGTCTCCCAAAAAAAAGGTCATGACCGAGTTGTCTTCCGCTTATGGTCTCCCATGATTAAAAGGTAACCTAACCTAACCTAGCCAATCATTTGCGCCAGTTGTAATTTGCGCCGATGAGATAAACGCCTATATTGAATAATAACATAACTAAACCTTTAACCTTAACCTAAGCTTCCCTAAGCCAACAGTGGCGCAGATGATAGGGTTTCGTGGCGCGAATGATATACCACTATTGACGCAAATGACAACTCGACATTTTCCAAACCTCTGTACGCATCTGACACTCGGCCTAAGTACCTTCACTACCTGGGCTTGAGCCGACCCTTATTTGTATGCAAGTGATACTAAATAATATTTGTACGCATGTGACACGTACGCAAGTGACATGACACCGAAAAATTTGATAACATAAACCGAAACTACGATTACTATAAACGATGCTTTTTTTTGAGTAGTTTGACTCGTTTTTTGCGAAAATAATAACAGTATCTACACTGTTCGAAAAAAATTACCTTTATTAGTGCCTATATAAGTCCGTTCCCTAAAAAGGTTAAATATGATTACACTAAATAGGTAAATTCAAAAGAGTACTTTATTATCCCAGAAAACGGTAAAAAGGCAGTTATTTACCCTTATTTTTCGTATTTTTTGCCCTTTCATCAAAGTAAAAACTCAAATATTTTAAAACGAAAATTTTTACTCTTTTACTCTACTATTTAGTTGTTATTTAAAAAAAATTTAATATAATTTATCATTTTCTTGTTACTGAAAACATATAATTAGGTATTTTCTCGCTTTCTGTACACTTGCAAAACTAAAAGAAAATTAAATAGAAAAGTTTTAAAATAAAAAGTAATCTATATATATAACACAATATAAGACAATAAGTTTTACAATTTATATATTATACACAACTTTCTCGTCTGGTTGCAAAAATCGAAAATGTTATTAACAAAATCTAATCCGAATGAAACTACTACAATTACAAAAAGTTCAATTCAAATACTATACTAGTTATAAGACAGTTGAATTGAAGAAAAAAATCTTAATATTATAAACATCTGTTAGATTTCGTTTCGTTTGTTGACAGGTGAAAATCACACTAGAACAAAAACTAATCGTTTCAATTTTATCGAAACGAAAACAAAGTGAAAATGATCCAAATCTAATTATAATTAGAATAGTATACGCTGTACTATTCGTACACGTTCCATATTTTCTTTTCTTCATTTTCAATTTTCACACAACATTTAATTAAAATAGTAAAAAATCTTTCAGAACTCATATTAAAATAAACAAGATTAGAAGTATATGAGTAAACCCATACATAGATTACTTTGACATTTCTCGGAAAGTTGGCAACACTGTATTTTAATAATATTATAATTTATGTGGGCACTAGGAGAAACTTTTCTGAAAATTTGATCAAAATCGAATAAATAATGTAGCCACAATAAATTTTTAAAAAAATTTGTGATTTTTTTCTCGATAAGTTGGCAACACTGTATTTTGTTAAAATTGCATAATTTATTTAGACACTAGGAGAATCTTTTATGAAAATTTGATTAATATCGGTTAAATAAAGTGATCATAATAAATTATTAAAAAATTTTGTAAATTTTTTTCTCGGAAAGTTGGCAACACTGTATTTTGTTAAAATTACATAAATTATATGATTACTAAGAGAATCTTTTGTGAAAATTTGAGTAAAATCGGTTAAATAACATAGCCATAATATATTTTTAATTAAACCTAACTTAAACCTAAAGCTTTTTTAACAGTAAAAAATCTTTTAGACCTTATTATATTCAAATAAAACAGCTTTAGGTTATAGTTCTGTATTAATATTTATTAATAATAATCAACGTTTCGACGTATTTAACGTACATCTTCATCAGGAAAAATGATACAAATTACATTTACAGCAAATGTTATTTGAATAATGTACGTTGAAACGTCGATTTATTAATGAATATTAATAAAGAACTACATTCTAAAGCCGTTTTATTTTAAAGCTTTTTTATTTCAACATGTAATTAATTACAATATGTAAATAAAGCTCTTTCAAATGCATATTCACAATGAGGTAAATATTAAAAGAGCTTCTAAAATAAACTATATAAAGAGACGTTAAATAAAAAAAAAATTAATATTTAAGAGAAACGACAATAGCGTGATTAATACTGCAATTCTGAACATAATCTGTAGCATAACAGAATGTTTTGTCTTTGTCTTATAAATGAAATTTTCTATTTGATAGAAAAAGAAGAAACATTCTGTAACACTACAGGTCTGTTTAGAATTACAGCATAAGTCATCAACTGACCAATTAGTTACTTAATCAGTGATTAAATGAACAATGTTTTATGTAACTGTTCCTAAATCTCCATTTTGTAATAAATAATATTGCATTTTATTATAGTAAATAAATAAATAATTATAAATATTGTTCCGTAATATTTCCGATAAAAATCTAATTCATATTTTTCGTAACGCAAATAAATTTTGAAAAAATGACGACAATATTGCACGTTTTTATCAAAGTTTATGCAATAAAAGTGTCTGATTATATCGTTTTAATGAAATTGATCAAAAAAAACATAACTGGCGATAAAAGAAAGACAGAGATATATTTAAATCAGCTTTCGTTTTCTCTAAAAATAAATGCGAAAAACAAAACTTAATTAAGGTTAACACATTGGTCAGGTTTCATTTGACCTTTGACTGATTCTCTGACGACATTTCTTTAGATACACAAAGAATATTATTCCTTATTTATTTATTCACTTTCTAACATCATTTTCAGTTTCAAAACGTTGTACAAAATTTTAATTCTTGCAAAGAAAAAGTCTTATATAATTTTATTATAACACCGTTTTGTCTTTATTAGGAATGTTTTGTTTTTGATAAAATTTTAGTACATAAATAAACAAAATGAATTTTTTTAAATATACTTAGTATGCAGCAATAAATAATTTCGTTTTTAAATAATATATTTTAATCTATGCTTCTTATTGAATTTAAACATACATACATATATACATACACAATCACGCCATGTACCCAAAAGGGTGTGGCACAAACTCTTTTCATCATACCGAAATCAATCGCCTCCAAACATTCCTATCCAAACAAGCAACTTTCGCTTCATCCACATTCATAATTCCTTCTCTCATACATGCTCTTTTATTCCTACTACTTGTAAACTTTCGCTCACGCAAGCCACTCTCTCAATCATACCACTCCAACCACTCATCGGACGTCCACGCAAACGTATACAATCAAAATCATTCAAATAAATCTGTTTAACCAAACGTTCATTAGACATTCGCTCAACATGACCGAACCATCTTAACCATTAAAATTAGATAATATATAGCATAGTAAAAAAATCTTTCAGAGCTCATTATATTAAAATAAAATGGCTTTAGGTTCTCGTTCTGTAATAATTTATTTATAAATCAACGTTTCGATGAACTGAACGTTCAGGAAACAAGATAGATATGACATTTATGGTAAATAAACAGAATACGGAAACAAGTTACTAGGTAACAAATAAGTAACTAGATCATGAAATTTATAAATTTTTGATTAAAGGAAGTCAAATTTTATTTAAATCAATGCCTTTACACTGATTAATGTTGTCTTTTTCTTTATAAATTTCTATTGCTTGTTTTATCAATAGCTGTGTTTTTTTAACCGAAAAACTCAGCTCAGATCAGCAAATATCACTAACCTTGAAATAATAGCTGTTTTATTTATCGTCTCGTAACTGAGTTCGAACTGAGTGAATTGCTTCCCCCCTTACCGATACTGACAATGAGTTGCATATTTAGCTAGTGCTTCGCTGAGATTCAAGTGAGCGCACATGCGCAATTCAAATTTTCTTAGTTTCAAATTTGATACGTTGACATTTATATTCGAATATTTTATTTTGAAATCAAATAATAGATATCCTCCGGCGAGTTGCAATAAATTATCAACGCAAACAATCCAAATACATCTAATATTTTAGGTTATATCATATGTGGAACTTAGATTTTAAATGTCACTTTCAAATAAACTGTTTTATTTATCAATACAACTCACTCAGCAAAACTCAGCTCAGCTCAGCTCATTTAAAAGATTTACTGATCTGAGTGGGATGTAAAAAAACACAGCTAATATTAACAGTAGATTGATAAGAGAAACACAAACTCTTTCCACTATTCTGAAATTAGTTTGCTCTAAATATTTCCTATCCAGACAAACAACTCTAGCTTTATCCACATTTCGCATACCTCTTATACATGCTCTTCTATTCTAACTGCTTGGAAACATTCACTCACGGAAACCACTCTCTCGTTCACGCAAACGTATATCTTTTAAAACCATTCACATATATTCATAACTAGTTTACTAATTTATCAAAAACCGGATATGAATGGAAGTGCAGATTAGAAAATAAAAGTGCAAGAGTTTCAAAATGATCTAATATAAAATTGCATAATTATAAAATGCATTAACTAGTTTGAATATATATATATATATATATATATATATATATATATATATATATATATATATATATATATATAAAAAACTAAAATTACACATTTTACTTATAATTAATTACGTTTACATGTTTATAAATTGATCATGTGAAAGTTTATAATATTATTTAATTTATATTTCAAGTTATAAGCAAATGCATTTTCATTTACTTTGTATAAATATTATTTATAAATACACAGTAAAAATATTTGACACTCCGGTGTCTTATTTAATACTAAATATAGTGTAAAAAATGTTCAAAAACATATAATATATATATATATATATATATATATATATATATATATATATATAAACAAATAAAACAAAGTTACTCCATCATATTTCACAGATGCACTTATGAACTTGTTTTTTCGTTCAATTTTATTAAATAAAAAATAATAAAAACACTCGGTTTTAAGTTTCACAATTGTATTAAAAACTCTTTGTTGGCTAATTTCGACAGTTAAACCATTATCAGAGGAAAAATTATATTATAATTATTTGTATTTTTTGTTATTTTTATATGTAAAATAAAACGGCTTTAGGTTGTAGTTCTATCAGTTGTATCAATTTTCCTGATGAAAATGTTTGAAACGTTGATTATTAATAAAAATTAATATACATTAATATCATTAATACATTACAACCTAAATCCATTTTATTTTAATTTAATGAGTTCCGAAAGATTTTTTACTAAATTAATTATTATCAGTAAAAATTTTAACCTGATGAAAACGAGCGTTCAGTTTCGTCGAAACGTCGTTTTTTTTTTTTTAAATAAATCAACAGAATTTTATCCTAAAACAGTTTTTATTTTAATACAATAAGTTTTGAAAATTTTTTTATTAAACTATATCATTTTTGACATAAAATTACTGTGATCCGGTTGAACAACATTTCTTTTAGCAACAATATTAAATGTTTTATTATATTTTACAAACTTTTCTATTTTAAATTAGCTATTATTTTGATTGAAATAGATAAGAAAGTAATGAAACTAGTGAAATAGTGTCAGTTTTCCAAATAAAAGTGTTTCTGTTTCTAGACAAATACTACAAAATACTTGTTCCCGTTTATTTCTGACTGAAGTAATCTAGTAGAATAAACAAATACTATAACAAAATATGAAGTGTATATGTCTACGCCACAATATTGTGTTGTGTTTAAACACAAATATAAGTTATACTTTCTCTTGAGTTTGTCAGCAGAATTACTGTTTTAACAAACTTCTTTTGCAAGCGCACAAATTTGCTGATTTGCATCAAATGTTGTATATCTCTTTCTAACACCACTGTTCACATCTATACCGAATGTTTCATACACTTTAAAAAAACATAGTAAAAAAATTACATATCATTTCAGCAAATCGATAAATTTTCTATAAAAATAATATAATTTTGTAATTTTAAGTAAAAAAATATATAAAAAAAACTTTTTAAAAACCATATTTCGCAATGATTAAGCGCTCCACGCTTTTTTTCTTTTTAGTGCATTTAAATATAAGCGTGGTTTTTAAAAAGTTTTTTTTATATATTTTATTTTCTGCTTTTAGTCTTGTCGTCTTGTCATATCTTGTAATCGTTTTTTTTTTTGTTAAAATATTGTGTTGTCTCCTGGAATGAAACTACATGAAAAATTTCAGTGAGATCAAATGATAGGAAGTGGTCTAAAAATTGGTTACAAGATATGACTGACCGTGACAACAACACGACAGTGTGAGCTAATATAAGCGTGGTGATAATTAATTTACCATATTATAAATGTTTTTTTTTTTACCAAGAAATAAGTAAACTTACATAAAATATACGTATTTTTCTGCGACGTCTGTAAATTCACATAATAAACTGGTGTAAATCAGTTACCCCGTTTTTTTTTATGTAAAATTACCTAGTTTTTTTACAGTGTATACAGAATACAAAAGTTAAACAAAATGAGTTAAAATTTTAATTAAACAAGATTAGAAGTATATGGATAAACCCATATATAGACTACTTTGACATTTCTCGGAAAGTTGGCAACACTGTATTTTAATAATATTATAATTTATGTGGGCATTAGGAGATACTTTTCTGAAAATTTGATCAAAATCGAATAAATAATGTAGCCACAATGTATTTTTTTAAAATTTGGTGATTTTTTTCTCGATAAGTTGGCAACACTGTATTTTGTTAAAATTGCATAATTTATTTAGGCACTAAAAGAAACTTTTATGAAAATTTGATTAAAATAGGTTAAATAAAATGATCATAATAAATTTTTAAAAATTTTACTAATTTTTTTCTCGGAAAGTTGGCAACACTGTATTTTGTTAAAATTACATAAATTATATGAATACTAGGAGAATCTTTTGTGAAAATTTGAGTAAAATCGGTTTAATAACATGGCCAGAATAAAAATTTTAAAACTTTAGTAATTTTTTTCTCGAAAAGTTGGCAACACTGAATATTAATAAAATTATGTAATTAATGGGAGCATTAGGGAAATCTTTTCTGAAAATTTGATCAAAATCGGATAAATAATGTAGCCACAATGAATTTTTAAAAACTTTAGTAATTTTTTTCTCGGAAAGTTGGCATCACTGGAAAAAACCAAAACCACATGACCATCTCGGGCACTAGGCAAATTTATCCTGAAAATTTCATTATAATCGGTTGAACCGTCTAGGAGGAGTTGCGATCACAAAATTTTGTCTGACGACCGAGCGAGTGAGCGAGCGAGCGAGCGAGCGAGCTGACGACGCACATCCATACACCCACATAAACTAAGTTCAGATTCGTCATCTAGAGGCTATATGAAGGATTTCTGTACAATTTTTTTTTTTTTTTGAAAATGTTACAGACACCGTACCAAACGCTATACTACTTTTTACTACTTTGACTGCAAGGAAAAGTAGTAAAGCGTTTGGTACGGTGTCTGTAACATTTTCAAAAAAAAAAAAAAATTGTATAGAAATCCTTCATATAGCCTGTAGATGACGAATCTGAACTTAGTTTATGAGGGTGTATGTGTGTGCGTCGTCAGCTCGCTCGCTCACTCGCTCGCTCGCTCGGTCGTAAGTCAAAATTTTGTGGCCGCAACTCCTCCTAGACGGTTCAACCGATTTTAATGAAATTTTCAGGATAAATTTGTCTAGTGCCCAAGATGGTCATGTGGTTTTGTTTTTTTCCAGTGATGCCAACTTTCCGAGAAAAAAATTACTAAAGTTTTTAAAAATTCATATTGGCTACGTTATTTATCCGATTTTGATCAAATTTTCAGAAAAGATTTCTTTAATGCTCCCATTAATTACATAATTTTATTAATATTCAGTGTTGCCAACTTTCCGAGAAAAAAATTACTAAAGTTTTAAAAATTTTATTATGGCCATGTTATTCAACCGATTTTACTCAAATTTTCACAAAAGATTCTCCTAGTATTCATATAATTTACGTAATTTTAACAAAATACAGTGTTGCCAACTTTCGGAGAAAAAAATTAGTAAAATTTTTAAAAATTTATTATGACCATTTTATTTAACCGATTTTAATCAAATTTTCATAAAAAGGTTTTCCTAGTGTCTAAATAAATTATGCAATTTTAACAAAATACAGTGTTGCCAACTTATCGAGAAAAAAATCACAAAATTTAAAAAAAATTTAATGTGGCTACATTATTTATTCGATTTTGATCAAATTTTTAGAAAAGTATCTCCTAGTGCCCACATAAATTATAATTTTATTAAAATACAGTGTTGCCAATTGTCCGAGAAATGTCAAAGTAGTCTATATATGGGTTTACCCATATACTTCTAATCTTGTTCCTTACAGTCAAAGTAGTAAAAAAGTTACTAGTTATATTAATTTTTCGTGATAATGGAGTGAAGTTACTCAACTAAGGAGAAAATAAAATGGATATTTACTCAAAAAACAAATTTGTCCCGAATATTTAGCGAAAATATCAATCCCAAATATTTACTCATGATTTATTTCCAATAGTTATTCATAAATTACTAACAAATTATTATTTGTCTAAAGTAGCTTTAAGTAGTAGTTAAGGTAATTTGTATGTATTTTTATTTATTTTTAGTTCAGTTTCGTTTGGAACGCTTGAATAAAAAATTGCACAGTAACTGGGCTCAACACAATAAAGATAGTAACCTGTACAGTGGCGTAGCCAGAAACTTGATGTGGGGAGGTTACTAAAGAAATGATATAATATTAATCAATAAAGATAATACTATAATTTGTATAAAAAATAAAGAGCAAAAAAAATTATTTTTATAAAAATGAAAGTAAAATAACATATTTCATATTTCACATACGTATGTTTTTGGTCGTTCAGGTTTTGGGGGGGGGGTTCACTCCTCCCCCTAACACCCCATCTGGCTACGCCACTGAACCTGTAGATTTTTTTTATAGTAAAATAAAATTATTATAATATACAAACGAATATCTATCTCTTTGTGATTCTCGAAATACATAACAACTTAAATGAAACATCTAGTATAATGTTTGTTTTGAAGCATATAGAAAAAAAGGTGTATAAGCATTGTATTTTTGTTTAGGAGTATAATTTGCCACCCCCTCTTCTATTGTTTTGTTGCACATTATATTCGTGACATTAAAACAGCACAAAATCGTTGCGCAATTTTTGCAGTTTATCATACATACATATGTACATAGTTACACACACACACACACACACACAAACACACAGGTCAAGTAAACTCTGCGCCGTGCATCGTGATTTTAGATTTCGCTTTTTTCTTGTACATTTGTTTATCGCAGAAACTTTTTCCTGTTTGCTGTGTACATATAGTTTAATTATTTATTACTCGGTAACCTCATTTTTTTTAATATTTTAGTATAATGAGTTCTGAAAGATTTTTTTAAATTTTAGTAGTTTTATGTAAAAAAAATGTGTGTTTTTAGGCTTCTAAAGAATCATACACTGTTCGAAAAAAATACCCTTATTAGTGCCTATATAAGTCCGTTCCCTAAAAAGGGTAAATATGATTACCCTAAATAGGTAAATTCAAAAGAATACTTTATTATCCCAGAAAAGGGTAAAAAGGCAGTTATTTACCCTTATTTTTTGTATTTTTTGCCCTTCCATTTAGGTAAAAAGTCAAATATTTTAAAATACACAAGAGCAGGGCAATTTTTTGCACTAATAAGGCTACAAATTCAATTACTCTCGAAAATTTTTACTCTTTTACCATATTATTTTGAACAGTGTAATCTTGTTTTGAAACTGAAAATCGAATTTTTCCCACAAAACCTATTTTTAAATCAGTTTAAAAAAAATATAATAAAAAATAAGATTGCAAATAAATGAGTAATTTTATTCTTTTCATTTCAAATTAAATGAATTTTAATCTGACAAATAAAACTACTGAAAGTGTTAAACATTATCTGGAGTAAAACAACACAATATTTATGATTGTAATAAAATTGCAACATGTATTAATAAAATTTGGACAACACGATAATATAGTTTTGTATTTTTCTGACAATACTAACAAAAACAAAATGAAATATTGAATATATATATAAACTGTGTGATTTCTGATTTTGAAATAAACACTATATAGTTTGGTATCGGTGACCTTGTGCTAAAAAGTAATCGCTCTTATCTTTGAAATTATGCACTTTTTTTCCACGCACCAATCATGAAAATAGTTTGTGTTGAGTTATTCGAGAGAGTAGAGGACATAACACCATTTAAGGTGTGCGGGTACACACACGGTAGTGTTAAAAATACCTTCATTTTTATAATGTTAATCAAGTAAAGCGCGCATTGAGTTAATAACCCTTCAAGGCAATAGCGTTTAATTTTTAATTTGTTTATTTAAATTTAACTTGGAAGTTAATTATCATGGTCAAATATTTGTCATTTACAGAAATTTATACTTAAAAAATTGTCTAATGTTTAATTAGATAAATAAATATAAAATTAATGGTGTTTAATGCAAAAATAAAAATAGTTATACTAAATAAGTTATTTGAGTAAGTTTGTTATAAGATTACTACATTCGACGCACAAAAAATTTAATTATCATTAAGCTACATTCACACTGATATTTTAGCAGTAGCGGTATAGCTATATGCTACTGCATCATTCCCAGTCACTGCTAAAACCGCAATCTGAATGTAGCTTAATGATCATTAAATTTTGTCGTGTGAAGAAGGTATGAATTATTAAATATTAAATATAAATAAATATTAAACATTAATTTAGCTGAATGCTTAAATAAAATTTCAAATACATATAAATTACAAGGGGAAAAACACTTTTGTAATCTGATGTAAAAATTAATTAAAATCTTTGTAAAAGTATCAAAAATTCTGTTTCTATGTTTTGTTAAAAAGATTTATTTGAATGATTTTGATGGTATACGTTTGCGTGGATGTCCGATGAGTAGTTGGAGATGGTATGATTGAGAGGGTGGCTTGCTTGAGCGAAAGTTTCCAACTAGAAGGAATAAAAGAGCATGGTATGAGAGTGGAATTATGAATGTGGATGAAGCGAAAGTTGCTTGTTTGGATGGGAATGTTTGGAGGCGACTGATTTCGGGATGATGAAAAAAGTTTGTGCCACTTTTTTTTGGGTACATGGCGTGATTGTGTGTTTAATATAATGAGTTCTGAAAGATTTTCTACTGCCTATATTGATTTTCTTGTTTTGAATCAATTTTTTTTTCAATATTTCTCAAATTAGTACATATTTTATTTTTAATTTTGCACATTAAACAATCTATTGAATTTGATGTTAAATAATAATATTATTCTTAACGGTATTTTAAATAACAATGGTTCGTATTCTCACCTCACTTTTTTGTGAAACAGTGCTTTTATTTGTTAATTTCAAAATAATTTTTTGCTTGCGTCTTTCATCAAATATAAATAGTTATTCTAGTTTTGATAACTTTCATTATATTTGACATTATATAATTTAAATAAAATATTTTAAAATGCTTAATAAATAAAAATAACTTTAAGTAAACGTCAGAAAAACACTTTTGGCAAAAATCACTTTTATAAATGAGGTGAGAATATGGGCCAATGTTTTCAAATGATAAGAATAGAAGATCATGTATTACAGAGTATCAATATGAATGTAGATGAATATAGAAATATTTTGGGTACATGGCATGGGTGTCGTGTCACCTGCGTACGTGTCAGATGCGTACAAACATTATTTATAGTATTACTTGCGTACAAATAAGGGTCGGCTCAAGCCCAGGTAGTGAAGATACTTAGGCCCAGTGTCAGATGCGTACAGAGGTTTGGGAAATGTCGAGTTGTCATTTACGTCAATAGTGGTATATCATTTGCGCCACGAAACCTTATCATCTGCCTGCGCCACTATTGGATTAGGGTAGGTTAGGTTAAGGTTTAAGGTTTAGTTATGTTATTATTCAATATAGGCGCTTATCTCATCGGCGCAAATGACGACTGGCGCAAATTATTGGCTAGGTTAGGTTAGGTTACCTTTTAATCTTGGGAGACCATTTAAACCACTAAATATAAACTTGGTCAATATTAAAATTGAATACTAACTTGATTATTTATAAAATCGTAAATCGCTGTATGCATCTGACACTCGGCCTAAGTACCTTCACTGCCTGGGCTTGAGCCGACCCTTATATGTACGCAAGTGATACTAAATAATATTTGTACGCATCTGATACAAGAAAAAAATTAGCTACATAATAGCTAAGTAACTTTTTTCTCTTACTCATACTGATTTAGCAGGAAAAATTATTGAAATTTCTAAAAAACATTTTAAAAAAAATTCTAGCACCCAAACGGCACATGCTAGCAAATTAAAACTAAAACCAAATTATAGAACTTTTTATGCCCTATCGAAAAGTATTCTAAGTGTTTCTCCGAATTTTACTTCAGAAAGAAGTAATCTGCATATTATTGGTATCCCATGTTATTGCCCTATATCAACCTGGCGAACGAACACCCTGTACATAATAATTTTGATTTGTCGCAAAAAAATACATCAAAAAAGTGATATTTTTAATAATTATTTCGTTCTAAGTAAATTATTTAATTGAAAATAATAAAATACTAGTTTTTTTTTTATTGCTATACTTTATGCTCTGTTTCACTGGTAAAATGCAAAAATATTTGTAGTTTTTTTTTGTCGAGAAACGGAGCCACAAGTTTTAAATAAATTTTTAATTGTACAAATATTTGTGATCCGATAAAATTTATATTAAAGAATGAAATAAATATTTAATAATTCTCCGTATTAGTAAAAACATAAAATTATCTGCAATCGAAATAAAAGAAAAAGAAACACGTTATTTAAAAATAATCAAGCTATATATTAAATTGTTGGAAAATTTTTCTATCATGATGTAATTGTAACTTTATAAATATAATTCGTACATATACGTTATTATATTGTTTATATTATTTCTGATATATATCATACATGTTTATGGTTCACAGAAATATTTAGAAGGACTTTAGCATTTTATAAATCAATTAATTACATTGCTTAAAATTATCAAAATATTTTTATATTTTTTTTTTCTATTTTATTTATCAAATCCTGAAAAATTAATTCAAGTACGATTTATGTCATGAATAATTATTTCAGTTCGAAAATTTGAATTCAGTCTTAAAAATATGCCTTTTAATATAAAAAAAAACTACAGAATCGACTGACATCGCATTAAATAAATTTATGGAATAGAAAAATTTGTATAACAACTGCTCTAGAAATTACTCTGGTAATTAAAAACAAAACTGTCTTGACATAAATATGCCACCTATTTACAGAATTATACTATAAAAATATATACATACATACATACACAATCAAGCCATGTATCCAAAGGGCTGTGGCACAAACTCTTTTCATCATCCCGAAATCAGTCGCCTCCAAACATTCCTATCCAAACAAGCAACTTTCGCTTCATCCACATTCATAATTCCTCTCATACATGCTCTTTTATTTCTACTACCTGGAAACTTTCGCTCACGCAAGCCACTCTCTCAATCATACCACTTCAACTACTCATCGGACCTCTAAGCAAACGTATACCATCAAAATCATTTAAATAAATCTTTTTAACCAAACGTTCATTAGACGCATTCGCTCAACATGTCCGAACTATCTTAACTGACTTAACACGGGGCAACTTTTGCTACAACATTTTTTTCAATTTCACACTCATCATACACGAATCTATTTCGTGCCCGATCTCCCCTATTAACACCCAGCTTACCCCACGTAAAAATCTCATTTCCACAGCAGTCTTTTTCCGTTTATGCTTTTGCAACCAAACTCCACATTCACTACTATACATCAACGTAGGCACCAAAACTGCATTGTATATACTCAAACAGGGTGGCTTCTTTGGAAACATTTACATTCCTAGCAAAAGTTCTCAAAGCACCCAAAGTACCTTACAACCAGCATTTACTCTCCTTTCAATATTACGATCAAAACGGCCATCTCTAGACAACAAACTACCCAAATACACAAATTCATCTACCTGCTCTAAACGTGCGCCATAAAAATATATAAAATTGTAAAAAAATATTTAGCCGTATCGAAAAATATTCCAAATAAAAGTTGTTAGTTATGACTTGTTTAGCAACTTTTGTTAAATATTTTTTTCGAAATATATTTCTGTTCTGTTCCACATCTTCGAAGCTTAAATTTTATAACAATTCATTCAACCGAATTTGCTCTACACGTGCTCACAGATAGACTGACAGACAGACATCATGCTGTAAAAACTTGATTGTCAGATTTGGTGTGATTACAATACCTACCTTATCATATATGATATGACGGGCTGGTAAAAAAAGATATATTTTAATTTAAGTAGAAGATTTAATTCAGGTGAAAAAAGTTTTTACTTGGTAAAATTAATATGAACGAGATTAGAAGTATATGGGTAAACCCATATATAGACCACTTTGACATTTCCCGGAAAATTGGCAACACTGTATTTTAATAATATATTTTAATAATATTATAATTTATATGGGCACTAGGAGAAACTTTTCTGAAAATTTAATCAAAATCGAATAAATAATGTAGCCAAAATGAATTTTTAAAAAAATTTGTTATTTTTCTCTCTCGATAAGTTGGCATCACTGTATTTTGTTAAAATTACATAAATTATATGATTACTAGGAGAATCTTTTGTGAAATCTTTTTAAAAACTTTAGTAATTTTTTTCTCGTAAAGTTGGCAACACTGGATATTAATAAAATTATATAATTAATAGGAGCAATAGGGATATCTTTTCTGAAAATTTGATCAAAATCGGATAAATAATGTAGCCAATATGAATTTTTAAAAACTTTAGTAATTTTTTTCTCGGAAAGTTGGCATTACTGGAAAAAACCAAAACCACATGACCATCTTGGGTACTAGACAAATTTATCCTGAAAATTTCATTCAAATCGGTTGAACCGTCTAGGAGGAGTTGCGGCCACAAAATTTTGACTTACGACCGAGCGAGCTGACGACGCACATCCATACACCCACATAAACTAAGTTCAGATTCGTCATCTAGAGGCTATATGAAGGATTTCTATATACAATTTTTTTTTTGAAAATGTTACAGACACCGTACCAAACGCTATACCACTTTTTCCTTGCAGTCAAAGTGGTAAAAAGGTTAAATATATTGCATACAAATAATTTATGTCATAATATAGATTTTTTTTTCATAGCCGACTGCATATTACTGAAAATAATTATCGTTGTATTTATAATATTATTAGTATTTGCTTTTACAATATTTTAATTTTATAATGAACCGTTTTAAATTAAACTTAATTGTTATTGTAATTAAGTGAAACAATAATTAGTTAGTAATAATAATAACTATATATATATATATATATATATATATATATATATATATATATATATATATATTTCGCAATTAAAACCTAATTTAGACTAAACAGAAATCAATTAGTATGAGTATAAATGATGAGTTTAAATCATTTATATTACATTCCAAAAAAGGGGTTACAAATTTTAGGGGAAAATTTGCTCAACTCAATTGTTTTTGAGATAATAAAGGAAAAAGTAGAATTACAAATAAACTAAAAAATTAAAAATATCTTGGAGAGGTTTTTTTTTTATCAAAACTTTGATTTAATTTCTGTAGTACTACACTGTAAAAAAAATTGCCATTTTACATAAAAATCATAGTAAAAAAAATTACATATTATTTCAGCAAAACCGATGGTTTACATAAATATTATGTAAAAATAATATAATTTTGTAATTTTTGTATTTTTAAGTAAGTAAACTTACATAAAATATACGTATTTTACATTTAGTTTCCTCTGACGTCAGTAAATTTACATATTAAACTGGTGTAAATTAGTTGCTCCAGGTTTTTATGTAAAATTATCGATTTTTTTTAACGGTATACAATATGGTCCAGAATTATGTACCTTAATTGCTAGAGCTGATAGTACGTTCAAAAATAAGGGTACCGTTTTATATACACTTTTTTCCAAAACTCAATAATAAAGGAGATACAACCTTGTACAGGGGTGAAATAAAAACCATTTTTTTTAAATATCTTCCAGACGCTTTAGAATAACGGGTTCATATTTTAGGGGTGAGTATATGACATTAGAACAATTAAATTTCTTTTACCTTTTATTCCATCCTTTATGATTAAGGGGTAGTTTTGGGGGGTACGTGTAAGTTATTACGTCATATTTTTGTTTTAATTTGCAATTATTTAAACAAAATTCTTAAAACATGATTCTACAGGGTTGTATCTCCCTTATTATTGAGTTTTGGAAAAAAGTGTATATAGAAAGGTACCTTTATTTTTGAACGTACTATCAGCTCTAGCAATTACGGTACCATATAATTCTGGACCACTTTGTATATATGTATATATGTGTCTTTATTTTGGAACCTTTTCTATACGACAAAAATATTTTGCTTTAATTTGAGTAAAATTATACAATTATGACATAAAATAATCGTTTTGTTTCCTAGTAGAACTTAGTAAGTTAGAAGCAAAACTTTCTAATTCAGATTTCCAACGCTAAAAATGTATAATAATATCTTCCCATTAAATTATTTATTATATTTTCTGTAAATGTAATAGTTAAATAACAACTATTACAAGATAAGAACTAGTTTTACAGATGTAACGAATGGGACAAGCATAGAAATTTTAATGTAAAATGCTTTATTTTCTCTGGTTAAACAAATTAATTTTTAATTTATTATCAGTTAGAAAATTATTACAGAATTTTATTATTTCCTGCTTCATGTTACTAATTTTGATTTTTTCTTTCAAATGAAAAGTACTTGAGTATTTTTCTTCGATATTACGAATTTTATATGAAATTTTTAAGATTGTAAAGATTTTGATGACTGAATGTGATGGTGCACGTTTAGAGCAGGTAGATGAATTTGTGTATTTGGGTAGTTTGTTGTCTAGAGATGGCCGTTTTGATCGTGAAATTGAAAGGAGAGTAAATGCTGGTTGTAAGGTACTTTGGGTGCTTTGAGAACTTTTGCTAGGAATGTAAATGTTTCCAAAGAAGACCGTTTGAGTATATAAAATGCAGTTTTGGTGCCTACATTGATGTATGGTAGTGAATGTTGGCTTTGGTTGCAAAAGGCTAAACGGAAAATGACTGCTGTGGAAATGAGATTTTTACGTGGGGTATATGTGGTGTAAATAGGAGAGATCGGGTACGAAATAGATTAGTGTATGATGAGTGTGAAATTAAAAAAATATTGTAGCAAAAGTTGGTGTTAGTCAGTTAAGATGGTTCGGATATGTTGAGCGAATGTCTAATGAACGTTTGGTTAAAAAGATTTATTTGAATGATTTTGATGGTATACGTTTGCGTGGACGTCCGATGAGTAGTTGGAGTGGTAGATGATTGAGAGGGTGGCTTGCGTGAGCGAAAGTTTCCAAGTAGTAGGAATAAAAAAGCATGTATAATAGGAATTATGAATGTGGATGATGCGAAAGTTGCTTGTTTGGATAGGAATGTTTGGAGGCAACTGATTTCGGAATGATGAAAAAAGTTTGTGCCACACCCTTTTGGGTACATAGCGTGATTGTGTATATATGTATGTAGGTATGTATGTTTTTCTATCGAAAATTTCAAATTCAAACGATAAATAAATTTAATTCATAAGTAAATTTTATTCTCCTGATAAACAATTTTGAAAACTATTGTTATTTCAACAATTTACTACCAGATTATTATTAATAATAATAATTATTTTTTAATACCACTAGATTAAATTGATTCCATCTTTTTAATATGAAATTAAAAAAATAAAGTAAACATATTTTCTTCTCAGTGCTTTGTGGCAGTCACCAAGTACTAAGGATGTATGGCGAAACGTTTGTGACGAGAATAGATCGACCACGGCATGTCAGCCCAGAAAATTCTATAAATTCAATGAATTCCTGCAATGAAAATCCGAAGATTACCAGTTTGATCTAGTTTTCTCTTAATATTTTCAATTTAACCGTGGGTGAATTCACTTTTCCAAATTTTGTAAACCAGATTGTACAAATTTTAAATATCGCAACTCCTCCTAGACGGTTCAACCGATTTTAATGAAATTTTCAGGATAAATTTGTCTAGTGTCCAAGATGGTCATGTGGTTTTGGTTTTTTCCAGTAATGCCAACTTTCGGAGAAAAAAATTACTCAAGTTTTTAAAAATTTATTGTGGCTACATTATTTATCCGATTTTGATCAAATTTTCAGGAAAGATTCCCCTAGTGCCCACATAAATTTCGTAATTTTAATAAAATACAGTGTTGCCAAGTTTCTGAGAAAAAATTACTAAAATTTTAAAAATTTATTACGGTCATGTTGTTTAACCGATTTTAATTATTATGAGCAAGTTATTTAACCGATTTTAATCAAATTTTCACTAAAGATTCTCCTGGTGCCCGCGTTAATTATGCAATTTTAACAAAATACAGTGTTGCCAACTTATCGAGAAAAAAATTACTAAAGTTTAAAAAAATTCATTATGGCTACATTATTCATTCGATTTTGATCAAATTTTCAGAAAAGTTTCTCCTAGTGCACACATAAATTATAATTATATTAAAATGCGGTGTTGCCAACTTTCCGAAAAAAAAAATTTAATAATTTTCCAAAAATTTGTTATGCCCGCATTATTTATCCGATTTTAATGAAATTTTTACAGAAGATACCCTTAGCGCATATAATATTATATATTAGCAAAATACAATATTGCCAACTTTCGGTTTATTCCTATTTCTTATCATTTATGTGATAATGTCAAAGTGGTCTATATATGGGTTTACCCATATATTTCTAATCTTGTTTTATTAAGATTTTAATAGATTTTAATTAATTTGTACATCAGATTATATAATTGATCTTCTTCTCGGATTTAACTTAAAAAATAATTTTAATTGCATTCTTGCATTATACTAATTTAAACATATGTTAATTTGATAATTAATTTACATTTAATAACAAGCTAAACCTTCACAGATAAACAAATACGAACTTATTACTACAAAATAAACAAATATATATATATATATATATATATATATATATATATATATATATACAGTAGAACCCCGATTATCCGTGCGCGCATTATCCGGGCGGCGGATTCTTCGTGCGGCATTTTTAAAATGTAATCGGTGCGCGGATTATCCGTGGCTGACCGTGGCTGCACCGTTTAGACGTTCGCCTCGGGGAATACCCGAGTTTGGCTCGAGAAATCCTCCGTTTATGTGTTTACTTATTATTTTCGTCAACTGCCGACCGACTCGTTAGTTAAACGTAAACAGACATTCGTTTGACACATGTATTTGTCTGAATAAATTATTTAAAAAAATAAAAATGAGGTCTTTGGATTATCCGTGTTTTCGATTATCCGGCGAAGGCTCGGTCCCGGCTGGCCCGGATAATCGAGGTTCTACTGTATATATATATATATATATATATATATATATATATTTATATAGTAGAAAACTAAATAAAGTTTGGAATTTATAATCATAAACAAATAAAATTTAAACATCAAATATGTTCTACGTTTTCTATATTACATAACACGATACAAAACATTGTATATACATACATACAGTATATAAAGCCTTTTGTAATATGACAAAGCCAAAATATACACAACATACAGACAATACCAATAACCAGAGCCGGACTTATCCATAAACTAAATAAGTTGCAGCTTTGGGGACATCGAGATTTCCCGACCTAATTGTCTGTTATAAATGAAATTGTCAAATGTTTGTATGTATGTTTGTATGTATGTATATATGTTTCTCCAGCATCTCCTCCTAAACCCCTGAACCAATTTTGATGGGAGTGATGTTATTTTAATTTGTTCATTCCCTATTTGAGAATAGGCAAGTTTCATCTTTCTACGATTTCAACTTGGTTCTCAAAAATTTGAATCTAATTATGTTTATAATGCAAATGTCAAATGACAGCTGTGTGAAGTTATCTACACTACTGATGATAGAAATGTTGCTTTTGAGTAATATATAATAGTGCAATTGATATTTTATTATTATTATATACATATCTACATACATACATAGACAATCATGCCATGTATCCAAAAGGGTGTGGCACAAACTCTTTTTATCATCCCGAAATCAATCGCCTCCAAACATTCCTATCCAAACAAGCAACTTTCGCTTCATCCACATTCATAATTCCACTCTCATTGCATGCTCTTTAATTCCTACTACTTGGAAACTTTCGCTCACGCAAGCCACTATCTCAATCATACCACTCCAACTACTCATCAGATGTCCACGCAAACGAATACCATCAAAATCATTCAAATAAATCTTTTTAACCAAACGTTCATTAGACATATTCGCTCAACAAGTCCGAACCATCTTAACTGACTAACACCAACTTTTGCTACAACATTTATTATATTATTATTATTATTTGTTTATTTATTTATTTTAATTATGTTTATATGTTTAATTACTATTCTCGACTTCAAACGTGACCCTTTAAGAATCACGGGTTTCCTAGTTAGATTTTTATTTGCATTATTTATATGTATGCGTCTGAATCCTGAAAGGGGCCTAAAAATTAGCTTAGGGCTTCATTAACATTAAATCCGGCCCTGCAAACATTATTCAAATGTGTGCAACAGAGATACGAACAACACAAACAATGCTATGTTTATGAAAGACAGCATTAGTTTTTGATAATAAAATTGTCACTACTGGTGTTGTAGAGCTGACATCTAACAAAACGACGACTGTATATGATTGTGCATATGCGACGCTTGAAGACGCTGCTATTTCATGCCGACGCGACGCCCGACACGATGTCTGCTTCATGACGCCTACAATAAAGGGGAAAACGAAGATGCGTAATCAGCTATGAAATGACGTCATTGCATTTCAATTCCATTCAAATGCTGTCTGGCATTGTCTGCAAAGCTTGAATAATATATATTCTCTTGGCATATCATAAACATAATAAGGCTTCATTCAGACTAAATTATTTCACAAAATTAGTGTTATGTTTTAACGTAGAGCTAAATTGAACCCAGTATTATAATTTGATGTTTGTATTAAGGGGTGGTTCTCCTCCTCTGAATGACTAAAAAGTACGCAAAGTTTGGAAATTTTTTATTCGCAAATGAAAAAACATAGAAGGAAACGGTTTGGGGATTCGAAAAAATGTTATTTTGGTCTTTATTTTCAAAAATTGTCGTTTCATAAAAAACAAAATGGCGCACGTGATTCACTGTTTTCGTGTCAGCGCGGAATCGGTAAACTTCGTGAATTGCAGCGTCTCTGGATTTATCTGTAACAAAAAATGAATAGCAATGCCAAAAAGTAAACTAAATTTACTGGAATATAGACCTATAAAATTTACAAATTGTTTGTTTTAACTATTTTTTGTAAGGCCCTGAAGTGGAAAAAAAAAGGCCTAAAAGTCGACCTCAAAGTTTGAGATCGTACCACATCGTCAAATTTTAAGTTATTTCCACGTTCTTAGGTCTATACTCCAGTAAATTTAGTTTACTTCTTGGCATTGTAGTTCATTTTTTGTTACAGATAAATCTAGAGACGCTGCAATTCACGCAGTTTACCGATTCCGCGTAGACATGGCCCACGAAAACAGTGAATCACGTGCGCCATTTTGTTTTTTATGAAACGACAATTTTTGAAAATAAAGACCAAAATAACATTATTTCGAATCCCCAAACCGTATCCTTCTATGTTTTTTTATTTGCGAATAAAAAATTTCCAAACTTTGCGTACTTTTTAGTCATTCAGAGGAGAACTTCCCCTTAAGGATTCCAAATTGGAGTTTAAACTATTTGTACAATATGGTGTACAAATTAATTAAAATCTTTGTAAAATCCTCCAAAATTTCTTAAAATTTTAGTAAAATACTTTAAAATCGCTATAAATCTTAGTAAATTTTTTTCAAATCATGATAAAATTAATTAACAATTTTTTTTAAGTCATGCAAAATCCGTAAAACCAACGAAAACTCTCTTACAATCTCAAGATTAAAATTTCTATAATCTGGTGTACAAAATGCGGGCTAATGCCTTTTTATAAATTTTTATTTTGTTTTTATAAACAACTAAAACCCGAAACGAAAACCACGATAAATAATGTAGTTGTACGAGGCTAAATAATTACTAAGTAATTAGTATTTTAAATATAATTAGTTTTGCAAAAATCGCAAAGTGAGTATTAGTTTCACTTGAACATTAAATTAATATTATGAAATTTATCAAATATTTCGTCCGTAACGCACATATATGATTTCATCGTATAATTAGAGCATGTATTTTACATTACACATATATAGGCAAACCAATCGTTTTAATTCGTAAAAAAATAATTCAATAATTAGCTAATTATATTTTACAATCTAACGATCACACTGTGAAAAGTATATTTCGAAGTTAAATATTTTTAACTTTGTAGGAGAAAATATGCAATTATTTTTAGTTAAATTCTATCAAAATACAATTATTTTACATCATATTTTCGGTAAATATAGATATTAACTCAGTTTGTCGTAGCTCAGTTAAGATAAAAAAAATAAGAATTATTTGAGTTGATCTGAAGTGATTTGAGATCTCAGTAAATTATAGGTAAAAAAGAATATAGCTAATGTATCAAACGGTCAAAAAACTCCCATCGGAATTGCAATTAAAATTAAAAAGAAAATTATTTAACTATGTAATAAAATTATTGTTTATTGTTGAATACATGAAGTTGTTTAAATAAATTAAAAACTCGAGAAAAATCTTTTCTTCATTTATTTATTTTCGACCACATTGTAATATTGTTTATTATTCAGAAAATTTATAATGAAGATTTTCGAACTAAAACGAAGATATTTATTTATAAAGTTAAAACTGCAAAAATGGACATCGTTATTTTAATTAATTGCGTCAATTTGAAAAGTTTTTTAATTTAACTTTTTAAGTTGGTCGCTTCATAAGATGTACTGAAGTTTGCCAAGTTCATAAATTATATGTGTACTATATACAGCCGTTTCTTAGTGGAGATGAGATGAATACGCCACGAGATGAGATAATGGTTGTATAATAACGCTTAGAAATAAACAGTGAACATATACAAATATAATATTATTAATTAACAATAAGTAAATTACATCATTTATAAAGTATTGCATAATCAAGTACATCTTTGTACATTAGAAAAACTACGAATTTTATTTTATCCATCTTGTAAAGTCAGTTAAGATGGTTCAGACATGTTGAGCGAATGTCTAATGAACGTTTGGTTAAAAAGATTTATTTGAATGATTTTGATGGTATTCGTTTGCGTGGACGTCCGATGAGCAGTTGGAGTGGTATGATTGAAAGTGTTTTGCGTGAGCAAAAGTTTCCAAGTAGTAGGAATAGAAGAGCATGTATGAGAGGAATTATGAATGTGGATGAAGCGAAAGTTGCTTGTTTGGATAGGAATGTTTGAAGGTGACTAATTTCGGGATGATGAAAAGAGTTTGTGCCACACCCTTTTGGGTACATGGCGTGACTGTGTATGTATGTATGTATGTAATAAAGATATTTTAAAATTAATTTTTAGTAAGCTCAATATATCGTAAAAGTAAAGATAGCTTTTGTTTCTTTTTTTGCGCGAAAGATTTCTGCAGAATTATTGATGACGTTCGCAAATAGAAAATGGATTTTTCAAACATTTTCAAGTAAAGTGCGTTAAATTTTAAAATATCGAAAGTTTCCATGTTCAATTGAAAAGATAATGCATAGTTTTAAATGGGTTTGCAAAGTGCTAAGATGCGCAGTTTCTATAACTATTTGAATATTCAAATATTTTAACTAAAACTACCTACTTTCCTAATGTCAATTTGAGATTTATGCTTGAAATTAATTTGTTATCAATGTATACACAGAATAAAGTATGTAAGGCTGATTTAGACCATCCAATTTATCACAAAATTAGTGTTATGTTTTAGTATACAATTAGTAGTTTCAAGACGTACGTCGAGTTCGTCGAATATTAATAAATATTATTGTAAAACTATTATATAGTGAAATTTTTATTCAAATAAGATTCCAAAGCTATGAGTCACTTACTACGGTTACATGATACCCTGTAAAAATTTTCACCTCCAAAATCGCACAAAATCTCGAAACTTTGACGGCTTTGACGTTTAGAAAAAACCAAACATTATTTATTTTTTGTTTCGTTGCTAGGATATGAGTTTAGGATTGTCAGATATGGGAAAAAAATAAAAGCACACTTACCATTTATATTGATTGACAGTTATAATTTTTTAAACGTTGGAAAACTATGCATAAACGTAGCACGTTGAAAGCAACAAGCTAGTTCGGTTGAATCAAGCCACGAAACACGTAATTTGTTTTCATCGTTCAACGGAACGGATTAAAAGCAGTAAGTATGTAGAGACGTAAGTCAATTATTAAAAATTCCTAATTGGCTTTGGAATCCCATTTGAATAAAAATTTCACTATATATCATTTTTTTTACTTAGACCATTTAAATACAATGCCGGATAAAGTAGCTTTTACTGTAAATGAATTACTCTGTATATTGTAGACAAAGACACGACTAAACTAGGAAATGTAATTAAAAGAAAGAAAGACCATTTAATAATCATTTGTAATTCAAAACTATAAAACGTTTCACGTTTTAAGAATAAAATAAAAAGTCTTAAAAGAGATAGAGAAAGATGTAAAAGGCGGGGGGGGAGGGAAATATCTTTTATTTTTCAAGAAGTAATATTTCTGCTTGGCTACACGTCATGTCAATGGAAAAAGATAATAATAATAAAAAAAAATGAATTGAAATATTTATAAAGTACAAATTACTGTGACTTGTTTCATATTATAGATTTATTTATCTAGATATATACACGAGAAATAAAACTAATTGCTGTTAAATTAGCAATCTAGATTCTAGATAAATGAAAAACAATGATGCGATATATAGATAATGTTAATTGTTTGTGTCAAAACTAATTAATAAGTTTTTAGTGAAACTTTAAACTTTTTATTTATTCATTATGTTTTCGATATCTTTGAACTACATAAATATGTCAATGACATATATTACCAGAAATAAATTAAGTACACCTAAAAAAGAAAATTAAAACTTCGTACGAGAAAATATGTAATTAGTTTTATACACTGTAAAATTTTTGTATGTAATTTTACCTACAAAGTATGAGACACTATGATGCCCAGCATTTGTAGGTATTATTACCGAACAGCTGTAATTTTACATAATTGTTTAAAAATACATAATGTCGGTACTTTTACAAACGTTGTGTAATATGATATTACCAACGGTATGTAAAAATACATATGTATGTAATATTACAGTTTTTTTAGTAAAATCTCTTTTAGTAAATTTACAGAACTTCAGTAAATTTGCTGTCGGGAATTTTCCATAAATAGGTAATATTTATTTAGTTCTGTAATATTATTGTTGGTAAAATTACATACATTTGTAAATTTACATAAAGGATGTATTTTCAAATGAAGCAGGAATTAATAAACATTGAATAATAATAATATATATAGTTTATTAGCAAAAAAAAAAATGCTATATACAAAAAACAAAAAATATACGTATAGTTTACAAAATTTGTATAGTAATATATGTGTTATATAATATGAATTATTTATCGTAACATTATAAAAAAAAATATATAAAATGAATTAAAAAAAAAAAAAACATTCAGTCATTTAAATCTCTGAACAAAAATATTGTTATTCTTACGAATAATTATTCAGCTTTCTAATTAAGGTTAGTACTCGTACCCTATTCAAGACAGACATCGTTTTCATTCCTGACGAAGATTTCGATCCTTCTTCTGGATAAAGTTATCTACAAATAAAAAACGCTACGTTAATTATTTTAATATAAATAAACTGTTATGTATCTTTCTAAAAATATTTAATTATTAAATTATAAACAATTTACTTACATTTTCTTGGTAAATGTTACAGACGCCTGGAATTTGCAATAACCTACACAAAAACACAAATATATTATTATACGTACTTTATGTGAACTGATATATTAATTATACCGGTGATTTCAACTATAATATGCATGCGTATATCTATACTTCTTCACTGCTACAAATAAACTAACATTAAACTAAAGTAATGCACATTCTGGGTGGGCTAAACAGACAGGATTCAACTAGTAGCTTATCACTGTTCCGATTGGCTAGCGTCATATTAAAGGAATGTTTTTACCAAATTATTCTGTAAAATTTCGGAACCCTTTTAAAAGTTGCATGTAAATTTAAAATTGCGTTTTTAAACTGCCTGTTTTACATTGTAATACAGAAAAATTATAAACTTTTATATTTAAAATTTTATATTTTATAAAAACCTTATAGGTACGTTTATATGCAATATAAATTATAATACAAAATATGCATAATGTTTATATTGTAAAAAAATATTCTATAGAATAATCGATAATCGATAATTAAAATAATAACTTCAATATTGCACCCATACAATGGAGATTAATCTCAGAAGAATTAATAAGAACATTAATAATTACACTTAAAATATTTTATTAGCATTATTACATAAAATATGTACTAACAATAAGTCTCATTATACTGATGTATTATTACAGATATTAATATGCAAACTGTAATTTTACATAATATAGGAAGTTTTGCCAACAATATGTAATTCTACATTAAGTATGTGATGCAATTTGCAGAAAGTAAGTAATTTTACATACATATTAAGTCATTTTTACTTACTTTATGTAATTATTATGAATTTTTTAAATATTACAGAATTTTGAGGTAGAAATACAGAATAATGTAAGAATTACAGAATTTTGAGGTGAAAATACAGAATAATTATAGTAAAATGAAATTACCGAATTTTTTTAGTAAAATTTTACTAGTATTTTTCTGTAATTTTACTTTTTTTTTTTTACAGTGTAGTTAATAAAATAAAGTAATTTCCCTTAAATCACAAAATAATTTTAAAAAGCTAAATATGTATTTCGAAAGGCTAAGCTTAGCTTAGATGATAAAAGCTTAGCTTTTTACAGTGAACATTATTATTTTTTAAAAGAGTTACAATAAATTAAAAAACTTAAAAAGTTCTGTATTAATATTTATTAATAATTGGCGTTTCGACGAACTCAATGTACGTCTTCATTAGAAGAATACGTACTTACGTTGATACGTTTTATTTTAATATACTATGTTAAAAAAATGTATATTAATTAACAGAAGCACTTTGACATCCTTTAATTTATAATTTATACATTTTATAATCTAGTTACGTTTATTTTGTTAAGTACCTAATAACTTGTTTCTATATTTTGTTTGTGTATAATTTATATCATTTGTATATTTTTTCCTGATGATAATATACATGGAGAAACGTCGAATTTTAATTAAAAATTATACAGAACTTAATCGAAAATCTTTTTTATTTTATTCTAATATATTTTTACACTAATCTAACAATAAGTCAAGTAGACTAAATTTAGACTTATTTTATGTTAGCTTGTCTGCAAATGCAGACATCAAAAAGAGTATGCGTTTTTGGGGCGTAAACGTTATAAGGAATTCTTAAATAACCTTAATTTTGACTTATGGTTGCGCACTATTCATTTAAACGTATGCGAAACAATTCCAGTTTCTCTGGTTGGTTTTGTGTTTGAATTTATGTGACTGATATTGGTGATGAATGTTTTTGAGAACGACAAATGAATAGTTTCATACCGAAAATATGTGTTTCCTATTCCCTGCATATATTTATTTTTAGCTGAAATATAGTGCGTTCCACTGTTTCTCGGCTATTTTAAAATGAAATGGATATTCCACTTCAAATGTGTTTATGTACAAACAAATCTGGTTTTTTTTTCAATCCAGATTTAAAATCAGATTGAAAAAATAAACAGAATGTTTTCGGTAATTTATCTTTTAAAAAAGTTTTGTCATTAGATCAGCAATAAATTTCATGAATTTAATTGCAAAATATTTATTTAAGTGAATTCAAAAATGAAATGAATTACTTTTGTCAGTTCCGGAGGCTAAAATACCTAAAATTAGTAAAAAAATCTTTCAGAACTCATTATATTAAAATAATACATTTTTAGGTTATAGTTCTGTATTAATATTTATTGAACGTACGTCTGCATCAGGAAAACTGATATAAATGACATTTATAGTAAATAACAAGTTACTAGGTAACCAAATAAGTAACTAAATTATGAAATTTATAAATTTTTAATTAATGAAAGACAAATTTTATTTTAATATTCTATAACGTTACAGACTTCACAGCTGTGAACCGAAAAGACGCATTAATTTAGTAAATATTATGGCGAAATCCTTCTCATTGAAATGGATATTTACTCAAAAAATATATAATTTACTCCTAATTTTTTGTTAGTTATTTTTTCAACTATGTTTACCGAAAATATGATGAAAAATAATTGTATTTTGATAGAATTTAACTAAAAATAATTGCATATTTTCTCCTGCAGAGTTAAAAATATGAAATAGGCTCACTTGCGTACGTGTCAGATGCGTACAAACATTATTTTGTATCACTTGCGTACAAATAAGGGTCGGTTCAAGTCCAGGTAGTGAAGGTTTATATTTAGTGGTTTAAATTTAGTTTGTGTAGATTAAAGGGCAGGGCCGAGTTGTTTCCCAAAATTTGAAATTATATCTGAGACAAAACAAGGTCATGACCGAGTTGTCTTCCGCGCATGGTCTCCCAAAATTAAAAGGTAACCTTACCTAGTCAATCATTTGCGCCAGTCGTGAGATAAGCGCCTATATTGAATAATAACATAACTAAACCTTAAACCTTAACTTAACCTACCCTAAGCCAACAGTGGCGCAGATGATAGGGTTTTGTGGCGCAAATGATATACCACTATTGACTCGACATTTCCCAGATCTCTCTACGCATCTGACACTCGGCCTAAGTACCTTCACTACCTGGGCTTGAGCCGACCCTTGTTTGTACGCAAATGATACTAAATAATGTTTGTACGCATCTGACACGTACGCAAGTGACACGACACCATGAAAGGTACCGGTAAGCAGTGAAACTAGCTAACCAAGACGAAAAGGTACAAATCAATCACCTGTTACTCCACATGGGCAGTAAACTTTTGGCAACGATGCAGAAGAAGGAAGAAGTTATTTTCTATCAAAAGAAGAATTTCACTGACTAGAAAATGAATTTTTTTTTATAAGACTATAGGTCTTATAGATATTATCTGAATAAACCCGTTATTCTATATTCTATGTCAAAAACAAATAGTTATTTATCTATCTAGTATTGAAAACTATTATCTATTTGAGTATTCATGTATTTTAATTGACATACAACTTTCCTGTCTTTTTAAGAATCTTATACTGAAAATTAATTTGTTACTCTTTATATTAATAATCGCAGGAATTATCAAGAGATGTTTCTCTGTGTATTTTTGTCGTTAATTTTCATGTTTTTCTAACTTAGATAGCTATGAGAAAAATAAATAAATAAATAATAATACATTTAAAATATAAAACTTAGATAGCTATGAAAAAAAGAATCTCACTGCCATATTGAAAAAATGTCAAATTAATATATCAAAAATGATAAAATTACTTTTTCCACAGCAATTCCCCAATAAAATCTCATTGCGCATGAAATTAAAATGCGATTTCTTGCGGTAAAAATGCGCCAATCTTAAGTTGTCGCATATTAAATTGTAGCTAAACGTACCTGCTAAACCATGCGCAATGAGATTCTATTGGGGAATTGCTGTAGAAAAGGTATTTTTATCATTTTTGATATATTAATATAATTAATATACAGTTTTAAGTTATGAGTTATTTTTGTAGAATATTTAAATATATAAAACAGTACATTACTCTAAAGGGGGGGAAATACATGTCAATTCCAAAAGAAAAAGTGATTTTCAATAATTTTTTATATCTTAATGAAATCGTAGAAAATATTTTTTCTTTTGTTTAATGTAATAATATTATACATAGTCGAAGTTCATCCCTCACCGAGTTAGAAGCGATTGTACACTCAGCCGTTTTTGGTGCGTCATTTATAATGAAATCTCGCTCTGTATCAACTTATTTTACATGAACAATATTCATAAATTACCTGGGTTTACCCATATGCTTCTAATCTTGTTAATAAAAGCTGAATTATATAATTATTTTGCTGAAAGTAAATCACATTGGTAATTTAAAATAATGCGACTATAAAACGCACTTATAAACTGAGTCTAGAATTTAAACTTTAAAGTTTCTCTTAGTAAATGTTCGCCATTTAAGACATTATAATTTTTTGTTTCTTTTAAGAAAATTATGAAAGCATAAAAATTACTGAATGTAGCAACATAATACAAGTACAACAAACTTTACATTTATTTTACAAACACACTCACGCAAACTTGATACAAAATGAGCTCGTTTCAAATTGAAAGCGTACACTCGCTATTCTATTACATCACTATTCTATTCACTCTAGCTAAAATAGCGAAGCACTATTTATCCATTATATTTTTTTTTATTTTATTTTATTTTTCTTATTTTTTTTATTTATTTTTCTTATTTAAATTTTTTCGTTTCTTTTGTAATCTTATATGATGTATTTATGTACGAAATAGATTAGTGTATGATGAGTGTATAATTGAAAAAAATGTTGTAGCAAAAGTTGGTGTTAGTCAGTTAAGATGGTTCGGACATATTGAGCGAATGTCTAATGAACGTTTAGTTAAAAAGATTTATTTGAATGATTTTGATGGTATACTTTTGCGTGGACGTCCGATGAGTAGTTGGAGATGGTATGATTGAGAGGATGGCTTGCGTGAGCGAAAGTTTCCAAGTAGTAGGAATAAAAGAGCATGGATGAGAGGAATTATGAATGTGGATGAAGCGAAAGTTGCTTGTTTGGATAGGTATGTTTGGAGGTGACTGATTTCGGGATGATGAAAAGAGTTTGTGCCACACCCTTTTGGGTACATGGCGTGATTGTGTATGTATGTATGTACTATTTATGTCTACTGTTTTCTCACATCATTGGTTTGATTTCAATTCGAATTTAAACATATTTAAATCGAACATGGAAATCTGTTTTGCATTTTTCTGGCTACCATATAGTCACTCATTTTTGATTTGTTATATGTCAGTTTTCGCTCTGATGTACGTATACAGGGTGGTGATTTATGACGTCTGGAAAAAACTACACCGGATGATTCCTATGAGTAATCTAAATAAAAAAACTTCAAATAAACATATGTCCGAAAATGCTTTCTAACGGAACTGTAGCCGTTAGAAGTTTATTACATGTAACATCAATCGCGTTAGCCTTATTTATTATATCAGGAAAAAAAAAACAAGTCATAAACTTCTGAATAATTGTAAAATTACTGACGGATTTTTTAACATTTTGTTTAAACACTAGTAAACCAATTTACTAGTTATGACTGCGTCCCGACAAAAATTGTCTTCGATTTTTAATTATTGTAAATTGTTTATTAAATATTTATTTATGTGTGTACACAAATTTATAAACTAGTAAATTGGTTTACTAGTGTTTAAACAAAATGTTAGAAATTCAATCAGTAATTTTACAATTATTCAGAAGTTTATGACTTGTTTTTTTTTCCTGATAGGGAAAGGGTTTTACAAATATTTTAAAGGATTTTAATGAATTTGTACACCAGAGCTTTAATTTTATACAAAAATTCTATTCTCGAAGTATAGATTTGTGAACTTAAATTAATTATAATATTAATTAACTTAATACAAAGATTTGTTACTTATTATTTTTTTCTATTAAATTTTTTTCTATTAGAAAAATATAAGTTTACAGTTCAAAAACATATTTACTTTTGAGTTAAAAGTTAAAACCTAGGATACATAATTTAAAAAAACAATTTATTAGAATATTGTACTAAAATTTCAATAATAAAGGTGATATGTATAAGATGCCTGAAAATCAGCTGAAAGCTGTAAAACGAGTCAGTCCCTGAAATCCTGGCAAGGATAACTCTCCTGCAATGTCCTTGAACTTGACACGGGTCGTCCGTTCACAAAATTTCGGTTTCGCTTTTGAAGGTCGGCACAAATATCCCGGTAACGCGCAGACGCACAATAAAACAAATGCGAGAGGGTGAAAAAATGGAGCGTCGTCGTCTGGCGCTTGCTCCTGCCGAAATATTCGGTTGCTATGGGCAACGGGCTGGGCTTGCTATGACCTCGGTTTCATAGTGTGTGGTGGTGGTACACATTGGATATGTTCTGGACGGCCATGTGCCGCCGCGCCGTTAGGGTATGGTGGGATGTCGGTCTCTAGCCGTCGCGACGCTCTACGATCGATCGGAGGACGGCTTTGACCTTGACAGTGGCAAAGACCTTCTTCGCGGGATAACTGACTCGACCCTGTGTTTAGCATTTTGCAACTACTGCGCATACTTTTAAACTCATTTGCAAAAATATTTACTATATTATAATTTATACATATCAATCACGCCATGTACCCAAAAGAGTGTGGCACAAACTCTTTTCATCATCCCGAAATCAGTCGCCTCAAAACATTCCTATCCAAACAAGCAACTTTCGCAACTTCATCCACATTCATAATTCCTCCTCTCATACATATTATTTTATTCCTACTACTTGAAAACTTTTGCTCACGCAAGCCACCCTCTCAATCATACCACTCCAACTGCTTATCGGACGTCCACCTGCAAACGTATACCATCAAAATCATTCAAATAAATCTTTGTAACAGCAAACGTTCATTAGACATTCGCTCAAACATGTCCGAACCATCTTAACTGACTCGTAACACGGGGCAACTTTTGCTACAACATTTTTTTCGAATTTCACACTTATCATACACTAATCTATTTCGTACCCGATCTCTCCTATTTACACCACATACTCCACGTAAAAATCTCATTTCCACAACAGTCATTTTCCGTTTATGCTTTTGCAACCATGGGAAAGAAACAAAACACTCTGTCATACTAACTATACTTAGTTTCTATATATTTATGCATAGAAATATTTTAAAATGAAAAAAAATTCGATATTTTTTTTGTACAGTGTGTTCTATAAAACTGGTTTTCTAAATTTGTTTTCTAGATCATTTGTTGATCTTGATCTTTTCTCTCATGTATAACATTTAATATTTATTAGAATCTAACAATTAGACGAAAATTGACTAATTATATATATTTTCGAAGTCAGTAGCTATATATACAGAGAGAAACCGGTTATCGAAATTTATTCATATTCATCTGTTCTATATTACAAAATAAAAAAAAAATTGAAAATAAATTTAAAAAAAGATTACTATGTTAACCTACTATTAATTATGTTTAATTTTAATTTACTATTATTATTATTTTTTTGTACTTTCTTAATGTAGATACAGCAAAATCATGTTGAACAAGATTAGAAGTATATGGGTAAACCCATATATAGACCACTTTGACATTTCTCGGAAAATTGGCAACACTGTATTTTAATAATATTATAATTTATGTGGGCACTAGGAGAAACTGCTCTGAAAATTTTATCAAAATCGAATAAATAATGTAGCCACAATAAATTTTTTTAAAAATTTGTGATTTTTTTTCTCGGAAAGTTGGCAACACTATATTTTGTTAAAATTACATAAATTATATGATTACTAGGAGAATCTTTTGTGAAAATTTGAGTAAAATCGGTTAAATAACATGGTCATAATATATTTTTAAAAACTTTAGTAATTTTTTTCTCGGAAAGTTTTTTTTTTTTGAAAATGTTACAGACACCTTACCAAACGCTATACCACTTTTTCCTTGCAGTCAAAGTGGTAAAAGTAGTATATTGTGTTATGAGGAGTAGAATTTCTATATTTTGAAATAAAAACAAAAATAAATGCGCGATTTATGCTGCTATTCTGATCATCACAGTTAAGTTTTAAGATTTTTAACTTAAATGAGACTTTAATTTAAATAGAGCAATTCTGAACATTGAAATTTAAGCTAAAGATTTTACATTTTGAAGTATTTAACTAGCGACTAGAATTTAAATTTACTTTAAAGTTCTTTAAAGTTATTTAAATTTTAGCTAACTTTGATTACCAATATATTCTTTTTTTTTTTTTAATTTTAAAAATATATATATATAAAATATATATTTGGAACCTTCCTAACGTTAAGAATTAGGTCTAAAGTTGTTAAGAAATTGACTGAAAATGGCATTAGTCGGACGTGCATTAGCATTTATTTGATTTTTTGTTCCAATTTCACGGCTACTGCCATTTTCCAGTTAATTTCTGAACAACTTTAGACCTAATTCTTGACGTTAGGAAGGTTCCAAATCAAAAATTTTAGTAATTGATTTACATGCACAAAGTATGCCCTAAAACATTTATCATAAGGTTTTTTTGTAAAATAATTTGAGAAGCAGAAAATCGCACATGTCTGATTTTACATGCTAAATCCCTATGTACGACGGTCCAAGTCAACACACTGTATATATATATATATATATATATATATATATATATATATATATATAATATTTTTTTCTTCAAGCATTTTAAACGAGAAACTAAACTATTGAATATACAATATGCAAATATGTAAAGTTGATTTTCTATGTGACTGTACCTTTAACACTATACACAACTTTAATTTAACAAAAAACTTAAAATTTTTCGAAAGTATCTATTTACCTGTAATACTGTAAATATTTATTGCGACATCGGATTAATTTCCCGTAGTTATAGTCACGAATAAAATGCAGTATGTTTGTGACCTTGTTATATTTTTTTATATAAGTTCTGTAATGTAATATCGTTTCATGTAGTATATTATTATTATTATAAAGTTGTAATTATTGTTGAAAAGTAAGAAAAATTTTAAACATGTGAAAATGACGAAACAACTCATATGCAACAAAGTTATTTAAAAATAATTCTACTAATTTTTTTTCCATTATATTATATATGTTTATTACATAAGCTTTCATTTAAATTCTATTAATTTGTTAGACTCAAATCTTATAATCCAATTTTTATACCTACTACTTGGAAACTTTCGCTCACGCAAGTCACTGTCTCAATCATACCACTCCAACTACTCATCGGACGTCCACGCAAACGTATACCATCAAAATTATTTAAATAAATCTTTTTAACCAAACGTTCATTAGACGCATTCGCTCAACATGACCTAACCATCTTAACTGTGACTAACACCAACTTTTGCTACAACATTTTTTCAATTTCACACTCATCATACACTAATCGTATTTCGTACCCGATCTCTCCTATTTACACCACATACCCCACGTAAAAATCTCATTTCCACAGCAGTCATTTACCGTTTATGCTTTTGCAACCAAACCCAACATTTACTACCATACATCAACGTAGGCACCAAAACTGTTATTTAAAAATAATTCTACTATTTTTTTCCATTCCTATTATATGTATATTACATAAGCTTTCATTTAAATTCTATTAATTTGTTAGACTCAAATCTTATAAATCAATTTTGGCCCATTATTAGTGCTGTCAATGTTTGAAAGAATTGAATTCGAATGAAAATATCCGAATATCCGATTCCCGAATTAAAAATAAGAGACTTGTTTCAATTATTTTTCAATACACTCTTTCAATGCATGTATTACAATGCCAGAGTAAAAAAATGACTTTCTACAGCTTTTTTTGCACTATACCATAGACATTTAAGGATACGGTAATTGGCTCTTGTTGAAACATTATTAAAACAAAAGGAGGTAATAATACATACATAGATACATACACAATCACGTTATGTACCCAAAAGGGTGTGGCACAAACTCTTTTCATCATCCCGAAATCAGTCGCCTCCAAACACTCCTATCCAAACAAGCAACTTTCGCTTCATCCACATTCATATTTCCTCTCATATACATGCTCTTCTATTCCTACTACTTGGAAACTTTCGCTCACGCAAGCCACCCTCTCAATCATACACTGGTAGTGTGTAATATTACCATAAACATAAATAATAAAATAAAATAGTTTTTTTATCTGATATTTATTATACTATTAATTAAACTGAAAATATAATTAAGACAAATTATTGATAAATTTCGATCTGATGAAGATGAGTGTTCAGTTTCGTCGAAACGTCGTTTTAGTATAAAATAATTAAACAGAATCTAATTCTAAAACCGTTTTTTATTTAATACAATGAGTTTTTAAAAATATTTTACTATGTTATAATTAATTATTTAGTGTATGATGAGTGTGAAATTGAAAAAAATGTTGTAGCAAAAGTTGCCGTGTTTTAGTCAGTTAAGATGGTTCGGACATGTTGAGCGAATGCGTCTAATGAACGTTTGGTTAAAAAGATTTATTTGAATGATTTTGATGGTATACGTTTGCGTGGACGTCCGATGAGTAGTTGGAGATGGTAGGATTGAGAGAGTGGCTTGAGTGAGCGAAAGTTTCCAAGTAGTAAAAATAAAAGAGCATGTATGAGAGGGGGAATTATGAATGTGGATGAAGCGAAAGTTTGGATAGAAATGTTTGGAGGCGACTGATTTCGGGATGATGAAAAGAGTTTGTGCCACACACTTTTGAGTATACATAGCGTGATTGTGTATGTATGTATGTTATAATTAAGACAATCTTTGATTTGTTTTTTGTTTTTGTTTATTTGCAGTGGAGCGTCGAAAGTGATTCGGTGTAATGACAACTACAACAGCACCCCAGGGGGGCCATAGTACCCCCCTAGGGCTGATGTCGTGTGTACGTGAGTCTTCGCCTCAAGATTTGGTGCCCCAAACGGAAATGGACATTGATCGAAACGGTAAGTCCGAAAAATAATAATATTTAAATTACCTGTAATTTATACCGCAAATATTATCCCGTAACTTATCTTAACAAGATTAGAAGTATATGGGTAAACCCATATATAGACCACTTTGACATTTCTCGGAAAGTTGGCAAGAGTGTATTTGAATAATATTATAATTTATGTGGGCACTAGGAGATACTTTTCTGAAAATTTGATCAAAATCGAATAAATAATGTAGCCACAATGAATTTTGAAAAAAATTTTTGAGTTTTTGCTCGATAACTTGGCAACGCTGTATTATGTTAAAATTGCATAATTTATTTAGGCACTAGGAAAATTTTTTATGAAAATTTGATTAAAATCGTTTAAATAAAGTGTTCATAATAAATTTTTAAAAATTTTAGTAAATTTTTTTCTCGGAAAGTTGGCAACACTGTATTTTGTTAAAATTACATAAATTTTATGAATACTAGGAGAATCTTTTGTGAAAATTTGAGTAAAATCGGTTAAATAACATGGCCATAATAAATTTTTTAAAACTTTAGTAATTTTTTTCTCGGAAAGTTGGCATCACTGGAAAAAAATAAAATGTTAAGTCCGAAAAATAATAATATTTAAATTACCGGTAATTTATACCGCAAATATTATCCCGTAACTTATCTCAAAAAAAAAAAAAAAATGCAAACAATTAAGTCCTGAATAATGTTATAATAACTGTAATAAATAATTTAATGTTTATTTGCAAAATTTAATGTTCTTGTTTTTGCGCAAAATTGTTTAGATGAATTTGCGTAGAATACAATAATTAACATAGCATTAAAATTTTAATGAACCAATTTACAATGTTAAATTAATTTTCTAAACTAGCTTATTTAAATTCCAAACGAGATTCCAAGACTTGGAATACGACTGTATTATTTTTAATCGTCTAATATACGATTACCGAGAAATATGTGGAAAAAACAATCAAATATGTATACATAAGAAAAATAACAATTATTAGATTAGAAGTATATGGGTAAACCCATATATAGACCACTTTGACATTTCTCGGAAAGTTGACAACACTGTATTTTAATAATATTATAATTTATGTGGGCACTAGGAGATACTTTTCTGAAAATTTGATCAAAATCGAATAAATAATGTAGCCACAATGAATTTTTAAAAAAATTTGTGATTTTTTCTCGATAAGTTGGCAACACTGTATTTTTTTAAAATTGTATAATTTATTTAGGCATTAGGAGAATCTTTTACGAAAATTTGATTAAAATCGGTTAAATAAAGTGGTCATAATGAATTTTTTAAAATTTTAGTAATTTTTTTCTCGGAAAGTTGGCAACACTGTATATTGTTAAAATTACATAAATTATATGAATACTAGGAGAATCTTTTGTGAAAATTTTAGTAAAATCGGTTAAATAATATGGCCATAATAAATTTTTAAAAACTTTAGTAATTTTTTTCTCGGAAAGTTGGCAACACTGGATATTAATAAAATTATATAATTAATGAGAGCAGTCGGGAAATCTTTTCTGAAAATTTGATCAAAATCGGATAAATAACGTAGGCAATATGAATTTTTAAAAACTTTAGTAATTTTTCTCTCGGATAGTTGGCATCACTGAAAAAAAATAAAACCACATGACCATCTTGAGTACTAGACAAATTTATCCTGGAAATTTCATTAAAATCGGTTGAACCGTCTAGGAGGAGTTGCGGCCACAAAATTTTGACTTACGACCGAGCGAGCTGACGACGCACATCCATACACCCACATAAACTAAGTTCAGATTCGTCATCTAGAGGCTATATGAAGGATTTCTATACAATTTTTTTTTTTTTGAAAATGTTACAGACACCGTACCAAAAGCTATACCACTTTTCCTTGCAGTCAAAGTGGTAATAATAATATAATGTTGTAATATTAATAATATTCAATTGATTTACTAAATCGCTATTTATCAGCAAATATTAATTTCAGTTATTGATTTTAATGCAGAAATTTGTGCTCTAAAACTTATATTTGAAGCTTATTTGTCTAACTTAATTATAATTAATTAGTTAATATTTTATTGTCATCCGTGTAAGTTTTATTGGAGAGTTTGCGGTCATCAGTCTGCATAAAATAATGTACTATATAAAACGTATATATGTAGAGGTGACGAAAAAAAGTCAAATTAATTTATTTAATTGATTTTAAGTTCGACGAATCTGAGCATAGCATTCAGGCAGTATGTGTTTGTTTATTATAATCTAAATAGTATATAAAAATTAATGAACCCCTTTAATAAAAATTTGATGCCGCCGCTCATGGGCGGTCTAGAGCAATGAACTTCCTGTTACTCTCTGCTCTGTCGTGTTAGTTAACGCGCATGCGCATATTCACACATACACAATAATATGCACTTGTGTTATACATATTTTCAAATATATACAGATAAAAGATTAGAAAATGATCTACTGTGGCGAAATTTAAATAAAAATAATATTATAAAAAATCCCAAAACCACACTTAATTTAAGTGTGGTTTTGGGATTTTTTATAATATTATTTTTATTTAAATATATACAGACAACTTAACACACTGAAACCGAAAAATTTTCGATATAGATTTTGAAAATTGAAATGTATAGATTCGAATTTATTAAAATGTAAGTTCAAATTTAAAGTAATTTTTATTTAATAAACAATGGCCGTTTTGATCGTGAAATTGAAAGAAGAGTAAATGCTGGTTGTAAGGTTTTGGGTGCTTTGTGAACTTTTGCTAGAAATGTAAATGTTTCCAAAGAAGCTCGTTTGAGTATATACAATGCAGTTTTGGTGCCTACGTTGATGTATAGGGTAGTGAATGTTGGGTTTGGTTGCAAAAGCATAAACGGAAAATGACTGCTTTTGAAATGAGATTTTTACGTGGGCTATGTGGTGTAAATAGGAGAGATCGGGTACGAAATACGATTAGTGTATGATGAGTGTGAAATTCGAAAAAAATGTTGTAGCAAAAGTTGTCCCGTGTTAAGAGTCAGTTAAGATGATTCGGACATGTTGAGCGAATGTCTAATGAACGTTTGGTTAAAAAGATTTATTTGAATAATTTTGATGGTATACGTTTGCGTGGACGTCCGATGAGTAGTAGGAGTGGCATGATTGAGAGAGTAGCTTGCGTGAGCGAAAGTTTCCAAGTAGTAGGAATAAAAGAGCATGTATGAGAGGAGGAATTATGAATGTGGATGAAGCGAAAGTTGCTTGTTTGGATTGGAATGTTTGGAGGCGACTGATTTCAGGATGATGAAAATAGTTTGTGCCATACTCTTTTGGGTACATGGCGTGATTGTGTATGTATGTATATATGTATGTAAATGCGATCAAAAAAATTTTTTGTATAATTTTGGATAATAAGAATTGTAAGAAAGTAAATAAGTGGATAAAATTTGAAGTTAGGCAGTTTTAAAAATAATTTTTATTTAATAATAAGTTGCGAACGACCTATATAGTGTTGTTGCCAAGTATGAGTCAAACTTCAATTTGCAGAAAATTGGCAATATGCCAGAATTTTCTCAAAATCAACATATCATTTATACTTGCATATATCTTTTGGTATTTCATATTTATCTTACATCTTTGATGGTGCATAGCTGCAAAAACACTTAAAAAAATTAAATATAAACAATTTCCCGATTACTTTTTTGTTACAGTTATAAACTTTTGCAATAAATAAACAAACAAAATAAATAATAGCATTTTGAATATTTGAGAAATAGAAAAATGGGGTCTTTGCACATTTTTTAAATATTTTTTTTTTATTAAAAATATTAAAATTACTCTGTAAATATGTTTCAAAGCAAAATTATTTATAATAAATATGATTTTTTTTAATTTTTAAAAATTATTAAAAATTTTAATGACAGTTTCTGTTATTATTTTTTATACTTATACTAGCTGGCCCGGCAAACGTTGTCTTGCCTTTATTTTAATGTGTATATTAAATTTTTTATGATTTTTTTTTGTATTACAAAAAAAATCAATTACATTTCTCATATTATAATTATTTTCAATTTATTTGGAATCAATTTCTTTCACACTTTTCTATACGCCCCCCAGGGCCCTAGAATCCTTTGCGGGAGTGTACTCAACAACTTCCCAAAGTTACAAATTTATTTATTTATTTATTTATTTATTTTTATTTTATTGAGTTTGGCTAAACGGAACTCCATTGATCAGCTATCGACCGGGGTTAAATATATAAAATGCTATTAAAAAGTAGGGGTTGGTGGTAGGAGGGTAAAAATTTAGGACTAAATGTATTTTTTAATGGCACACCATAAAAAAATAACCAAAAAAAAATTTGTCCAAAAAATGAAAAAAATTTTTTTAGGGTGAGTCACCCTTAACACTTAGGGGTATAAAAATTAGTTATAAACCTATTCTCATACCTACTGAATATACATATAAAATTTCATCAAAATCGGTCAAGCCGTTTCGGAGGAGTATAAACACTAAAACTGTGACACTAGAACTTTATATATTAGATATATTTGAATGATTTTGATGGTATACGTTTGCAGGTGGACGTCCGATGAGTAGCTGGAGTGATATGATTGAGAGTGTTTTGCGTGAGCGAAAGTTTCCAAGTAGTAGGAATAGAAGAGCATGTATGAGAGGAATTATGAATGTGGATGAAGCGAAAGTTGCTTGTTTGGATAGGAGTGTTTGGAGGCGACTGATTTCGGAATAATGAAAAGAGTTCGTGCCACACCCTTTTGGGTACATGGCGTGATTGTGTATGTATGTATGTATATATTTGAGAAAAAATAACTTTACACACAACTTCAATCACGCTAAACTTCCCCATTGTAAAATGTAATTTATGCATAAAAATAATATCATTTTTAATTTTGTATAAAAATAAATCTTAATTTATCTTTATATAATATAATTTTTAAATGTCAACGCACATAGCAAAAATGCAAGTTGCATTTTTTATTGTACAATACACTTATATAGATAGTAAAATACAGCAGTATACTAGTGGGTGTGATTTGCGAAATGTCAAACTGTCACATTCTGAATGTTGATATCGAACTTTATAAGCAAAACCGCTCTATACTGATTGTGTACCGTTGACGGCAAGAAGAAAATAGAATATTTCGTATTCGGCTGTAAGCTATTTACCCATATAGTTGTGGCAGGAACTGTACCAGTATTTTCTAAGTTTGCAAGCGCAGATTATTATTAAAATAAAAATATTGTTAGTTTGCCTTTCACCACACGGCTTGACTAGAACTGTAGATCAATTCAATTTTATTATAATGTGAAATAGACGAACTGTATTTTGTACAGGGACGTAGAGTGTGGGGACAAATTATAG
This sequence comes from Clivina fossor, assembly GCA_963966155.1. NCBI lineage: Eukaryota > Metazoa > Arthropoda > Insecta > Coleoptera > Carabidae > Clivina > Clivina fossor. The sequence continues at coordinate 16,244,480 of OZ014563.1, read as the reverse complement.
GGGCACTCCAAGGGAGAAATCACTTGTACAATCTAGTGTACAAATTCATTAAAATATTTGTAAAATACTTTGAAATCTTATTAATATAGTTTAAAATCATGTTAAAATCAATTAATGATTTTTTTAAATCATAGATAAAATCAACATTCTTAGAAATTTCGTGTAAAATCTGTAAAATCAACGAAAAATCACTACAATTTCAAAAATTATAAAATAAAAAATTAAACGATTTTAGGTTGTGGTTCTGTATTAATATTGATTTATAATCGATGTTTCGACGAACTCAACGTAAATAATCTTCATGATGTAATAATTCAAAGATACTGTAATAAGTGCAAGATTAACGATCAATATTAACAGCAGATTGATAAGAGAAGCAATAACAGTTTAGCGTGATTGAAGTTGCGTGTAAAAATATTTTTTCTCAAATATATATATATATATATATATATATATATATATATACCGGGTGTCTACTTTTTTTTTGTTACATAGGGAATACAATGCTAAAATTTTCATTTGGTGATAAATTTTCCCCTAATTATTATAGAACAAAAGTACAAATACAAAAGTTGTTTAGAATTCAAAAATGCATCAAATGATGCCAAATTTATCAATATAGGATGTTCCGATCAAGAATTAGAAGCAAATTAAAATTTCCATTTTTGCGCTCTTTACATCAAAGTGCCATGGAAATTAAACAAATAATTTCATTTCTTCTGGAGTTTGAGTTTGACAGATCGTATTTATTTTATTGTTACGTTCTGTATTATTATCATTATTATTGAAAATAATGAATAAACTTAAGGTAAATGAAAAAGTTCAGTGCGTAAAATGGTATTTTACTGGAAATTCGATACGACGAGTAAGAGATTTATTCAGCGCTTTCTTTGAAAACCGTCCCATACCTTCCGCTATGACTATTCGTAGGATAATTAAACAATTCGAAGAAACTGGAAGTGTGTTAAAACGTTGTAAAAATTGTAGAAAAATCAACGCAGAAGATCAGGAGGAGAATTTAAATCAAAATGCAATTAAAGAAAATACATTGAATATACTTTTGTGTGTAACGGAAAACCCAAATGTTAGTGTGCGTCAACTTGGTGCTGAATTAAATTTGCATCCTTCAACAATACATAAGGTACTAAAAAATGAAAAATATCATTCTTATAAATATTCCACGCACCAAGAGATATTTGAAGCGGATAAAATGGCTAGAAGCGAATTTAGTAACATTATTATGGAAAAATCCAATTTAGACAGAAACTTCTTGAAATCTATTTGTTTTACTGACGAGTCTACGTTTACTTTACACGGCGAACCTAATACACAAAACTTTAGAATATGGAGCCAAACAAATCCTCATTTAATGGTAGCAACACGTACCCAATATCCAGAAAAAGTTAATGTATGGGCTGGAATTTTTGGCAGGTGTATAATTGGGCCATTTTTTATTGAAAATAATTTAAACAACGAAAAATATTTGGATATGTTGCAAAATCATATTGGTCCGCAGTTAGAAGAGTGTGCAACTCAAGATAATGTTGTCTGGTATCAACAAGACGGATGTCCGGCACATTACAGCTGCAACATTAAATTATATTTGGATCAATGTTTTCCAAATTCATGGATTGGTAGAGGTGGTCCAATTAATTGGCCAGCTAGATCGCCCGATTTAGCACCGTGCGATTTCTTTTTATGGCCATATTTTAAGGAGAAAATTTATAAACGACATATCAAAAATCTTGTTGATTTGAAAAATGCCATTGTTGAAGAGTGCAATAATATAACACAAACACAATTAAGCTCTGTACGTCACGAATTTTATAACAGATTAGGTTATTGTTTGGCAGTTAATGGCGATTTATTTGAACATTTAATTTAAATTGTTAGTTTCGTTTTTGTTCTCCTATATCTTGTATTCATGAATTTTTCTGTTTTATAGGTATATTGAATATTGTAATAAATAAAGAAAGTTTTACGGAGTTCAGCTATTTACTATTTATTAAACTCTTATCCGACGTTTCACTGCACAACTTACAGCATCCTCAGGGATAAGTTTAAATTATTATAATAAATATATTAGGCATAATGCCAGTCATCTAATTCAAATGTATTGTTTTTATAACTTGAAGTTAATAAATAAATTAAACAATTACTTAAAATTATAATGGAGACATTCACAATTTAAAACCACAGCTAGTACGTAGTGTACAGCCGAGTAAAATACCCTTTCATTGTAATAAATAATAAATACTTAATACTTTTTATACTTAATAGCTTTTCATTTACATTAAGTTTATTCATTATTTTCAATAATAATAATAATAATAATAATAATACAGAACGTAACAATAAAATAAATACGATCTGTCAAACTCAAACTCCAGAAGAAATGAAATTATTTGTTTAATTTCCGTGGCACTTTGATGTAAAGAGCGCAAAAATGGAAATTTTAATTTGCTTCTAATTCTTGATCGGAACATCCTATATTGATAAATTTGGCATCATTTGATGCATTTTTGAATTCTAAACAACTTTTGTATTTGTACTTTTGTTCTATAATAATTAGGGGAAAATTTATCACCAAATGAAAATTTTAGCATTGTATTCCCTATGTAACAAAAAAAAAGTAGACACCCGGTATATATATATATATATATATATATATATATATATATATATATATATATATATATATATAATAACAGAAACTGTCATTAAAATTTCTAATAATTGTTTCATTTATTTGTTATTAACAATATTTGTAAGGATATTACTGACGTCACAAGCCTATTGTGCGCAAGCGCAGAAGAGTTGGTGAGATATAATTTTGAAAACGTATGTCGTAGTAAATGTTGATTTTTGTTGATTCGGTTACGCCCAGCCAATAACTTGTATCGGTAACCATGGCAATACATGTGCGTCTGATTCAGAAATCGACATAAGTTTTGCGAAGACATTTCTGACGTCATCACGACATGTTTTTGCATTTTTCAGGAGATCTTCGCATTTTTGAGAAAAATGATAAATTAAACATCACTTTTTAAACCATGTCCAACCAGATAAAGAAATAAAAAAATACGTTAAACTTCCCCATTGTATGATCTAGTTATTTACTTTGTTATGTACCTAAAGCTTTTTTATTTCCATCTTATATGTTTCTAGAATTAACGGAATGCGGATTCCTAATCATTTTAATAATCAATTAAATTAGTTAACTAAATATTACAAAAAGCAACATTTATAAATTTTATGATAATTAAATAAATAATAAAATAATCTAGATGAGATATAGGTATTATAAGTAGAAGCAACTATACTTACATTTGTGTTGACAATACGTAATATCGTTTTTTTTTTTAATTTAATCAAATCATACTACATGTTTTTTTTTTCTTATTTATTCAAGGTCTAACTTTACGGCAAATAAAGGTTTCACATTACATATATTAGTGATATATACGTTTATGTGATTAAAACTTCTGGGTGTGTGTTTATCTATCTTACTGTAGTTTCGAAGTTCATAGTTAAGTTGGTATGTTACTCAACGCTACTGAACACTATTTCTTACATATATTTATATGTATGTACAGTTTTACTATATAATGTGTATAAAATTTTTGAATGTGATGTGAAAAACACGAGTTTAATATACAGTGTTGAAAGTGATGAGGTTTCCCTATAGGGAAAAAAATATTAATACGAGTTTTATGAGAAAAATTTATTCTTTATAAAAAATTTTGCTTCTATCAAAACTTCTAATAGTCAAAGAAAAATCCAGTAATTACTTAAGGTAAGATCAAGAACTTGATATTATGTCGAGTTGTTGATTTTAAATATGACTAAGTCCGAATGTTACATCAGTATCGTGTGAAAAATGTTAAAAATATTTGTCATACAAGAGACTTACTTTTTAATTATTATTATTATTAATTTGCCAAAATATAATTATTATTATTATTATTAATAAGTAATCCATGGGTAACACGATACTGATGTAATATTCGGATTTAGTCATATTTAAAATCAACAACTCGACATAATATCAAGTTTTTGATCTTATCTTAAGTGATTACTGGATTTTTCTTTGACTATTAGGGGTTTTGATAGAAGCAAATTTTTTTATAAAGAATAAGTTTTTCTCCTAAAACTCATATTAATTTTTTTTTCCCTATAGGAAACCTCATCACTTTACACATTGTATATTAGCGAATGAAAATGGATTTTCTGTAAGTTTTATGTAATTTTCTGAAATCTTAGGCTGAATTCAGAATTGACCGAGAACGGTACAACGCCGGAAACGAGAATCCTTTCCATATTTAACATTTATAACTACCCGGTAACCAAACTTATCGAAAAAAAGAATACAAAATTTAATGGATGTAAAATGGATAGTAATGAAGAATTTGTTTCATGGATTGTATATTTTGGACTTATATTGTTTTTTAATCTAAAATAATAGAAGTAATAGTCAGTTAAGATGGTTCGGACATGTTGAGCGAATGTCTAATGAACGTTTGGTTAAAAAGATTTATTTGAATGATTTTAATGGTATACGTTTGCGTGGACGTCCGATGAGTAGTTGGAGATGGTATGATTGAGAGAGTGGCTTGCGTGAGCGAAAGTTTCCAAGTAGTAGGAATCAAAGAGCATGTATGATATAATAAAAATATATATCAAACATAGAAATACTATCATATTTGATAAGAGTCAGATGTAAAAATTTATTTTAAAGCAAAAAACAAAATTACTTTTTCATATACAATAGAGGTGGGAATACGGGCCATTGTGTTTTTCTAGAATAAATGTAATTGTAAAATTATTAATAATTTTTATTTCAAATGTAGTTTATGTAGTAAATATTAACTAATTTTCATACAAAGCTTTTAAAATAACTATATTGTTACTTACTATTGTTTTATTTTATTAAATTTTTTATTTCTATTAGAAAAACATAAGTTTACAGTTCAAAAACATGTTTATTTTCGAATTAAAAGTAAAATTTTTCTCATTGTAGTTAAACGAATTAATAGTAGGTATTACAGAGTTTATAGAACAATACAGAATACTAGCATTAGTTACGTATGTACACTGTAAAAAAAAATTTGGTAATTTTACCATAAAAACCTGAGGCAACTAATTTACACCAGTTTAATATGTAAATTTACTGAGGTCACAGGAAATTTTTTACATAATATGGATATAAAATACGTATATTTTATGTACGTATATTTTCGGTAAAAACCATATATAATATTAATTAATTTTAAATTAATTAAATTTTATTTTAAATATAAATTAATATTAATGGAATTAATTAATGAATATTAAAGCCAAATTAATTATTTTACTTATAATTACAAAATTCTATTATTTTATGTAAACCATCGATTTTGCTGAAATAATATGTAATTTTTTACTATGATTTTACACTGTTCGAAAAAAATACCCTTATTAGTGCCTATATACGTCCGTTCCTTAAAAAGGGTAAATATGATTACCCTAAATAGGTAAATTCAAAGAAAAGCACTTTATTACCCCAGAAAAAGGTAAAAATATTTACTCTTTTTAAGGCAATTAAATGAATGAATTAATTAATATTAACGTATCTGACATTATATATATATATATATATATATATATATATATATATAAATAAATATATATATTATATAAATACTACAGAATATTTAATATTATCATACGCATGTACACTACATTTGACATACGCATTACATAAATAACAATAGCATAGTGTCACAAAGCGTAGAATGCGAAAGTAAATGTTGAAAAAGGGTAAATTTTACTGTTTTACTCTAAAATCCTTATTTTTCGTATTTGTTGCCCTTCCATCAAGGTAAAAAATCAAATATTTTAAAATGCGCAAAAGCAGGGCAATTTTTTGCATTAATACATACATACACAATCACGTGATGTGGCACAAACTTTTTTCATCATCCCGAAATCAGTCGCCTCCAAACATTCCTATCCAAACAAGCAACTTTCGCTTCATCCACATTCATAATCCCTCCTCTCATACATGCTCTTTTATTCCTACTACTTGGAAACTTTTGCTCACGCAAGCCACTCTCTCAATCATACCATCTCTAACTACTCATCGGACGTCCACCTGCAAACGTATACTATCAAAATCATTCAAATAAATCTTTTTAACTAAACGTTCATTAGATGAATTCGCTCAATATGTCCGAACCATCTTAACTGATTCTTAACACGGGGCAACTTTTGCTACAACATTTTTTTCGAATTTCACACTCATCATACACTAATCTATTTCGTACCCGATCTGTTCTATTTACACCCAGCTACCCCACGTAATCATCTCATTTCGCACAGCAGTCATTTTCCGTTTATGCTTCTGCAACCAAACCCAACATTCACTACCCTATACAAATCAACGTAGGCACCAAAACTGCATTGTATATACTCAAACGGAGGGTAAACATTTACATTCCTAGCAAAAGTTCCCAAAGCACCCGAAGTACCTTACAACCAGCATTTACTCTCCTTTCAATTTCACGATCAAAACGGCCATCTCTAGACAACAAACTACCCAAATACACAAATTCATCTACCTGCTCTAAACGTACACCATCAATATATACATTACATTCAGTCGTCAAGTCACCCTTCTCAAAAACACTTTCAATCATACCATCTCCAACTACTCATCGGACTTCCACGCAAACGTATACCATCAAAATCATTCAAATAAATCTTTTTTAAAAAACGTTCACATATCCGAACTAATAAGGCTACAAATTCAATTACCCTCGAATATTTTTACTTTTTTACCCTACTATTTGGAACAGTGTATGTAAAATGACAACTTGTTTTTACAGTGTATATAATACAGCTAGATTATATGAGTCGTATAGATGCAAAACTCACTATTTGCAAATTTTAAGTTCTGAGATATTTGCAAAAAACTCTATAGCTAAGAGTAATTGTATTTTGATGATAAAATCTTGTTACTAGATGGCAATACTTATTTAAAATCGTGAATCATTAGTTTTATACATCATTAATTCATACAAAGTAACTGTTTGCTTTCCACCAATAAAATTTTTATTGGTGGAAAGCAAACAGTTACTTTTGCATCTAAACTATCAACGCAAGTAGTGAGTTTTGCATCCAACACTAAACTTTAAATAGTGTTTCTCATATTAAATACTGAGTTTTTTTCTAACTAATCTAAATATCGTATTCCTTGTAAAATTCTACGTCCAAATCGCGCAAAATCTCATTTTTCACTTTTTGTCGAATAGTGAGTTTTGCATTTATTCGCCTCATATAAAGTATGTATGTAGGAGGTCGGAGGTGTGTTAACCCTCATGTCCTTCAGTTTTGCGCTTCAGTGTCTGTCCTAATTTACGTGACGTTTTAACCACATCAGAAATTATCAGTATTCCAAACATTGCGCAGGCAATATTGTCGATTCAATTGTGTATTGTATGCAATGTGTGCATATACAGGGTGTAACAGAATAACTATTCCTAATTTTCAGAAATGATAAAGTGCACTTAGAGAAACAATTTTTATTAATAAACTAGTGTTCGGAAATTTGTCGGTGCCAAGATACACTAGATATCGTTAAAAACAATCTTAATCAAAACATCAAAGAGTAGTTAAGTTAAGGAACATTTTATTAGAAATAATAGTGCATTAAATTGTTAAATTGTTCGAAGTTACGACCACCATTTTCGATACACAAGTTGTAACGATGTACAATCGACTGCCGAAAAAAAAAAAATTCCGGACACTAGTTTATTAATAAAAAATGTTTCTCTAAGTGCCCTCTATCATTTCTGAAAATTAGGAATAGTTATTCTGTTACACCCTGTATACATGTATATACAACATTTTTGTGATGTGTGATAAACAACAGCTAACAGGCCTAGTAGAACATGATACAAAATACTATATTTGATGATGATGTATCATGCAAATTCATTTAATGATATAAGTGCGTTCAATTAGATTTTTATTATAGCTAACGGTTTAAATAGAACGGTTCATACTTTGCAAATTTTTATTTCTGATTTCTTATTTTTGTTTATATTAGGAAGAAGAATACGATATTTAAAAAAAAATAGATTAATTTCAGCGTAATAGGTCAGATTTTATTTTTATAATAACGAAAAAAAAAACAAGATTAGAAGTATATGGGTAAACCCAAATATAGACCACTTTGACATTTCTCGGAAAGTTGGCAACACTGTATTTTAATAATATTATAATTTATGTGGGCACTAGGAGAAACTTTTCTGAAAATTTAATCAAAATCGAATAAATAATGTAGTCATAATGAATTTTTAAAAAAAATGTGATTTTTTTTCTCGATAAGTTGGCAACACTGTATTTTGTTAAAATTGTATAATTTATTTAGGCACTAGGAGAATCTTTTATGAAAATTTGATTAAAATCGATTAAATAAAGTGATTATACTAAATTTTTAAAAATTTTAGTAAATTTTTTTCTCGGAAAGTTGGCAACACTGGATATTAATAAAATTATATAATTAATGGGAGCATTTAGGATATCTTTTCTGAAAATTTGATCAAAATCGGATAAATAATGTAGCCAATATGAATTTTTAAAAACTTTAGTAATTTTTTTCTCGGAAAGTTGGCATCAGTGGCAAAAACCAAAAGCACATGACCATCTTGGGCACTAGACAAATTTATCCTGAAAATTACATTAAAATCGGTTGAACCGTCTAGGAGGAGTTGCGACCACAAAATTTTGTCTGACGACCGAGCGAGCTGACGACGCACATCCATACACCCACATTCGTCATCTATAGGCTATATGAAGGATTTCTATACACAATTTTTTTTTTTTTGAAAATGTTACAGACACCGTACCAAACGCTATACCACTTTTTCCTTGCAATGAATGTGGTAAAAAAAGATTAATTTCAGCGTAATAGGTCAGATTTTATTTTTATAATAACAAAAAAGAAAAGAATAAAAATAATATTTATGAATACGGAAGTTATAAAGTTTATATACATAATAATTTATAATTGTGTCGCATAAATTTGAACAGATTTTGCATCATGTTACAAATATATTTTCATGTTACATATATGCATGCTAATTAATGCTCGTAAATTTACTTTTATTATTATATATTTGCAATTTTACTGAAATAGTTTATAACAAGATTAGAAGTATATGGGTAAACCCATATATAGACTACTTTGACATTTATCGGAAAGTTGGCAACACTGTATTTAATAATATTATTATATAATTTATGTGGGCACTAGGAGATACTTTTCTGAAAATTTAATCAAAATCGAATAAATAATGTAGCCACAATGAATTTTTAAAAAATTTTGTGATTTTTTTTGGCAACACTATTTTGTTAAAATTGCATAATTTATTTAGACACTAGGAAAAACTTTTATGAAAATTTGATTAAAATCGGTTAAATAAAATAGTCATGAATTTTTAAAAATTTTTACTAATTTTTACCTCGGAAAGTTGGCAACACTGTATTTTGTTAAAATTACATAAATTATATGAATACTAGGAGAATCCTTTGTGAAAATTTGAGTAAAATCGGTTGAATAACATGGCCACAATAAAAATTTTAAAACTTTAGTAATTTTTTTCTCGGGAAGTTGGCAACACTGGATATTAATAAAATTATATAATTAATGGGAGCATTAGGGAAATCTATTCTGTAAATTTGATCAAAATCGGATAAATAACGTAGCCAATATGAATTTTTAAAAACTTTAGTAATTTTTTCTCGGAAAGTTGGCACCACTGGAAAAAACCAAAACCACATGACCATCTTGGGCACAAGACAAATTTATCCTGAAAATTTCATTAAAATCGGTTGAACCGTCTAGGAGGAGTTGCGATCACAAAATTTTGTCTGACGACCGAGTGAGCGAGCGAGCAAGCTGACGACGCACACACATACACCCACATAAACTAAGTTCAGATTCGTCATCTAGAGGCTATATAAAGGATTTCTATACAATTTTTTTTTTTTTTGAAAATGTTACGGACACCTTACCAAACGCTATACTACTTTTTCCTTGCAGTCAAAGTAGTAAAAATATGCGGTTGCAATATTTATTTAAATTATTATTAATTTTGTAATACTTTTATTCATTAATTACATGTAACTAGATTGTTATTTTAAGTAAAAAAATTACATATTGTTTCAACAAAACTGATGGTTTACATACATTTTCTGTAAAAATAATATAATTTTTTTTAACGAAAAAAGTAAGTATACAGTGTGAAAAGTGATGAGGTTTCCTATAGGGAAAGAAATTTTAATATGAGTTTTATGAGAAAAACTTATTCTTTATAAAAAATTTGCTTCTATCAAAACCCCTAATAGTCAAAGAAAAATCCAGTAATCACTTAAGATAAGATCAAAAACTTGATATTATATCGAGTTGTTGATTTGAAATATGACTAAGTCCGAATGTTATATCAGTATCGTGTTACCCATGGATTACTTGTTAATAATAATAATAATTATATTTTGGCAAATTAATAATAATAATAATGAAAAAGTAAGTCTCTTGTATGACAAATATTTTTAACATTTTTTACACGATACTGGTGTAACATTCGGACTTAGTCATATTTAAAATCAACAACTCGACATAATATCAAGTTTTTGATCTTATTTTAAGTGATTATTGGATTTTTCTTTGACTATTCGGGGTTTTGATAGAAGCAAATTTTTTTATAAAGAATAAGTTTTTCTTGTAAAACTCATATTAAAATTTTTTCCTTATAGGAAACCTCATCACTTTACACATTGTATAATGTAAAAATTTTCCTATGACGTCTGTAAATGTACATATTAAACTGGTGTAAATCAGTTCCAGGTTTTTATGTAAAATTACCGATTTTTTTTACAGTGTATATAACAAAATGTTACTCAAACAGTATAAGAGCAATAATTTACTATTACACAATATTCTGTACGTTTAATAAAAAGTTACTTTCAATTTTGCAAAGTGTAAATTGTAAAATAAAAGTTAATTATCAATTTGCAAGTAAAAGATTCAAATTAATTATGTAATATCCAATCGAATTTTAGTAGTAACACACATACACACAGATAAAAATATAAACAAGATTAGAAGCATATGGGTAAACCCATATATAGACCACTTTGACATTTCTCGGAAAGTTGGCAACACAATATCTTTAATAAAATTATAATTTATGTGGGCACGAGGAGAAACTTTCCTGAAAATTTGATGAAAATCGAATAAATAATGTAGCCACAATAAATTATTTAAAAAATTGTGATTTTTTTTCTCGATAAGTTGGTAACACTGTATTTTGTTAAAATTGCATAATTTATTTAGGCACTAGGAGTATTTTTTGTGAAAATTTGATTAAAATCGGTTAAATAGTGATCATAATGAATTTTCTAAAAATTTTGTAATTTTTTTCTCGGAAAGTTGGCAACACTGGATATTAATAAAATTATATAATTAATGGGCCTATTAGGGAAATCTTTTCTGAAAATTTGATCAAAATCGGAAAAATACCGTAGCCAATATGAATTTTTAAAAACTTTAGTATTTTTTTCTCGGAAAGTTGGTATCACTGAAAAAAAAATAAAACCACATGACCATCTTAGGTACTATACAAATTTATCATGAAAATTTCATTAAAATCGGTTGAACCGTCTAGGAGGAGTTGCAGCCACAAAATTTTGACTTACGACCGAGCGAGCGAGCTGACGACGCACATCCATACACCCACATAAACTAAGTTCAGATTCGTCATCTAGAGGCTATATGAAGGATTTCTATACACAATTTTTTTTTTATTTGAAAATGTTACAGACACCGTACCAAACGCTATACCACTTTTCCTTGCAGTCAAAGTGGTAAAAAGTTACTTTCAATTTTGCAAAGTGTAAATTGTAAAATAAAAGTTAATTATCAATTTGCAAGTAAAAGATTCAAATTAATTATGTAATATCCAATCGAATTTTAGTACACTCTAAAGATAAAAGTATAAAAACGTAAATCCATTTAATATGAAAGGTAAATTTATCTAAATCTTTCTACTTTAGATTAAGCAAATACAATTATCAAAACCAGAGATATTAATCTATCGGATAAAGTGATAAGTAAATATTAATCTAAGATTAGAGTAGTGTGCGTTTGTAGTTGTGCGAGTCGATAAAGTAGATTTCTATAATTTGCTAGTTACCTTTACACATTGTGTGTGACCTGAATAAAGTTCACAAGGACCCTATAATTTTGTAAACAGCTCGTTAGGAGGGGTTGATTTTGCGTTCAAGTTTAGTAGATTAGGGGATGGTTAACACTACCCCACTTGCGTACCAAGGTACGCATTGGTACCCATATTGATAGGTCTCCCCTTGTTTCAAGGTTATATAGCTTTTTTTATATGTTACTTTGATAAACAGGAAAAGCTTTTTTTTTTTTGGTGACGTTTGAGGAAGGACAGATGTTTGGAGTAGGTAAATTGCACACTGCGGTCAGAAATTCCAAATTTGAATAGCCAAATTGCACACCGGTCTACCGAAACGGATTATCGGGTTATAAAGGTCTCGGACCTACTACAATACTTTTTACAGTGATCGCTCTTTTATTCTATAGCATAGGGTAGGTTAGGTTAGGTTTAGGTTGTTTAGTTATATTATTATTCAATATTCGGCATACTGACATTTTGATATATGTATCAATTAGCATTTTTTTTAAAGTGTCCAAAAATTGATTTTTACAAAGTTATGACTGTTTTATACAAGGTTATGACTGTTTTATACAAAGTTATGACTATTTCTTACAAGATTATGACTGTTTTTTTTACAAAGTTATGACTGTTTTATACAAGGTTATGACTGTTTCTAACAAGATTATGACTGTTTTTTACAAGTTTATGACTGTTTTTTTACAAGTTTATGACTGTTTTTGTACAAGATTATGGTTGTTTTTTTACAAATGGCTGTTTCTTACAAGATTATGACTGTTTTTTTATAAGTTTATGACTGTTTTTTTTTTACAAGATTATTGTTGTTTTTTTACAAGATTATGGCTGTTTCTTACAAGATTATGACTGTTTTTTTTACAAAGTTATGACTGTTTTATACAAGGTTATGACTGTTTTATACAAGATTATGACTGTTTTTTACAAGATTATGACTGGTTTTTTTTACAAAGTTATGACTGTTTTATACTAGGTTATGACTGTTTTAAACAAGGTTCTGACTGTTTCTTACAAGATTATGACTGATAAATGGTATAAAATAAAGACTTAAATTTTGCGTGAAAAGATTTACAGGCGTTTGTGGTTCGTTCTAGAGACGAACTATTTTCGATTCTATCTAGTTTTAGATTGAAATCTTAAGGGGGCACATACTTTTTTATTTTTCAAAAAATCGATTTTTATTTTATTTCATATTCTTATAGAATTCGGTTTCAAGAATTAGAATCACAAAGCCGTATGTCGAAATTTTAATAATTACAAAAGCATAAACGGAAAATGACTGCTGTGGAAATGAGATTTTTACGTGGGGTATGTGGTGTAAATAGGAGAGATCGAGTACGAAATAGATTAGTGTATGATGAGTATGAAATTGAAAGAAATGTTGTAGCAAAAGTTGGTGTTAGTCAGTTAAGATGGTTCGGACATGTTGAGCGAATGTCTAATGAACGTTTGGTTAAAAAGATTTATTTGAATGATTTTGATGGTATACGTTTGCGTGGACGTCCGATGAGTAGTTGGAGTGATATGATTGAGAGTGTTTTGCGTGAGCGAAAGTTTCCAAGTAGTAGGAATAGAAGAGCATGAATGAGAGGAATTATGAATGTGGATGAAGCGAAAGTTGTTTGTTTGGATAGGAGTGTTTGGAGGCGACTGATTTCGGGATGATGAAAAGAGTTTGTGCCACACCCTTTTGGGTACATGGCGTGATTGTGTATGTATGTACGTATGTACAAAAGTTATAGCGCTTTTTGTTGCGTAACATCAATGCTATGTGAGCTTATTCTGAAACTTTAAAGGCATTTTTCTCAAAATTATTATTTTTTTGTCGGTTCCAAAGATATCTCATGAACAGATTAATCTATCTGTTTGGTTTTTTGCCCGTTAAAAAGCTAATAGAATTTGGCATCGTTTGACCCAGGCTTTTTCAGAAATGTTTATTTTCTATATTTTTAAAACATAAAAGAAAAACAGGAAAATAGGTCAAAAAACGATCCTTTTCTTTGAGAGTCCGCCATTTTGGGGGGAGGGTAAAAAAAAATCTGACAAAAAAATTCAATAAAGGATCTATGTTATGCAAAAAATCGCATTGTTCTAGACCTTCCCTTTATAGTTAAAAAAAATCATGAAAATAGGCTACTTTAGATGAAAAAAAAGGTATATGCCTCCTTAATCCCTTAATCTCTTTATGACTGGTGTGCAATTTAGCTATCCGGTAAGGGATTAAAACCCAATCGCCGTGTGCAATTTGTATGTACCCCAGATGTTAATAGTTCTTTCATAAAAAGTAAAAGTAATAGTTTTTTTTACTACAAAATTACATACAATACACAATCACGCCATGTACTCAAAAAGCTGTGGCACGAACTCTTTCCACCAAAACATTTTTATCCAGACAAGTAACTTGTGCTTCATCCACATTCATAATGATACACTATCATACAAGCCCTTCTATTCCTACTGCACTTGGAAATATTTGCTTACGAAAACCACTCTCTTAATCCTGTCACTCCATCTACTCATCGAAAATCTTCTTTAATAATTTATAAATTTTTTAATCTAGTTACTTTGTCACTTAGTAATTTATTTCTACTATATTATTTATGTAATTTGTACAGGTGGCTCAAAAGTCATTAGACCATTTTAAAATGAAATAACTTTTTTTTATTTATTAATAATTCACATTTTATTCTTTTCTAAACAGAAAACACACTTCTTTGAAATATATTATATTTAGTTTTGAAAATTACATACTCTAGCAACTTTTGAGCCAGCCTATATTATTTAGATATTTGTTACGTGATTTCTGAGAATTAACTGAAATAATTTTTTAAATTTATTAATAATTCATATTTATTCTTTTATAAACAGAAAACACACTTCTTGGAAATATATTTTATTTAGTTTTCAAAATTACATCTTTTAAATGGTCTATCGACTTTTGGGCCACTCTATATTATTTTTCAAAATGTCGATTATATAATTAAAAATTATACGGAACTTAATCCTAAAGCTTTTTTATTTTAATATAATGAGTTTTGAAATATTTTTTATTATGTTTGTATTTTGCTTATTTATATAGATATGAAGAAAATTTTAGTATAAATTTGAATTAAATCCGGATCTGTATCTTATTACATATTCACGTTTTACGAACAATTTTAAGTTATTCATGTACGTCTTGTGCCCTAAATTCTGCATACTTGATGGGCGAGAATAGTTTATCAAGTCTATCCCTGCGAGAACCTTACATGCCCTAGAATGCCAAATTCTGTCTTTATAATATATAAAATATATATTATTTCATATCCTTGGACGAAAATTAGTTTAAGGACACAATTAAAATTTTATGGAAATATATTTCTACATTTTCCAAATAAAAAACTAGAGGAAAATATTTTTTTTCTACAAATTTTGAATAATATATTTATTGTATATGCGTTTCTTGATAAGTAAGTCTTGTAATAACTTCGATTTCACGCACTTTTTATATTAAGGCCCGGTTGCATAAAGCATTGTTAAATGCTCTGTATGTTAACCAATTCGTTAACTTGACAACTGATCACTCTATGAAACGCTTCAAAGACAATTGACAATCTAGTTGCCTAGCTAATTTTTCTCTTTTCGTCTAAAAATCTAAATTTTCAAGATCAATAAAAACAAGATTAGAAATATATGGGTAAACCCATATATAGACCACTTTGACATTTCTCGGAAAGTTGGCAACACTGTATTTTAATAATATTATAATTTATGTGGGCATTAGAAGAAATTTTCCTGATAATTTCATGAAAATCTAATAAATAATGTAGCCACAATGAATTTTTTTAAAAAAATGTGATTTTTTTTTCGATAAGTTGCCAACACTGTATTTTGTTAAAACTGCATAATTTATTTAGGCACTAGAAGAATTTTTTATGAAAATTTGATTAAAATTGGTTAAATAGTGGTCATAATGAATTATGACCACTATCATAATGAATTTTTAAAAACTATAGTAATTTTTTTCTCGGAAAGTTGGCAACACTAGATATTAATAAAATTATATAATTAATGAGAGCATTAGGGAAATCTTTTCTGAAAATTTGATCAAAATCGGAAAAATAATGTAGCCAATATGAATTTTTAAAAACTTTAGTAATTTTTTTCTCGGAAAGTTGGCATCACTGGAAAAAATTAAACCACATGACCATCTTGGGTACTAAACAAATTTATCCTGAAAATTTCATTAAAATCGGTTGAACCGTCTAGGAGGAGTTGCGGCCACAAAATTTTGACTTACGACCGAGCGAGCGAGCGAGCTGACGACGCACATCCATACACCCACATTAACTAAGTTCAGATTCGTCATCTAGAGGCTATATGAAGGATTTCTATACACAATTTTTTTTTTTTGAAAATGTTACAGACACCGTACCAAACGCTATACCACTTTTTCCTTGCAGTCAAAGTGGTAAAAAATCAAAGATCAATTACATAAAACTTTAATTTAATCACTAGTTAACTATGCAGTCACGCTGATTAACAATTCAGTCACGATATTAACTGACATGTTTTTAATATTATTACAAGTGTAAATATTTTTTTTAATAACTTTACTTTAACATTAACTAGAAAATTGTCAATAAAATAAAAACACTCTTAGGAAATAAATGTTTTATTAGCATAGAGATTTGAGTAACAAATCTAATTTGCAAAATAATAATAGTAGTTAACAATAGTTAGTTTTAGTTAGTAAAGTTTATGAACATAACTAGATACCGCCATATGTTATTAAACTGAGATTACATATGTGTATACTAATATATTAAAACTATTTACTGTGTTTATCAAATGTAAACAAAACTAATATGTAATGCAAATATGTATTCATAGCCAATTAAAATACATTATATTTTCTGAAAATAAAATGAATATTTTTATTTTATAAATTCTTTTGGTGTAAATGTTTAACTAAAGGTCCCGGGGTCAAATCCCGGCAGGGCCAATGCATTTTTCTTTAATTTAAAATTATTTAATGTTTATTTAGATAAATAAAATATAAAATTAATGGTGTTTAATGCAAAAATAAGAATAAGTAAAATGAATATTTTTATTTTATAAATTCTTTTGGTGTAAATGTTTATCTAAAGGTCCCGGGTTCAAACCCCGGCAGGGCCAATGCATTTTTCTTTAATTTAAAATTGTTTAATGTTTAATTAGATAAATAAAATATAAAATTAATGCTGTTTAATGCAAAAATAAAAATAGTTAAAATGAATATTAAACATAGTAAAAAATCTAATTCAGAACTTATTTTATAAAATAATAAAATTACTTTAGGTTCAAGTTCTGTATTGAAATTTATTTCTAATAAACGTTTCGACGAAACTCAACGCACGTTTCCATCAGAAAAATCTGATACAAAAACAGCATCAGTTTTTCTTGATGAAGATTAGAACTATATGGGTGTATTTAATGTAAACTTAAAAAAGAAGATTATGTTCCTGCAAATTATGTTCACCATACAGAGATAAATATATTAGGAGTATCATTTTTACCACTTTGACTGCAAGGAAAAAGTGGTATAGCGTTTGGTACGGTGTCTGTAACATTTTCAAAAAAAAAAAAAAATTGTGTATAGAAATCCTTCATATAGTCCCTAGATGACGAATCTGAACTTAGTTTATGTGGGTGTATGGATGTGCGTCGTCAACTCGCTCGGTCGTAAGTCAAAATTTTGTGCCCGCAACTCCTCCTAGACGGTTCAACCGATTTTAATGAAATTTTTAGGATAAATTTGTCCAGCACCCAAGATGGTTATGTGGTTTTATTTTTTTCCAGTGATGCCAACTTTCCGAGAAAAAAATTACTAAAGTTTTTAAAAATTCATATTGGCTACGTTATTTATCCGATTTTGATCAAATTTTCAGAAAAGGTTTTTGTAATGCTCCCATTAATTATATAATTTTATTAATATCCAGTGTTGCCAACTTTCCGAAAAAAAATTACTAAAGTTTTTAAAAATTTATTATGGCCATATTATTTAACCGATTTTCCTCAAATTTTCACAAAAGATTCTCCTAGTTTTTATATAATTTACGTAATTTTAACAAACTACAGTGTTGCCAACTTTCCGAGAAATGTCAAAGTGGTCTATATATGGGTTTACCCATATACTTCTAATCTTGTTCTTACAAAAATTGAGATAGCCACACAATATTATAAATATCATGAAACTCATACATACATACATACACAATCACGCCATGTACGTATATATTTATTCTACGATTAACTATTCCACATCTTATCCGTTGGAAATACCGACTTTTATAGCTATTACATTCCTTCGAATAAAGTAAAAATATTCGTTTTTCTAAATATGCAAATATTTCTGTAGACATTAAAAGATATAGATATACTAAAGCGAAATAGATTGAATTTGTTCTGCCTGTTAAATTTAATAGTTCTTAAGTAAAAGTCAAGGTCAATACTGTGTGTGTAGTATAAATAAATTCAATACATGTGTGTGTGTGTGCGCGTGTGAGTGTGTGTATCTTGGGAATCCATATTTCCGGAAGCACTATGCGTACTTCCTGTTTCTCTTGTCTAGTCACTAAGAGAATGTTTATACGGTAATAACCACGTTAAAATTCATCGTCAAAATTTAATTTTCTTAATTATATACCGTGTGTTGACTTGGACCGTCGTACATAGGGATTTAGCATGTAAAATCAGACATGTGCGATTTTCTGTTTTCTAAATTATTTTACAAAAAAAACTAAGGGATAAATGTTTTAGGGCATACTTTTTTACATGTAAATCAATCAAGAAAATTTTTTTTGGAACCTTCCTAACGTCAGGAATTAGCCCTAAAGTTGTCAAGAAATTGACTGAAAATGGCATTAGCCGTTAAATTGGAACAAAAATAAAACAAATGCTATTTCACGGCTACTGCCATTTTCCAGTCAATTTCTTAACAACTTTAGACCTAATTCTTGACGTTAGGAAGGTTCCAAAAAAATTTTTAGTAATTGATTTACTTGCAGAAAAGTATGTCCTAAAACATTTATCCGAAAGTTTTTTTTGTAAAATAATTTGGGAAGCAGGAAATCGCACATGTCTGATTTTACATGCTAAATCCCTATGTACGAAGGTCCAAGTCAACACACGGTATATGTCGCAGAAATACTGAATATTCAGCCAAAAATATTCAGATTATTTAATATTCTTGCGATATATACTATAGATCATAGATTCTCAAACTTATTTGAGCTATTGCTCAATTATGAATAAAATAAATTTACAATGTCTTTTGAGAATCAAGGCCATGGACCAGAGCTGGACAGTAATTAAATTAATTTTGTAATTAATTACTAATTAAATTACTTTATTTCAAAAAGAATTTGTAGAAAAATGTAATTGTACTTAATTACTTTTCAAATTTTAGAAAAGAATTGAAAAAGTAATTGTTTTTGATAATTTAATTACTTCAAGTAATTGAAAACTGACACACATAATTATGTATTTTTGTTTTTCTGTATTAATAATGAACGTTTTGTTAAAAAGATTTATTTGAATGATTTTGATGGTATACGTTTTGCGTGGACGTCCGATGAATAGTTGGAGTGGTATGATTGAGAGAGTGGATTGCGTGAACGAAAGTTTCCAAGTAGTAGGAATAAAAGAGCATGCGATGAGAGGAGGAATTATGAATGTGGATGAAGCGAAAGTTGCTTGTTTGGATAGGAATGTTTGGGGCCGACTGATATCGGGATGATGAAAAGAGTTTGTGCCACACCCATATGGGTACATGGCGTGATTGTGTATGTATGTATGTAATAATAAAAAAAATAGAATTTTACTTATGTTTCTTATTTACTATAAAAATAATAATTATTTTGTTGTTTTTCTTAATGTAACAATGTATACTTCTTTTAAAAAAAGTAATTGAAAAAGTATTTAAAATATCTTGTTAAATTACAAAAGTAATTTGTAATTAAATTACATTTTTGTTTGCAGTTATTATTTTTAAAGTATTTAAATTACTTTTTACCAGAGTAATTAGTATTTGTAATTAATTACTTTCTCTGAGTAATTTGCCCAGCTCTGTCATAGACGTACAATTTTTTTTAAACTTTATCAAAAACAGATCAGGCTACTAGAAAATTTCTTGATTTTTCAGTTTCTCAAAATCGTAAATTTCAAATATGCTGTTAGAAATAATTTTTGACGGGAAGAAATTATAAAAAGATTATGACATACTTTTAAAGTTTTAATTATAAACATGACTACAAAATTTTATAAATAAACTTAAAATTACTATTGAAAATTATGAGTTTTGCTGTGTAATGATGTAGAAATAGCATAAACAGGAAGAAATTTTTCTTTAAAAAATGATTGTTATTTTCGCCTTCAAAATTACTATTTTTAAAATACACAATGATTTTAATTTATTTTTAATATTTTGAAATAGTCACACCTTTGCATGTATCATACTTTATTGTAAGTCAGTTTTATTTATATACCAACTGAAGACTAATTAACATCAATATATTTTGACACTATTGTAAAGTGTAATTTATACACGAAATTACGAATTATAGATTTTTAATTAATGGATGCCAAATTTTATTTAACTCAGTGCCATTTCAAAGTGATTTATGTTATTCTTTTCTTTATAAATATCTATTGCTTGTCTTATTAATCTGTTGCTAATATTGATTGGTCTAGCAATTATTACTGTATCTTCAAATTTTACATCATATCTTCATGATGAATAACATAAATCACTGTGAGGGCACTGAGTTAGATAAAATGTGGCTTTCATTAATTAAAAATCCATAATTCTTATGATCTAGTAACTTGTTGCTATGTACTGTTATTTACTTGATGAAAACATACATACATACACAATCACTCCATGTACCCAAAAGGGTGTGGCACAAACTCTTTTCATCATCCCGAAATCAGTCGCCTCCAAACATTCCTATCCAAACAAGCAACTTTCGCTTAATCCACATTCATAATTCCTATCATACATGCTCTTTTATTCCTACTACTTGGAAACTTTCGCTCACGCAGAGCCACTCTCTCAATCATACCATCTCCAACTACTCATCGAACGTCATCGCAAACATATACCATCAAAATCATTCAGATAAATCTTTTTAACTAAACGTTCATTAGACATTCGCTCAACATGTCCGAACCATCTTAACTGACTAACACCAACTTTTGCTACAACGAAACGAGCATTCAATTTCGTCGAAACGTCGTATTTATAAAATATTTAAACAAATTTTTATCCTAAAACAGTTTTTATATTAATACAATGAGTTCTGAAAAATATTTGACTTTGTTAAGAAATAAGTAATAAAATTTTTCCAGAAAATCTATACTTTATTCGGACAAATATGTAAGAAAATATTCTTGAAATAAAAAAAGATAATAAATAATTCAGTAATTTTCTATGATTGATTAAAAAGATCGATAAATTTCTCAGGTGAATAACCAATACACAAGGTATAAATAAACATAAATATACACAAAGTTAAATAAAAGTGGGTTTCTGATCTCGCATCAGTTCAATATTATATTATAAACAAGATTAGAAGTATATGGGTAAACCCATATATAGACCACTTTGACATTTCTCGGAAAGTTGGCAACACAATATCTTTAATAAAATTATAATTTATGTGGGCACGAGGAGAAACTTTCCTGAAAATTTGATCAAAATCGAATAAATAATGTAGCCACAATGAATTTTAAAAAAAAATGTAATTTTTTTTCTCGATAAGTTGGCAACACTGTATTTTGTTAAAATTGCATAATTTATTTAGGCACTAGGAGAATTTTTTATGAAAATTTGATTAAAATCGATTAAATAATGGTCATAATGAATTTTCTAAAACTTTAGTATTTTTTTTCTCGGAAAGTTGGCAACACTGGATATTAATAAAATTATATAATTAATGGGAGCATTAGGGAAATCTTTTCTGAAAATTTGATCAAAATCGGATAAATAATGTAGCCAATATGAATTTTTAAAAACTTTAGTAATTTTTTTCTCGGAAAGTTGGCATCACTGGAAAAAATAAAACCACATGACCCTATCTTGGGTACTAGACAAATTTATCATACATACATCCACATAAACTAAGTTCAGATTCGTCATCTAGAGGCTATATGAAGGATTTCTATACAAATATTTTTTTATTTTTGAAAATGTTACAGACACCGTACCAAACGCTATACCACTTTTTCCTTGCAGTCAAAGTGGTAAAAAGGATAACAAATAATTCAGTAATTTTGTACGATTGATTAAAAAGATCGATAAATTTCTCAGGTGAATAACCAATACACAAGGTATAAATAAACATAAATATACACAAAGCTAAATAAAAGTGGGTTTTTGACCTCGCATCAGTTCGATATTATATTATAAATAATATATTACTTACATCAATGAATACTAACTATTTTTAACACGCTACGAATCTATTATATTCGCCTATTATTATTATTATTATTATTATTATTATTATTATTATTATTTTTTACACAAGTTTTTTTTTCTAGGCTAGATATAATTTCAAAAAAAGTGGGTTACAAATTTATTATATTACCGATTCAACGTATTAAAATTTATTGTATTCAATATTGTTAATTATAAATTTGTAACAACGAATATTATAGTACAGTACTTTCTCTAAAATTTAGTTGAAAAAATATTCGTATTGTAATTAGAGTTTTATTTTATTTATATTACTTGTAATAAATATTAAAGTATTTTAGCTTATAATGCTTATTTATGGTTGCTGTTTTTCTAATATAATAATTTAATTACTGCATTTAATCTCTTGTTTTTCTGATAGTTATGTAGTGAAACTCAATATTTAAGTTGAGCGAAAATATTAATCTACGTATTTGTTAAACTTTTGTTAAATTAAACGAATTGTTAAAATAAAAATTATGATGATAAATTTTTGTTTAAAACGGCTTTAGATTCAAGTTCTGTAATTTTATTTAAATAAAATTTGGCTTCCTTTAATTAAAAAAATTAATTGGTTACCTAGTAACTTGTTTCTATGTTTTATTTATTTATTATTTATGTAATTTGTATATATTTTTCCTAATTATGATAAGTATACGTAGAGCATATGGAAACGTCGATTTTTAAATAATGTATACACAGAATTTAATTCTAATGCATTTTTATTTTACTAAGGAAGGAATTAAAATATATAATTAACATAGTAAAAAATCTTTCAGAACTCATTATACAGGGTGTAACAGAATAACTATTCCTAATTTTAACTGGAGTATCCTGGGCTCAGAATATGAAGATTTAATGCAAATCACTGAGATAAAATGTGGCTCCTTACTGAGCTACAGGGTGTTTTATATAAAAATTTAAAAACGATTTTTGCCCTGTACTTTAAAACTATTTGACGTATCCTTATCATACTTGGCAGGAAATGTAGGTACCGTACACCATACTAAATTATGTTAAATAAAAGTTTCTGGCTACTGCCAGTGGCGTACAACAGGGGCAAGTGAGAGGTTGATCCTTCCTAAATTCTACGCCACTGGCGGAATTGTCATTTTAGCACAATTTTTCGATTCTCCAATACTTGCTGTGTAAAAATCATACTATTCCTTTGTAACGATAAAGTCACTGTTTTTCGAGATATTTAAAGTTAAACATAAGCTGCACCCTTGGGATTTTTTCAAAATTTGCTCAAAAAAATCTCAAAAAATTCAGTAAAATAGAGAAAAAAATTAGCTACATAATAACTAAGTAACTTTTTTCTCTAACTCATTCTGATTTGACTGTAAAAATTATTGAAAATAAAAAAAATAAAATGCAAAAAATATTAATTTTCAATGATTTTTCCATCCAAACCAGAATGAGTTAGAGAAAAAGTTACTTAGATATTATGTAGCTAATTTTTTTCTTTATTATACTGAATTTTTTGAGATTTTTTTGAGCAAATTTTGAAAAAATCCCAAGGGTGCAGCTTATGTTTAACTTTAAATATCTCGAAAAACAGTGACTTTATCGTTACAAAGGAAGAGTATGTTTTTTACACAGCAAGTATTGGAGAATCGAAAAATTGTGCTAAAATGACAATTCCGCCAGTGGCGTAGAATTTAGGAAGGATCAACCTCTCACTTGCCCCTGTTGTACGCCACTGGCAGTAGCCAGAAACTTTTATTTAACATAATTTAGTAAGGTGTACGGTACCTACATTTCCTGCCAAGTATGATAAGGATACGTCAAATAGTTTTAAAGTACTGGGCAAAAATCGTTTTTAAATTTTTATATAAAACACCCTGTAGCTCAGTAAGGAGCCGTATTTTATCTAAGTGATTTGCATTAAATCTTTATATTCTGAGCCCAGGATACTCCAGTTAAAATTAGGAATAGTTATTCTGTTACACCCTGTATAGGTACAATTAAACGATTTTAGGTTAAAGTTCTGTATTAATATTTATTAATAATCAACGTTTCGATGAACTGAGCGTCTATCTTCATCAGTTCGTCGAAACGTCAATTATTAATAAATATTAGTACAGAACTTACACCTAATGCCGTTTTATTTTAGAATAATTAAATTAATTTTAAATTGTTTTTCCCAATATTAAATATCAGATCTAGTCATATAGTATATCGCGTAAACTCAACTGGTATATGAATGACTCATCCGGTATATATTTTTGTTTATATAGTTTCGGTATATAACACAGTATATATATATATATATATATATATATATATATATATATATATACAGTGTGTCCGCGTAAGTTGGCTACATATGGAAAACTTTGTTATTATTGATTTTATGAAAAAAAGTTATTCTTCATAAAAAGTTCTGCATGTTTTAAAACCCAAAATTCAACCATCAGATATTAAATTATATCAGTCGTATACGAGGTGTGTCAAAAAATATCATTTTTGTTCAAGAGTGAAGTACCATATCGAAAATTTTTAATAAGAAAAGTTGTTATGGATTAAAAATAATTTTTAAATATTCAATATTGTTCAATATTATTTTTACATTATTAATCTAGGAGGCACTTGTCAGTGAACATCAAAAACATAACTATTACATGTATGACCAGAGATGGAGGATATGTGGAAGCATTAGTAAATTGAGAAATGATTATTTATTAAGATCTATTTTATCAAATTTATGAATTATTAAATCTAATGTATTAATTTTCAAACTTAAACTTTCAATGTTATCGCAGAGAAAATGTGAAAATAATATTTTTTAATTGTAAATAAACAATATTGAATATTTAAAAATTATTTTTAATCCATAACATATTTTCTTATTAAAAATTTTCGATATGGTCAAAATGAAGGTACTTTACTCTTGAACAAAAATGATATTTTTTGACACACCTCGTATACGACTGATATAATTTAATATCTGATGGTTGAATTTTGGGTTTTAGAACATGCAGAACTTTTTATGAAGAATAACTTTTTTTCATAAAATCAATAATAACAAAGTTTTCCATATGTAGCCAATGTAAAATCAGACATGTGCGATTTCCTGTTTTTCAAATTATTTTACAAAAAAAACCTTATGATAAATGTTTTAGGGCATACTTTTCTGCATGTAAATCAATTACTAACATTTTAATTTTGGAACTTTCCTAACGTCAAGAATTAGGTCTAAAATTGTTAAGAAATTGACTGGAAAATGGCAGTAGCCGTGAAATAGCATATAGCATATAGCATTTGTTTTATTTTTGTTCCAATTTCACGGCTAATGCCATTTTCAGTCAATTTCTAGACAACTTTAGGGCTAATTCCTGACGTTGGGATGGTTCCAAAAAAATGTTAGTAATTGATTTACATGCAGAAAAGTATGCCCTAAAACATTTGTCCCTTAGTTTTTTTTGTAAAATAATTTGGGAAGCAGGAAATCGCACATGTCTGATTTTACTTGCTAAATCTCTATGTACGACGGTCCAAGTCAACACACGGTATATATATACAGATGCACCCATACAGCATCCATTCTTTGAGGTATGAGTCATATATGTGACGTTTGCAGTAGCAAGCGTGCGCGCGAGAGAGGCCCTAATTAAAAGCGAAAGAAGACTCAGTTACACCCATCGCTCGGTGGCACCCATCACATCACATGTGTGTGTGTGTGTGTGTGTGTGTGTGTTGATGACTTGGGTTTGGGGGGTCACATTCAATCAATATACTCCCACCCATACACGTACTTGTT
This sequence comes from Clivina fossor, assembly GCA_963966155.1. Lineage (NCBI taxonomy): Eukaryota > Metazoa > Arthropoda > Insecta > Coleoptera > Carabidae > Clivina > Clivina fossor. Next base: position 16,217,980 of record OZ014563.1, on the reverse strand, counting down.
CAATTGTTCAAATCTATGCCTGTCAACTCCTAATCAGCTCAGCACAATTACAGCGACGCTCAAACTATATAATTTTTTTTTGTGTTTATTTAATTTGGTTTTTATTTTATTAATGGGAGCTACGATATCTAGGTTATTTAATAAATCAGTTGAAAATTTAATTAATTACTGAAAATTTTGCATATCGATATAAACTAGATATATAAATCTAGCATAACTAGATCATAAAACTACATACATACATACATACATACACAATCACGCCATGTACCCAAAAGGGTGTGGCACAAACTCTTTTCATCATCTCGAAATCAATCGCCTCCAAACACTCCTATCCAAACAAGCAACTTTCGCTTCATCCACATTCATAATTCCTCTCATACATGCTCTTCTATTCCTACTACTTGGAAACTTTCGCTCACGCAAAACACTCTCAATCATATCACTCCAACTACTCATCGGACGTCCACCTGCAAACGTATACCATCAAAATCATTCAAATAAATCTTTTTAACCAAACGTTCATTACACGCATTCGCTCAACATGTCCGAACAATCTTAACTGACTAACACCAACTTTTGCTACAACATTTTTTTCAATTTTACACTCATCATACACTAATCTATTTCGTATCCGATTTCTATGTTCTATTATTTACTGTAAATATCATTTGTATCAGTTTTTTTGATAAATACTGACGTTGATTTCGTCAAAACGTCGATTATTAATAAATATTAATACAGATTTTAATCCTAAATCCGTTTTATTTTTGTTAAATTATTTAAGTATTGTACTAAATATTTTGCAATGATCGCATAGCATAATCATGAAATTTAAACGTATGTTATATTTATTATGGCCGTTTTGATCGTCAAATTGAAAGGAGAGTAAATGCTGGTTGTAAGGTACTTTGGGTGCTTTGGGAACTTTTGTTAGGAATGTAAATGTTTCCAAAGAAGCCACCCCGTTTGACTATATACAATGCAGTTTTGGTGCTTACGTTGATGTATGGTAGTGAATGTTGGGTTTGGTTGCAAAAGCATAAACGGAAAATGACTGCTGTGGAAATGAGATTTTTATGTGGAGTATGTAATGTAAATAGGAGAGATCGGGTACGAAATAGATTAGTGTATGATGAGTGTGAAATTGAAGAAAATGTTGTAGCAAAAGTTGTCGTGTAAGTCAGTTAAGATGGTTCGGACATGTTGAGCAAATGTCTAATGAACGTTTGATTAAAAAGATTTATTTGAATGATTTTGATGGTATACGTTTGCGTGGACGTCTGATGTGTAGTTGGAGTGGTATGATTCAGAGTGTTTTGCGTGAGCGAAAGTTTCCAAGTAGTAGGAATAAAATAACATGTATGAGAGGAGGAATTATGAATGTGGATGAAGCGAAAGATGCTTGTTTGGATAGGAATGTTTGGAGAAGACTGATTACGGAATGATGAAAAGAGTTTGTGCCACACCTTTTTGGATACATGGCGTGATTGTGTATGTATGTATATATGTTATATTTATCACTTTTAATGCAGAAATATTTTGTACCAATTTAACTAAATTTTTTAAATAACATTGTTTAATATTTTTACAATAAATCAAGTTTTATACAAAAATAATTGAAAAGTACTTGTTCAATACTTAAGTACTTATGTACTTAAGTACTTAAGTTTTTTCAAAATATAAATATTTGTACTTGAACTAGTTAAGTACTTTTTTTCCCGTCCTGTAACAAACTAGTGTACTTAAATATCAGTTTACAATAAAAATGAATGTTTGACAAACACTGGCAAATCGTACAAATGATCATGAATTTGTGACCCCCCCCTCCTTTTTCCTCTATATATGACGTACGTATGTCTGTACTTGAATAGAAAAATTGATGTTGGGTGCGTTTTGAAAATGACATTGTTTTGATAAAGTACATCACTTGTTATTATTGGTTAACTGGTACATTGCGCTCTGCCACTCGTACTACACAATAGTTACATACTCCGTTTTTCAAACACAAATAAAAACGTGTGGAGGGTCGGATAAAAAATAATGCACACATAAAAATTATCTTACTAATGAAGTAACGCAGTCATACCTTATTACTTGTTTTTTACCACTTTGACTGCAAGGAAAAAGAGGTATAGCGTTTGGTACGGTGTCTGTAACATTTTCAAAAAAAAAAATTGTGTATAGAAATTTTTCATATAGCCTCTAGATGACGAATCTGAACTTAGTTTATAAGTGGGTGTATGGATGTGCGTCGTCAGCTCGCTCGCTCGCTCACTCGCTCGGTCGTAAGTCAAAATTTTGTTGCCGCAACTCCTCCTAGACGGTTCAACCGATTTTAATGAAATTTTCAGGATAAATTTGTCTAATGCCCAAGATGGTCATGTGGTTTTGGTTTTTTCCAGTGATGCCAACTTTCCGAGAAAAAATTACTAAAGTTTTAAAAAATTCATATTGGCTACATTATTAATCCGATTTTGATCAAATTTTCAGAAAAGATATCCCTAATGCTCCCATTAATTATATAATTTTATTAATATCCAGTGTTGTCCATATAATTTATTTAATTTTAACAAAATATAGTGTTGCCAACTTTCCGAGAAAAAAATTAACTAAAATTTTTAAAAATTTATTATGATCACTTTATTTAACCGATTTTAATCAAATTTTCATAAAAGATTCTCTTAGTGCCCACATAAATTATAATATTATTAACCTTAATTATTGTTTTTTTTTCCTGATTTAATAAATAAGGCTAACGCGATTGATGTTACATGTAGTAAATTTCTAACGGCTACAGTTCCGTTAAAAAGCATTTTCGGACATATGTTTATTTGTACTTTTCTATTTAGATTACTCATAGTAATCATCCGGTGTAATTTATCCCAGACGTCATAAATAACCCTGTATAAATTTTGAATTAAAAAAAATTTTAACAATTTTTTTAAAGGTCTCATTTATTTGAAAAATACGTGCTTTTAATAAATTAATTATTACTTCACAATAATATCGCTTGAATAGATTATTACTGTACTAATTTGTGGAACAAACAAGAAATCGTTTAACGTTTTACAATTTCAAAAATTTGTTAAAAGAATTATAACACAGTACGGTGAAACAAAAGCTATACATATTAGGAAATTTACTCAATTTTTCATAGAAAAATATTAAAAAACCAAATAATGTGCAAGTACCCCATTGTGTTTAAATATTCTAAGAATTGAAACAAAATGATATTAATATGGCTAGTAAACGCGCACAATAAAGTTTTTGTTTAAGAAAGTGAATAAAAACAATTGACAATGAAAATTTTACTGCGATAGTATATAACTTCAGTTAGTATAGTGGCGACAAGATAAAAAGATAGGGACGTCATCAAGTTTTGTCACTAGGCAAATAACGTCACTCACTACTATGATTATATGAGCTTCTCGAGTACAGCAGACAGGGGCATTAATGTCCTATTATTTTCCTTTTCTTGTTCAAAATATGAAATGAAATTGCCAACTAACTGTTGACATCTCACCTAGGCCATCTTTTTGCCATAATAAATTACAAAAATACACATTCACAAATATAACGTCAAATGAACTAATATAAACGTACTGTGACTTTTGACATTAAAAATCAATGCTGCCAAATATAGCAAAAATAAATAAGTTGATTTCAATAAAAAAATCCAATAATATACGATATATTTGTATATATTACATTTTAATTTGATTAAAATAACATACGTAAATAGTTTCAAGAAGATTTAGTTCATTATACGTAGAATAGGATAATAGTATATTATTTAACGAGCAAATAATGGCACCTATAATGTACGAGGATGTTGTTTAGTCCACGAGCGTAGCGAGGGGAATAAAACATCCTCGTAGGCATTGTAGGCATTATTTGCAAGTCAAATACTATACTTTATCTACAACTGCTTATATATTTTTAATATTGTACTTACTTATTCAAATCTATGATGTTAACAACAACTAAGTAACTAACTAACTAACTACAACTGTCATTTTATTACTTTGACTGATAACTGCTGCCATCTGGCGTAGAGATATTTAGTTTGTTGATGTTGCCTAGCAACGAAGCGTGCGTACGGAAATCAAGTTAATAAAGATCGTTTTTTTTATTTCCCTTGGTTAATAATGACTAATATTTTATTAACCTTGGTTAATAAAGACTAGTATTTTATTTCCCTTGCGCTATAAAGACTAATATTATTTATCTGATTTTATATATATAATGACCATATAACAAAGCAGTTGTAGATAAAATTAATTTTGTTCATTAGTGAGTTTTATGTTGTTAAGTATTATCACGTGATTATGACGTACCTAGCTTTTTATCTTGTCGCGACTATAACTAATTTACTATGTGTACGTGTAAGTAAGTAAGTACTGTGCCTGTTAAAACAATACATGAAGACTTAATTAAATTAAAATCATGTAATTAAGATGCTTTTGACAATAAAACATTATACACAATGCAAGCTTACCTAGGTTTCATTTCATTCATAGAGTTCTTTTTGTTTTTGTTACACTATTATTATTATTATTATTTAGAGTCAAAGATAATGAGAACTATGTTTATAATTAAGAATTTGTTAATTACTGTAATATAATATTATAAATTTTTTATACGAGGATGTACCGAAAAGTAATGCATAATGATACATCCCAATCTTAAAATTGTTAAGTTTACATACATACATACACAATCACGCCATGTACCCAAAAGGGTGTGGCACAAACTCTTTTCATCATTCCGAAATCAGTCGCCTCCAAACATTCCTATCCAGCACAAGCAACTTTCGCTTCATCCACATTCATAATTCTACTCTCATACATGCTTTTTTATTCCTACTACTTGGAAACTTTCGCTCACGCAAGTCACTCTCTCAATCATACCACCTCCAACTACTCATCGGACGTCCACGCAAACGTATACCATCAAAATCATTCAAATAAATCTTTTTAACCAGACGTTCATTAGACATTCGCTCAACATGTCCGAACCATCTTAACCAAAAAAAAATGCCACAAGATCAAGCATTAATTAAACAGAATCGGACATCGTAGTTAGATTAATTACTTGAAATAAAATATCAGTAGTTTAGATTACCGACAGAAACTTGTCACTGCTCTATGCGAATGCACGATTTGCAGTTTCGAATGGTGTCTAAATGAATGATCATGGAACAAGTACTTCGTACTTACGGTCAAGGCTCTTCTAGGACTGTCGTACCAAATATAATGATGATTATGAAGTATATAAAATTTTATTATTATTATATGAGAAGCTAAATTTACAAGGGAAACCATTTTTTCAAAGTTTGTACACCAGATTGTACAAATTTTGAGTATGATTGTTAAAATTGTATACGAAATGTTATATTCGGAATAATTTAATGTATGTGGTGACATCTATAGTTTATTTTAGATAAACTATATAATAACTATGTTTTAAATTTATGTATAAAAATATTTATGGATATACTTGTTATTTAAATCAGGAATAACATAAAATCGCTTTAGATTCAAGTTCTGTATTAAAATTTATTTATAATCGATGTTTCGACGAAACTAAACGGTCGTTTTAATCTATTTCTATTCTATATCTATTTCGTTGAGTTTTGTCGAAACCTCGAAAGATTTTTTTACTTTGTTAGGAATAAAATAAGTTATTGATAGTGTAAATTTATTAATTTTATTGATTTCTGGCGACCAGTTTCGATTATATAACCGTTCTTAGGCTAACTGCAAATAAGACAAATTATATATAATTTAGTAAAATAAATTACAATGTTACATAAAACGTTTTAAAATTAAACTCTCTTATGTGTTATTTTTCGAAAATCTGTAATGATTTTTTAAGGAAATCTTGTTGAATTTTCTGTTATAGAAACGTCAAAAAAGCGTCGTTTTCATCCGTTTCGCGGTTTACGGAAAATGTTCCGTCGCGGCGGTAATGGCGGCGGCGGCGGTGGTAAAGTACGAAATGCTGGTAGCGATGAAACTGTCCCTACCACCGCCACCGAAGGGAGTGCAACAACCCCTGAAGATGTGACAAGTAGCGCCAAAGACTCGCATCGAAGTCGTTCAACTAGTGAATTACTCGCTGGAGATGAACCTACACGACGAAAGTAAGTTTTTGTCTTTTTTTTTCTTTTTCTTTGCATAAATATAACTTGTTAGGGTGACCACCTCAGTCAAGTAAGTATCATTGCATTAAGGGGAGGTTCTCCCCCTCTGAATGACTAAAAAGTACGCAAAGTTTGGAAATTTTTTATTTGCAAATGAAAAAACATAGAAGGAAACGGTTTGGGGATTCGAAAAAATGTTATTTTCGTCTTTATTTTCAAAAATTGTCGTTACATAAAAAACAAAATGGCGCACGTGATTCACTGTTTTCGTGTCAGCGCGGAATCGGTAAACTGCATGAATTGCAGCGTCTCTGGATTTATCTGTAACAAAAAATAAACAACAATGCCAAAAAGTAAACTAAATTTACTGGAGTATAAACCTAAGAACGTGGAAATAACTTAAAATTTGACGATGTGATACGATCTCAAACTTTGAGGTTGACTTTTAGGCCTTTTTTCCACTTCAGGGCCTTACAAAAAATAGTTAAAACAAACAATTTTTAAATTTTTAGGTCTATACTCCAGTAAGTTTAGTTTACTTTCCGGCGTTGTTGTTCATTTTTTGTTACAGATAAATCCAGAGACGCTGCAATTCACGTAGTTTACCGATTCCGCGCTGACACGAAAACAGTGAATCACGGGCGCAATTTTGTTTTTTATGAAACGACAATTTTTGAAAATAAAGACCAAAATAACATTTTTTCGAATCCCCAAACCGTTTCCTTCTATGTTTTTCCATTTACGAATAAAAAATTTCCAATCTTTGCGTACTTTTTAGTCATTCAGAGAAGGAGAACCTCCCCTTAAGTATGTAAAGTAGAATTTTAATATAGATATTTCAATTGTAACAGTTATCTCTTTTGTAATAATTTATTTTATACTAGTATTATTTTTTAAACATTTTAAAAACATATTTTTCTGCAGAATGATAATCGAAATTTATATAAAACTTTTAAGAATATCAATAATTAATTTGCATGATTTCATTTGTTATTCTTTGGAAAATGATTATTTTTTAAGTAATGCCAATTATCTAAGCATCTATTATCTAGATAAACTTTTGTTCTGATATCTATTATCTCATCTAGATAATACAGAAATACTGTATCTAGATCAATTTTTTCTTTATCTGTCCCAACACTGTTTGCCAGTTTTGTTATTAGTATTTCAAATTATAATTTGAAGAAATTGCACATTTTTAAATTAATTTTTTTCTAAAATTATCTTTGTTTGATAGCTTGTATGAGAAGTATATAAATTTAGATTAGGTGAAAGAAAAACTAAGCGAATATGATTAAATTTGTCACATTTGTTTTTTAACAATATTAATCGTTTTAATTTGCATGTAATATTTAAAAGGAAAGTAAAAAGTTATCTAATATCTGTCTGTGATGAACTTCGAAAATATTTGGAAGTTTAAAATTAGCATATTCTAATATTTATTTACATAATATGTAGAAATGCCATTAGCTAAAATACATTTTATGGTATATATGAAAATGGCAAACACAAATATTTTACATTTATTTACTTTTACTAAAAATCTCTTTGTGATGTCATATGCACGACTTTAGTTATATTATTAATATTTTTGTAATTAGAAGAAAAAGTTTTATAAATTTAACAAAAAAATTGTTTCTTTGTTTTTGTATTATATAGGAACTGAAATTCATATAGTTTAAAATATTGATGTTCTTGAATTTTTTTATATTAAATAATTATTTAAGGGGAGGTTCTCCTTCTCTGAATGACTAAAAAGTACGCAAAGTTTGGAAATTTTTTATTCGCAAATGAAAAAACATAGAAGGAAACGGTTTGGGGATTCGAAATAATGTTATTTTGGTTTTTATTTTCAAAAATTGTCGTTTCATGAAAAACAAAATGGCGCCCGTGATTCACTGTTTTCGTGTCATCGCGGAATCGGTAAACTGCGTGAATTGCAGCGTCTCTGGATTTATCTGTAACAAAAAATGAACAACAATGCCAAAAAATAAACGAAATTTACTGGAGTATAGACCTAAGAACGTGGAAATAACTTAAAATTTGACGATGTGGTACGATCTCAAACTTTGAGGTCGACTTTTAGCTTTTAGGTCTTTTTTTCCAGTTGAGGGCCTTACAAAAAATAGTTAAAACAAACAATTTGTAAATTTTATAGGTCTATACTCCAGTAAATTTAGTTTACTTTTTGGCATTGTTGTTCATTTTTTGTTACAGATAAATCCAGAGACGCTACAATACACGCAATTTACCGATTCCGCGCTGACACGAAAACAGTGAATCACGGGCGCCATTTTGTTTTTTATGAAACGACAATTTTCAAAAATAAAGACCAAAATAACATTTTTTCGAATCCCCAAACCGTTTCCTTCTATGTTTTTTCATTTGCGAATAAAAAATTTCCAAACTTTGCGTACTTTTTAATCATTCAGAGGAGAACCTACCCTTAAGTTATGAATAATTAGTTTGATTTTGTGTATTTTCCAGAAGCGGTGGTGGTACAGGGATGTACGCGGGTGGTGGTACACTGAGTGTATCGCATGATAGCGTCTTCACCTCGGAACAACGTTCAACGCGAGGTAATTCAACTAGTTCTGATCTAGATTTACTAGATACGGCGCAAAGTTCTAGTTCATTATCGATACAACAGCTTATGCATCAAACTCGCGTTAGGGTAAGTTACTCTTTTATTATTGTATTTTTTTTTTTCTTTATAATCTAATTTCATAAAATATATAAGAAATTAAGTAGAAATGGTAGGTTAATGAATTTATTACAAATTCTTCAGTTTTTCGCACAGAAATTTAACCTTTTTTTATATGAATTACAATTTTTTTAAATTAATTAAGTGTCTAGTTTAATTTGGTAGTGCTAGTAGTAGAGTACGTACTATCTCGTGATTAGCATAATATTAATGTTCGTGTGTTAAAAAGATTTGTACCGAAAAAATACCTGAAATATAATATCCTATCTAGAATAATATATATTATTTTGAATTTATTCGTATTTTGGAAAATAAAGAAAAAAATTTTTTTTTCAAAAAAAACACATTTTTTGTTTTTTTTTTGTGCAAACTATAAATACGAAAAAATATATATTATTCTACAAAGGATATTATATCTCAGGTATTTTTTCGGTACATTAATTATCGTTTTTGTAGAAAATAGAGCCATATACTATTTTTTATTTTCTATAAATCAATGAATAATATTAAATTTATTATTGAATTATTAATTCAACATTCATTATGTAATTTTCCGAACAGTCAGTTACAATAAGTAAGTTATATTAAACGAATAAATTCAATATGAAATTCAACATATTTTGTATTTTTCTACGTGTCTGAATATAGCAATTAGATACGTGATGCCTAACGTTAAGGGTGTTGTGGCAAAATTTTATTTCTATCCAAGCATGCAACTTTTGTCTCAACCACATTCATGTTACTACTCATACCTTCTGTTTTATATCTACCGTGACAAGTATTTTTTTCTCAAACTGTTTACTTTTAAATTCTTTACATATTATAACAAACAAAAAATTCTATGACATTAAATCTAACTCTTTTTTTTTATTTCGTCTCTGCTAATTTAGTAATAATACTAAATTATGTAAATGACATATATTTTGTAATAGATTTATAATGATTTTAAATCAAAATAATTGCTTATATTTTCTGACCACGCATAATTACATGCTAAATGACAAAATAAACGAAGCAACGAAAATAGGTAGATAAGGATGGTGAAAATAGAAAAGAAAAATAATAATAACATGAAAATCGATATTTCAGCTGATGAAATGTGCTTATTAGTGAAAATTTGCTTCCTTCGTAAAGCTGTCATTTAGATTCGTTCTTAATGATTTTTTTTTTCAAATTGGATATAACTTTTTCTGTATTTTTATTACATTAATCAATACAATACACGCCGTTATTTAATATCACGACTAATCATTCAGGTACTGTAAAATATACACTAAAAAAAAAAAACTGATACAAATGACATTATTGTACCAAATGTCATTTGTATCAGTTTTTTTCCTGATGAAGCCGATAAATTTTAATATTAAACTTGAGCCTAAAGTAGTTTTATTTAACGGGTTCTGAAAGATTTTTTTATTATGGTACAATAAGATTCTTTGAATTTGATAATAAAACATCAGTTTTAGTAAAAGTTAAATATTTTTTTTACCAATTCGTTATTTTTTTACAACGAAACATCAGTTTATCCTGATGAAGACGAGCGTTGAGTTTCGTCGAAACGTCGATTATAAATAAATTTTAATACAGAACTTGTACCAGAAGCAGTTTTATTTTAATCTTATAGTAATTTTTATTCTTTCACGGCCGGTACCTATCTAACAAATTTATAGTATTTACTGGGCTGGTATGCTGTAGTAGATCTATCCTCGTTGTAGACGTTTCACCATACATACATTCTAAAGAATATTATGTTTTATTTTTTAGTTTGTTGCAAAATTTATTTATTATTTATTTGTAATCAATAAATATTAATAACAAGAATTTATTACTCAACTAAAATACAAACTTAAAATTAATTATGCATATATTTTTATAAAGAAAAATTTCTGATATTCAGATAAAAAGAAATATAAATTATGAAAGTTGAAATGAAATTTTTCCGACCTTGTTCTTTCACACTGAAATTCTTCAGGAATAACATACTAAAAAAAAAACACTGAAATAAGAACGTCGCGCTATTCTATGGTTATTCAATTGGCAGAAAATAAAAATCAATAATTCATTCTTATATGAAAAATTGGAATTCTTATTATATATTTGAGCTAACCGTAAATTTATTTAAATTATTAAAAAACCAAAAATTATAACAAACTTAGAAAACTTATTTTGAAAATTGTTTTGGACGTTATAAATATTGTAAAATATTGTTGTCATATTTCAATCTTCATGAAAATATTTGTCAAATTTATTACCATGGCAACATTGTACAACTATAATATTCTGTATTGTTCTATAAGCACTATTAGTACGGTATAAAATCTTTTATCTATAAATTATAAATTGTTAGTAAATTTACAAAAAAAAAAAAATGAAATTACAACCTGAAACATAGTAATGAACGTTTGCTGTTAAAAAGATTTATTTGAATGATTTTGATGGTATACGTTTGCGTGGACGTCCGATGAGTAGTTAGAGTGGTATGGTTGAGAGAGTGGCTTGCGTGAGCGAAAGTTTCCAAGTAGTAGGAATAAAAAAGCATGTATGAGAGAAGGAATTATAAATGTGGATGAAGCGAAAGTTGTTTGTGCTGGATAGGAATGTTTGGACGCGACTGATTTCGGAATGATGAAAAGAGTTTGTGCCACACTTTTTTGGGTACATGGCGTGATTGTGTATGTATGTATGTATTGTTATGTAAATTTACACTGATTTTTTACAGTGTAAAGATTTACTCATTTATGCTGTAATTGTAATTAGGTTACAGTATTAACCGATACAACCTAACCAACGAACAGATGAACTTAATAAAATTCTGTAAAATGTAGTTATTGTTTTAGAAATTTTGTTTTACTAACATATATGTCACTTTTTAATTAAGATTTGTAGAAAAAAAGATTTGTCATTAGATAAACATAGTTTTTTTTTTAACAACATATGCGGTACGCGCTATACAATAGAAACTAATAGAAAATGTGTTAAAAGTCATTTTGATATTATTATTTTTTTAAATTACATTATAATTGTTCTTGTAACAGTAATGACCTTGGATGTATGCTACGAATTTTCGACTAAAATTAACTGTTCGTTGTAACCTGGTTTTTTTTTTTCTTTTTTTTATTTATATGCGTTGAAATATATCAGGAAAAAAACTTTGCTTTGTATAATATATGTACGAAATATGAGTTAGTTTTAAATTTTTATTTTTTTCAGTCAAGGTAAATATTATTTTATAATTAATGGATTTATTTTAATTATAATTTCTACTATATACAAAGTGTCTGTTAAAAAATGATTATAAAATTTAAGTTAGAAATATTTAACAATGAATTTAATATATATATATATATATATATATATATATATATATATATATACCGGGTGATTTATGACGTCGGGGAAAAACTACACCGGATGATTCCTATGAGTAATCTAAATGAAAAACTTCAAATAAATATATGTCCGAAAATGCTTTCTAACGGAACTGTAGCCGTTAGAAGTTTATTACAAGTAACATCAATCGCGTTAGCTAGCTTTATTATATCAGGAAAAACAAGATTAGAAGTATATGGGTAAACCCATATATAGACCACTTTGACAATATCTTTAATAAAATTATAATTTATGTGGGCACTAGAAGAAACTTTCCTGAAAATTTGATCAAAATCGAATAAATAATGTAGCCACAATGAATTTAAAAAAAAAATTTGATTTTTTTTTGATAAGTTGGCAACACTGTATATTGTTAAAATTGCATAATTTATTTAGGCACTAGGAGAATTTTTTATGAAAATTTGATTATAATCGGTTAAATAGTGCTCATGATGAATTTTCTAAAACTTTAGTAATTTTTTTCTCGGAAAGTTGGCAACACTGGATATTAATAAAATTATATAATTAATGGGAGCATTAGGGAAATCTTTTCTGAAAATTTGATCAAAATCGGATAAATAATGTAGCCAATATGAATTTTTAAAAACTTTAGTAATTTTTTTCTCGAAAAGTTGGCATCACTGGAAAAAAATAAAACCACATGACCATCTTGGGTACTAGACAAATTTATCCTGAAAATTTCATTAAAATCGGTTGAACCGTCTAGGAGGAGTTGCGGCCACAAAATTTTGACTTACGAACGAGCGAGCGAGCTGACGACGCACACACATACACCCGCATAAACTAAGTTCAGATTCGTCATCTAGGGACTATATGAAGAATTTCTATACACAAATTTTTGTTTTTTTAAAATGTTACAGACACCGTACCAAACGCTATACCACTTTTCCTTGCAGTCAAAGTGGTAAAAAACAAGTCATAAACTTCTAAATAATTGTAAAATTACTGATTGATTTTCTAACATTTTGTTTAAACACTAGTTAACCAATTTAGGTGTAAAAATCTCAATATGTCACATTTGGTATAATTACAATACCTTCCTTATATGTGATATGACGGTCGGTAAAAATAAATATTTTAATATTGAATAAAATGCAACTTTTCATGCACTGTTGTTGTGCACGTTGCATAATTTAATAAATACGTTTATTCATTTACATATATATGTAGTTTTTACGGTTCATACATGTAATGACACTTTTTTTTTCTTGTTCATAATAAATATCTAAGTGTTTTTAAACATGTAAACATGTGTCTGGTACTTAAGTACTTTAAAAGCTTTTGATAATATTGGGATAAAATGCGGAAAACTTCAAAAGTAGGATAAAATATACGAAATTTATATATTATAAGTTTTAGAAAATCCATTCCAATAGAAAATAATTGTAAATGAAGAAAATTTTTATCAATTTTTGTATTTTTTTTTTCTTCATGAAGTGAAAAACTGCAAATGCATAATTTAATTTCAGTACAGGTTCAATAAAATTAAACAAATTCCATTGGTTAGGAATAAGATAACTTATAAGTGATACGTTTCACAGGGTTGTAATCACATATATTCTGTATCAAATTTTATTTATTTCTACATCAAAGGTCAAAATTCAGATTTGCTAATGATGACAGACTCGCGTTCTATATTTCTGAAACAAAAAAAAATTAGATGTTAGAACTATGTACGTAAAGTTAGCGAAACAACTTTGAGATATCGAAAAAAGAAAAATGTCAAAATTTGGTGTAAATATGGTGCTATTATCGTGTGCAAACCAAAAATTTGGTGTTTTGAATTTTTAAAAAATATGGGATGTTTTGCTAACTTTACGTAAAGTTAGCAAAACAATTGTTGAAAACTGACCAATAACAAATAACTAAATGTTATGTACACTAGAAAATGGTGTAAATTTGGTGCTTCAATACTTTATAAACAAAAAGTTGATTAAACAAATAATTCGTTTTTTATTAACAAATATAAACTAACCTAAACCTACTATAACCTAAACCTACCCTAACCTACCTTAATGTAACCTAACCTAATTGTAGTCAAACTGTTTAGTCAAAACAGTTTGACTATAATTAAATTAGATTAGATTAGGGTAGGTTAGGTTTAGTTAGGTTAGGGTAGGTTAGCTTAGTTTAGGGTAGGTTTAGGTTAGTTTATATTTGTTAATACAGGACGAATTATTTGTTTAATCAACTTTTTGTTTATGAAGTATTGAAGCACCAAATTTACACCATTTTTCAGTGTAGATAACATTTAGTTACTTGTTATTGGTCAGTTTTCAACAATTGTTTTGCTAACTTTACGTAAAGTTAGCAAAACATCCCATATTTTTTTAAAATTCAAAACACCTAATTTTTGTTTTGCACACCATAATAGCACCATATTTACACCAAATTTTGACATTTTTTTTTTCGATATCTCAAAGTTGTTTTGCTAACTTTACATACATGTTAGAACTTGTAATACATGTAATACTTTTGTTGAAACCTACAAAATGTATAATTTTTACTCCTAAACCAAAAAATTTTCGGCACTTTTTTTAAGAAGGTAAATAAATTATACATTTTGTAGGTTCCAACGAAAGTTACATGTATTACAAGTACTAACATCTAATTTGTTTTTGTTTCAGAGTTTCAGAATTTTGACCTTATCCCTTTGACGGCAATTTTTTAAGTAAAAATTTGTTTTTTTTGAAAAAAAATTGCTGAAAATTTCAATAAATATACTTTGTAACAGTATAATAATTGTTGTTTACTGTTAGTCAGTTAAAATGGTTCGGACATGTTGAGCGAATGTCTAATGAACGTTTGGTTAAAAAGATTTATTTGAATGATTTTGATGGTATACGTTTGCGTGGACGTCCGATGACTAGTTGGAGTGGGGTATGATTGAGAGAGTGGCTTGCGTGAGCGAAAGTTTCCAAGGAGTAGGAATAAAAGAGCATGTATGAGAGGAGGAATTATGAATGGATAGGAATGTTTGGAGGAGACTGATTTTGGGATGGTGAAAAGAGTTTGTGCCACACCCTTTTGGGTACATGACGTGATTGTGTATGTATGTATGAATTTGTTGTAAAGAAAAATGTTGAAAAAAACCTAAAAAATCGATGCCACAAATACAAATACCCCGTTAAATCTGTAATATATTTCTCAGTATATCTTTTCCTAGCAGCCAAGTAATTAAGTATTGCAAAAAAAAGAATTAAATAATAATTTAAAAATAATTATATCGTCAAAAAATTTCGCACTAAAACCAAATAAATATTCCAGTGATAATACTTATCAAAAACAATATAACCACAGTCTGACATTACAATGATAAATATAGTAACAAAAAACTTAGTATAAGACGTAAAACCAAACTGAATACGGACCTGATAACTGATACTGAAACAGCACTAAACATTAGCCAGTACTACATATATACTGTTGAGTCACACACTTTGAAAACACTCGCTTATATATACGAAAAACATTGCAAATATAGCCACGTAAATAAAAAACTTTAAATCAAAATTTTTATTTCTACACTAGTTTTATAGTATTTCAGTTAAAATAGTGAGTTAATTTGGCATCTGCTATAAAAAATGTAATTTTTATTGTATTGGTTTTTTAACAAAATTTGTTAGGAACGAACTGCATATATTTATTGTGAAACGTGAAAATGTGAATTTGACAAAAGAAAAATTTGACGAAAATCAAAAGTGACTCATTTTTCAATTGATTGACTTTGAATTGTTTTTAATCTTTGTGATTGTGTAGTGATTTTTTTTGGATATCTATGTTTAGAAAATTTCATTCGCTTGTGGTGAGTAAAAAACCAAATGAAATCACACACACACACAGTAAAAAAATAATTGTGTTAAATTAACACAATTTTGGTGTTTCAGGAAGTTCACTACCTAATTTTTGTTAATTTAACAAAATACAACGTTGTTAAATATTAACACTTTTAAAATATATTACACAACGAATTTTGTTTTAATTTAACAATTTTTCATTAGCACACTCGGAAATAACACAGAAATATCGAATTTTTTACTGTGTAAAATTATAATATATTGGATGAGGCTATTTATACATACGGTATGTATACGCAATTGGCTATTTATACATACTAAAAAAAAAATAAAAAACCTAAACCAACCTACTAACCTAACCTAACCTACCCTAAATAGTCAATTACGTAAAAATTGCGTATACATAGCGTATGTATAAATAGCCACTTTCTAATATATTAGTACTACACTGTAAAAAATCGATGTAAATTTATATGAATAATCATATAAGGTTACTATATCTTTTACTATAATTTTATAATTTTTTTTTTACTAAACTTACAATAATTTATAAAAATTACAATGAAAATATAATAAAATTACTATAATTATCAATGTGAATTTACATTGTTTTTTTTTACAGTGTATGCAAGACTTTTTTAATATATTGCGTAAAATGTAGTTTTTTTTTGTGTATTAAGCAAAATTTGCAGTGCTAGAGTTCATATTTTACAGGACTGGACTACTTAAAAGATAGACTAGACAAATATTTTAAAATTATTTCAAATTTTAATTAAAAGATTTTTAAATTATTAAGGCTCATATACTTAAAAATATAATATATAATATAATATATTATATGTGATATTACCTAAAATATTTACGCCTGTATTCCCACCTCTTTTGTTTATAAAAAAAGTGCTTTTATATCCTATTAAATAATACAACATTTGTCTAATTTTTGTAATACTAAACATTAATTTTTATAAAAGTTGAGAAAAATTAAAATTGATTAAATTATCTTGAAAAATACATAAAATTGCACGTATATTTCTAATTAAATGATATCAATAAATTTACTTGTAAATGAGTTTATCATTTCGTATCAGTATACATATAAGGAAAAAGTTTGTATACAAAACAAGAGATAAATATGAGGAACGATTAAAAGTAATACTTCTATTGTCATATTTTATTTATCAAGCAGCTGACTAATATTTTGTGCTAATCTATTGCGTACCCGACTTAATGACGTGTATGCTAAGTTTTTGGGACAAATTGATTGGTACACATCGATTTTCAATTGTTTTCAAGTAATTTGCAAAATTGCAAAATTATCCGATTTTTATTTTTTGTTTATAACTCCGTAATCTATAGAAATAAAGAAAAAAATACTTGATTTATTTTTAGATTTAATTAACATTTGAATGTCATGTTTGTTTTTTTAAGTTAGAACATAAACTTGATTATTTTTTTATTATATGCTTACAAGAATATTTGTGCGGAGACATAACTTTTGTGGAAACCTTGTAGGTAAATATTATTTGTAAATATTAACTTTAAAAATATGCCAAATCAGCTACAGAGATAACAACTTCATTTCATATTTATATTATTTATCAGAATTTTTACAAATATATTGGTTCGGAGACATAACTTTTGTGGCAACCTTGTAGGTAAATATTATTTGCAAATATTAACATTGAAAATAATGTCAAATCAGCTGCAAAGATAACAACTTCATTACATATTTATATCATTTATCGGAATTTTTTCAATATTTACTTTTTATTTAAATTATGATAATAAATATTTATTTAAAAAAAATAGAATTACTTTTAATATTAAATGTTCAAAATTTATCTGCATTTGTGAATAAATTTATGATGAAACATAGGTAAAGTGGAGGAAGTAGAAGGTTAGTTCATGGTCAAATATTTGTTTGATTATCAGTTGTAAATAACAATACAGTTAAATTAAATTAGTTATACAGTTTTTTTTTTTTGCAAAATAAGCTAGTATTTGCCAATTTTATTATACACAAACATGCATTAAACTTTAGTTATGTTTTTGCTTTTGAAAATATTTTAAATGTTATATGTCAAACAGTTGGGGCTAGCCACTATTTTAATTGTTTTATATGAGAGGAATTATGAATGTGGATGAAGCTAAAGTTGTTTGTTTGGAGGAGGCTGATTTCAGGATAATGGAAAGAGTTTGTGTCACACCTTTTTGGGTACATAAAAGGTATGGCACAAACTCTTTCCATTATTCTGAAATCCAAATATCCCCATCCAGACAAGCTACTTTGACTCCATCCATATTCATAATACCTCTCACATATGGTCTTCTACTACTTGGATACTTTCGCTCACGCAAAACATACATACATACATACACAATCACGCCATGTACCCAAAAAGGTGTGGCACAAACGCTTTTCATCATCCCGAAATCAGTCGCCTCCAAACATTCTTATCCAAACAAGCAACTTTCGCTTTATCAACATTCAGAATTCCTCTCATACATGCTCTTTTATTCCTACTACTTGGAAACTTTCGCTCACGCAAGCGACTTTCTCAATCATACCACTCCAACTACTCCTCGGACGTCCACCTGCAAACGTATACCATCAAAATCATTTAAATAAATCTTTTTAACCAAACGTTCATTAGACATTCGCTCAACATGTCTGAACCATCTTAACTGGCTTAACACAGCAACTTTTGCTACAAATTTTTTTTCAATTTCACGTTCGTCATACACTAATCTATTTCGTACCCGATCTCTCCTATTTACACCACATACCCCACGTATAAATCTCATTTCCACAGCAGTAATTTTCCGTGGAAAACACTCTCAATTATACCACTCCAGCTACTCATCGGACGTTCACGCAAATGTATTCGTAGTGGTATACCTTATCATTCCGACATATTCTTTTAAATAAACAAACATTAGATATTGAAGTGAGTATACATAAATGAACATTTAAATATGACAATTAACGACAGATGTAGTAAATACACGTCAGGTTAGGTAAGGTTAGGTTTTATTTGTTTCATTTGTTAGGTTGTTTTATTTTATAAATTAATGTTTAATATGCATATCAAATAACGG
The DNA here is from genome assembly GCA_963966155.1 of Clivina fossor. Taxonomy (NCBI): domain Eukaryota; kingdom Metazoa; phylum Arthropoda; class Insecta; order Coleoptera; family Carabidae; genus Clivina; species Clivina fossor. Next base: position 16,198,842 of record OZ014563.1, on the reverse strand, counting down.
TTAGGAATTACTATTAATGGTTGTTACATTGTCTTTATTTGGCGTTAATTCACCCATAAAGGTATACATCTACCAGTGGACGTCCGATGAGTAGATGGGGTGGTATGATTGAGAGTGATTTGCAAGAGCAAATGTATCCCAGTGCAGTAGAAATAGTAGTATCAGTATGAATGTATGCTGAAGACAAAAATTACCTGTAGAACGAAAATGTTTGACGGAAGATAATTTCGGCATAGTGGAAAGAGTTTGTGCCACACCCTTTTTTGGTACATGACGTGATTGTGTAGTTTTCTATGTAGTTTAGTAATATATGCTGTATTTTGTTCTAAAAATCAAAATATAGTAATGTAGGTGAGATAAATAAAAAATAATCTACACTGTAAAAAAATTTTACAATGTAAATCATTGGACACTTTGTTGCCAACGATAATCATTGTAAATTTACAAAAAAATGTATTTTTACAAAAATTATTTTTATATGATTTTATAAAATTACAACTAAAATATGTAACACATTTTAATATTACATTTGCTAAGTAAATTTACATAACTACTTGGAATATTTCCACTTTTTAAAGTAATTATTACATTTGTGAATGTAAATATTACATTTGTGAATGTAAATATTAGGTTAGGTTAGGTTAGGTTAGGTGAGGTGAGTGCCTAACCTAACCTACATTTATGCGTACATTAATAAAAGTAATAATTATATTTACTGTTGTAAATATTACATTTATTAATATAAATATTACATTTATTAATGTAATTATTACATTTACTAATGTCATTATTACATTTTTTACATTTTTATATAAAAATATTTGTATAATTATATAAAATAAGTATTCAAATGTAAAAATTCATAAAAATTGTAAAATTCAAATAATATTATAAAATTTCTGTAATATACAGATTTTAGTAAATTTATAAAAAAAAAAAATGAAAATTACAGTGAAACTCATTGTAAAATTACCATGATTATCATTGTAAATTTACAACGATTTTTTACAGTGTAGTTTAGTAATATATGCTGTATTTTGTTCTAAAAATCAAAATATAGTAATGTAGGTGAGATAAGAAAAAAAATAATCTATATATTTTTGCATATCTATATATTGTGTGTCAAATAAGTTGTCTGTCTCTTTACACACACACACATGCACATATATTATGTCTGCATACATATGTGTGTGAGGGAGGTTCCGTTATAGTGAACGTTTTGCTGAAGGAGATGAAAAGAGATAGAATTATGAGTAGACAAGGATAGAGACTGTGTGTATGTGTGTGTGTGTGTGTGTATAACAACATTTTCTTATAATGTTTTTATTTTTATTTTATCTGGAATGTGAATATGTGTTAGTGTACACATATGTGAAGTCTTCATACAAATATATACATATGAGGCTTACGTTTATAGTTTTCTCTGTCTGTGTGTGTGTGTGTGTGTGTGTGTGTGTGTGTGTGTGTGTGTGTGTGTGTGTGTGTGTATGTATGTTTGGATGTTTGAGCACAAACTCGCCGGACAGGTTTCTGCGTGTGTGCTTCTATTCGTACTGACCTCGTGTACGAACAGAAACTCTCAAAATTTATATATCAATTTTTAATTTTCATGCAGCGTGCATTTAATTTTATAATTGACAAGATTAGAAGTATATGGGTAAACTCATATATAGACTACTTTGACATTTCTCGGAAAGTTGGCAACACTGTATTTTAATAATATTATAATTTATGTGGACACTAGGAGATACTTTTCGCGAAAATTTGATCAAAATCGAATAAATAATGTAGCCACAATACATTTTTAAAAAATTTTGTGATTTTTTCTCGATAAATTGGCAACACAGTATTTTGTTAAAATTGCATAATTTATTTAGGCACTAGGAAAAACTTTTATGAAAATTTGATTAAAATTGGTTAAATATAATGGTCATAATTAAAAGTTTTTTGTCGGAAAGTTGGCAACACTGTATTTTGTTAAAATTACATAAATTATATGAATACTAGGAGAATCTTTTGTGAAAATTTGAGTAAAATCGGTTAAATAACATGGCCATAATAAAATTTTTAAAACTTTAGTCATTTTTTCTCGGAAAGTTGGCAACACCGGATATTAATAAAATTATATAATGTTGTGTGTTAGTTACAGTTAAGATGGTTCGGACATGTTGAGCGAATGTCTGATGAACGTTTGGTTAAAAAGATTTTGATAGTATACGTTTGCGTGGACGTCCGATGAGTAGTTGGAATGGTGTATGATTGACAGGGTAGCTTGCGTGAGCGAAAGTTTCCAAGTAGTAGGAATAAAAGAGCATGTATGAGAGTGGAATTATGAATGTGGATGAAGCGAAAGTTGCTTGTTTGGATAGGAATATGTTTGGAGGCGACTGATTTCGGGATGATGAAAAGAGTTTGTGCCACATCCTGTTGGGTACATGGCGTGATTGTGTATGTATGTATGTACGTACTAGCCACAAGTCTAGGAACTTTTTTGAACCAAATGTGCAAGTAAACATTTACAGTACGTTTCATTAATTTTCAAACTAGTTTGTGTACGAATAACTGCAATAATTAATATTAGAATTAAATAAACAATTTTTTTTTACAGATAACAAATTTATGTATATTGATATTTACCTATAGCATACCATTGTAATCTGAAATTAGTTTATATTTCATAAAATATGTATAACTTGCAATATTAAATTGCAATAACAAATTCAAGGAATTTCTATATTTTATAGTATAGTAAATATTTATTAAAAATTTATTTATTTTCATGTTTATAATTTTATATTTAACTGAGAACTGTATAGATAAAAATCAAATTACTATTACCATTTAATTATTCCAATTAGATTAAAATAAAATGTTTTAGTAATGCTAATTTTACATAATTTAAAGTTAAAGAAAAATATATAAAAATCTGTTGAAAAACAGAAACATTAATAAATTACAAATTATTTTACATAACTTTACAGTTTTTTCTAACAGTGTAGTTATTTGTTTCTATATTTTGTTTGTTTATTATTTATTAAAAAGATTTTGATGGTATACGTTTGCGTGGACGTCCGATGAGTAGTTGGAGTTGTATGATTGAGGGTGTTTTGCGTGAGCGAAAGTTTCCAAGCAGTAGGAATAAAAGAGCATGTAGGAGAGGAATTATGAATGTGGATGAAGCGAAAGTTGCTTGTCCTGGATAGGAATCACGGGCGCCATTTTGTTTTTTATGAAACGACAATTTTTGAAAATAAAGACCAAAATAGCATTTTTTCGAATCTCTAAACCGTTTCCTTCTATGTTTTTTCATTTGCGAATAAAAAATTTCCAAACTTTGCGTACTTTTTAGTCATTCAGAAGAGGTGAACCTCCTCTTAATAAATATGTAATTCATTTATTTATATTTTCTTTTGGACGTTTCGGTCATTAATTATGATCATTTTCAGCTACATAATACATAAAATTAACACAATTAAATTATATAAATTAGTGTTTTACAATCATTATACAATTAATATTCTAATGAGGTTACATGCCAATAGTTTTGTTTTGAAATATATACCGGGTGTCTACTTTTTTTTTGTTACATAGGGAATACAATGCTAAAATTTTCATTTGGTGATAAATTTTCCCCTAATTATTATAGAACAAAAGTACAAATACAAAAGTTGTTTAGAATTCAAAAATGCATTAAATGATGCCAAATTTATCAATATAGGATGTTCCGATCAAGAATTAGAAGCAAATTAAAATTTCCATTTTTGCGCTCTTTACATCAAAGTGCCACGGAAATTAAACAAATAATTTCATTTCCATGGCACTTTGATGTAAAGAGCGCAAAAATGGAAATTTTAATTTGCTTCTAATTCTTGATCGGAACATCCTATATTGATAAATTTGGCATCATTTGATGCATTTTTGAATTCTAAACAACTTTTGTATTTGTACTTTTGTTCTATAATAATTAGGGGAAAATGTATCACCAAATGAAAATTTTAGCATTGTATTCCCTATGTAACAAAAAAAAAGTAGACACCCGGTATATATATATACCTAGATATTTTAATGTATATTTTTAATTAAAGAAATATAAAAAAAAAATGTACAACGACTTATTATTAATGAGAAATAGTATTTCTGTTTAGAATAAAATTTTGTAGGAATGTAAATATTTCCAAAGAAGTCCGTTTGAGTATATTCAATGCAGTTTTGGTGCCTACGTTGCTTTGTATAGGGTAGTGAATGTTGGGTTTGTTTGCAAAAGCATAAACGGAAAATGACTGCTGTGGAAATGAGATTTTTACATGGGGTAGCTGGGTGTAACTATAGCAGAGATCGGGTACGAAATAGATTAGTGTATGATTAGTGTGAAATTGAAAAAACGTTGTATCAAAAGTTGGTGTTAGTCAGTTAAGATGGTTCGGACATGTTGAGCGAATGCGTCTAATGAACGTTTGCTGTTAAAAAGATTTATTTGAATGATTTTGATGGTATACGTTTGTGTGGACGTCCGATGAGTAGTTGGAGCGGAATGCTTGAGAGAGTGGCTTGGGTGAGCGAAAGTTTCCAAGTAGTAGGAATAAAAGAGCATGTATGAGAGGAATTATAAATGTGAAAGAAGCGAAAGTTGCTTGTTTGGATAGGAATGTTTGGAGGCGATTGATTTCGGAATGATGAAAAGAGTTTGTGCCACACTCTTTTGGGTATATGGCGTGATTGTGTATATATGTATGTATGTATGTATGAGTTTTACTCTCAGATTGAATATATGCAAATTTATTTGTAATAATAATGCGAGACAAACTTTTGATTGTCACTGATTTTATGGTCCGCCATACCGCCTACTGTAAAATCTTTGTGGTTCACTTCGCACTAAAGTAACTATGTTGTGTTCAGTTGATTCCGATCATCATAACGTAACTTTACTTAATTCACTTAAAAAATTATTTCTCATTTTATTTACAGTATTTATTACTTGCAAAACTGGAAACAAATGCTATCGTATATTCAATAAATCGAAAACGATAAATAAACACTGTCAAATTTTTCAATATTAGTTTTTGTGGATAAAATTTAGTGATGAATCAGTATATTTATTTGAAATAACTGAAGAGTGACGTCATTCAGAAAGTGTTTGAATTTCAACAAAATCAATGAATCTAACATGATGATTGTGAGTGAACTTACGAGATTGAAAACAGTTGAAAATCGTTCTATCTCATCCGGTGTTCGTTCGTGTTACATAAAAAAAATGACGAAACTTCCTTTTGTGGAATAACCACACATGACACTGATTTTGATTACAAAACCGATAAAATTTTACTAAATTACTGGAATCTAGTTCAAGATTTATTGCAGTTGTGTTTAAACTCAAGAAGAGGAATTTGTGATTAGTTATTTTCCAATTTTTGTGATGTGATTTGAAGAAAATTGTATATGTAATAGTGGAATTTTATACAAGAAATATGTGATTTCTTATAAAAGTGTCAAAAAGTTTTTGAATAATAGAAGAAACTCAAGAAGTGGAATTTGTGATTAGTTATTTTCCAATTTTTGTGATGTGATTTGAAGAAAATTGTATGTAATTGTGGAATTTTATACAAGAAATATGTAATTTCTTATAAAAGTGTCAAAAAGTTTTTAAATAATAGAAGAAACTCTAGTTGTGGAATTTGTGATTAGATATTTTCTAATTTGTGATGTGATTTGAAGAAAATTGTATGTAATTGTGGAATTTTATACAAGAAATATGTAATTTCTTTTAAAAATGTCAAAAAGTTTTTAAATAATAGAAGAATTTGTGATTTCAAATTAGCAATTCTAGAATTTGTGGTGTAAAAAAATGTACACTCTAAAAAAAAATTTGTAATTTTACTTATAACCATGAGACTCTATGATACCCAGTATTTCTAGGTATAATTACTCAACCGCTGTAATTTTAACATAATTATTTAAAAATACATAATATCAGAACTATTACAAATATTATGTAATATGATATATTACCAACAAGATGGAAATGTAAAGTTTTTTTAGTAAATTTACAGAACGTCAGTAAGTTTGTTATCAGAAATTTTCCACAAATAGGTAAAATTTGTTTAGTTTTTTAATATTATTTTTGATATAATTACATACATTTCTAGAGGTATTTTGAAATGAATGAATTACACTTAAAATATTTTATTAGTATTATTACATTAAATTTGTATTAAGTCTTATTATTTTGATAAATTATTACAGATATTAATATGCAAGCTATAATTTTAACTAATTTAAGAAATTGTACCGACAATTTGTAATTCTACATTAAATATGTGATACAATTTTACATACTTATTAGGTTATTTTTACTTACTCTATGTGATTATTACGAATTATGTTAAAAATTACAGAATTTTGAGGTAGAAATACAGAATATTTATGGTAAAATGAAATTATAGATTTTTTTATAGTAAAATTTGACTACTATTTTTCTATAATTTCGCTATTATTTTTTATAGTGTATATTATTTTACAATAATTGTAAAGTTTAATACAGGAAATATCTAATTATTTGTTTAAGTGTTAATATTTGAAGATTTTACTGGAACTAACACTATTCGTGTTAAAACATAAGAAAAATTTCTAATTTCACTCAGTGAATTTTCAGTGTTGGTATATTTTTTTACAGTGAAGTTTATTGTGAAGTTTAATACAGGAAATATCTAATTATTTGTTTAAGTGTTAATATTTGAAGATTTTACTGGAACTAACACTATTCGTGTTAAAACATAAGAAAAATTTCTAATTACAATCAGTGAATTTTCAGTGTTTGTTTACAAGAAAATTCTTACTGGGTTTATTAAATCTGTGTTATTTAGTGTTAAGATGCAGTGTCTGTTAAAAGTGTTAATGTTGCAAAACGAGTGTTTGGTGATTTCAACGATCAGCTAGAAATGAATTTTGTGATGAGTGCTATGTGATAATTGGTTTCGATGAAGAAGAACAAAAATAAGCAATCTTCTGAAGTTTCTGATGAAGATAGATGTTGTACTGGTTCGAATCGGAGATCTGTTTTGTCATCGAGAAATATTTTTTGCCGTATTTGGGTACGTTTGTTATTCTATTCATTCATAAGTGAAAAAAAAAAAATGTTAAATTTTCTATGATGACGTGTTTATTCGAAAGTATGTTGATATTGAAAAAAAAACGTCCTCTAAACTTTTGATTATTTCATATATGTATTATACAGGGTATTTGTTTGAAAAACGGAAAATGACTGCTGTGGAAATGAGATTTTTACGTGGGGTATGTGGTGTAAATAGGAGAGATCGGGTACGAAATAGATTAGTGTATGATGAGTGTGAAATTGCGAAAAAAATGTTGTAGCAAAAGTTGCCCCGTGTTTAGAGTCAGATAAGATGGTTCGGACATGTTGAGCGAATGTCTAATGAACGTTTGGTTAAAAAGATTTATTTGAATGATTTTGATGGTATACGTTTGCAGGTGGAAGTCCGATGAGTAGTTGGAGTGGTATGATTGAGAGGGTGGCTTGCGTGAGCGAAAGTTTCCAAGTAGTAGGAATAAAAGAGCATGTATGAAAGGAATTATGAATGTGGATGAAACGAAAGTAGCTTGTTTGGATATGAATGTTTGGAGGCGACTGATTTCGGGATGATGAAAAGAGTTTGTGCCACACCCTTTTGGGTACATGGCGTGATTGTGTATTATGATAATGATAATAATATTGCAAAAATTAAAAAATCTTTCGGAACTCATTATATTAAAATAAAACTGCTTTAGTTTATAGTTCTGTATTAATATTTATTAATAATTGGCGTTTCGACGAAGTAAACGTCCGTCTTCATCAGGAAAACTGATAAAAATGACATTTACAGTAAATAAATAGAACATACGAGTAAATACAAGTTATTAGGTAACAAAGTAAGTAACTAGATCATAAAATTTATAAATTTTTAATTAAAGGAAAAAAGATAACATCAATCAGTGTAAAGACTTTCTTTAATTAAAAATTTATATATTTCATAATCTAGTTATTATTAATAAATATTAATGCAGAACTATAACCTAAAACTGTTTTATTTTTACAAGAATTATATCAGGAGAAATTGGTAAAGAGGTCACTAAATTAAATTAGCATCCACATTTTTTGACAGGGTGGTCCTGAATTATGTACCGTAATTGCTAGAGCTGATAGTACGTTCAAAAATAAGGGTACCTTTTTTCTATAGACTTTTTTCCAAAACTCAATAATAAGGGAGATACAACCCTGTAAAGGGGTGAAATAAATACCATTTTTCAATACTTAACACTTTAATCAAACTTAATGAAAAACTTACAACTTTCAAAACAATCATACAATACTAATATTAATTAGTCACCAAAATAATGTTTATTATCTAAATGTAACAAGTGTTTAAGAATTTTGTTTAAATAATTACAAATTTAAAAAAATATGACGTAATAACTCACACGTACCCCTCAAAACTACCCCTCAATCATAAGGGATGGAATAAGTGGTAACATAAATTTAATTGTTCTAATGTCATATACTCACCCCTAAAATATGAACTCGTTATTCAAAAGCGTCTGGAAGATATTAAAAACAAAAATGATTTTTATTTCACCTCCCTTATTATTAAGTTTTGGAAAAAAGTGTATATAAAAAGGTACCCTTATTTTTGGACGTACTATTAGCTCTAGCAATTACGGTACATAATTCTGGACCATCCTGTATATACAAAATTAGTGTTATTTTTTCAACACTAAATCTTACAATTTTTTTTTTTTTAATTTTATTATCGAACACATATTTATTTGATAAATTTAAGATATTTTTAATAGAAGCATGAAAAATGAGTCAGTGCGATCTGAAATGACATTTTTAATTTTTTTATGTAATATTTGAAAGTTGCGAAAGAATGTTGTTACGTGAACAAAAATGGCAGCTTGCATAAAATATAAAATTGTTAGAAAGGTTATATTTTAATTAAATAATTAATCATATGAATAAATGCATAGATTAACCTGTGTGTGTGTGATATTTAATTTATAGGTTATATTTAATATTCATATTTTCACTAATTTCTACACAATTGCAAATTATATTATATAAAATTATTGATTTTATTACAATAATAAGTAATAACACTGTAAAAAAAACAGTTATCATTTTACATAAAAACGATAATAAAAGAATGTCATATTATTTCAGCAGAACGATAAATTTTCTATAACAAGATTAGAAGTATATGGGTAAACTCATATATAGACCACTTTGACATTTCTCGGAGAGCTGGCAACACTGTATTTTAATAATATTATAATTTATGTGGGCACTAGGAGAAACTTTTCTGAAAATTTAATCAAAATCGAATAAATAATGTATCCACAATGAATTTTTAAAAAAAATTGTGATTTTTTTTTCTCGATAAGTTGGCAACACTGTATTTTGTTAAAATTGCATAATTTATTTAGGCACTAGGAGAATCTTTTGTGAAAATTTGAGTAAAATCGGTTAAATAAATCGGCCATAATATATTTTTAAAAACTTTAGTAATTTTTTTCTCGTCTGTAAATTTACATATTAAAATAATTATTTGTAATTAATAATATAGTTTATAATGTAAAATGAAGAATGCTTGTAATATTTTTATGAAAAATAAATAATTTTTTAAATTAAATTGTAATTAATTGTAAGCTGCTGACATCTTTATCAGCGAGAAACAGAAAATGTTATTTCCGCAAATAGTATTGCGTAAATAGTTAAATAGATAATAGATAGTTAACTAGTTAGGTTTTATGTACATATATGGTTATATACTATATTCTATATATGTCGATACAATACATAATTAACCATTAACTTAGATATTTGTTATAAACAAACATTACATTCAATGTTACACTATCTTGATTTTTGCTTTCATAAAATTCGTATTTTAACACGTTTTTATTAATTCGCTTTTTTGTCTGTCTGTTTGTCTTTTCGTTACAAATTTTACAATCGATTTTAAACTAACTTTCCGATGAGCTAAAGACTTGAAACTTTAAACATATGCAATATTAATTAAATAATTAATTAGTTAATTAATAATATTAGAAATATTAATTTTTATTTTGTGCCATATTAGTATTTTTTTTTTATACAGAAACTACAGAATACAACTACAGAAAATACAGAACACACACACAAGACTAAAAAGTAGAAAATAATTATTTACATTAAAAAACAAGATTAGAAGTATATGGGTAAACCCATATATAGACTACTTTGACATTTTTCGGAAAGTTGGCAACACAATATTTTTAATAAAATTATAATTTATGTGGGCACTAGGAGAAACTTTCCTGAAAATTTGATTAAAATCGAATAAATAATGTAGCCACAATGAATTTTTAAAAAAAAATTGTGATTTTTTTATCGATAAGTTGGCAACATTGTATTTTGTTAAAATTACGTAAATTATATGAATACTAGGAGAATCTTAAATAACATGGCCATAATAAATTTTTAAAAATTTTAGTAATTTTTTTCTCGAAAATTTGGCAACACTGGATATTAATAAAATTACATAATTAATGGGAGCATTAGGGAAATCTTTTCTGAAAATTTGATCAAAACCGGATAAATAATGTAGCCACAATGAATTTTTAAAAATTTTAGTAATTTTTTTCTCGGAAAGTTTTCATCACTGGAAAAAATAAAACCACATGACCCTATCTTGGGTACTAGACAAATTTATCCTGAAACTTTCATTAAAATCGATTGAACCGTCTAGGAGGAGTTGCGATCACAAATATATAACATCCATACACCCACATAAACTAAGTTCGGATTCGTCTGATCTAGAGACTATATGAAGGATTTCTATACATTTTTTATTTTTTTTAATGTTACAGGCACCGTACCAAACGCTATGCCACTTTTCCTTGCAGTCAAAGTGGTAAAAACTTGGGGCGCAAGGACTACTACTTCCTACACTCCTTACTATTATCTATTGCATGCGCTCCACGTTTTTCGTTTTTAAAGACTTTTTATTTATAATAGCATTATAATTTTTGTTAAAATATTGAAATACAGTGGGTGATCGGTTAACGAACAGTTTGGACTGCGAACACTTTCACGAAAGATTTTTGTGTTTGGACAACAAACATATGTTCTGATAACAAACTTTTCTGAAACCCTTATAAAAAAATAAATCAAAATAAAAATAAAAATATTAGAAAATCTACAAACATAGTCTTGGAACGGATTATGTTTGTAAACCCACTGTAAAATGTGTGTGAATTTCGAATCTGAATTTTTGTTTCATTTGTTTTTAGGCCGAGCTCCTCGATGTGGTTCGAAGACGTGGCCGAGGCCGAGGTGATACCAGCGAAGATGAAGAAGATCTGGGTTTACCCAGAAGTCCTTGCAATTCGCCTACCACTACAGACAAACCGCTTAAGGTAGGAACATATTTTTTTCCTCAAGTTTTTAATGGTCAAAATTATATTATATTTAAAATTCTGACAATTGAAATTTATCTCCAGTAGTGTAACTTTTTCTGGAGAACAGAAGTTTCCAGTCGTTCGATTGGATTGATAATTTATCTTACTTTAAATTAGAAACTAATGGGCAAAATTACATTATATTTAAAATTCTGACAATTGACATTTATCTCCAGTAGTGTAACTTTTTCTGGAGAACAGAAGTTTCCAATCGTTTGATTGGATTGATAATTTATCTTACTTTAAATTAGAAACTAATGGTGGAATTCTGAATTTCACATTCGACAAAAGAATCAAAATACGCTGTTACGTTACATCACTTGTTCGGAATACTAGCATAAATCATTTAAGGGTGGATTGCGCTCTAGACGACCTATATTTTGTATTTTTTTTTTACGGAACTGGTGAGAGTTAGAGATCTGATTTTTTTGTCAAAATGTTTATTAACTCTTCATCTATAAATACAATTTTTGTCAAAAATATAAAATCAAAATGGCGTCCAATATAGCCGTTTTTCGGAGACGCCTCTACAAAACTGCGTAAATTCCACAGGTCGCAATATGTCACCTGGAAACATAATAAATACATTTAAATGAAGCTTTTAGTCTAAAGAATGGAACTGATTAACATAATCGAAAAAACTCAAAAAATGACAAAATGGCGGACGTTTGAAAAAAAAAGGTGTTTTTTTCGGACGATTTTTTGACTTTGGCACGCTGTAAAAAATCTTTAAAATTGAAAATTTTACCAGGTCATAGTCAATTCCATGAAAAAATTAATTTTCTTTTTGGTAAACAAAAAACGAAGTCAATTGGTCGAACGGTTCAAACGCTAGAGTTTACGCAGTTTTGAAAAATGTGTTTTCGAGAAAAATGCGTTTGAAGTTTGCGCAATGGCTTTTCCTGTATAATTTGAATCATTCGGCCAAAATTACTCAACCAGTTGTACATATAGTCCAGTCAATCTAGACCAAAAATTAGCAAATAGAGGAACTAAAAATACTAGTTCCAATTTTTTCAGGAATGTGTAGGGGGGGGGGTCCCCTGAACAAGAGAAAATAAAGTCCCTCCAAATCCCGGTGCCGCTGGAGGGGCGGGGGGGCTTTAAAGGTTCCATTTTTCAGTTTTTCGCTTATACCTCGAAAACGGTGCGTTGCAGTAAAAAAGTTCTTCAGTACAAAATGAAAGCTTATTAAATTTGCTACAAGTTTGGTTATATACATTTTTACGAAAAATTGGACCGTTTTTGTGCTACCGGCTCCGGAAAAGTGTTAATTTTCAAAAAAATTGTTTTTCACTCATGTTTTTCGCATATTTTTGTCTTCTAATTCCTCACTCGTTCATTTTAGGGCAAAATTGTTACAAAAAAACTTCTACAGCATTAAATTCCCTACAAGAATATATATTATATGTTAATTTATATTGAACACGTCGCAACTTACAGAACTTTTAAGATTTCAACAAAAAAATCTTGAATTCAATTTTATTGTACAATGTTGAAATTGACACAAGTAAAATGTAATTATTATCATATTATATATATATATATATATATTGTGACATTTAGATGAATTTAAAATTTATGTTGTTGATTAAATTTTATCAAAGTGTTCAAATTTTGAAATATTTTATTCATCTGATTTTTATCCTACCTGTCACCCATAATGGGCACGGCGTCAGTTGTTTGGAGGAGAGCGAGGTCGTAGGTGGGGTTGGTAGGAACTTTATTTTGTGATGTTGGTAAATTAGGTGGGCGCCAGTCAAAGCGGAATGTTGACGCAAAATTGAGAAGCTTTGACAAATCTCAAAAAGGAACTTAACGGGATAGGGATTTATTTCATTTTTCGAGAATTTGTTTCGGAAATGCGATAAATAATTAAATAAAAAATTACTTACAATTTTGTAATTCGAGATGTTATATTGCATGATATTCCAAATACAGAGTACGTACGTCGTTTGTTTGATGTCTGCTGGTTAGCGGGTGGTCTAGCTAAAGAAGATCTTCTTCTGCGTTTTCGTCAGCGCCGAGGAGATGCAGAATGTACAGCGCAACAAAGCGGCATGGCCGTTGATCAAGACATCATGAGAATGATCGCCCTCGAAATCGGAATACGCCCCGCGGGCTTTAGTACGTCATAAAAAATCATCCAGTCAATAATTCCTGCTCGATTTAGAGTATGGTCGATATCTTTCATTTGTTGATCCAAATTCGGTTTCCACAATTTACTGGTGCTACTATACATCTGAATCTCGCTCGGACACCGTTGAAAACGACAGCCTGTTCATCTAAACATGAGGGGGCACAGCAGATTTATCCAGAATACAAACATGATAAAATCAAACAAATCGAACTTGAAATAAATGTCGGTACAATCGAAATAACAACGATAAGCAATATTTTCATGCAATATCATCAATATAACAAATTAATACGGAATCAAAATAATTTACCAGCTACAATTTAAATTACACAAATCATAAATCAACTCAAGCAACGTTAATAAATTTAGCAAACAAAATAAATATTAGATTACAAAATTTAAGCGATAATCACATAATTCAATTAGCAACAAAATGATAACAGCAGAATAATCTCATAATAGAAAAGTTAAACGATAATTGCATAGTTCACTTAGCAAACAAAATAGATAACAACAGGATAATCGCACGATACAAAAGCTAAGTGAAAATAGTATAGTTCAAAAAACTGATACAAGTAAAATTAAAGTACTTAACTAGAAACAAAAATACATAACTCAAAGAAAGTTTAGCAATACTAAAACAAAATTACTGAACAACATTTTCTAGCTAAATAAGTCAAAATTACTTGCTCACGACAAAATCTTCAATACAAAAATAATACGAATAAAGTGATGATTTGCTACTTACGATTTTCTACACGTCATTCATACAACAAAGAAAAGGGATCGCGAAGAGGGAACATAGAACATGGAACAGAGGGGGGGTCGCGTGCGCAGGAGAGACATAACACGAAAGTACTTTAGCCGATCTAGACCGAATGTCTTTCCCGTAATTTGTAAATCCGGAAGCCAATGAACGCATTCTGATCTTATAGGAGTAGCCCACGAAAACATAGGGTATTTCACCGAGAATTACGACGTGGCCACCAAAAAATATACTCAAACAAAATATCATCACAGCCGATACAGCTTCTTCAGCCTAAAATTTAAGTGCTGTGATAATAGCAAAAATATACGATACGATAAACCAAAAAATCATCGCAATACGAACAATGGCGCGTGGCCTCAAAATAACTCGTATTGCAACAATCCCGAACTCTACAAAAGTTCAAACATTAAAACGCCGATCGTTTTAAACGCGAATAAAATTATCAACCGCAGTGTCGCACACTGCACAAAAATCTGAAGATCATAACGCGCTCTAGCGAGGGCTCGAAATTCACAAATACGGACAATGATACGCACTAAAGACTTTCACAAACGGAAAACGGGAGGGAAAATCTACTAGCATTTACAAAAGAAAGAAATGAGGATTGGAACGGGAATCTGTGCTGCTTCAAGGTTAATTTGTCAAATTAAAATTACTAATCATCAAATAAACTATAACGATACAAACTCTAATAAATTGAACTCTAGAAATTATCATTCAAAACAAAATAACTTACAAAATTATTCAAGAAAGAAATTGGCTTTACAAAAAAATACAAAACGAAATCAAATGTAAGTTGACCATCATTGTATTCACGAGAGCGAAAATTTACGATACTAAAATAATCCAAACATCAAAAAATCTCATGAATAACAATTCAAACATAATACAAAATAAATAAATTGTCAACTTACATCGTTTCAAATCCAAACGAACCAATTCCACATTGAATACAAAAACTTATCAGGCCGCATGGTAAATTAACCTTCAACTCATCACAGATATAACGAAGACAAAACCAGTAGAAGTCTGCTCAGCTCGGTAATTCACGCAAGAGAGAGAATTCACCCGTACAAGCGGTATTTATGTGCCTGCTAATTTTACACATTTTAAATCAATATTACCAATTTACTAAAAATAAATACTTTATAAAACACGATTATTTTTTATACAAAATTTGACTCGTGACAAAAAGTGTTTTTGTCACACAGCCCTTCCACCAAAAAAAAATTTTTTTTCTCATTTACAAAAAAAAATTTAAACTTTCCAACAAGGAAATATTCGTAACTCAATAAAATACTCAAATCAAAGAAAAACTAATCAATCAAAAAACTGTGAAATCTCATCTCACTCAGTGCACTATACAAAATATTAATCATGACTCAATCAGATACAAAATAATATCGCTCAACATAATAAATCAAATGAGTAAGTAGCAAATATAACATAACACAAATAATAAATACTCATCATAACTAAACATGAAATGTAAGTAGCAATTACAAAAAATAATCAGAACTAAATAAATTTTCGAACTCAAATTCTCGGAAAAGTGAAAGGAAGGAATGGACTAATTCGAAGACAAAAAATCAATCAAAGCCCCACGTTGGGCGCCAAAATTATGTGTGACATTTAGATGAATTTAAAATTTATGTTGTTGATTAAATTTTATCAAAGTGTTCAAATTTTGAAATATTTTATTCATCTGATTTTTATCCTACCTGTCACCCATAATGGGCACGGCGTCAGTTGTTTGGAGGAGAGCGAGGTCGTAGGTGGGGTTGGTAGGAACTTTATTTTGTGATGTTGGTAAATTAGGTGGGCGCCAGTCAAAGCGGAATGTTGACGCAAAATTGAGAAGCTTTGACAAATCTCAAAAAGGAACTTAACGGGATAGGGATTTATTTCATTTTTCGAGAATTTGTTTCGGAAATGCGATAAATAATTAAATAAAAAATTACTTACAATTTTGTAATTCGAGATGTTATATTGCATGATATTCCAAATACAGAGTACGTACGTCGTTTGTTTGATGTCTGCTGGTTAGCGGGTGGTCTAGCTAAAGAAGATCTTCTTCTGCGTTTTCGTCAGCGCCGAGGAGATGCAGAATGTACAGCGCAACAAAGCGGCATGGCCGTTGATCAAGACATCATGAGAATGATCGCCCTCGAAATCGGAATACGCCCCGCGGGCTTTAGTACGTCATAAAAAATCATCCAGTCAATAATTCCTGCTCGATTTAGAGTATGGTCGATATCTTTCATTTGTTGATCCAAATTCGGTTTCCACAATTTACTGGTGCTACTATACATCTGAATCTCGCTCGGACACCGTTGAAAACGACAGCCTGTTCATCTAAACATGAGGGGGCACAGCAGATTTATCCAGAATACAAACATGATAAAATCAAACAAATCGAACTTGAAATAAATGTCGGTACAATCGAAATAACAACGATAAGCAATATTTTCATGCAATATCATCAATATAACAAATTAATACGGAATCAAAATAATTTACCAGCTACAATTTAAATTACACAAATCATAAATCAACTCAAGCAACGTTAATAAATTTAGCAAACAAAATAAATATTAGATTACAAAATTTAAGCGATAATCACATAATTCAATTAGCAACAAAATGATAACAGCAGAATAATCTCATAATAGAAAAGTTAAACGATAATTGCATAGTTCACTTAGCAAACAAAATAGATAACAACAGGATAATCGCACGATACAAAAGCTAAGTGAAAATAGTATAGTTCAAAAAACTGATACAAGTAAAATTAAAGTACTTAACTAGAAACAAAAATACATAACTCAAAGAAAGTTTAGCAATACTAAAACAAAATTACTGAACAACATTTTCTAGCTAAATAAGTCAAAATTACTTGCTCACGACAAAATCTTCAATACAAAAATAATACGAATAAAGTGATGATTTGCTACTTACGATTTTCTACACGTCATTCATACAACAAAGAAAAGGGATCGCGAAGAGGGAACATAGAACATGGAACAGAGGGGGGGTCGCGTGCGCAGGAGAGACAAAACACGAAAGTACTTTAGCCGATCTAGACCGAATGTCTTTCCCGTAATTTGTAAATCCGGAAGCCAATGAACGCATTCTGATCTTATAGGAGTAGCCCACGAAAACATAGGGTATTTCACCGAGAATTACGACGTGGCCACCAAAAAATATACTCAAACAAAATATCATCACAGCCGATACAGCTTCTTCAGCCTAAAATTTAAGTGCTGTGATAATAGCAAAAATATACGATACGATAAACCAAAAAATCATCGCAATACGAACAATGGCGCGTGGCCTCAAAATAACTCGTATTGCAACAATCCCGAACTCTACAAAAGTTCAAACATTAAAACGCCGATCGTTTTAAACGCGAATAAAATTATCAACCGCAGTGTCGCACACTGCACAAAAATCTGAAGATCATAACGCGCTCTAGCGAGGGCTCGAAATTCACAAATACGGACAATGATACGCACTAAAGACTTTCACAAACGGAAAACGGGAGGGAAAATCTACTAGCATTTACAAAAGAAAGAAATGAGGATTGGAACGGGAATCTGTGCTGCTTCAAGGTTAATTTGTCAAATTAAAATTACTAATCATCAAATAAACTATAACGATACAAACTCTAATAAATTGAACTCTAGAAATTATCATTCAAAACAAAATAACTTACAAAATTATTCAAGAAAGAAATTGGCTTTACAAAAAAATACAAAACGAAATCAAATGTAAGTTGACCATCATTGTATTCACGAGAGCGAAAATTTACGATACTAAAATAATCCAAACATCAAAAAATCTCATGAATAACAATTCAAACATAATACAAAATAAATAAATTGTCAACTTACATCGTTTCAAATCCAAACGAACCAATTCCACATTGAATACAAAAACTTATCAGGCCGCATGGTAAATTAACCTTCAACTCATCACAGATATAACGAAGACAAAACCAGTAGAAGTCTGCTCAGCTCGGTAATTCACGCAAGAGAGAGAATTCACCCGTACAAGCGGTATTTATGTGCCTGCTAATTTTACACATTTTAAATCAATATTACCAATTTACTAAAAATAAATACTTTATAAAACACGATTATTTTTTATACAAAATTTGACTCGTGACAAAAAGTGTTTTTGTCACAATATATATATATATATATATATATATATATATATATATATATATATATATATTTGGGAGACATTAAGTGTGTCACACCAGCAGAAGCTTTACCAAAATCAAATGAGATTGAAAGAATGAAATCTCCTCCTGCTATTTTAGAAGTGGGAAAGTTTGGCGTCCTCAACCTGACTACACAGACGGAGCTATGCGCGCATACAATAAAAATACGATTTCGGGCGGTAAAAATGCGCCAACCTTAAGTTTGTCGCATATTAAATTGTAGCTAAACTTACCGTCTACACGATGTGCGA
This sequence comes from Clivina fossor, assembly GCA_963966155.1. Classification (NCBI taxonomy): domain Eukaryota; kingdom Metazoa; phylum Arthropoda; class Insecta; order Coleoptera; family Carabidae; genus Clivina; species Clivina fossor. The sequence continues at coordinate 16,179,961 of OZ014563.1, read as the reverse complement.
TGAGATTCTATTGTGGAATTGTTGTAGATAAGGTATTTTTATCAATTTCGATATATTAATTTGACAATTTGACATATTTTTTCAATATAGCAGAGATATTCATTTTTTTCATAGCTATCTATGTTTATTCAACATACATATATTAAATTTTTAAATGCGATATTACACACACACGCACACACACACACACACACACACACACACACACACACACTATATCAAAATATTAATACATTTCAAATAGAAATAGATAATAGTAAGGATTGCGCCTCGCGTTTTTCTAGAAGAGTAATTATTTTCTTTTTACTTTTTAGAGCCTTTTAAAAATGTGGTATATTAAAAATATTTTTTTATTTTAATATTTTTTTCAGTGATGCCAACTTTCCGAGAAAAAAATTACTAAAGTTTTTAAAAATTCATTGTGGCCACATTATTTATCCGATTTTGATCAAATTTTCAGAATAATTTCTCCTAGTGCCTACGTAAATTATAATTTTAATAAAATACAGTGTTGCCAACTTTCCGAGAAAAAAATTAATAAAGTTTTTAAAAATTTATAATGGACATTATTTATTCGATTTTAATCAAATTTTTGTAGAAGATACCACTAGCGCCTACATAAATTATTTTTATTTCTATTTTTTCCTATTCCTATTTCTTAGCATTTATGTGATAATATCAAAGTGGTTTATATTATATGGTTTACCCATATACTTCTAATCTTGTTATATAATGTATTAGAAGTATTATTTTATTTACCTATCATATCATAAATAAAAATTGAAAATATTGTTTTACATCATGAATTATTGTCATAAATTGCTCTATTCGGAAGGTAAATAAAACATAAAATTTAAATTTTTTTATTTATAACATTAATAAAAACTTTATATAACAAAAAAAAAACAATAATATCTTTTTTTTACAAAATGGGTTGAAGAAAGTTTTTATCCAGGATGTGAATACTTTGAATCCCATACCTGACCATGCACTGGTACCGAGTCTCGAGGACACACTGTGGATGTGTGGTAAATACTTTTCAGAGGAGGGCATCCCACAGATTCCCGAATGGAAGGGTTTCATGGGGTTGGTATGCAAGCAAATCAACTTAAGGGGGCAAGTAGGTTTTTTTAATGAAAAACTAGCCCATTTTCAGGAATTATTTTTACTGTACAAGGAAGGCCTAGAGCAATGCGACTTTCTTCATCATGTAAATCGTTTATTGACTTGTATGTCGGATTTTTTGGTCATCTCCCCTCCCCAAACTTTACCCCCCCACTCCGCTTCCCGTAAGCCATGTCCGGAATTTGGAGGTATGTGGTTCCAGGAATTCCTCTGCACTGCTTCATCTGAAAAAAAAACCGTTTCGGATTATTGAACTTGAATATATTCCCCATCGTTTGAGGGATCCTTTTTTGAAAATTCGATTTTGTCGCAAAATGGCGGACTCTTAAAAAAAAAGAAGTCAATTTCGACCTTTTTTTCTGCTTTCTTGGATGATAAAAAATAAAAATAATAAACATTTTTTAAAAAGGATCCCTCAAACGATTCCAAATTTTATTATCTTTTTGCTGGCAAAAAATGAGACAAATCGGTTAATATGTTCCAGAGATAATCCTGGAACCGACAAAAAAAATTTAGTTCCAAGAAAAACGCATTTAAAGTTTCAAAATAAGTTTTAAGTTAGAAAAGTAAATTTTTTTCACTTACATGTAATCATCAATTCCAGGGCCATATAAGCATTCCTCCTGTTTATCTTGGGTGTCTGTATTTCCGGACAGTCTCTGCCGAATCCGTGCCTCTTGAATAGAATGCTCCGTTCTTATTGCTGACTGGTGGCAGCGACGAGAGTCATATGAATTAGGGTACCTCACCTAAGCGAGATCCGGAGTTTCGCGACAAAAATCGCTGTAACTTTCTTAATTATTAAGATTTCGAAAAACGGTTTAGTGTTTTTGATTCTTAAAGGATATCTCTATCAGAATTTGTAATTAAAAAAAAATCAATTTTTCGAAGAAAAAAAACCTACTTGCCCCCTTAAACCAAACTGCAATTGTACCACTTCCCTTCATAAATTCTCCCCCGAGTGCTGACGATACGTTGTACACTGCTCTCAGATATGCATCAGAATATGCCACTCGTCTTGGATTAACGACCTGCTTTCTAACAATGGATCAGCCGCTCTTGCTTGAGGAAGATATCGACGAGAATATCGATGAGGATATCGACGACGAGATCATTCAAACAGACTAATCTTTTGTATATGTATTAATGATATTATATTATATAATTATTATATGTTCACAAAAGACTAGTCTGTTTAAAATATATATATATATATATATATATATATGATATTAATTGCATTTTACTTGTGTAAATTACAACATTTTTGTGTATAATAAAATTGAATTCTTTTGAATTAGGTTTTAGCGCTTTCATTTACTAGTACCCCACCACTTTTAAAACAGTATATATATATATATATATATATATATATATATATATATATATATATATATATATATATAATATGATAATAATTACATTTTACTTGTGTCAATATCAACATTGTACAATAAAATTGAATTCAAGATTTTTTTGTTAAAATCTTAAAAGTTCTGTAAGTTGCGACTTGTTCAATATAAATTAACATATAATATATATTCTTGTAGGGAATTTAATGCTGTAGAAGTTTTTTTGTAACAATTTTGCCCTAAAATAAACGAGTGAGGCATTAGAAGACAAAAATGTACGAAAAACATGAGTAAAAAACAATTTTGTTGAAAATTAACACTTTTCCGGAGCCGGTAGCACAAAAACGGTCCAGTTTTTCGTAAAAATGTATATAACCAAACTTGTAGCAAATTTAATAAGCTTTCATTTTGTACTGAAAAACTTTTTTACTGCAACGCACCGTTTTCGAGTTATAAGCGAAAAACTGAAAAATGGAACCTTTAAAGACCCCCCGCCCCCCCAGCGGCACCGGGATTTGGAGGGACTTCATTTTCTCTTGTTCAGGGGATTCCCCCCTACACATTCCTGAAAAAATTGAAACTAGTATTTTTAGTTCCTCTATTTTTCCTATTTTAACTGGACTAATATCTAGGTTTTTGGGGTCGTTGAATATGAATCTAGTATTTGATAAATTTAGTAGTTTTTCCGATTTTAGTAGTTTTTTGTTAAGAATGTTTCCCGGATAGAAATATCCCTTCACCCAAACATTCTAGACACATATAGCTTTCATTTTATGTAAAAAAATAATCGATTTTTTCAAAATTTTGAAGCGCAATTCCCCCTTAAATATTATATTGTTTAGAAAAACTTCGTCACAGTAATATCATATTTTAATTAATTATAATTAAATTCTGTTCCTTTATTTATATAGATATTTGCATTGGCGATAGTTCTTCTAGATTTAGCTAGAAATCGATAAATTCTTTCGCTGAATATAAAATATGAGATAATAATTTTATAAGAAATTGAATTTAATAAATTTCGTATAAAGGATATGAAAAATGTATTGTATTAAATGAATTCAACAGAATTTATAGATAGACATAATATATATAACAGATAGAAAATATATATATATATATATATATATATATATATATATATATATATATATTCGAATTTCTTTGTATACATTTTATATTCTGCATTCATATACATGGATGCATATAAAATCTTTTTATCCGGACATGAAGAATAAAAGTCATATGTATAATACGAATTGAAAGTGAATAAATTTATATATTTCTAATTTACATATTCAATATTTGTCGCATTTTTCATTGTGAGACTCTGTATTATGTAAGCGAAATTTTCAAATTAGAGTTTCTGTTGTCTGCTAAAGATTTTTTTTTGGAAAATTGTTGAAATTAATGTGCTATTATTTTCAAATATATGCAGTTATTGAAAATACAAAAATTGCATTGACAAAATTTAACAAAATGTTTGTATATCAGTTTATTTTATTTATAAAAAAAATAATAATAATTTAATTATCTAATAATAATAATAATAATAATAATATATATTAGTGTCCGTAAAAAAAAAATTTTCAGTTGGTCAGTTAAAATGGTTCGGACATGTTGAGCGAATGTCTAATGAACGTTTGGTTAAAAAGATTTATTTGAATGATTTTGATGGTATACGTTTGCGTGGACGTCCGATGACTAGTTGGAGTGGTATGATTGAGAGACTGGTTTGCGTGCAGCGAAAGTTTCCAAGTAGTAGGAATAAAAGAGCATGTATGAGAGGAGGAATGATGAATGTGGATGAAGCGAAAGTTGCTTTTTTGAATAGGAATGTTTGGAGGCGACTGATTTCTGAATGATGAAAAGAGTTTGTGCCACACTCTTTTGGTTACATGGCGTGATTGTGTATGTATGTATGTATGTATGAGAAAACATCAGAAATACTAATTTTGGCTTGTTTTTACGAAAGTAATATGTTCTCTACACAACTGAAATTTTCGAAAAACGCGTGTTAATACATACGTGATATAAACGATATATTGGTACACACGTTTTCCGAAAATTTCAATTGTGCAGAGGAATCTATTACTTTCGTAAAAACAAGCGAAAATTATTATTTCTGATGGTTTCTCGATGTAAAATTATCGATTTTATCCTTACTGGAAAAACATTTTTTTTTACGAACACTTTCATATACAGTATATAAAGTGATGAGGTTTCCTATAAGGAAAAAAAATTTAATATGAGTTTTATGAGAAAAACTTATTCTTTATAAAAAAATTTGCTTCTATCAAAATCCTTTATAGTCAAAGAAAAATCCAGTAATCACTTAAGATAAGATCAAAAACTTGATATTATGTCGAGTTGTTGATTTTAAATATGACTAAGTCTGAATGTTACATCAGTATCGTGTTAGCCATGGATTACTTGTTAATAATAATAATAATATTTTGGCCAATTAATAATAATAATAATTAAAAAGTAAGTCTCTTATATGACAAATATTTTTAACATCTTTTACACGATACTAATGTAACATTCGGACTTAGTCATATTTAAAATCAATAACTCGACATAATATCAAGTTTTTGATCTTATCTTAAGTGATTACTGGATTTTTCTTTGACTATTAGGGGTTTTGATAGAAGAAAAATATTTTATAAAGAATAAGTTTTTCTTCTAAAACTCATATTAAAATTTTTTTCCCTATAGAAAACCTCATCACTTTACACACTGTATATGCAAAATTTAATATTGTTATTAATTCTTCAGTTGTTTTAACCATTTTTAAATAAATCTCTATAACTTAAAAAAATGCTGACATTCTCGTACGTTATATTTTTAGTATGTTTACAAAATAATTAAATTTAAAAGCACTTTCTTTTAATTGTACTTGGATTAATGTTTGTACAATAGCAAATAATTTTCTTGTAGACTGTACTATAATTATGCATATACGTAATGTACATACATACATACATTTGTCGTTATTTAAATATGCTTTAAAGTCAAGTTAAAAACGGACATATGTCGGACATCTGTCACATATTGTCAAGCATTTTGTATTTTACTGTTACAGAAAATTCTTGTCTTCACTCATTCATATTCTAGTGTGCGCTGTCTGCGCGGAATGAGTCTTGGAAAAGAATCTCATTTATCGGCAATTTCAATTTAAAGGAAATATTTTCAATTCTACGCCATTTAGATTTCAATAAAATTTGACTGATGACAGTGAATAATGTACTATAAAAGTCGCTATATACATTCTTTAGCATGTACAGATGATAGAAATATAAGCATTTAAGAAATTAAATGATTGAAAAGTTTCATACCAAACATAAAGATAGATTTTTTTACCACTTTGACTGCAAGGAAAAAGTGGTATAGCGTTTGGTACGGTGTCTGTAACATATTCAAAAAAAAATAAAATGTATAGAAATTCTTTATATAGTTCTTAGATGACGAATCTGAACTTAGTTTATGTGGGTGTATGTGTGTGCGTCGTCAGCTCGCTCGGTCGTAAGTCAAAATTTTGTGGCCGCAACTCCTCCTAGACGGTTCAACCGATTTTAATGAAATTTTAAGGATAAATTTGTCTAGTACTCGAGATGGTCATTTGATTTTGGTTTTTTCCAGTGATGTCAACTTTCCGAGAAAAAAATTACTAAAGTTTTTAAAAATTCATATTGGCTACGTTATTTATCCGATTTTGATCAAATTTTCAGAAAAGTTTCTCCTAGTGCCCACATAAATTATAATGTTATTAAAATAGAGTGTTGCCAACTTTCCCAGAAATGTCAAAGTGGTCGCTATATGGGTTTACCCATATACTTCTAATCTTGTTTTTTTTTATATGCTTTGAATTGAAATGTAAAATTATTCTGAAAACGTATGAATATAAGCTTTAGATTGAAGTTTTGTTTAATTTTATATCAAAATTTGACGTTAATTAATTAAGTTTTTCTTCGGGCAATAGTGCCAGTTGCGTACGTGCCAGTTGCGTACAAGTAAGGGTCGAGTCAAACCCAGGTAGTGAGGCTAGTTAGGCCGAGTTCCAGATGCGTACAGCGGTTTGGGAAGGGTCGAGTTGTGCTTATGGCCAAAATATAATATTTATAATACGCTATAATATCATCGCACATAATAAAGTTTATGTAATTATTATTACAAATTTAACATCACGAATTTAAGCATAATTTATCATAATATAGTAAAAAGTAACGAAGTTGGTAAACGATATGAATTTATTAAATATTCATCTACACAAATCAAATTTAAACCAATCAATATAAACTTGGTCAATTTTAAAATTAAATACTGACTTGATTATTTGTAAAAATTATATGCTATGATATTATAGCGTATTAGAAATATTATATTTTAACCATAAGCACAACTCGACCCTTTCCAAACCGCTGTACGCATCTGGCACTCGGCCTAACTAGCTTCACTACCTGGGTTTGACCCGACCTTTATTTGTACGAAAATGGCACTAGATAATGATTGTACGCAACTGGCACGTACGCAACTGGCACGTACGAAACTGGCACGACACCTAAATTTTCATATTTACATAATAAACAATATAACAAATAATAATTCTAACACTGATTTTGTGATACCTAGGAAAGTAGTTGCAAATAACGTAATGTTTAAGAGAAAAGAACAACATTACGTACATTAATGCAAATGATACCGTTATTGCATTAACAATATTATCATATTTACATTTTGTTTGCCTGATTACAAATCTACGACTAAACTTTATGTTTTATGTATAAGTTCTGTGTGTGCTGTTATTTGTAATTTGCTATCGCTTCAGAAAATTATTTTCTATTTCCATAAACTTTATTTATCACGAAACCAATTACGTCATATTATTGTAAATCAAATTTATAAATAATAAAATCTATAATAGATGTTTATACCAATTAAACTGTTTATTTAAAAATATTTTATATTTAATGTTATTTGACAAATGTTAGTTGATAATATAGGTATTGTATTATGGACAATGAAGCCCCTGAAAGTTAGGCAATTATTGGCGCAGATATGTACAACTGGTAGCATAGCCAAACGAAATTTTACTTACAGAACAAGATTAGAAGTATATGGGTAAACCCATTTCTCGGAAAGTTGGCAACACTGTATTTTAACAATATTATAATTTATGTGGGCACTAGGAAAAACTTTTCTGAAAATTTGATCAAAATCGAATAAATGAGGCGTATAGATGCAAAACTCACTATTCGACAAAAAGTGAAAAATGAGATTTTGCGCGATTTGGACGTAGAATTTTACAAGGAATACGATATTTAGGTTAGTTAGAAAAAAAAACTCAGTATTTAATATGAGAAACACTTTTTAAAGTTTAGTGTTGGATGCAAAACTCACTACTTGTGTTGATAGTTTAGATGCAAAAGTAACTGTTTGCTTTCCACCAATAAAAATTTTATTGGTGGAAAGCAAACAGTTACTTTGTATGAATTAATGATGTATAAAACCAATGATTCACGATTTTAAATAAGTATTGCCATCTAGTAACAAGATTTTATCATCAAAATACAATTACACTTAGCTATAACAGTTTTTTGCAAATATCTCAGAACTTAAAATTTGCAAATAGTGAGTTTTGCATCTATACGACTCAAATAATGTAGCCACAATAAATTTTTAAAAAAATTTGTGATTTTTTTCTCGATAAGTTGGAAACACTGTATTTTGTTAAAATTGTATAATTTATTTAGGCACTAGGAGAATCTTTTATGAAAATTTGATTAAAATCGGTTAAATAAAGTGATCATAAAAAATTTCTAAAAATTTTACTAAATTTTAATAAATTTAGCCATCAAAATCGAATTGAATATTAAATAAGAATTTTTTTCAGTATATAGTACAGAAATTGCTTAAGTCTAGTGACATTATTTTTTTTTTCGCGCAAAAGTAGTATTAACATTTAGCGAAAATGTGTGAAGGAAAAGTCATGATGCAGAACACGAATATGGCGCGCGGATCAGGAGGTTATGCTCTGGAAAATTCACGCTCTAAAAATTGGAAAGCCACTACGACCTTTACAAAGAAAATCGTCACACTTAAGCGATATTACAATATACCGGATTTCACCCCCTATTTCTATACTATATGCTAAACAATACCACTTTCATTTTTTAAAAAAATTATAATATTACTATACATTTTAGATTACCTAATTATGTAAATGTTTCCAAAGAAGCCCGTTTGAGTATATACAATGCAGTTTTGGTGCCTACGTTGATGTATAGGGTAGTGAATGTTGGATTTGGTTGCAAAAGCATAAACGGAAAATGACTGCTGTGGAAATGCGATTTTTACGTGGGGTATGTGGTGTAAATAGGAGAGATCGGGTACGAAATACGATTAGTGTATGATGAGTGCGAAATTGAAAAAAATGTTGTAGCAAAAGTTGGTGTTAGTCAGTTAAGATGGTTCGGACATGTTGAGCGAATGCCTCTAATGAACGTTTGGTTAAAAAGATTTATTTGAATGATTTTGATGGTATACGTTTGCAGGTGGACGTCTTATGAGCAGTTGGAGTGGCTTGCGTGAGCGAAAGTTTCCAAGTAGTAGGAATAAAAGAGCATGTATGAGAGGAGGAATTATGAATGTGGATGAAGCGAAAGTTGCTTGTTAGGATAGGAATGTTTGGAGACGACTGATTTCGGGATGATGAAAAGAGTTTGTGCCACACTCTTTTGGGTACATGGCGTAATTGTGTATGTATGTCTATATCAATACAGCTAACGTAATTGTCTACTCTGAAATGAAATATTTCATTTAATATGATTAGAAGACTAAAAAATAAAAACAATTAAAATATTACCAAAAATTATTTAATGATTTTTTTTTGCTGTGTATAAGAAAGTAATATTAATAAAAAACTAATCATCTTGTTATTAATTGATAAATTATTAAAAGCCGCATTTAAAATTCTAACAATTAATTAATTATAGTTATATTAATGGAAAGTTAAAAAGTGATTAGTGAGTTTATTGAAATCAACAATAATTAAAATATTTTTACACATGTTTATATCTTATAAAGTGAAAACAATTAATAACATAAAACGTGGACTTAATGAATAGAAAAATAATTTTTTATCTAACTTTTTTGTTCTATTATCTTGTTAAATAGTATTGTAAGTAAAAGTTTATCTATAATTGTTTTTATTCATTGGATATATAAATGTTCTTGTTTTTAAATAATTACATTATTTTGTTATTAATTGTCTAGATTTTTTATTATATTTCATAATATTGTGTCTGTGAAAAATAGTTTAAAAAAACATTTTAAATTTATTATCATTCATCAAACTGTCTGATGTCAGAGGCGGACTGCTCATATATTTTAAAATCGGTTTTAACTACATACATATACATATACTACACAATCAGGCCATGTACCCAAAAGGGTGTGGCACAAACTCTTTTCATCATCCCGAAATTAGTCGTCTCCAAACATTCCTATCCAAACAAGCAACTTTCGCTGTATCCACATTCATAATTCCTCCTCTCATACATGCTCTTTTATTCGCTACTACTTGGAAACTTTCGCTCACGCAAGCCACTCTCTCAATCATACCACTCCAACTACTCATCGGACGTCCACCTGCAAACGTATACCATCAAAATCATTCAAATAAATCTTTTTAACCAAACGTTCATTAGACATTCGCTTAACATGTCCGAACCATCTTAACTGACTCTTAACACGGGGCGGGCAACTTTTGCTACATTTTTTTTAATTTCACACTCATCATACACTAATCTATTTCGTACCCGATCTCACCTATTTACACCACATACCCATCTATAATGCTAGGTATACAAAAGGTATTACAAATAAAAATTTTGATATATATATATATATATATATTTAGTTTTTATTTTTAATATTTAGTAAATTATAAACATAAAAAAAATATATTATTATTTCACATTAAGTCTGTAACTCCTATATTTTTTAGATTTTCGTCAAATTTTCTACGTAAATTTGTTGTACATTTTATCTACTATACCCGTTGACGCCACTAATATATCATGGACACTATCTTCATGAATATAATAGACATAACCTTCAAAAAAAATTGTGACCCAAGGTGGGTAGATAAACTGTAAAATGTATTTACGTAGAAAATTTGACGAAAATCTAAAAAAATATAGAGTTGTGGCTTTCGCTGTCTGAAATTAAAATGCGATTTCTTGCGGTAAAAATGCCTGAATCTCATGTTGCTACTTATGAAATTGTAGCTAAATGTACCGTCTAAACGATGCGCGATGAGATTTTACTGGAGAATTGCTATAAAAAGGGTATTTTTATCATTTTTGATATGTCAATTTGACATATATCCAATATGGCAGCGAGATTCCATAGCTATCTAAGTTTACACACTCACACACACATACACACACAATATCGAAAGAACGAATCATATTTGACAATTTAATTATAAAATTTTATTTGTTTAGCAATGTTTTACGCTTAATGACATTATCCAAAATTAATAATTTAATATGTGTGTGTGTGTAATAATAATAATAACTTATATAAAATTATTTTTTATTTTAATAAACTCATAATAATGGAATCAGCTGATATCAATAGCGAAAGAACGAATCATATTTGACATTTTAATTATGATCAAAAAAATGTAATCTATGCAGATGTGTTATACAGGGTGTAACAGAATAACTATTCCTAATTTTCAGAAATGATAGAGGGCACATGAAGAAACATTTTTTATTAATAAACTAGTGTCCGGATTTTTTTTTTTTTTTCTCGGTAGTCGATTGTAAAAAACACAACTTTATGTTATAACCCGAGAATTGACGGAGATTTATAATATCCGTTAAGACCATTTCATTCTACTCAAAAAAGTGCCTAAAGAATGTGAAAATTATTTTCATCTAATTTAAAATACCATCGAGATATCGCCATTTATCAAAATACGAAAAAAGCGAACTTTTCGCCATAACTCGAAAACAAAAGACGATAGCTAACAAATAACGATATCTAGTGTATCTTGACACCGAGAAATTTTCGGACACTAGTTTATTAATAAAAAATGTTTCTCTAAGTGCACTCTTATCATTTCTGAAAATTAGGAATAGTTATTCTGTTACACCCTGTACAGTGTTTAGTTGTTCGATATAAATAAATATGGATATATTAAGTAATATTTGTGTATTAAATACTGAATTATTCAACCAAAAAACTCTTTATTTCCTTAGAAAAGAAGTTATGTGTCACTAAACCTTCTTATGCAAACACTGTTCTCAACAAAATACACATAATTTAACTAACAGAATATTATTAAATCTACGTTTTAATGGCCACTAGATTAAATTTAATCGTCGATTTATTTAATTGTAGTGTAGTTTAAGTGGTATATTTAACCAGAGTTTAATCAAATGTTATATTTTTACTCATAAGTGCATAAAACAAGATTAGAAGTATATGGGTAAATCCATATATAGACTACTTTGACATTATCACATAAATGATAAGAAATAGGAATAAAAAATTTTTTCATCGAAAGTTATTAATTTTTTTTTTCGGAAAGTTGGCAATACCGTATCTTAATAAAATTATAATTTATGTGGGCACTAGGAGAAACTTTTCTGAAAATTTGATTAAAATCGGATAAATAATGTAGCCACAATGAATTTTTAAAAACTTTAGTAATTTTTTTCTCGGAAAGTTGGCATCACTGGAAAAAACCAAAACCACATGACCATCTTGGGCAATAGACAAATTTATCCTGAAAATTTCATTAAAATCGGTTGAACCGTCTAGGAGGAGTTGCGATCACAAAATTTTGTCTGAGGACCGAGCGAGCGAGCTGACGACGCACATCCATACACCCACATAAACTAAGTTCAGATTCGTCATCTAGAGGCTATATGAAGGATTTCTATACACAAATTTTTTTTTTGAAAATGTTACAGACACCGTACCAAACGCTATACTACTTTTTCCTTGCAGTCAAAGTAGTAAAAAGGTATCTGTAAAATCAGTTACGTAAATCTGTTAAATTTCGTATCATATCTGATTGCGTATATATATGTGTTCATGATGCATGATAAAACATAAGTTAAACCGTGCAATATCTATGTTAAAACAAGGAAGAATTAACACAAACTATAGCATTATTTTACAACTGTTCAACGCGAAACGGACACAAGAAGAAAAAAGAAAAAACATACATACAACGCAAAATGGAAAGCGCATCTAAGCTTACGTATAAATAAATAATATAATTCGAAAAACTAACTTTAGTACTGTGCGCATGCGTGCACAATTATTGCACAATAATGGTAAAACAAATGATTGTTGCATAAGAGTAACAGAAACAATTGATAGAGAAGGGGGGGAAACAAACCAAAGTAACTAACCTTACTTTTTCTTTACTTGCACTACAACATTTTACAACTGAACTGGTTTTTAAACTCTACTATGTGTGTGTGATAAATAACTATGTTTTTGTTATTAATTTGCAGTTGTTTGTAAGCTGTTTGATCTAAAGTTTAGTTTTAGATGAGTTGCTAAAAATATCTATGTAATATTTTAGCGAAAAATGTTATTTTAAATTAGTTGGACTGAAAGTTTATAAGTTGCGGTTGAAAATGACATTCAGAAATAGTTCCGAAAGTTTAATTGTGCCACGAAAGAATTACCGGTTTAAAAGTTGCGGTTTTAGTTATAATACTAAAGGATATTTATCAAAAAATGTAAGTTTTTTTCTGTTAAATTACCTTGTTTATTCTTTTACAAATATTTTGAAAAAATAAACAAATTTTTTGATGATTTTTTAAAATATTTTAGCTATTTTATCTAAATAAAAAAATTAGATATATTTATGAAATTGGTTCTTAGTTTATATTTATAGTGGATAAAAAAAAATACTAATAATTTATTCATTTTATCTAAAAAAAAAGACTAAAAGATTTATAGATGAAACATCTAGGGTACACGGCGTGATTGCGTATGTATGTATGTATGTATTTATATTTTATTTCTGTGATTAGTTATCGTAGGGGTCTCAGCATACTGATGTGTTCAGGGGCTCACAATGTTATTAAGACGGCTCTGTTTATTCAATTAAAATACAAATTCACAATTATAGTTTGATTAGTTTTTGTTAGTTTCATTGGAGCGAAAATTTGAGAATATTAATGTCTTTTAATTTATATTGATTGCGTTATAACCAATAGTATTACGAGTGAAATATAACACAAGTCTCAAAGATACATACATACATACATACACAATCACGCCATGTACCCATATGGGTGTGGCACAAACTCTTTTTATCATCCCGAAATTAGTCGCCTAGAAACATTCCTATCCAAACAAGCAACTCTCGCTTCATCCACATTCATAATTCCTCCTCTCATACATGCTCTTTTATTCCTACTACTTGGAAACTTTCGCTCACGCAAGCCCCTCTCTCAATCATACACCACTCCAACTACTCATCGGACGTCCACGCAAACGTATACCAACAAAATCATTCAAATAAATCTTTATAACCAAAGATAAGTAAATGAGACTTTATTCAACATTTTTCTGAAATATTTTGCCAAAAATAAACATTGTTCTCATCATGCTCAAGTGAATACAATTCATTTTTTTTTTTCATTGAAACGTAAGTTCATTGGAAGAAAAATTCATTCAGTTTCTTGCAAACGATAAACTGTTAAAATTTAAAAAGCATCTTACAACATTTCGCTGGAGAATTTTTTCCCACACACATACATTCACGAACAAACGAACAAGTAGATTTATCATGACAGAAAACAATGTAGGAAAAAAAAACAATAATAATGGAATGTTTTTTCTAAATATTAGCATGGCTTTGCAATTTTTATTACAACATGTTATAGAGTAGGAAAAAACCGTTATCGCGTGAATTACAAGACAAGGTACAACAAAATTTTTAAATTGTGAATTATTATGTACGTATACAATATGTGTAAAGATTGTTTTTATTTCATCAAAAACGTGAAGAAGTTTTTCATTGAAAATTACAGTTTGTTTTTCATATGAAAATCGTCTGTTGTACACTGTAATTTTAATGAAAAAAATTAAGTTAAAAATTGATGAAAAATATTTGTATAAACGTGTTATAATTTTAAAATAATTTTATCAATATTGAATTTTTTTTACATACATACGTACATACATACACAATCACGCTATGTACCCATTTGAGTGTGGCACAAACTTTTTTTATTATCCCAAAATCAGTCGCCTCCAAACAAGCAACTTTCGCTTCATCCTCATTCATAATTCCTCCTCTCATACATGCTCTTTTATTCCTACTACTTGGAAACTTTCGCTCACGCAAAACACTCTCAATCATACCACTCCAACTACTCATCGGACGTCCACGCAAACGTATACCATCAAAATCATTTAAATAAATCTTTTGAACAGCAAACGTTCATTAGACATTCGCTCAACATGTCCGAACCATCTTAACTGACTCTAACACGGCAACTTTTGCTACAACATTTTTTTCAATTTCACACTCATCATACACTAATCTATTTCGTACCCGATCTCTCCTATTTACACCACATACTCCACGTAAAAATCTTATTTCCACAGCAGTCATTTTCCGTTTATGCTTTTGCAACCAAACCCAACATTCACTACCCTATACAACATCAACGTAGGCACCAAAACTGCATTGTATATACTCAAACGGGATGGCTTCTTTGGAAACATTTACATTCCTAGCAAAAGTTCCCAAAGCACCCAAAACCTTACAACCAGCATTTATTCTCCTTTCAATTTCACGATCAAAACGGCCATCTCTAGACAGCAAACTACTATATATACACAGAAAAAAATATAATTATATTTTAAAATTTTAGATGAATTTTTTATTTAATTAGATATTTTCTGTAACATTAGTTCTTTTATCTATATACAAATTAGTTGATAAATAATCAACAAACTAGAAAAAATATCTGTAATTATATTAGATGATTAGATCAATATAGCAGACGAAATTATCTAGGCTTGCATTATTAGATCAGTGGTTCCCAAAATGTGGGTCGCAAGCTAATTTCGGGTAGGTCGTATTCAATATAAAAATGTAACAGTACCTATAGTTTCAATATAGTAAAAAATCTTTCAGATTTCATTATATAAAATAAAACAGCTTTATAAAAGATTAGAAAATGATCTACTGTGGCGAAATTTAAATAAAAATAATATTATAAAATTAATATTATAAAAAATCCCAAAACCACACTTAAATTAAAATAAAGCTAAATACGTATTTCGGAAGCTAAGCTTCCATCTTCAGTAGCAAATAAATTTACAAAAATCTTACCTGTGATCCTAGTACATGAACACTTAAGCACTTGTCAAAGGTCACTGGTGAGTCGAAAAAATGAAAATAAAATAAGTAAAACTATCAAAATTGACCACTGACTTTTAACCAACACCCCCACCCCCAACATAGTTTTACTTATTTTATTTTCATTTTTTCGACTCACCAGTGACCTTTGACAAGTGCTTAAGTGTTCATGTACTAGGATCACAGGTAAGATTTTTGTAAATTTATTTGCTACTGAAGATGGAAGCTTAGCTTCCGAAATACGTATTTAGCTTTATTTTAATTTAAGTGTGGTTTTGGGATTTTTTATAATATTAATTTTATAATATTATTTTTATTTAAAACAGCTTTAGGTTTAAGTTCTGTATTAATATTTTTTAATAATCGACGTTTCGATGAACTCAATGTCCGTCGTCATCAGGAAAACTGATACAAAAATAATAGTAGCAGTTTCAATGTTCATTAAAAGAACTTTAAATTCATCTCTTTCATACATTTATATATTAAGTATTCAATAAATTTTTTTAAAAAAAATATATGTATTTTAAACAAGTGAATCGTAGAAAATTTGTATTTTTGGAAGTGCACTGTAAAAATGTAATATAAATTTATATAATGTTACATAACTAGTAACAGTAAACTAGTAGCATTTTGTAATTTGTACTATAATAATTGGCGTAATATTACAATTTTTCTGTAAAAAATCATTCATAGAATACCTATATATTTACACTAATTTTTTTACAGTGTGGGTTGCGGCTTATAAAAATTTGGAAAACCCTGCATTAGATGCACTAATCTATTTCGTACCCGATCTCTCCTATTTACACCACATACAAATAAAAAAAAAATGAAAAAAAAAAAATAATAATAATAATATAAATGACTTTATATTATATAGAATTAATCTAAATGTTAAACATATTTTTATCAATTACAAGGCACAGATTCGCATAGGACCCCTAATATGCTTGCACATACAATAGATAATAGTAAGGAGTTTAGGGAGTAACTGCTCTACGTTTTTCTCTATGGGGCTAGGAGAAATTATTTTAAACTTTTTAGTCCATGTTAAGAACATGATATATTAAATATTACAACTTTTTCGGTGTTTTTGACTTTTCAATTATTACACTTTACGCTAAAACCACATAACACTAATTTTGAGATAAGTAGAATGATCTGAATGAGATTTAACACCTTTAACTACGGCTAACGTCAATAAGCGTTTCGATAGATTAAAAATAAATATTTTTAATTGGCTTATTGACGTTAGCCGTACCTTAGGAGAATTTCGTCGTAACGTCTATTGACGTTAGCCGTAGTTAAAGGATTAAGTTCTAATTCTGACTTGTATTAGCTATAAAAACTCCTGGAATTACTGCTAAAACAGTTGGCAACCCTATAGCTATAAATGTAAATTCTTCGCTTAATTTTCTCTTCTTAATAATTATTAAAATTTAATCGTATGGTAATTTGCCAAGATATGTATAAGAAAATTATCGAGGTAATAAGCTAATACCAATGTGTAATTTACAACAGTTAATATTGCCGTTATGATATGAATTAACGTACGTAATAATATCTATCTTTCTCCGCTAGTCTGTCAATGTACATACATGTGTATAATATGCAGTAAGTTAGTTTGAAATACATTAAAAAATGATCATGTCTACCTTGATTGTGAACCTATGACATTAAAAAGATACTTTTCTTTCATACATCGATCATATAGTTTTAGTTTATATACCTAAGTATACCTCTAGAGATACTTGTTTGCAGTGGCGTAGCCAGAAACTTGTCATTGGGGGGGGGGGGTTTACTAAAGAAATGATATTAATATTAATCAATAAAGAGATAATACTATAATTTGTATAAAAAATAAAGAGCAATAAAAATTATTTTTATAAAAATGAAAGTAAAATAACATTTCATATTTCATATACTTATGTTTATTATGGTCGTTCAGGTTCTTGGGTAGGTGGGGTTTGGTTTAACCCCCCCCCCTAAAACTCTCTTGGCTACGCCACTGGTACATTCTATTTTATAAATGTGTACCGTGCATTCATGAAATGTTGAATTTGTAATGTTTATGTAAGGATTTATGCAAGATATTTCATATTGTTTTAGTTTAAATATACAAGACTGCAAACTGTTAAATAATATCAAACTGATTTGATTTAGAATTTTTTCTATACTTCTAAATCGTGAATTTTGAAAAGGACTATCTCAAACTTTTGCCTTTTTTTAAAGAGTTACAATTAACAAGTGTCAACTAATTCTTTAATGAGAATAACTCATTTTGAATCTTCTACTGTAACTCATAATCAATTATCTACAAGAGGCAATTTTCTGTGGGATTTTCTTGCGCAACAAAATTGCACAAGAAAATTGCGCAATAAAATTGCAAAAATATATGTATGTTTTACACGATGCAAGAAAATTGCACTGCGATTTTGGTTATTTCATTCCAAGATGCCAACTAATTAATAAAATAACCAAACGTCAAAATATATCATAACTGTATAAAATACTTAAAATACTTTTGCACGAAGAAATGTAAGAAATGTACTTATGATTTACTTACTTCAAAATAAACACACGAAATATATAAAATAAATAAATAATTTTTATTGTTATTTATTTTTACTACTTTGACTGCAAGGAAAAGTAGTATAGCGTTTGGTACGGTGTCTGTAACATTTTCAAAAAAAAAAAAAATTGTACAGAAATCCTTTATATAGCCTGTAGATGACGAATCTGAACTTAGTTTATGTGGGTGTATGGATGTGCGTCGTCAGCTCGCTCGCTCGCTCGCTCGCTCACTCGCTCGGTCGTAAGTCAAAATTTTGTGGCCGCAACTCCTCCTAGACGGTTCAACCGATTTTAATGAAATTTTCAGGATAAATTTGTCTAGTGCCCAAGATGGTCATAAAGTTTTGGTTTTTTCCAGTAATGCCAACTTTCCGAGAAAAAAATTACTAAAGTTTTTAAAAATTCATTGTGGCTATATTATTTATCCGATTTTGATCAAATTTTCAGGAAAGATTTCCCTAATGCTCCCATTAATTACATAATTTTATTAATATTTAGTGTTGCCAACTTTCCGAAAAAAAAATTACTAAAGTTTTAAAAATTTTATTATGGCCATGGTATTCAACCGATTTTACTCAAATTTTCACAAAAGATTCTCCTAGTATTCATATAATTTATGTAATTTTAACAAAATACAGTGTTGCCAACTTTCCGAAAAAAAAAATTAGTAAAATTTTAAAAAATTTATTATGACCATTTTATTTAACCGATTTTAATCAAATTTTCATAAAAGCTTTTCCTAGTGCCTAAATAAATTATGAAATTTTAACAAAATACAGTGCCAACTTATCAAGAAAAAAATCCCAAAATTTTTAAAAAATTCATTGTGGCTACATTATTTATTCGATTTTGATCAAATGTTCAGAAAAGTATCTCCTAGTGCCCACATAAATTATAATATTATTAAAATACAGTGTTACCAACTTTCCGAGAAATGTCAAAGTAGTCTATATATGGGTTTTCCCATATACTTTTAATCTTGTTTTAATATATTATATTATGACACATATATATGAAAGTTGGTAAGACTGAAAATTACTAAAAAGTAACTAGAAATTGTTGCCGCGACAAAATTGCTTGCGCAATTTCTGTTTTACACGAGCAATTTTCTTGTGCAATTTTGTTGCGCAAGAAAATCCCACAGAAAATTGCGTCGTGTAAAACGGGCATTACACGACCAATTTTCTTGTGCAATTTTGTTGCGCAAGAAAATCCCACAGAAAGTTGCGTCGTGTAAAATGGGCATTAGCCTTTCATAACCGATATTCATTTAATTTATAGAATTTCCTTGGCTGATATGCCGTGGTCGATCTATCCACGTTACAGACATTTCGCCATACATCGTAGATGGTATTCTCACTGCTTGGTGATTTCAATCACCAAGCACTAATGCCATTTACGATGTATGGCGAAACGTCTACGACGAAGATAAATCGACCAGGGAATACCAGTCTAGAAAATTCTATAAATGCAAGAAAAATATGTTTTTAAAATACAATAGTTTGGATTAAATTTAGTTTTTTGCATCTTTATGTTTCAGAAACTAAATAATAATAACTAAAAATGAAAAATGATTAGATTCTGTTTAGTTATTTTATAAAAACGACGTTTCGACGAAACTGTACGCTCGTCTTCATCAGGTCAAAAATTAATCAATGTCATTGAGAAATTTTTGACCTGATGAAGACGAACGTTCAGTTTCGTCGAAACGTCGTTTTTATAAAGTAATTAAACAGAATCTAATTTTAAAACAGTTTTTATTTTAATACAATGAGTTCTGAAAAATATTTTACTATGCTAACTAACAGTATTGTTAACATTATTGTTAATTAACGCAAAATCAACGAAAAATAATTTAAGGAAAAAGCAATAATTACAAAAAAAAAGTTATTATCAGTAGCAATAAAATGATATTAAATGTTTTTAATAAATAATTATATTTAATTAACTATGACATTAATTGTATTAGATAAGCAAAATAGTACAGCACCTTATTTGAGATCATAAACTGTATTGAAATTTATGAATAATTTATTTTAATTATACTTTATATATTGATTTTATCAGCAATGCATTTTGTATAATATGCAAGAAATATTCTGTTATATTAAATCCATAGAATAATTTTCTTACAATTAAACTGAAAGTGCATTTATATTAATTGCGATAAAATGAAATTTAAATAATTTGTAATTAAGTTTTTCATTCATTAATTAATTGGATTATAATAAAATTTAATTATGTTAAAATTCGGAAATTTTTTAAAGAAATCTTATAATAAAATTCTTTTTATGTTAGAATTGCTTTAATAAACTTAAGTTAAAATGCTGCAAATATTTTTTACCTAATAAGGATAATAAGTATAAAGTATTTAAAGTTGATAATAACAACTTCCTTATGTTTGTTGCATTTTTCTGTAAAAATAGAAAATTATTCTCAAACAATTCTGAGAAGAATTACGACTATAATGATAGGATATTCTTGTTATATCAGTTAGCACTTTTATTATTAACTTTTACTTAAACATTCGCAGAAATACAAATAATAGTTGAAAATTATGTGAAATCGTATTTAATAGAATTAAATATACTAAACTAACCAATTTTAACTAAAAGTTTTTTTTTTAATTTTAATATTTATAGCCAATTACATAAAAAAACTTGCAAACATAATGACTGGTATTATTACGAGCTCGGATTTTGGGTGTTTTAATTCATTTGTTTAGTTACAGCAGTTGCATTGATTTAAAATTTGTATTTGCTGTCAATATTTGAATTTTATTTAGTTATATTTTTCTGGAAAAAAATTTCAATTGTCAGATGTTGATTTGATATATACAGGGTGGCCGGAAAGTCGCTTTACCGAAAATAGCATAATCTCCAAAATGTTATAATCTATTTATAGCTTGATAAAAAATGTTCCTGAAACGGCATATTTTGAAATTGTATTTTTTTTTTTATAATTATATTATGTTCGGTAAAGCGACATTTTGGCCATCCTGTAAATATGTGCGTATTTTAAAATGAACTTGGATTTGATTGTATTTTTATAGGATCATCCCACAAAATCTCACAGTACATGCAGTGATGGATCACTTCTTAGCATGGGAAGTTCAGAAATGGACGAGGTATATTTGATTTTCTAGAAAAACATTTTTATTATTTTTACATACATACATACACAATCACGCCATACCCATAAAGGTGTGGCACAAACTCTTTTCATCATCACGAAATTAGTCGCCTCCAAACATTCCTATCCAAACAATCAACTTTCGCTTCATCCACATTCATAATTCCACTCTCATACATGCTCTTTTATTCCTACTACTTGGAAACTTTCGCTCACGCAAGCCACTCTCTCAATCATACCACTCCAATTACTCATTGGACGTCCACGCAAACGTATACCATCAAAATCATTCAAATAAATCTTTTTAACCAAACGTTCATTAGACATTCGCTCAACATGTCCGAATCATCTTAATTGACTCTAACACGGCAACTTTTGCTACAACATTTTTTTCAATTTCACACTCATCATACACTAATCTATTTCGTACCCGATTTCTCCTACTTACATACCCCACATAAAAATTTCATTTCAAAAGCAGTCATTTTCCGTTTATGTTTTTGCAACCAAACCCAACATTCACTACTTTATACATCAACGTAGGCATCAAAACTGCATTGTATATACTCAAACGGGCTTTTTTGGAAACATTTACATTTCTAGCAAAAGTTCCCAAAACACTCAATGTACCTTACAACAGCAGCATTTACTCTCCTTTCAATTTCACGATCAAAACGGCCATATCTCTAGACAGCAAAGTACCCAAATACACAAATTCATCTACCTGCTCTAAACGTGCACCATCATTACATTCAGTCATCAAGTCACCTTTCTCAAAAACTAAAACTTTGCACTTATCAAAATTCAACACAAGATTCATTCATTCATTCATTGATATATAGTTAAATTAAATAATAATTAATTTTTAAAGGATTCGTTTGGCCAGCATTCAAGACATTCATCCAAATTATCCTTGCAGGACAGACGACCCAGTCAGGCTTCACCAGGTACATTACATTATAGGAAAATTACAGTGGAATTTAGTGACGAATAAGTCATTATTCATCTAATTTTTAACCAGCATAAAATGGCGTATCTGTCACTACCTATTCCACTATTTTCTAACTGCTTGTTATTTTCTAAATATCTAAATGACTAACGGATATATACGTTTTGTTCAGATTCTGAGTTGGAATTAGGAACGCAGTCGACCACAGCACCATTAAGTCATAGTGCTGCACGACATAAAATGGCTGTCAAACCGAAAAGAACACATGGGGCACCGCGCAGGCGCAGAGTGCAACAAGTAGGTTTCCATTCATTTTGCATATTATTAGCTTTGTTCGCGGAACACATCCCGAACTAGTTCCGAACAAGTACGCAAGTTCTGAACAAAAAGTTCTGCGTTCGCGGAACACAATTATTTCATTCGGAATTGGTTACGAACGTATTCGACACATCCCAGGATTTTATCAAGAATTTCTGATCCGCACATGCGCACTGACATTGTATGATCGTAAAAGTTTACCAGCAATAGTTTACACGTCAATTTCGTGTTTTAAAAGGACAAGTTATTTACTATTATGCACGGAATAAACAAGAACAGCTGATATCTAAAATAAAATTTGTCAAATAACGTGATTGGCAAAGCGCACTCTATGATCGAACAATTGAATTAAAAGTAATGTTCATTTGACGTTCGCGGAAATATAAAATCCTGAATAAATTCAGAATCGGACATGCGCATTGTATTGATCCTAAAGACATTCCGAACAGGTTCCGAATTAATTCGGAATTGCTACCGCGAACAAAGCTATTGTGTGCGCATATCGAGAAAATAAATCTTTAATTTTTTTTCTTACAGCTTACAGCTGGTTCGGCTCTTCCCACAACACCGGAAGTTAACGAAGAAACATCTGCTCGTAGTTTAACACCGGAAAGCTCTGCAGTAAGAGGTTGGTATCACTGTCACCTGCATAAAATTTTAATTCTCCTTGTATAGTTTTGTATTGTTCTCCAACTTAAGGCTCGCTTTCATAACTAAAGTTGACTTTCAGCAAAAAAGTATAGATTTAAATTCTACTGACAATAATAATTGCTATCAGTTAATGATGCTATTTTGTCGACTTTTATGAAACCTGCCGTTAAAAGACGATTTTATAAAACGTTATTAAATATATAATAGTTAATAACGTGATTAAATTGTCAACTAGCTAATCGAAGATACTTGACAAACTAATCATGTAATTAATTACTGATTAAATTATCGTTTTATACAACTGGTCTTAAGTTTTTAAATTAACAGATTTTATTATTTATTTAAAGAATTTTTATTTTATTTTTCTTTATAATAATTTATATACCTTTTACTATTTTTGTGTGTGGTAAATTTAAAATAATTGAATGTAAAATAATTTGATTGGCAGTTTCAATGTTTTAATATATTTATTGCTGTTACGATGAATTTTTAGTAACTAGTTTGATCTGAGGAATTTGAAAAATGAGTAAACAAAAACGGCAATAAATATGTTATCAGAATAATGAAAAAAATTAAAAATAACTGTTTATGCATTTGGCATGATTTGTACATAAATGTTTTGAAAAATAAGCCCATATATCAATTCTGCAAAGCAACGCTTTGTATAAATTAATTAATAACAATGATTTTCCTTTTTGAAACGAAATATTTTATTAACATTGTTCGCTTGTTGGCTAAAATGAAAGCATGGCTTTTTGTTTTGTATGAAATTCCAGAAACGATAGCTGAGCTTTATACAAGCACGAGTAGCATGAATAAAGTATGGAATTCAACAACATCTACAACAGCAATAACAACAACCGCTTCGTCGACAACACAACTAACTGAAACACAATTAAAATCTGCATCTTTACCACCCGGTCTAGCACTACCAAGCGGTTCCAATAAGCTCAGCCGAAGCCGGTCAAACGCGGGCACCAATAAGAAGGACACGTTTTCCGAGGAAGACGAAGGAGATGATAAACACATTTTTAAAGAGGAGAAGAAAAAGGAAGAATCATTTTTCGGCAGATTTTTGGCACGTAGAAGCGGTAAAAAGAAGAAATCTAAATCGGAAGATTCGGAAGTTGTTGTTGTTAGCAGTACGAAATCTACTGAAAGTTTCTGGCAAACTGAAGAAAAACGAACATATAGTGTTGATTCAGGATTTACCAAAGTTGCAAGAAGTGGACCAGCTGCCAGACAACGTATCCTTCCGATTGATATCCCGTCAAGTCCTGAATGCTATAGACATCGAAGGCAGCAAGAAATTGATCTAGATCTTCCAATGCCACCGCCAGAAGAATCACTCTTTTTAGATGCTTCTCCTCCCAAGAAAATTCTAGTTCTGCCACCAAAAACCAAAGTTATTTCTTCTCCATCTACTAGTCCTGAAAAAATGAATAATTTTTCCGAAAATTTAGATTCTACTGCAAGCAAACCTATTCCAGTTCCATCTCCTAGAACTATATTTTCTTCTAAAATAATAGCTCCTGAATTAACTCTAATGAATACATCAATTTCGCCCAAATCTTTTTCGCCCCCTAAAGAAAATAAAGAAATTACAGCCGCGCCGCGTAACATGCAATTACCATCATCAGCAGCAATATGGACTGAATCGAGTAAATCATCATCATCAAATGAAATGAATTCATTGGAATATAATAATACCAAAGTTGAAGAAACAAAATCCGCTACAAGTAAAGTAAAAATTACTGGATTATCTTCGTATCAGCAGCGAGTTATGTCCTACAATGATGAACTAGACAATATCGGATATAAATCTTTAAATAGTGAACAGCTGGAAGAAAATAATGTTTCGTTATTTTCCTTAACAAAATCACAAAGTTTTCGTTCGAAATCTGTTATAAGTTCCAGCCAAGATCATGCCAGTTTACCGTTTACCGTTAACACATCATTATACGACACGAATTCCGATTCGGAAGCATTCACCGATTCACTAATGTCCACAAACACAACTCCAACAGAAAGTGTTAAAGTTATAGAACCTGATAGTTTGAATATTAATACTCAAGAAGTGGATGACGGCAATGAGGTAAAAATTATTAACACAAATTCAGAAATAAGTCCGACGAAAAGTGAAGAACATTTTGATTCTTTAGAAAAACCTTTAGTAGATAAACCTACTAATAAAGTATCGCATGAAACATTTGACGATAAAAATAATGAAATTACAATATCTTGTATGAATTCTCAAGTGCAAACGAAAAGTACTAACCAAGTCATTGTTAGTATTAGTAATCAGTCAGATACAACAATAATAGATTCAAATACTTCGAATAAAATTATTACAACATCAACCGAAAGTTCCGTCAAAGAAGCAAGTCAAAATACTCAAATTTCTGTCACTAAAGTTCAGCTAAAACGTGATGCAAAACTTGGTGAAAACACGAGCAATACTCATGTCCCCGAATTCCTAAAAATACAACTAAATAAGGTTGATGCTAAGCCGACAACTAATGTTGTATTATCCACATCAAATTCGTTTAAAAACGAAGAGAAACCAGAAGTATTAAAACAGAAAACCGTGTTAGATATTGAGACAGATCGTGAAAATGGCGAAGTGGTAACAGACAAACAAAATTTCAAATTCAGCACGGAAGATGTCGAAATTATCGACAAAGAACAAGGTGAGGAAATTGTAGAAGTTCCATCAAAAATAACCGTTAATAATGTACAGCAGTCTACACCAAAAGAAAAGAAACAATTATCACCATTAAATTTAAATAATTCTCAACCGAGAAAATCTTCTCTAGTTACTGTTTCATCCCCAGTTGATAGTAAGCCATTTTTGAAGAAGAAATCAAACAGTATTGAACTAGGCGATTCGATAGATAAAACAAAAAATAGCCAACTAAATTCTGATAAAACTCTGGCAAATAGTTCAGACCAGTTAAATGTAAAGACTGATCAGAAATCGAAAAATACTGACGATCCAGTCCCTGACGTGATATTACGGAAAAAGTCTCTGGTATCATCACAAAAACGTGATAAAGATTCAAATAGTGATGAACCAGAACTTATGAAAGTATTCGCACGACGATCGTTGAAACTCAAAGATTCTGAGGTCGAAACATTGAGCCAACAAGTTCTAGTATTAGTGGAAGGTGAAGATATTAATAAAAATATTGATAAAGAAACATCGGAGAATTCCAAACGCGACAGTGATAAGGAAAACGAGTGTAACGAATCACCGGAAGAACGAAAGAAAATCATATTCCCCACCAAAGAAAAAGAACCACTGCTCGAGTCAAAATATGTTGAAACAGCCGATATAACTTTTCGAAAACCCGTAAATAATAAAATCGCCGCATTTAACGGAACAAAATACCAACGGCCTGCTACAGTTCCTAATGCAAACGAATTGATTGATAGTAATAAAACAACCAGTGATAGTAATAAAAAACCGGAAACCAATAAGAAACCAGTTGTCATTAGTAATTATCGCTCACACATTATGAGTTTGCGTGATAGTAAAGATATAGAGATTAAAAAATCGACTGAAATTAGTAAATGTACCAAAACTGGGGATGAAATCATTCCGCTGAAGAATGATTTCGAAAATGAAGATTTCGTTCCGATGTTTAAGCGAATTCAGCAACGCAAAGAAGAATGGGAACAGCGTGCACAGCAAAACATGAAGAAATCGGTTCCATAAAACGTTGTTTTTATTAGCTTTTTAAGTAAGTTTTCCTTGTGGGAATTTTTGATTTCTGTTTGTATTTTAAGCGTGTAGTAATTTTTATTTTCAATTTTTGTTGTAGAATCTATGTGATTACACGTGTAATTCTTTTATGTTGAATACCAAAAATATTTTTGTATAAATTCGGTATTCGCATATGTTTTAAATTAAATTACTGTGACTTTGTAATATTTAAATTATGCAAATACCAAATTTCCTACTAATTGGCCATCTTCAAAAACAATTGAATGAAAAAATAAAGCCTTTTTGCTTGTCTCTCGCAAATAACAATTTCAAAATTGATTCAAAAATGTATAGTTATATCTTTCTTTGTGAATTATATAGTTTTTAATTGTTAAATCGGAACTATCTTAACTATTCAATTTTGAATCAAAACTTAAAAAAATTGCTATATTTATAATTTCTTCTTATTATTAATGTTATATTACTGTGTCTATTTATAAATATTTCGTAAAATTTTCAGGAACAAGCAACAAAAGAAGTAAAAGTAATATTTTACTGCAGTGTTGGAACTGGTAATCTAAACTAACTTTAGCAATAAGAAAACAAAGAAGATATTGGTTCATCCCGTTCATCTTCTATACAGTTGTATTTCCTGTGAAGCTTTCGATATTGTGCGAATTAATTATATTGTAAATAACAATTTCTATTAATGATTATTATTTTGTTTATTGATTATTATATGAAATAAGTTAGTATTTAAGGAGGCATTGTATTTAAAGAGAAAGCTATATATACATATATAAATATAACATATCTCCTATATAGTTTGCGTAGTGCCATCTGTTAGCGGCATTGACAATTATGATAAAAAAAATGATTATTTTGTGTATATTTAATTATATATATGTAAGTAGTTTAAGTGCCTTTTTAAATTTCATAATATCAATAATATTTTATTACGAGAAAAATTTGAGATCAGATATAGGTTAAGATATGGATTTGTACAGAATGCCTTTAAATGATACAGCCCAAACGGTGCTATGCGATGGAAAATGGATGAAATAAAAAAGAAATTTACTCCTTTATGATTATATCTAATTATGTTAATGAAATGCATTATGGGATTAAAATTATATCGATGTTGACCTTACATATATACGATATTGTAGTAAATTATTTTCTAATATTCCTTTATAATCTCCTCAGAACTACTATTATATCATGCTTTATTATTTTATACTCATAAATTAATATTAATTAATTTATATGTCAGTTTGACGCCAAATACATTTTTAAAATCAAATTGTATTAATGCCATCTATTGGTCACTCACCGTATTTATGATTTTATTATGTTTCATTTTTGTAAATATTGTTCTATATTACTATAAAACTTAATAAAAAAATGTATTATTAGTTTAATAGAATGTATAAAATATATATAAATAAACATAAATAAAGTTATTTGTTCACAATGTTCCGGATAATAACCTTTCTGCAACATATTCGAGAGATTCCAAAACAGTTAAGTACAGTCGGAATATGTATTATGTATTTCTTATTTTAAAGTAGAACTTTTATATGTTTATTTATAATATACGCGTATAATTTGATTATAAACATATTGTTGCGTAAATTTATTAAAATTGTTGTATTGATTGTTGGTAGTCACTGGCTTACATCAGCAATAACTGTGGCATATTCATTTGAATTAAAAAAAAAAAAACTAGCAGCCAATAAGAATACAAGAATTCATGTATAAGCCAATGACAGTTGTTAATTATTTCATAAATGGTTAAAATGAAAACATCTATGGACGGATGAAGTTCCTTGCCTCGCCGCACCCTAGTGCAGTGCCAATCAGCCTAGTGAATTATAATTTGTGACCGGAAATGATAAAGGGTGATAGATTCCCAATAATACGACATACCTATATGATATAGATAATGAAATTGTGTTATCAATACTCAGTACATGTGCTAGTTCTAATTTAATCGTCATATAATTTAGCTAATCGATAAATAATTTTCATCTTCTAGTGCTATTTAAAACTACTGTTAGTGAATATGTGTGGGAGTTTTGTTCATAGCTATAAATGATGTTTTTTTTTTAAATAATAATATATTTTAATTATTCGTAAGGACCTAAACGAAGTGAAGTAATATTCTTTGTCTATATATATGTGTATGTTCATAGTGGTAGATAAAATTAACCTATGAACCGAAGCAAAAAGTGAACTAGAAGTTTATGTAATAGAATATTTGCATAATGTCCTAGTGAAAGATTTAAGGCAAAAACAATGGATGAGTGTATGTTAAATGATCTATTAGAGTGTTCAGTGTGTTTGGAACGTTTAGACACCTCGAGTAAAGTGCTACCGTGTCAGCACACATTCTGTCGCAAATGTCTCGAAGATATCGTCGAAACGAACAAGGAATTACGATGTCCCGAATGCAGAGTCTTAGTCGAATTGAAAATCGAAGAACTGCCACCGAACGTACTCCTTATGCGAATTTTGGAAGGTATGCGAAATGCAGCCCCCAAGAAACAGGTACGTGGACCGGTTCGAGGGGGCCACGGTCACGTTCCTACCAATATAGTGCACCATGGTACTCCGGTACATCATCATACACATTCTCAGGGTACGCCCGATCGACATGTACCAAATAAATTGCATACGAATATAGCGTTACATCATCCACATCAGCCCTATGCGAAAGCTGTGTACGATTATATTTCAAAGGAACCCGGGTGAGTTATTTTTGAATTTCAGGTTAATTATCTTTTATTATACTACTCACACTTGTTTCAAATTACTAAATATGATAATTTTTATGTTTGAGAGTGCTTATAGAATAATTATCCGTACGGTAAATTAGTTCCCATAACCTTAAATTCCAAACTTCACTTGTTTGCAAAGTTTTTGTAAAAATAAATAGTTTCGGATTTGATTATTTTATTTAATATTATTCACAATAAACTTTAAACGGATATATATTTTAAGATTTAAAATAAACAATTACAAAAGAATTTTTATATAAAACATTCAGTTAATATAGAATGAAACAAAAATATTTTAATATTTTACATATTTCATTTGAAAAGTATATATTTGTAGAAATAATACTGTATACAAAATTTTTGCTTCTTTTAAAAACAAAAGGATTGAAAGAATTATTTTAAATAATTCCAGTATATTTTATTACATTTATTTCTTGATAATTAAATATCTATAAATATCTATATAAATATCTATAAAAAAAAATTGGTTTATTTACAACTGTTCTTAAAAACGTCTTTTTTTGCAAAATAGTTTTTTTTGACTTTTTTCAAAATGTCTTTGCGGTTTTCTGTTATCGAATATAATGATGATGTAACTAGATTTTAATTATATAATATTTTTACTACACCTGACATATTTAAACCAAAATAAAGCTCTTAAAAATAATTAGTCAATTTTACACAAACATTGTAAATATTCTAAAATTGTTTAATGATGTAAATAAACTAACTTGATATAGCAACATTTTTAATAAAGTGAAAAATCTATCTAAGCTTATTCTTTATTGAAATAAAACTAGGTTTAATTCTGTATAAAATATTGAATTGAAATCGATGTTTTGTAACAAATTTTTCTAATGTTTTTTCCAGCGATTTGAGTTTCAAAAAAGGCGACGTTATTATGCTTCGTAAACGAATTGATACGCATTGGTACCATGGTGAATGTAATGGTAAACAAGGTGTATTTCCATTGACTTATGTACAGGTAATTAATCGAAATTAATTCTAACCGAGATAAATTCTTAACAAATTTCGTAAATGACACACTATAGATAATGACACCGATGGTGAGTCATAGTCCGCAATGTAAAGCCTTATACGATTTTCGTATGACGAACGATGACGAAGAAGGTTGTCTCACATTTAATAAGGGCGAAGTGATTTCCGTTATTCGGCGGGTCGATGAGAATTGGGCCGAAGGCAAATTGGACGATCGTATTGGAATATTTCCGTTAGCCTTTGTCGAACTGAACAGTCTGGCAAGATCGCTTATGAAATTGTCGACAAAGTAAGTCCATATTTCGATTACGGATTTTATTGTATTTTAATTGTTATATTATCGTACTTAAGATTGTTTGAAACAATCAAATTTCCTGTTAATGATAAAAATTATTTATTGCTTTTGTTTTTATTGAATTTGTTATTCTTATATGGGAAAAATATTGCTTGGAAAAATTGATTAAGAATTATATTTCAATTGTATTTTTCTTATTTAATATTAAACATATTATTGAGTAATACCTTCCATACACGACAAAATTTAATGATTATTAAGATTTACGCTGTGATTTTAGTAGTAGCATTATAATTACTACTGCATCTCCACTCTACTGTTTGAATGTATCTTAATGATCATTAAATTTTGTCGTGTGTCAAAGGCAGTTACCTAAGTATTTTTAATATTGGTGTACTTGGTACATGAATTACAAGTACTTAAAAAAAAACTTTTTTGACAAAGTACTTAAGTATTTCATGTTTATTAATTTAATAAAAAAAAATAAAACCTTACAAACTAACTGATAATATAATAATTAGATATTTAATATGTTTTTTTTATATATAAGATATTTAATATACAATTTTTTGTTTTGTTTGAATAAAGTAAGTTTTACTGATTTTATCGAAAATACTACTTTGTCATCGCATTATGTAAAATATAACGATTTATTTGAATTAAAAGTAACTTTGCGTTTCTATTTTTTTAAATTTTATGCATAAATATTGTATTCTAATTTAAATTGCCAATTCAAATAACATTGTTTAATTCGTCCGCAGTAATTAAGTGAATAAATTAAAGTTTATATAAAAATACTCAAGTACTTTTGTTTGTACTTGTATTCAATACTTAAATATTTTACAAAATATAAATGTTTGTGTTGTATTATCTGGTACTTGCCCAGATCTGATCGAAGTTATAACCAATTTAAAACGAAATAATCTATAATAAAATTGTGTTTTTTTTTTTTTTTTTAGTTCGCAACCAGGACCATCTCGTGTCGCTCCACCGACACCAACAACCGAAGATACTACACCATTAATCCCAACCGATCACAGCCAAAACATTTCCAACACAAATATCACCGCCAATCATCAACCATCACGCACCGAACCACACCATCAACCATCGCGCACCGAACCACACCATCAGTACCATCATCATCAGCAGCAGCATTTCCCACAAAATACAACCACTGCTGCTGCTGCTGCTGCTGCCGTGTCTGCAACAGCAACCACAACCACACATCTACCTACGTCCGATTCTAGTTCAACGGTATCATCTGGTTCTTCGGCTACCACAACACCAAACACATCATCGAGTAATACGTCATCTAGTTCAAGTACAGCGCCCTCGTCGCCCGCTTCACCACCGCCACGCGGACAAACTAGCGATGTTAGCTCGGTGAATTATCGCGGTAAGTAATGTGTGTAACGAGTAATTTACCCTAACCTAACCTTAACCGATATTTCAAAGTCTTAAAAAACCATGAAACCATTATATTTTCTTAGCGAAATTTTTGAATTTTAAACTTTGTTGCAAAACGCGTTGCGAGCAAAAGTCCATATTTTTCCGAATTTTTTTTAAGAATACAGTAACATATTTTAAATAAAATTATGTTATGACATTGTTTTTATGTAATCTTTTAATATTTCGTATTAAATTTGTAAATTTTACTGATATCTTTAAAAATATGACTATATTTATAACTTATTACATTTGAGATGTGAAATTTTGTTGTTGATTCCCGATAATATATTTTTATTTGCAAGGTTTCAAGGCAAAAATGGATATGCAGTGTGTTGACTTGGACCGTTGTACATAGGGATTTAGCATGTAAAATCAGACATGTGCGATTTCCTGCTTCCCAAATTATTTTACAAAAAAAACTTTATGATAAATGTTTTAGGGCATACTTTTCTGCATGTAAATCAATTACTAAAATTTTTTTTGGAACCTTCATAACGTCCAGAATTAGGTCTAAATTTGTTAAGAAATTGACTGGAAAATGGCAGTAGCCGTGAAATTGGAACAAAAAATCAAACAAATGCTAATCAGTCACGGCTAATACCATTTTCAGTCAATTTCTTGACAACTTTAGGGCTAATTCCTGACGTTGGGATGGTTCCAAAAAAAATTTTCTTGATTGATTTACATGTAAAAAATTGTTTCCTAAAACATTTATCACAAGGTTTTTTTTGTAAAATAATTTGGGAAGCAGGAAATCGCATATGTCTGATTTTACATGCTAAATCCCTATGTACGACGGTCCAAGTCAACACACTGTATATATAATTTATTTATTTATTTATTTTTGTACATTGACCATTATACAATGACCTAAACGTCCAAAATAAATAAATAAATTAATTATATATATATATATATATTAGGTGATCAATTTTTGCCTTGAAACCTTCCAAATTAAAATTGTTACATTTGGTTCAAATATGGAGTATATTTTTCATTTGAAACTTTTGTTTTAACGTTACGGATAATATTTCCGGTATAAATTACCAAAAAAAAAATAAATTTCAACATGACTAGGACAAACAACTCCAGCACGGAATCTTCTGCGTCAGCAGCCAGCCGAAGTTACGTCTACAAATAGTCCACCACCACGACCAGCAGTGAGTAAAAGTGGTTCGAGCGGGCATCATCATCAACAACAACAACAGAGAGAGAAAAGACATAGTTTTACTTCGTTGAATAGCAGTCATCATCATCAGACAAGTCATAGACATTCAGCGGAAATTTTAACACCTGATGTTGAAGCGAGCGCTACACCTGGACAACATCGGAGATCCGCCGAAGGTGTTCTTCCTATGCAACAGGTGAAATTACTCAATTCAATAATTTATTTATTTTTTTTATTATTTATTTATTAAATAAATACAAAGTAAATACAAAACTTATTATATTTTTAAACTTGCATTTTCACATTTACCAAATATAGAGTTAAAAGGGAAATTTCTATTTTGTTATTAATGATCGTATAAACATAAATAAATTAAAAATTGGTAAATTTTATTTTGAAAACGGCTTTAAAGTTTTTTAATGAAATCGATTGAAATCTATGATTTTCGAGCGTAAGTAGAAGCGATTTAGGTAGGTGTTGGTTTTGGGAAAACTCCTATACAATAAAAAAACGTATTTTGTAATTCGTTTTTGTCAAACTAATATTATTAAAAGTTTAGAAAATGATCTACTGTGGCGAAGTGTGGTTTTGGGATTTTTTATATTATTTTTATAATATTATTTTTATTTAAACTAATATTATAACAAACAGTCGAGAAATTGATTGAAGCTAGAAATAAAATAGTTGATTATTTTATCAGATTGTCATTGAAACATTATTAGCTTTCCGATAATAGTTTCGATCAATAAAAATTGATTAAGCCTTTATTATTATAAAACATTGAATTGCAATAATCGATATCAGATAAATACAAACAATAACTACATCTTGATAAACGTTTGTACTGATAAATGAAGAATAAATTTAATATAAATATTTTATAGGAGTATTATTTTTGCGAAATAATAGCTGTGTTTTCTTTACATTCTACTCAGATCAGTAAATCTTTTAAATGAGCTGAGCTGAGCTGAATTTTGCTGAGTGTGTTGTATTGATAAATAAAACAGTTTATTTGAAAGTGACGTTTAACATCTTAAGTTCCACATATATGATATAACCTAAAATATTAGATGTATTTGGATTGTGTTTGCGTTGATAATTTATTGCAACTCGCCTCGGATATATCTATTGTTTGATTTTACAATAAAATATTTCAATATAAATATGTCAACCAGTATCAAACACGTTATCAAATCTTAAACTAGGAAAATTTGAATTGCGCATGTGCGCTCACTTGAATCTCAGCTAAGCACTAGCTAAATATCAAACTCAGTATCGGTAACGGGGGGAAGCAATTCACTCACTTCCAACTCAGTTACGAGACGATAAATAAAACAGCTATTTCAAGGTTACTGATATTTGCTGTTCTGAGCTGAGTTTTTCGGTAAAAAAACACAGCTATCTATTTTTAATACGCAAAAAAATCTCTTACAAAATACTAATATTGGATTACTTTTTTTTTAATAGATACCTCTTTAATCTTTTAAATATTTCTACATATAGATAATAAATAAAATTGAAATTAAATGTAATGTAATCGTTTTATTTATATTTTTATATATATTTATTGCAATTTAATATAGGTTTTTATATTATAAATGGGTTTTCACAAAGTCTAGACCTAACTAAATCACTTTTCCACATCTAAAAATGGTACTGTTTTTAAAATAAAAACAAACAACTGCCTAAATATACACGAATTTCTTGTTTAATTATAAAATACACAAATTAATAGTATATTTTGAAATGAAACCATGGTTAAATTGGAGTAAATATAATGGCAGTTTGGTTTATCAGTTTTCATTTCGGAATATGCTATAACAGGGTGTATAAAAGCGAGAATTATGCTAGGAATTTTTTCGTTGTGTGTGAATTTTGAAAAAAATTTGTAATATTTCAAGATTTAGAACGAAGGAAGCGATCGATTCATACAATTTCAGAAGAAATAAAGAAAAAGAAGATAATGGAATTATAATTTGATGATTGCGATAGTTCATGTTCCATGCTGTAATTGTGATAAATAAATATAATATACGCAATAAATAACTTCGATTTAACACATCTTTAACTTTCTTCATCATTAAACTTGTATATTTATATATGGGAATTTTTTAAATATATACGGGAAAAAAGCGGGAATTATACGGGAAATTTATTTCAACTTTTCGTTATGCCCGTTTTACACGACGCAACTTTCTGTGGGATTTTCTTGCGCAACAAAATTGTACAAAAAAGTTGGGTAATAAAATTGCAAAAATATATGTACGTTTTACACAATGCAAGAAAATTTCACTGCGATTTTGGTTATTTCATTCCAAGATGCCAACTAATTAAAAAAATAACTAAACGTCAAAATATATCATAATTGTATAACCTTCAAAATAAACACACGAAATATATAAAATAAATAAATAATTTTTATTGTAATTTATTTTTTTAATGTATGACACACCTCATAGGAAAATCAAATATAAATAAAAAAATACTGGTATTGTGCCTTTCATAATAAAAGTTGGTAAGACTGAAAGTTTCTAAAAAGTAACTAGAAATTGCACGGCCATGCTTTTAAATTACAGCGTGTTCTAATCCGTGCAACTTGTCGTCGCGACAAAATTGCATGTGCAATTTCTGTATTACACGAGCAATTTTCTTGTGCAATTTTGTTGCGCAAGAAAATCCCACAGAAAGTTGCGTCGTGTAAAACGGGCATTATACACCCTGTATAAGTAAATATATTGATTATTCGAAGCTAATAAGAACGCTTACAAAATATATTTTCTAAAAATTTATATTATTTTTCTTTTCTCGTATAGCAACAAGGTTCCCAGCACTGCGTCTCAGGTTTAATACATCTTCCCGCTGCTTACATCGCTTTATATCCTTACAAACCGCAAAAATCCGACGAGTTGGAACTGCGTAAAGGTGGCATCTATATGGTAACAGAACGCTGTCAAGATGGCTGGTTCAAGGGCACTTCAAATCGTACACAGAAATGCGGCGTTTTCCCCGGCAATTACGTAACGCTGGCACGCAGCGTACCCAAACAAATCAATCCAATAACCACCGTACAAAGTGCATCGTCACCTAGCCTCGAACCGAAAATTACGATGAGCTATACGCGAGGTAGTAAAAATATGTCGTCGCCGATTGTGAGTCCACGACAGATACAGAATAATGTCCAACCGCCCGAGTTGCCTCCACGCTCGATCAGTCCGGGAACGGCGGCTACCACGATCAGTTCGTCGTGGCATGGACAACCGGAAACTGCATCGGCGGCTGTACCATTGGGACGGAGTCAGAGCGCTGTTATGGCAACGGGGGGTGGTGGTGGGGCTACGGGAGTAGGCGTGGCGGTTGGATCTAGTGCTACTGTTGGCAAATCTTCCGATAAGGTTAGTATTTATTAGATTTAAGCCCGTTTTCACAATAAACACTTTTAACTAAAGTTTAATTTTAACTACATTTAAATTTTAAATATGGTTTAAATGATTTTTTTAATAAATAATCGTCATAATATCAAATATTAAATTGGCCGACTTATTTGAATCACATTTAAAAAGCAGCCATTAGAAGTTTGAAAAGTTGACACAAGAGCACTGTTTAATTGATAACAATAATAATTATGGCAAAAGTCTATGTTTTTTTGACGGTTTAAACTCGACTTTAGTTAAAGTAGTTAATGAATTTTTTTTGTTAATAAATATATAACCATATATGTGTGCCACAAACTTTTTTCACAATGCAAAAGTTTGTTTCCAACAAACATTACCCAAACAAGTAACTTTTACTTTATTCGCATTTGTAATGCCTCTTATACATACTTTTCTATTCCTACCATTTGTAAATATTTGTTCACGTAAACCACTCTCTCAATCACCACCACATCTACTCATCAGACGTATACCTTCAATATCACTCACATATATTCTTTTAACCTACCATTATTTATCTTGTTTTTAATTTTCTTCATCTGAGGCTCAGTATTTCCAAAACTTAGAAGAAAATCATTGGAATAATTTTAAAATTAGCCAAGAAAATGTTATTTATTCTGATGATACATTTTTAGCCAATTCATATGATTTTTTTTTTTTACTTATTGTAAGAAAAAATAAAAATTGAAAACACTTAGCTCTAAGACAATCATAAATTTTTCTGTATGCATTTTTTAGTTTAAAAACAATTGATATCTGTCACTTGATTCGAAATTTCACTCATCTGATAAGCTTTTAAGCTATTTTTAATAAATATTAACATTAAATATAAATACTAAAGTTTGTTTTTGTTCAATTTCTTCTCTGTTAGAGCAAGGAACGTAAAGAAAAAAGTACAGTGAGTTTGATGCGACGTCTAACTAGTATCAAAAAACCAAAAAGTCCTCCGCCTGCATCATACTCGATGGATAATCCAGTATTTGAAGATAGTACTGTGGCGTCAGCATCAGTTGCTACTGTAGCACATTCTGTACACGTCAGGTATGTACTACAACCATATTTTTTTTTCAAATTTGTATTTTTAATATATATATCACCATTAACACAAGCACTCTGTGTGTTGTTTTGTTTTTGCATGCATTTACATTGTGTTTGAAATCACGTTTGGTTTTTTGTTTATGCTAATTTTTAATATATACTTTTTAAAAAAA
The DNA here is from genome assembly GCA_963966155.1 of Clivina fossor. Classification (NCBI taxonomy): domain Eukaryota; kingdom Metazoa; phylum Arthropoda; class Insecta; order Coleoptera; family Carabidae; genus Clivina; species Clivina fossor. The sequence goes on along the minus strand of OZ014563.1, from coordinate 16,141,404 downwards.
ATTGTAAATACACAATCAGATACTTGAGAAGCATTTGGAAAAAAAATGTACAAGAAGATTTACTTAAAATTCTCAACGTAAAAGAGATAATAATTTTTTTTATCCTATATTGTTTGAAAATGAAATTTTCGTGACACTTTGGAGGAGCGAAAACAGTACTTTTTACGGCTAGAAGCAAAAAAAATATGCTTGACATTCATCAATTGGTGGCACTGTGACCATAATGGTCACGATTTAGCTTCGTGACAGTACAACTAACTGTCATCTACGAAGATTGAGGTTAAGTAAGACTTCATTTTAAAATATGCTCTTTATTTTAATGTAGGATAAAAAAAACATTGTGTAACATACGCTACGAAAATGATATTTCATGCCTCAAGAAATATTTAACCTCGGCCTAAAGGCCTCGAATAAATATTTTTTCTTTCGGCATGAAATATACCATTTTTGTAGCTTGGGCTACAAAGTACTATTAAAAAGCAGTAGTTGTGCTTTTTCAACAATGTTCTTATCTGAACTACACTTAAACTGATCTGATCTGTAAATGAACTGCGCTGTTTTCCAAAAAAAAATATCTTTTCTCGTTCTAGCATAGCGTGATCGGCTGCCACGGCCTGTAAATATGTAACCTCTCTGTTGCGCTTGCACTTGAATTTTTAATTAATAATTTCTAATTATTAATTTATTGTTGTTATATTCTTGTTATTATTATTATTTTGGTTATATAAAAAGTTATCAGTTTCGAATACCCCTATCGAATAGAAATGGCGAAAAAAATTATTGTAAGTAAATATTTGTAGAACCTACGACAAGTTAATTTTTACATTTGTTTTACTGTTTCGCCATCCCACAGCTGCAAATTCATTTCTTTATATAATGTTTACAAAATTGAGCAACACGGTTGCAACAACCAACTTTAAAGGTTATGTTCAACAAGGGGGGAAGATAGCACAGATCAGTTATGGTCCAGTTACAATTTGTTTCAAAAAAACAGTTCTACGTTGCCGGATCTGATCCGAGAAGCTTAGAGCTTGTCGGTCAGTTGAAAAAAACACGACTATTGATGTCATATAATGGATTTCCAATAGATCTATCAGTTGAATTTAAAGAAACGCATTTGAATTTTCTATAGTAATGCTTCTCAAATCTCTGTTTATTTTAAAAAATCTTGTTTAACATACAATTATGCAATTGTTTAAAGTTTAAAAGACACATTTTTGTTATTTATTTTATATACATAAAAACATACTAATTTTTCCCAGAAAATCTCTATATTTAAAATCAGTTTTTTAAATGATAAAAAAAAAGAACATGTGTATGTTACGCTTTTTTGTAATTGTACAAATAATTTTTTTATGCTTGCATTTTGCAAATAAACCGAAATTAAAATGATTAATATACAAAATTCAATGAAAAAAATGCTGCTTTTTGAATGTGTATGTATTGTTTTTTTTGTTTGTCTCATGTTTTGTCTCGAAAAAAAAAACAAAAACAAAAATCGACAAATTTAGGTCAGGTTCATGTCCCAGTCAATTACTTCAAGTACAGCAACTACAGCAGCAGCCATCTGCAGACGGAAGTAGTACGGTAACGTCACATCATCGTCTATTTGGCGGTGCTTCGTCTACTTCCGGTCCGGGATCGATTATTTCCGGTTCCAGTTCGCAACGTATTAAACATAAAGATCGACCGAATATCGCACTCGCTAATTTTTCATATAATCACAGGTTTGTGTGTGTGTCTGTGTGTTATATCTACATCATCAACTGTCTCTTTATATATATGCAGTTGTTTACGAGGGACGTTGTGACGTGTCACAATCGGCGCGCGCATGTTGTTTTCTTTATTTCCGTTTTTTGTATTATTTGTGCATGTTGTATAATTATTGCTTATTTCATTTATTGCATGATTTGTTTATTAATTTTACTTAATTATCGATTAATTTGTGTATATTTTGTTCTGTATATATTTATTTTTTATATTATTTATATTTTTTTCCTGTTTTTAAAATATTGCTTAGTTTAAGGTTAGTTCACACGGTTGTAATTGCTATGTTCAGACACGTAGCTCAAATACAAAACATGTTGAAGTTAATATTGTATTTATTCGTTTAATACAACTTATTTATTGTAACTGACTGTTCGGAAAATTACATAATCAATGTTCAATTAATAATTCAATAATTAATTTAATCTGGCTCTATTTTCTACAAAAACGATCTTAAAGGTACCGAAAAAATAACTGAGATATAATATTTTATGTAGAATAATATATTTTTTTTTGAATTTTTTCGTATTTATAATTTGGCCAAAAAAAAAGCAAAAAATGTGTTGTTTTTTTTGGAAAAAAAAAATTTTTTTCTCTATTTTCCAAAATACAAAAAAAATTCAAAAAAATATATTTTATTCTACATAGGTTATTATATCTCAGGTATTTTTTCGGTACAATAATGATCGTTTTTGTAGAAAATAGAGCCAGTTAAAAAATATACTATTTTTTATTTTCTATAAATCAATTAATAATATTAAATTTATTATCGAATTATTAATTGAACATTGATTATGTAATTTTCCGAACAGTCAGTTACAATAAATAAGCTGTATTAAACGAATAAATTCAATATTAACTTCAACATGTTTTGTATTTGAGCTACCTGTCTGAATATAGCAATTACAACCGTGTGAAGAAATAATAATAATAAAGAAGTAAATAATTTAGAATGCAAAATGATATTTTTATTTTGGTTAAATCTCAGTACATTATTTTTTTTATATACCTATATATAAATTATCTTCCGTAGTATAAAAATATTTTACGTAAAATTTGGTCAGGTATTGAATTCGGTTGATATTTTCTGTTTAGAAACAGTGAAAATACAGCATCAGGTGGGCCTAGTTCAAGTCCGAATGTCAGCCATCATCGTAAATCGAATTCGTTGGACGCCGGAAGTAAGTCGGCGAGTAAAACAAGTAGCGTTATTTGTCCACCGGAGCGTTTCCGGTGTATTGTGCCTTATCCGCCGAATACCGAATACGAATTGGAGTTGCAAGTGAATGATATTATCTATGTGCATAAGAAACGCGAAGACGGATGGTATAAGGGTATGCTGCAACGTACCGGAAAGACTGGACTGTTTCCGGCCAGCTTTGTCGAGAGTTTTTGAAATGGCGGGAAATTCGAAATTACCTTGTTTATTTTCTGTTTTCCTCATATCATTGAAATTGAAATAGAATTGTTTAAAAGTTTTCCATGAAAAGGGCTCTTTGTGTGTGTCATACTTAGATTTAACTGATCTACACTCAAACCTCACTTTATCTGCGGAACTAGTCGGGTAGTAACACTTAAATACATTAGATGGCAGTACCAATCTTTTCATATTTATATTTACGTATTCTGAAATATCATAAAAAAGTTTATTTATTTAAAATATTTTCGAATTTGTTCTTATTTTATAATAATATAATAAACAAAATTAAGTAATTAAATTAAATAATTAAATTAAATAATTTAGGTATAAGTGCAGAATAGTCCCCCCAGATGTTGCTGTATTCACGTTAGTGGCCGAAATATTGAAAAACCAGTGACTCTCAAAATGTGTGACAAGACAAAATGTGATTTTAAATGTGTCTTAACGGTCTATTAAACACAACTCCTACCTACATAACTTACCCTAACCTAACCGACTTAACCTAAGTCTTAACGGACGAAATTGATAAAATTACTAATGAAACATTTTGAGGTTCACCGGTTTATACACACCAGGCATGCGCAAATCTGTTTTTTTCAATATTTGTGAATACAGCAACATCTGGGGGGACTATTTTGCATTTCAACCATAATTTATTTTGCAATCTATCACATAACCTCACAATGTGTTTTGTGACATATGTGGAACGGTGGAACACAGAACCAAGATGCGCAGTGGCATGCAGATAAAGTGAGTCTTCCGATCACGTCTTGGCAGATAAAGTGGGGTTCGAGTGTATAACTCGATTTATACTTACGAGCCGGTGGCATAAAACATTGTTAACTTAGACCGAGTATTTCCAGATGTTGGAATAATTTTACAATTAGATGTTGGTTATTTAGTTTGAGGTTACATTGTTGCCAATCACAAATGATTTTTTTATATTTATAATAAGAATAAATTGTCAACTGAATTTATAGAACTTTCATGACTGGTATGCCGTGATTGGTCTATCCTCGTCGCAGACATTTTTCCATATATCGCAGATATATGGGAAAATGTTTGCGACGAGGATTATTTATCTTTGAAACTCTTCATTTATTGACAAATAGAGAACTCGCAAATATTCTTTAAGGACAAATTTACCCAAATTTGACATCTGAACAAATTTCACACATGTTTTGATATTATTACATTTAAATAGAAATTTTGTTTATACAATGGTTATAACTTAAAATATATCTGTTTTAAACAAATTTCTGCAAATATAAATATATTAAAATAATATTTATATTGCTTTAATAAATTATATCATTATTTATTATTAAACAATGTTTTTATGCAGCCTGGCTCTTAGTTTACAATTATTACAATAAAGGTTTTAATGAAATAAAAATAATCACAATTTTTTCTCTAATAATTTTTATGTTTAGAGCAAACGATTAAATCTAATGTGACCACAATTAAATCTAACATAACACTATGTGAAAGAGTTTTTTATGTAAGTAAAAATAATTTCTTTCTAAATCGAATAAAATCTCATAGAATTATTTGATAATAAAAATATTTTTTTTGACCAAATAATTACTTGGAAATTTTAGAATGAAAAAGTTAAGTTATTAAAAAAACATATAAGTACCAACATATCATCAAAATTACTACAATTTAAGTCTATGTAAATAATTTTATGATATTTAGCTTAATTTACATGTATCGTTACGAGATTATATTCATTATTTTATGATATTTTAACCGTGTGATATTGAGTATTGAAAATTGTCTTATTTCTTAAGTTTCCAACCAAATATTTTGCAAAATATTTTCAATATTTATTCATAAGAAATTAAATTGTAATTTTTATCTCTGTTCATTTTAATATGTTCCGAAAATTCGGTTTGTATATATTGTAATTTTTTTTTTTTGAGTTGAACAAAACAATTTTTTTCCGGAATGTATTGAAATATGATCTTATTCTATTTATTTAATTTTGTTGTGACATTTTTTCTTCGTTTCTTAAAAACTATTGAATATTTATTTCCTATCAACACATATTAATATTTTCTATCGAATAAGATAGATCTTAGTAACAAAGTAAGTTTTTAAAAATGTCGCGTGTAATTTGTATTCATATTCGTTTAAAAAAAAAAACCTTGTAAAAGTCTTGTAAGCGTATTCGAGTGAGAAAAAAGTTGAATGAAAATGTGTTCTTATATTATCAACCGAGATACCTCACATGTTATCAACATGGATATGGAAAATATCAGGATGTACAGAAAAATATTTCAACGATTAGAATAAAGAGAGATAGTTGCACGGATTTGTAAAAGAAAGACAAGGTTGGAAAATATAAGATCAAATCGTTGTTGCGCATGATCTGTATTCTTTTTATCTGAAATTTACTGAGATCTCATTTCACTTCAGATCAACTCAGATAATTCTTATTCTTTTTATCTTAACTAACTCCTAGTAAAAAAGCAGACTATAGTTTCATGCCAATTTCTCACGACTTTTCATAGTTGAACAAAACACAAACATGACTTGTATTCGTGCAGTTTTGCGCATTTAGTATTTAAGCTTATATTATCGTATCTCTTTTTATTCTATGCATTGAGATTTTTTCATCCAGTTATTTTACAGATCTATGCAACTAAACGATACTTCAAATGTTTTCCTAGTGAGTTAAAAGTTATTCAATTTACTTGTACGGGATTTGTTTTCAAAATTTTTATACCAATTAAGTATCTCAAAAATGATTTACTGCATTCTCGAAAAAGGTTAAAGATATTTTAATCTTCTTTTGCTATTAATATTTGTAGGTATTTCTACGAATTTTCGTTATTTAATAAGAGTCATTTATTTTGAATCTTCTACTGTAACATATAATCTATTATATGCAAGAAAAATATGTTTTTAAGATGCATTAGTTTGGATTAAATTTAGGTTTTTGTATTTTCCAGATTTTCGGAATTCACGATTCAATTGAAAGTTTCATTTAATTAGTAAAATTTTATGAGAGTAAATTTAAAAATGTTTAATATTTTTTTGAATTAGTAATAGATAAATTTTAACTCACTAATAAATGTATAAATGCAATGTGAAAATCAAAGAAATGGATCAATTTTGTCCAGTTTTTCGATCTACGCAACAAAGGCTTAATACTACAAGCTCGATTTGAACTAATACCGATTTTAAGACAATGCAACTGTCCTAAAACTACAAATGAACTAAAACACCTAAAAACCAAGCTTGTAATATCAGCCTTACAGTTGCAATAATAAAGAAAATAATTGTAAATTTGTTTTATAATTAGCACGTACAGGTATTTTCGTAACCTTTGTAGTAGCGTATTGGAGTGATGAATAATGTAAAACGTATGTTAAGTAGCAAGAAGGATTTAAAAAAGTACCTAGCTGTTTTGTCTGTGCAGTGACGTGCCTATATTTCTGTACGTTTTGAGAGTTTATTAGTCGGAAAAATTAAATATAAGAACTAATCTTAAACTATTGCTACTTGTACACACAACACATTCAAACTATGTTTATAGTAATATATTTGCGTAGTATTCGGACAGGTTTTATATATTATATGTAATTGAAATCTATAAATTATAATAATAAATTAAAATTTATTCATTGTATATTGTATTTATTTATTCCTTTCCTCATGAAATTATCCTTTATCCTTTAAATAAAAATGATTAGAATTTAAAAATTTGGAAAATTTTTGCAAATATCTTTAATTATTTTGCAAACTATAGACTTTAACAAGGGTTAAATAAGAGTTAAAAATTAAATTAAAACTTCCACTGTATGATCTTACTAATTAAATATGGGATGTAATCCTGATCCAAATGTTTGAATTTCTTGCAAAAATTCCTGATACAAATCTTGCATTTTACGCTTTCCTGATACAAATTTCGTTAAAACCCCATAGCTTATACAACCCGCAATGCATGATGTTAAACTGGTTGCCTATAGGCTTTCTGTTTTTAACAACTTTATTTCACAATAAAAAAAATACATTTCATGAAAAAATTTAGATTTTTTCTGTATTTGTATCATAGTTTTGAAGGTTGACTTAATTAATAAGGGTGTGTCGTAGGGGGTTGATTTTTGGATATGTTGTAGTACGGCCATAATTGACCAGTAAATATAAAACGGGGAAAATTTTGTTATTTTTGCGAAATTCCCAGTCGTTTTCGAGATATTTGTGATTAGAGATTTTTTTTTGCAAACATTATTAATTAATAGCCGAGGGCTCGTACGGGGTTGGGGGTTGAAAATGTTATAGCTGCTAGGCAGCACTTGTGTAGCTATAACATTTCCAACCCCCAACCCCGTACGAGCCCCCGGCTATTAATTATTAATGTTTGCAAAAAAAATCTTTATTCGCGAATATCTCGAAAACGGCTGGGAATTTCGCAAAAATAACAAAATTTTCCGCGTTTTACAAATACTGGTCAATTATGGCCGTACTACAACAGATCCAGAAATCAACACCCTACGACACCCCCTTATTAATTAAGTCAACCCTCAAAACTGTGATAAAAATATAAGAAAAATTTCAATTTTTCTCCAAATGTTTCATTTCTGGCGAAAAAATCAAAAGTTGTATCAGGAGAACATGGTCGTTTGCAAACGTAACTTGTTTTCTCCAAATGTTTCATTTCTGGCGAAAAAATCAAAAGTTGTATCAGGAGAACATGGTCGTTTGCAAACGTAACTTGTTTTTTCCAAATGTTTCATTTCTGGCAAAAAAAAATCAAAAGTTGTATCAGGAGAACATGGTCGTTTGCAAACATAACTTGTTTTCTCCAAATGTTTCATTAACTGGCAAAAAAATCAAAAGTTGTATCAGGAGAACATGGTCGTTTGCAAACGTAAATTGTTTTCTCCAAATGTTTCATTTCTGGCGAAAAAAATCAAAAGTTGTATCAGGAGAACATGGTCGTTTGCAAACATAACTTGTTTTCTCCAAATGTTTCATTTCTGGCGAAAAAATCAAAAGTTGTATCAGGAGAATATGGTCGTTTGCAAACATAACTTGTTTTCTCCAAATGTTTCATTTCTGGCAAAAAAAAATCAAAAGTTGTATCAGGAGAACATGGGCGTTTGCAAACATAACTTGTTTTCTCCAAATGTTTCATTTCTGGCGAAAAAATCAAAAGTTGTATCAGGAGAACATGGTCGTTTGCAAACGTAACTTGTTTTCTCCAAATGTCTCATTCCTGGCGAAAAAATCAAAAGTTGTATCAGGAGAACATGGTCATTTGCAAACGTAACTTGTTTTCTCCAAATGTTTCATTTCTGGCGAAAAAATCAAAAGTTGTATCAGGAGAACATGGTCGTTTGCAAACGTAACTTGTTTTCTCCAAATGTTTCATTTCTGGCGAAAAAATCAAAAGTTGTATCAGGAGAACATGGTCGTTTGCAAACATAACTTGTTTTCGCCAAATGTTTCATTTCTGGCGAAAAAATCAAAAGTTGTATCAGGAGAATATGGTCGTTTGCAAACATAACTTGTTTTCTCCAAATGTTTCATTTCTGGCAAAAAAATCAAAAGTTGTATCAGGAGAACATGGGCGTTTGCAAACATAACTTGTTTTCTCCAAATGTTTCATTTCTGGCGAAAAAATCAAAAGTTGTATCAGGAGAACATGGTCGTTTGCAAACGTAACTTGTTTTCTCCAAATGTCTCATTCCTGGCGAAAAAATCAAAAGTTGTATCAGGAGAACATGGTCATTTGCAAACGTAACTTGTTTTCTCCAAATGTTTCATTTCTGGCGAAAAAATCAAAAGTTGTATCAGGAGAACATGGTCGTTTGCAAACGTAACTTGTTTTCTCCAAATGTTTCATTTCTGGCGAAAAAATCAAAAGTTGTATCAGGAGAACATGGTCGTTTGCAAACGTAACTTGTTTTCTCCAAATGTTTTATTTCTGGGGAAAAAAATCAAAAGTTGTATCAGGAGAACATGGTCGTTTGCAAACATAACTTGTTTTCTCCAAATGTTTCATTTCTTGCGAAAAAATCAAAAGTTGTATCAGGAGAACATGGTCGTTTGCAAACATAACTTGTTTTCTCCAAATGTTTCATTTCTGGCGAAAAAATCAAAAGTTGTATCAGGAGAACATGGTCGTTTGCAAACATAACTTGTTTACTCCAAATGTTTCATTTCTGGCAAAAAAAATCAAAGGTTGTATCAGGAGAACATGGTCGTTTGCAAACGTAACTTGTTTTCTCCAAATGTTTCATTTCTGGCGAAAAAATCAAAAGTTGTATCAGGAGAACATGGTCATTTGCAATACACATTTGTTTTCTTGAAACTTGTCTATAGGCGTATAGGAAAGCGTAAAATGCAAGATTTGTATTAGGAAAGCGTTAAATGCAAGATTTGTATCAGGAAAGCGAGAAATGAAACATTTTAACGAAATTTTATCAGGAAAACAAGACAAAAATTGAAATTTTTCTTATATTTTTATCACAGTTTTGGGGGTTGGCTTAATTAATAAGGGGGTGTCCTAGGGGGTTGATTTTTGGATATGTTGTAGTACGTACCTGGTTGGGGGTTGAAAATGTTATAGCAACACAAGTGCTGCCTAGCAGCTATAACATTTTCAACCCCCAACCCCGTACGAGCCCCCGGCAATTAATTATTAATGTTTGCAAAAAAAATCTTTATTCGCGAATATCTCGAAAACGGCTAGGAATTTCGCAAAAATAACAAAATTTTCCGCGTTTTACAATTACCGGTCAATTATGGCCGTACTACAACATATCCAAAAATCAACCCCCTACGACGTCCCCTTATTAATTAAGTTTTTGAATTTTTATACACAAATTTCTTAACTTTTATCACAGTTTTGGGGGTTGACTTAATTAATAAAATGATAAAATTTCCGATTATTAATTAATTGTGCCTATACTATTGATCCGATTTTGATCAAATTTTCACAGAAGATTCCCCTAGTGTCCCCATAAATTATGTAATTTTATACAATTACAGGGTTGCCAACTTTCCGAGAAAAAAAATAATAAAATTTTTAATAATTAATTGCGGCTATATTATTTATTCGATTTCACTCAAATTTACGCAGAAGATTCCACTAGTATCCACATAAATTATATAATTTTACACAATTACATGGTTGCCAACTTTCCGAGAAAAAATTAATAAACTTAGTAATAATTAATTGTGCCTATACTTTCCTCGAAATTTTACGGAAGATTTCTCTTGTGCTTTTATAAATTATATAAATTTATACAATTACAGGGTTGCCAACTTTCCGAGATTCAGTAACAATGCTGCGTAAATATGTGTGTATCAGCCAGTAAATAAAATTTATTTTTTCAATTATACTAATACTACTGTACAATAGATATCGCTAGTAGTATTAAACGTAAACAAAATTCAATTTAATAAGCGCGCTATTTTTTAATTTTGAGGGATGGAAAAATACACAGTATTTGTTTAAGGACTTGTTTTAGGTGATAAAGAATGCTTTCTGCTTTGTAAGGATTTTCGGAAAAGAAAAAAAAGACACATTTATGTATAATATAATATATATATATAGATATATATATGTATTTGAAAAAACCATTTTATGTGTTTCAAATTTATAATTTCTGATACATTCGAAATTTACTTTCAATTGTTATTTACAAGGTACTGTTTTGTTTACAATACAGAAGGTCACTTTTGGATTTTCATTTACTTTGGTTTTGCATTCATTATTATTTTCATCTTTTATATTTCATACACGCACAGTGGAAGGGGGGAGGTTTGGCTTAGATTTTAATTTTTACTCAACACAAAATCGCATAAAATCAATTCGAAAATGACCTTATTTATAAAGAAAAGCTTGTCCTTGTATCTCATGGTGTCTGTGTATCAAGAGAGAGAGAAAAAAAGATCCTTCTTTTTGATGATATGAATTCGGTGGGGGGCGTTGTGTTTACTTTTCTTTTTGGTAATTTAACTGCTGAAAATTTTGATTTTGTTTTTTAACTAATTCAATCATTATTTTGATTCATTTTGGTCCCAATTATAATGGGGGTTGTGCTTGATACAAATATACAAAGACTCGCTTGCGACACAAATAAAAATTAACAATAAATAACAGAAATTAAACAATTATTTTCCTATTGTGACTAAAATTATTTTTATTGGCAACTTCGTAACTACGCCATTTTTTTGCTTGAATATTTAATCATAAATCGATCGCTCTTATTACCAAAATACAAGCAAAATTGAATCTAGCACAACTTTTTACATCAAGTATACCTTAGTAGTGTTAAGAATTTCAATAAAATATATTTTTTAAATAATAAAAATAATTAAAAATGATCATTTAAAATTTAATATCATAATTTATAAAATAATGACTCGATTCTGTTCACATTCTATAAGATCTGCAAGTGTTCAGCATATTTTTCTTTTTTTCTATTACAAGAATTACATTTTTTTAGAAAAAGACCAAAAAAATTCTGAACGCTTCCGAGTTTTATAGATGTGACCTATAAAACTATAAGAGTAGTAAGATTAGAAAATGATCTACTTAAATAAAAATATTATTATAAATAATCCCAAAACCACACTTCTTAAATTAAAATGAAGCTAAATACGTATTTCGGAAGCTAAATAAAATTTACAAAAAATCTTACCTGTGATCCGAAGTACACTTAAGCACTTGTCAAAAGATCACTGGATCCAGCTATTGAAGATGGAAGCTTAGCTTCCGAAATACGTATTTAACTTCATTTTAATTTAAGAAGTGTGGTTTTGGGATTTTTTATAATGTTATTTTTATATAAGGGTAGTACTTGTACACTATTTAGAAATGTGTCACCGATTCAAACGCTAACTCAGTTGCCAATAAATGTAAAATTTTGAAATTATTTATTATTGTAAAATGAAGGATAAAATACATAACAAAAGATTATTTTTGATTTTTTCCAATTAACAAAATGGACATTTATATTATTTCCAAGAAGTCCCATGTTTAATTGGTTCTTCAGTCAACAATGTGTCAACAATCTTTTGCTTGTATCCATGTCTTCAATTATATAAAAAGAACTTTTGCGCTAAAATTTTCAATCGTATAAAAAATATAAATAAAATATAATCATAATTTCAAAATTAACTATAGAGCACTTACGGTTTGGTTTTGTTTAACAAACAAATAAAAGATTTTTTACAACAAAAACATGTTTCCAAAAACAAAACAATCGAAATAGGAATGATTTTAAACTTTTGTAACAAAACAAAAACCAAACCTTCCTTCTGTAGTAAGACTGTATATATATTAAATTAAAAATTTCTTTACGGAGATTTGAATAGAATTAAAAATTGAGTAAAAATTTCTAAATGGATATATTTCTCTCCGTAAAGAAATTTCGAGAAATAATAAACAAAAATAATAACAAATATTTGTAAATTTGCATGTTTCAACAATGTACATAATATTTTACTTACAAATCCACTGAAATAATTAATAATATACAAAAATTATACATCTCTCTTCCTAAAAAACAGAAAAATTAAAGAAGTTTACTGAAGTTTTTTCTATTTCTTACAATATACACAAAAAACCTAACCATAATAACATCTATTTAATAATTTATAAAATATACATAAAATTATTTACACATTTCTCATCATCTTATTAAATTATGCACACATTGTATATAATTTTTTTTTTTCAAATATATTTTTCATTTTTTTTTTTGAAAAATAATTTAACAATCATATGACTACAAATTGATTTTTTTTCAATTCTTCTTTCAAATGAATTTATCATAGAATTCATTCGGTCGATGAAATAAATAAAAAATATTAATACATGCCAAAGATTGTTTTTTTTACATTCCACTCAGATCAGTAAATCTTGTAAATGAGCTGAGCTGAGTTTTGCTGAGTGAGTTGTATTGATAAATAAAACAGTTTATTTGAAAGTGACGTTTAAAATCGTAAGTTCCACATATGATATAACCTAAAATATTAAATGTATTTGGATTGTTTGCGTTGATAATTTATTGCAACTCGCCCCGAATATCTATTGTTTGATTTCAAAATAAAATATTCAAATATAAATGTCAACCAGTATCAAAGACGTTATCAAATCTTAAACTAGGAAAATTTGAAATTGAATCTCAGCTAAGCACTAGCTAAATATGCAACTCAGTATCGGTAAGGGGGGAAGCAATTCACTCACTTCGGACTCAGTTACGAGACCATGACAGCTATTATTTCAAGGTTACTGATATTTACTGATCAACTGAGTTTTTCGGTAAAAAAAAAAACACATCTTATATATGGGTCATTTATAACGAAATATTCTTTATTACAAATAACATTATTTACAATCTTTCTGCACGTATCACACTCTTCATTTATTTCTTCGTCAAACATTTTCATCTAATTTTATTTTAATTTAATTTAAATAGGCCACTACTATTTAGCGTTGTACAAGTACAATAGCATTTACATACTATTTTTTTTTTTATTTACTTAATAATATTATTTTTTTGTGATTTTTCTTAAATTTTTTTTAATAATAATAATAATAATAATGATAATAATAATAATAATAATAATATATCTCAACACACACCATTTAATAATTATTTACAAAAATATACAGCGTATAATATATGTATATATTATTATTTTTGAGGAACCACTACAAAAAAACTATATAAATATATTAAATTATATTAGATTTCTTAATATTGTTATATTTATTTTATTTCTTTAATTCTTAATTATTTAGAAAATTAGGGCCGTTGCCCCAAGTCTGGCCCCCATTTTTTTTTTATTTTGGTTTTTGCAACGTTCAAAGTGACCAGAGAGTGTGTTTTCTCATTTTCTTGATTATTGTATGTGTGTGATACACGATGTTTAAAAACATCCTGTATATAATATGTATATATGAATACAGGGCGACCCATTTGCGCACAAAATTGGTCGTTTAGAAAAAAATACAATATATATAAATATAAAATCAACAAATTTTGTAAAATTAACAAATAAAAATGGCAAAAAATGCTCTGTATTTCGTCACCCTTGTGTTATAAAAAATAAATTAAAATATGTAAAAATTTGAAAGAAATACATAATATATATGATACTTTTTTTCTTAGCACTTAAAATAGAGAGAGTTTTGAGTTTTTTTTTTGAAGTTTGTCATTAGTGAAATGTAATCATCGGATAAAAACAAAAACAAAATATCACACACGGTTACTCATCTTTCTCTGCTTCTTCGTCTTCTTTTGATCTCAAATTGACAACAAGAACTTGTGAAAAACATTTTCGTAACCATTTTTTGTTTTTCTTTCGATTGAGAAAGAGAGGAAAATGATGAAAGAAAATTTAGTTTTGGTTGAAAAATGTCTTCTCTTTGGCAAGTACGCATCTTAGTTATCATCTTCATGTTGTCACATTTCTTTCAGTCTCTGAATCCCAGTACGTACATATCTCACTAATTCCTTCAGCGTACTATGCATCGTTAACGGCTTACAATCTTTGTCCAATTTGATAAAGAAATCTAGAAACACAATATTTATTTAGTCATAAAAACTAGAATAAAGAATCTTTCAGAAGTCGTTATATTAAAATAAAATCGCTTTAGGTTGTAGTTCTGTATTAATATGAATAGTCGCGACAAGATAAAAAGATAGGTACGTCATAATCACGTGATAAAACTTAACATGAAACTCACTAATGAACAAAATTAATTTTATTCTATTCTACATATAATGAACTAAATCTTCTTGAAACTATTTACGTATGTTATTTTAATCAAATTAAAATGTAATATATACAAATATATCGTATATTATTGGATTTTTTTTATCGAAATCAACTTATTTATATTTGGCAGCATTGATTTTCATTGTCAAAAGTCACAGTACGTGTTTATATTAGTTAATTTGTCGTTATATTTTGAATGTGTATTTTTTTAATTTATTATGGTAAAAAGATGGTCTAGGCGAGATGTCAACAGTTAGTTGGCAATTTCATTTCATATTTTGAACAAGAAAAGGAAAATAATGGGCCATTAATGCCCCTGTCTGCTGTACGCGTGAAGCTCATATAAACATAGTAGTGAGTGACGTTATTTGCCTAGTGACAAAAATTAATGACGTCCCTATCTAAATCTTGTCGCCACTTTAATAATAGAACTTTTTGACGTATTCAACGAACATCTTCATCAGGAATGACATTCACAGTAAATAAACAGAACATAGAAACAAGTTACTAAGTGGATAAAATAAATAACTAGAGATCATAAAATTTATAAATTTTTAATTGAAAAGCCATATTTTATTTAAATCAGTGCCTTTGCAGTGATTATTGTTATCTAACGCATGTTGTGTGTTCTCAACCATCGGTGGTCCGCAGGAAAATTTTGGTGGTCCGAAACTCATTAATAATTATTATACTTTTGCTAACAAAAATTATTTTATACATTATGTATTTTTCGTAATTTATTAGAAATACAAAAGTTTTGTGTAATTTTAAAATTATTTATGTGTTGCATTTCATTATTTAAATATTTCATTTTTTAAATATATTACTATGTTTTTTGCAGTTTCTTCATTATTTTTTCACTATTATATTGTTATTTTTTATGCGCATTTTTTTGTGGAAATATATTGTTTATTTTCTGTTAACTTTCTGTGATTTTCTACAACTGAAATAAATAATGTATTTAATAGTACATTATATAATATATTTGTTTTCTTAAAATAAATTAAACAACAATTATTATTAGTGGTCCGCGTAAGAAAATTTAATATTTTACTGGTCCGCGGTGCGTTCTTGATTGAGAAACACTGGTTTAGACGTATTAACCTTCTTATGTATTGTCAATCTAATAGAAACAGTTATATCGATTAATTTTTTTCTTTTTACAGAGATTTATACCCTGATTGTAAGCCAGTTGCATAAGACGTTGTTAATTTAACACATTGTGACTACAACAGTAATTTTCAGAATTCGGACCTCAAAAATGTAATTTAATTTAATCATATTATATTATTATTACTTTCTGTTCATTTAAGCCACCCAGAAGCCATCTATCCATAGTTACGCTTATACCGTGTGTTGGCTTGGACTGTCGTACATAGGGATTTAGCATGTAAAATCAGATATGTGCGATTTCCTGCTTTCCAAATTATTTTACAAAAAAAACTGCGGGGATAAATGTTTTAGGGCATACTTTTCTGCATGTAAATCAATTACTAAATTATTTTTTTGGAACCTTCCTAACGTCAAGAATTAGGTCTAAAGTTGTTAAGAAATTGACTGGAAAATGGCAGTAGCCGTGAAATAGCATATAGCATTTGTTTTATTTTTGTTCCAATTTCACGGCTAATACCATTTTCAGTCAATTTCTTGACAACTTTAGGGCTAATTCTTGACGTTGGGATGGTTCCAAATTAAAAATTTTCTTATTCTTGATTTACATGTAAAAAAGTGTTTCCTAAAACATTTATCCCCGCAGTTTTTTTTGTAAAATAATTTGGAAAGCAGGAAATCGCACATGTCTGATTTTACATGCTAAATCCCTATGTACGACGCTCCAAGTCAACACACGGTATATTACGAGATAACTCGTAGTTACACGAATATGGCAAGTCAAACAACTAGGAGATAACTCAGCCAAGAACATAAACTACGAGTTATCTCGTAGTTGGCAGTCAAGGTGTTAATGTATTATTAACTAGGCAACTAGATTGTCAGCTGTCATACGTTTTCAAACAAATAATAATAGATAAGTAAAAAAAACTAATAGAAAATGGCACACAAACCAAACGAACCTGTATGCCGTCCCCTGCTAACCAACTGATCAGCCTGATCCCACAGTTCGAAACAGCTCAATATATAACCGAACTGAGTGTGCTGTTTCTGCATCGCATGATGTACTTGCAACGGCATAGGCATACAGGGCCCCATTTGAGCGACGGGGGGCTGCTGTTGCGTCGTTAAACTATTGGGACATTGTGACGACGACGATGAACCGCTAGCTGAAGATCCAGTTCCACCACCACCGCTACCACCACCGCTCGTACTGCAACCAGAAGAACTACCACGGGCGGCTAGTTCACCGCTACCGTAACCGGAGGATTGACTGCCCACCGAACCGACACTGCCCGCTGGCGATGGGGTCGGTGATAGAGGCGATGGTGTACCCTGACAGCTGATGATTGAAGTTAACTGGTCCGGATTCATTGGGGTTATGTTCGTTGCCTGCAAAAATTGAAAAAATTACTTGCATTTTTTTTTCTACGACTCTACAATGTCCATTCATCGAGTTGGACATATAGGAATAACTTACCTTGTGAAAATAATCCGTAATAGACTTCTGAAATTCCTTTACTTCAAATCGCTTCATTTTGAACAACTTTAGATATAGTAATGATTGACAGCGTAGACTGTTGACGAAAATTAACGAAAAATATTAGAATTACACAATGCGAAAAATAAAGGATCAAATAACAAACCTTAATACAGCTAGTTTGTTATGGACAGACGAACTATTTTGTTGACTTCGGAATTTGGATGAAATGTATCTGAAAGGATACACAATCAAAATGAAAATTGGAATTTTCTTTCTTTTTTTTACATCATAATATCTTACATTTTTAAATTATAATATGAAAAGAAATAACATGAATTGTCAATTTTATTTATATAATTAGTGTGATATTAATATCTATTACATGGGGCAAATATTAATTCTCTGAAGCTAAATTTTTTTTCATGTTTTTTTTTTAAAAATAATAGTAATTCAAATCTATGCGTCTATTAAATGCAATGTAACTAATATTCGAGTTATAACTTGCAATGTTAGTGCTCGAAAACCTTTTTGTAAGATTATAGATCATTTATAGATGATCTAGATTCTAGATCAACACTGAAAAAAAAAACATGTAATATTAAAATAAACCTATGCAAAAATTACATAGATAGTTTGCATAAAATAACACTTTTCCAGAAAAAAATGTTTTATATAAATGAGCCGTTTATTTTGAAAGTGACCTAAGTCCATTTTTCCATTTTTTTTCTGATGACAGTAGAAAAGTTTATTATTTGAGGTTATATATCATAAACAACAATTTGCGATTAAGCATATTTAAAGTATATGATAATTATTAACACATACATATTCACAGATAATTATTAAATTATTATTATTATTATTATTATTATTTTCTGTCATCAGAAAAAAATTAAAAAATGGATTTCGGTTATGTAATTTTTACACAGACGATTTATGTATTATTATATGATTTTTTTTTCAGTGAAGATTAAAATAAGTAACAACCATGGTTATATTAGTTAACGATCAATTTGAAAACTGAGCTCTTAGTAATACGGACTCCCAAAAACAAAAGTCTTGCTTCACTTACTTGATTAGACTGAGCGTATCTTTGTACATGGTGAAGGGAGCTTTCTCCGTAGTACTCTCGCTTTCCATTGCATTTCCAGTGAGTAGAAAATATAAAACAGCTTCCAAATATTGCATACCCTGTGCAGTGGCATCTGTTTCCCGATCGGCGAGATGTTTAAGTCGTTTCGCCTCGCTTAAGTATTGGTTTTGATCCCTGACGAAAACAATAACATACTTCGTTTAAAACAATATTGCAAACGAAACTATAGTAAACGAAACTATAAACGCAATTTTATTACAAAAAAAAATATTTACATCTCCTCTAAACCCCTGAACCGATTTTGATGAGAGTGGTGTAATTTTAATTGGTTTATTCCCTATTTAAGAATAGGCAAGTTTCATCTTTCAAATTTGAAAAATTATGTTTATAATGCAAATGGCAAATGACAGCTGTGTGAAGTTATGTACACTACTGATGATAGAAGTGTTGCTTTTGAGTAATATATAATAGTGCAATTGATATTTTATTATTATTATTATATTATTATTTGTTTATTTATTTATTTTTATTATGTTTATATGTTTATTTACGATTTTCGACTTCAAACGTGATCCTTTAAGGGTCACGGGTTTCCTAGTTATAAGTTTTATTTGATTTCAAGCAAAGAATAAGTTTCTACTGAAAATTTGAAAGAAGTTTTTAGTAAATAAATTCGCATTCATGTGGTTTGAACTCAAGTATCTTGATAACTTGAACAAAGAATTACATTTTTTCAAAACATTATAATTATTGATTGTAAAAAGGCATTTACGAAAAAGATTTGTTTGTTTTATTGATTATTTATAATAATTGAATTCAAATTTATTTTGTAATAAAAATCGAGATAAAACATATTTTATATATAAAATAAAAAGCTTTAGCTATTATTGTTTTTAATACACATATATAGTGACCAAAGCCACAGAGGCTACAAATATCAATGCACCAATCGGGATTCAAACCCGGGCCCACATGGGTAGCAGTTCTATTATGTTTCCTCTAATAACTAAATTTAAAAGTTATATAAAGTTACGAATCCACCAAAGTAACATTGAGAAACTTTTTGATTTCTGTTACTGTTATTCCAATAGGTTTTAGTAACTTTAGTAACATTTCATCAGTTGATTTCGTATTTGTTTCATACGCTATTTTTGGTCAAATTAAAATATTGCTAAATTTAGCAATATTTGTTTCTATTTTAATAATCGTAGATGTTATAATTTTAATAGTTTCGAAAATATTAATTCTAATTTGTTCCATATTTTTATTATATTAACAATTAATTTAGTTCAGAAACTTTAAACATTATTTACTCGAAAGTAAGGTTTTGTGATATGGAACAAACAAGAAATCGACTGACAATTTGTATTATAACAAATGCAAATACTGGAATAACAATAACAAAACCAGAAAGTTTCTCAGTGTTACTTTGATGGTATTAACTGTAAAATTAATATGTATTTTTTTCTAAATAACTAATGTATCACTTTATATATTTACATTATCAAAAAAGAATAATATTTTCTAACTAATTAAAAAGAAAAAAAATATTTGTATGTAGAGAAAAATAAAAATACACACAATTTTTTAAAATTGTAATACAAAATAAATATATTATTTTTTATTTTCTATAAATCAATTAAAAATATTAATTTAATTATTGAAATATTAATTCAACATTCATTATGTAATTTTCTAAACAGTCAGTTACAATAAGTATAAGTTGTATTAAACGAATAAATTCAATATTAACTTCAACATGTTTTGTATTTGAGCTACGTGTCTGAATATAACAATGGGCCTTTCCACTATTTTTTTTTTATTTGAAATTTGGAAAATAATAAATAAATAAAAAAATTTGTATATATTTATTTTTCAAATTTATTTATAGTAAAGCTTAAAAAAATTATTAAAAAACGCTAAATTGGCGCCGAACTTCGACAGTTCTCGGATTTGTCCGTCCCGTGACGTATACAAGTAGTAGACATTTTCATTGGTTGAATAGCGCGTGTTGTGTACGTGTACTAATAGAATATTCACACAATATAGAAAAAGAGAGATATAGTATACTAGATGACGTATATGGTTAGAGGTGTGGCTATGTTTAAAACATTTAATTTGTGATTTTTATAGCTTTTTTTCAAATTAGTTTATTTCAATAAATATAGAATTTTAGAATGTATAATTTAAATCATATTTATTATTTTAAGTTGTAAAACAACATAAAAGTATTAAAATTATGAAATTTGATTTTAGTGAAAAGGCCCATTACAACCGTTAACAAAAATTGAGTTTGTATCACTTTTCGGCGCTAACTTCACACGAGTTAATTAGTTGAATATATTTTTTTATAATAACAGAGAAAATAATCTTACAACTAAAATGAGATAGATGCTTACCTTTCCTCACCATCCGAACCATCATCGTCTAACCGCTCAAAATACGAATAATACGAGCGGCGGGGCGCTTCGTTCCAAGTGGACGTCGATTCAGCATGCTGTGAATGGGCGGGCGATGCACCACTATCTAAGGCGTCCCGTTCATGATTCGTGGGCGGGATATCGGTTAATGTTATCGGAGCTGCGTCTTGTTGCTGCTGCTGCTGTTGCTTCGTCGAATGACTCTCTTGCTTCTTACTTTGTTGTTCCTTTTGCTGTTGTTGTTGTTGTTGTTGTTGCTGGTGGTGGTGTTCTTTCTCCTCTTTTCTCCGTTTACTCTTATGCCCATCTTTGCTCTTATGATGCTCTTTCCTCCGCCCACTACCCCTTGATACCATTGAAGATACAGTGGATAAACTGGAAACAGAACTAACACTAGCGTGCCGTTTCCGTTTGTGCCCTTTCGATTTGTGTTTTTCGCGCACGTATTCACTATCTTTCGATTTGTTTACTGTTGTTGTTGTTGTTATTGTTGTTGTCCTGTCACTTAATTCACTAGTATTATTATTATTATTATGCACAATTTCACTGTCTTCATGATACGATTCGGATTTCACTTGCCGTGTATCAGCCATTTCGGCTCTAATACGCATCTCTTCGGAGCGACGTTTTGTTGGTATAAAAGTCAAACGACTTAAGTCTATGCGACACATAATACGTACACCTTCACAATGATCAATAGGTAATAATTGTTCCTGCTTAACAACACTAGGAGATTTGGCACCACTACTACTACTATCGTTGATAGGCAATGGAGATAATAAAGTCGGATTGACAATATTGGGCATGACTTCATCTTCAACGGAAGAACTAGTTCTTTCATAATCACCATCAACTATAATCACACCACCTTTACCTTTACCGCCTTTACCTCCTTTACCACCTTTGCCGCCTTTACCACCACCTTTACCACCCTCCGAATCGCGTTTCGGTGTAAATAATTTCTTTAACGTATCGTTCTTCTTTTTATCTTGCACTGGTTTACTTTCGAATTCAACTTTCACTGGACTATCTACTTTAACAGGAACAGGTCGTGCGACATAACTTTGTTCGGAATCTGAAGATTTTATTCGATCCTCTGATCCTGAACTGGGCGAACGCCTCAGTTTAGGACGTCCACGAGGATTGGGCGGTACTCTTGCTAAAGGTTTCACCGGCGATGAAGAATTATTAACATCTTTATCCGAATCGGAATCGGAACTAGTTGGAATTCGAGCAATACTTAGTGAAGAACTATTACGATTTTTCTTCTTTTTAGGCGATTCAGTTTTACTGTCTCGCGTTGACGAAGCATCACTCGCACCTCGATCTTTCGTTTTCTGCTTTTTCAGTTTACTCATATTCTGTTTACCCCATTCATCGTCTTCGGAATCAACGTGTTGTCGATCAGATTTTCGTGGTCTGCCCACAGATTTCTTTCGGTCGTCTTCAGAACGTGGTGTAGATTTATGCTTCGATGGTCGTTTTGGCGTTGTAATCTTCTGATTAAATTCTGAATCGGAATTGTTACGATATGAAGATCGCACAGGAAATTGTTCATTATCTGATCCACTAATTGATAAATTCCTTTTAGGAGGTGATAGAATTCTTGAGGAATAATTCCTTGAAACAGATTGGGATTCATCTTCTGAGCTGCTTGGACTGGGAGGAGCTTTAGCCCGTAATGAAGGCCGACCTCTTTTCTTACTTCTAACTTCATTATCTGATCCACTCAACGATGTAACATTTTTCGTAGGTGGTCGTCCACGTTTTTTAACTTTAATTTCGGTTTCACTACCGCTTAAAGAGTTCGATGGTTTAACTTTTCGTGGTCTACCCCGTGTGCGTTTCTTATCCGAGTCAGTTTTCATACTACTATTAATTTGTACTTTCTTCTCATCTTCCGATTCACTCATCGACGAAATCGATTTCTTTCGCGGACTGGCACGATTCATCGGACGATTTTTACTCACCGGGAGATTATTAGTTCGCTCATCCTCACTATCACTATCCGAATTCATACGTTGTAGCCGACTTTTGCTATTCGAAGCAACACTGCATTCCGATTCAGATAAACTTGACAACAATGGATCAGGTTTAGTTAGTGCTTCGGCAAGTACGCTATCAATATCTTTCGTTGAATCACTACAGTCTGATTCTTCCGTGACTTTCTTGTTCCGACTGTCAGGAACAACCACTTTTTTCGGGCTCAATGCTGACAATGTATTCTGGGGTGATGACTGAGATGTTTTCGAACCATCCTGATCCAAATAGGAACCGAGATTCCAGCGTGGTTTTGTTTCCTCTTCGGGTTTAGGGGAAGATGGTTGATTTGTAATAGGTGATGATGTGATTGTACGAACAGTATTGTTAGTAATATTATTATTATTATTATTATTGTTGGGAACATTTTCATCGCCTGAATCTTCGCTGGTGGAATCGCTTTCCGAATCGGAATCGGTACCGGAACCGCTGGTTGAGCTAGCGACAGGTGATAGTGGAGGAACTGGTTCTGGAAGACGCTCCATTACTGGAGAAATGGAGGCCGTATTACTGCTGCTTTGTTGGATTGAATGTGAACTAAAAATCGAACACAACAATTAGTGATTATTGATCAATTTAAAATAATGAATTAAATGCAACATACTGTTCTAAATTATGCTGAGTGGATTGTGGTACTTCCCCGCGTCTATGATTATCATCGTCGCTGTCTTCTGATAGATCCAAATCATCGCGCAAATCACTGGAAGAAAGCAAATTTTTCAAATAAATATTTTTGTTTTTCTCTATGAAAAAAAGGAGGATAACATTTTACGAACACCTGAATAGAATGAATGATGATAGATCGACAAAACAACTATTTAACTACTTCGATAGAAACCCATACATACACAATCACGCCATGTACCCAAAAGGGTGTGACACAAACTCTTTTCAACATCCCGAAATCAGTCGCCTCCAAACATTCCTATCCAAACAAGCAACTTTCGCTTCATCCACATTCATAATTCCTCTCATACATGCTCTTCTATTCCTACTACTTGGAAACTTTCGCTCACGCAAGCCACCCTCTCAATCATACCACTCCAACTACTCATCGGACGTCCACGCAAACGTATACAATCAAAATCATTCAAATAAATCTTTTTAACTAAACGTTCATTAGACGCATTCGCTCAACATGTCCGAACCATCTTAACTGACTTAACACGGGGCAACTTTTGCTACAACATTTTTTTCAATTTCACACTCATCATACACTAATCGTATTTCGTACCCGATCTCTCCTATTTACACCACATACCCCACGTAAAAATCTCATTTCCACAGCAGTCATTTTCCGTTTATGCTTTTGCAAGCAAACCCAACATTCACTACCATACATCAATGTAGGCACCAAAACTGCATTATATATACTCAAACGGGCTTCTTTGGAAACATTTACATTCCTAGCAAAAGTTCCCAAAGCACACAATTCTAAACTTCCTATTCAAAATATTAGCTGTATACGATAAAAATATGATTGATTTTATTGTTACACGTAACGTTTTGTACTTGTATGTAATTTTCTAGTACCGGAAAATCTATAATTTCCTTATTAATAAAAAAAAATCTATAAAATTGAAAAAGACAGAAAAAGAAATATAGACATTTTAAAAATATATCAACAGCAGGTAATTTGAATATGTAATCCCACAACACGTGCTGTATAAATTATACAAATTATAGTAATTACATTGTCAATAAATATAAAAATATTTAATTACATAACCTTAAATAGTAACATCATATACTACGTTTATAAAATAAGTTAAATGTATTTAAAAGAAGTGTATGTTTCTAACAGAATGATAATTTAATATTTTTTATCACACTCATAAATTAATTCCAATATTTTAATGATAGTAAAAATATTATTGAATAAATGTTATCTATACATGTCATACAAATGTCTCGATAACAACAAAATTGTTTATACAAAATAAAGTCAATTATTTTCACTGCACAAAACTTTTATATTCATTCAAGAATTAATGTTTTAATATCATATTGTAATTACCGAATTTGCATAAAAATAACATATTATTTATAATATGCAAATCAATATTTTATTGTATAATTATTTAAAGTTGATAATTTTACACAATGTCAATTTTCATTTCCTAAGATTTATGGGTCTATTCGAATTACATTTGTAGCATTACAGATTTGTTTTTGTCAATAGAAGAATTCTATTTACTGGCAAAAGACAAAACTTTCTATAACCTTACAGGTGTTACAAATGTAAAAAAAAAAATGTTTTCTAAGAAAACATTTCTATCCAGACAACTAACTTTAGCTTCATTCATATTCATGATGCCTCTCATACATGCTCTTCTATTCTTACTATTGGAAACATTCGCTCATGCAAAACACTTTCAATATACCTACAAAATCTCATACATATTCTTTTAACAAAACGTTCATTGGACATTCGCTTAAGATGACCAAACCCATTTTAACTAACTAACATCAACTGTTAGGCAGGCCACACACCAAAGAAACATGAAACATGAAACGTGAAACAAGAAACATGTTTCACAAAATAACAACACATTGCATTGTTTTAAATGGGAATCCGCACATCAGCGAAATGCATTTCATGCGTTCTATATTTTTGTTTCACGTTTCGCGTGGTTTCACTCACTGTGCATGAAAATTAATAAATTTCTTGATATTTAAAGACGCGTAGCTTCTAAACCGAGAATTCTATTAAAAACTAATGTAAATAAAAGTTGTGAGAAATTTTATTATCTATAATTGTATTTCTATACAATTTTTTATAAAATGCATATTTAAGTCCAAATTGCACTAAATATAGAAACATTTACATTTAACATAATTTCTGTGCATTAAAATTAATAAATTTCTTGATATTTAAAGACGCGTAGCTTCTAAACCGACAGTGCTATTAAAAAATGATGCAAATAAAAGTAATTAATAAATAAAGTAAAAAGATGTGGGAAATTTTATTGCCTATAATTTTATTTCTATACAATTTTTTGATAAAATGCATATTTAAGTCCAAATTGCACTAAATATAGAAACATTTAAGTTTAACATTTTTTATAATCACTGTTATCCAAACTATCGTCGGTGTTCCGAGTTTATTGTGAATTGAACCCAATTTAATTTCTGTTTCTTCAATTTGTGTATCACTGTTAAAAAAGTTTTATATTTTCAGTTTAGTATTTCATATTTCAAGTTTCACGTTTCTAGTTTCTCTGGTGTGTGGCTTAGCTTACAACAACATCTTTTTCAATTTTCCACTCATACAAATAACAGTCAACTTTATTGCAAAGTAATAAAAACTAATAATGAGACAAAAATATTAATTACATATTATATATTTGTTTTTTTAATACTTACGCAGATGGTCGAGATGGTGGTTGTCTATCGCGTTCTAAAACAAAACAAAAATTATAATTAATAAACCTAATTAACATCAAATCCATTTAAAAATATTCTTTCTATTTTATATTTTACATACTCTTATAACACATTTTCTCTACTCAACCACGTATAAGAAAATAACAAAAAAATCCATTCGCGCCAGCCCTCTTAGATGTTAATGTAGGGACAAACAGCTGCACACAGAATTTCAGGCGTGTGCCGCCACTATCAAATTATACACCCGTACTACAAACTACTTATACACACATGTGTGTATATATATATATATATATATATATATATATATATATATATATATATATATATTTATATTTATAAAACAAGTGAAGGTGTTTTTAGCTAAGGATGCGTTTGTGCGCTGCCACCTGTTGTCGCCACGAACGTATTATAAGGGGTGTGCAACAAGGCAACAGTGTCTTGAAACTCTGTTGGCTGTTTATACATTTATATTTCATCGTCTTCCAAGAGCAGGGCCGGATTTACAGCTTGCGGGGTCCCAAGCACGCGATATAAATGGGGCCCCTATCTCTACTTTACAAAAATGTATCAAGCGAAAAAAGTCTTTTATAGTTTACTATGAAAAAAATAAAATAAATGTTGACTGGGGGGCCACAAGCACGTGCTTGTTCCGTTTGCAAGTAAATACGGCCCTGTTCAAGAGAAAGAGACATATATATCCACACACCTGCTTTGTCCAGGTGATGGTTAAACCATCATATTTAAGAATATGGCCAAGAAAAATTTTAGAAAGATAAAAACAACCAGCAAAACAGTTGGCATATGTTCAAGATGATTGTAGTAAGAAATTTGGTTTCGAGACCAAAAATATCGTCAAATTCTAATCGGAATTCATCATATTCTTGTTCAAAGTTTAATCCTTAACTGGTACAGTGGGGGTCATCAAAGACCCTACTCGTTTTCTGAGTTAGTTATTACTTGAATAAAAGTTTTATTTTCTTTTGCTTTTATGTTTGTTGTATTGAGATACATCTAAATGAAAAAACATAATTTAAAAAAATTTTTTGATAGTATTTTACAGTGGGGTCTGTAGAGACCCCACTATACTAGTTACGTTACACAAAATCACTGTACCAGTTAAGGGTTAAATACAAATCATATTTTATTTGTTTTTATCGATAGATTTTATTATTGTATTGACAATTTTTCGAAACAAATTCTTGAATTTAAATATCGGACTTGTAATTTTTATCTCGGGCATTAAATTTATATTTTTTTGATTCCAAGTAGTAGGAATAAAAGAGCATGTATGACAGAGGAATTAGGAATGTTTGGAGGCGACTGATTTCGGGATGATGAAAAAAGTTTGTGCCACATCATTTTGGGTACATGGCGTGATTGTGTATGTATGTATGTATGTAAGTATGTATGTATAAATTTTCTTAGTACACTGAGAAAAATAGATATTTAACAAATTGGATAATAATAAGTAGATATTTATTTGAAATATACGAGTATGTTTACTGTATTCACAAATTTATACATTTTAAAATCTACTCACATATATATTTTAATACTGTATTAAGAATGAAGACTGTAATACTATATACAAATTGATGGTATTAAATTTTTGTTTTTATTATATTTATAATTAATTTTTAAATATACTTATTTTGTTATTTTTAATATCTTGTGTTTGTGTCACCTTTTTAAATATAAATATATTTACCGTAAACATCCATTTTTCTCAGTGTACAGTTTTTACTACTAATCTAAGCAAGTTAATTTCCTTTTTGAATCTTTATAAAAAATCAAAGCACACCACAATATATAAATATATATATAGTGTGTGTATGTATGTATCTGAAGCGTGACCAAAAAGCCGTAACGAAACAAAGTTAAAAGTGTATTTTGCAAAAAAAGTCAAGCATAGGGTTCACGTGCGGCGTTTACCAGTGACTAGAGGTGCCATCTATGATTGTAACGGCTTGGGGCTTCCGGTTTAGTTTTATAACCTGTAAGGTAGTAGTGGAGGTTGCGCAAGTACTTTTGCGCGCGCTCGCGCGAATGCGTATGTGTTTACCATGTTTATAGTGTTTTATTATTGTGTTTTGTGTTGTACTATATCTCGCGTATATAGTATATACATACGCACATTGTCGCACAAAAAAATAGTTATCGAAAGGTTGTTGACACGTACAAAATATTGTGATTTTGTAACTAAAGACAAGCCCCCCCCCCCCCCTCACCACAGTTTTACGTGAAATAGTGCTTTTATCATTAATTTAAAAATAATTTTTTGCTTCTGTTTTTGATCAAATATGAATAGTTTTTCTATTTTTGATCATTTTTATTATATTTGCTATTATAAAATTTAAATAAACTATTATAAAGTGCTTAATAAATAATTTTAAGTAAACGTCAAAAGCACTTTTGGCAAAAATCACTTTTATAAATGAGGTGAGAATACGGACCAAGGTTTTTTTCCTGTGTTTAGCTAAATTGTCGATAAAACATTACTTGGTTATTCTTATTATGTATAGATATGTGTCTAATTTTTAGTTTCCAATATTACATATATAAATAATATATATATATATATATACCGGGTGTTCGTTCGTCAAGTTCGTATGGGCGTTTAACATGTAATTTCGATAAATTGCGATATACTACTTTCTCGAGTTAAATGCGAAGAAATACTTAGAATACTTTTTCATAAACAATAAAAAGTTCTATAATTTGGTTTTAGTTTTAATTTGCTAGCATGTGCCGTTTGGGCGCTAAAAATTTTTTTTTATTTTTTGGTTATTTTTTTTCTCAAAAACTATGAGATGTAGGAAAATAAGCATGATATGGAAAAATGCGGAATAATGAGTACGATAATTGAGTGAAGAAACCATTATTCTACGATGCATCGTTTAGTAGAAAAAAACTGAATTTTTGAAAATCTCTCAAGGGGATTTTTTCAACATTAGACTTTTTTCAAAATTTGCTGAAAAAAATCTGAAAAAATTCAGTAAAATAAAGAAAAAAATTAGCTACATAATAGTTAAGTAACTTTTTCTCTACCTCATTCTGGTTGGGCAGGAAAAATTATTGAAAATTCTAAAATGTTTTTTAGAATTTTTAATAATTTTAAGCGGGAAAATGATACTATAATGATGGCTGGACAGTTTCATATAACATTTTAATTTTTAATTTGATATCTCATTACAATACAATAAGCTGATTATTCAAGATGTTTATACAAAAACAATTATAAAAAAGCTAATAAAGTTAAATATGCGATATGCAAATTCGGAAGAATCAATAAATAACAAAAAGAGAATAAATGTCGTCATAATAAAACGATATTGAATTTCATTTCGATATAGAAATAAGTAAGGGGGTGGACCTTAATTTATACAAAAACCGATGATGACTAATATAGTAGAATCATTTGACATACATAAGTTTATTTTATAAATCAATCTTTCGAAATAGTGTATAGCTTAAAGCTATCTGGCGAATCTATGACTCAGTTTTCTTCATTAAACATATGTTAATTATAGATTACTGATGCCAGAGTTGAGATCTGAAATTTATTGCATTTATGGCTGATATACAGTATGTTTCAAAACTATGATATATGATATATAGATTTTTTTCTTTCCTAGTTTTAATTTTAAGAAATTTAGTTTTATTTATTTAGTTATACAAGACAGACAACAGACCAATTAAATCGCGCAAATGATACAAACATAAGCTGTGTTTTTTTTTACCGAAAAACTCCGCTCAGATCAGCAAATATCAGTAACCTTGAAATAATAGCTGTTTTATTTATCGTCTCGTAACTGAGTTCGAAGTGAGTGAATTGCTTCCCCCCTTACCGATACTGAGTTGCATATTTAGATAGTGTTTCGCTGAGATTCAAGTGAGCGCACATGCGTAATTCAAATTTTCCTAGTTTAAGATTTGATAACGTGTTTGATACTGGTTGACATATTTATATTTGAGTATTTTATTGTGAAATCAAACAATAGATATCTGGGGCGACTTGCAATAAATTATCAACGCAAACAATCCAAATACATCTAATATTTTAGGTTATATCATATGTAGAACTTACGATTTTAAACATCATTTTCAAATAAACTGTTTTATTTATCAATACAACTCACTCAGCAAAACTCAGCTCAGCTCAGCTCATTTACAAGATTTACTGATCTGAGTGGAATGTAAAAAAAAAACACAACTAGACTTATAATAGTATATTATTTAACGAGCAAATAATGGCACATATAATGTACGAGGATGTTGTTTAGTCCACGAGCGTAGCGAGGGGAATAAAACATCCGAGTACATTGTAGGCATTATTTGCAAGTCAAATACTATACTTTATCTATAACTGCTTATATATTTTTAATATTGTACTTACTTATTCAAATCTATGATGTTAACAACAACTAACTAACTAACTAACTAACTACAACTGTCATTTTATTACTTTGACTGATAACTGCTGCCATCTGGCGTAGAGATATTTAGTTTGTTGATGTTGCCTAGCAACGAAGCGTGCGTACGGAAATCAAGTTAATAAAGATCGTTTCTTTATTTCCCTTGGTTAATAATGACTAATATTTTATTAACCTTGGTTAATAAAGACTAGTATTTTATTTCCCTTGGGCTATAAAGACTAATATTATTTATCTGATTTTGTATATATAATGACCATATAACAAAGCAGTTGTAGATAAAAAAACATAATACACATAAATTTATCTAAAAAAACATTAAAATTATTAAGTGTGTACAATGTGTAAATGATTCATAAAAATATGAAGAAAACATGAAAAAATATCTATAGTTAATTCTAACTGCGCGCATATAAACCATCAAGAATTTTGAAAGTAACTATAAGTCGCCATGACAATTTTACAATTTAAATAAAAAATAATGCGCACTATCTAATTATTTCTGTTCCGATTTAATACCGACTCTTTCTCCCTCCACACATTATGGTGTGTTGTGATAATATGTAATCTCAATTCTCAAATACCCTACTTTCCCCGTTTATCCACAATTTTGTTCTCTATACAAATTTATATTGTATTAGAAATCATTTTACGATAAAAATGAAACGCAATATTCGATAACAAAACTTTATCAATAAGGCAAAAACTATTTCAAAATATAAACTAAGTATATTTGTATTTTATTTAATAAATTAATGAATTATAACTAAATTTAAATAATGCGTAGTATTTAATATAATATATTTGGTTAAAAAGATTTATTTGAATGATTTTGGTGGTATGTTTGCGTGGACGTCCGATGAGTAGTTGGAGTGGTATAATTGAGAGAGTGGCTTGCGTGAGCGACAGTTTCCAAGTAGTAGGAATAAAAGAGTATGTATGAGAAAGGAATTATGAATGTGAATGTACCCTTTTGGGTACATGGCGTGATTGTGTATATATGTATGTACATTTGCAATTAAAACAAGTATGGCACCAAACAAGTATTTCCCCTCAAAGAATACTCATACTATGGTAATAATATTCAGAGATTAATAATAACTCGAGAATAAATACAAGTTAAGGGCCAGTATTTCTAATTTTTATTTATTCTTAGGATAAGTAAAAATATCATATGAATAATGATAATATTTCTTTGTTTATTTTCAAAATTCGAAGAATAAATTTATTCCAAAATTTGGAAATATTGTACCTTACATAACAGGGTTATTCCTGCCAATAACTAATCGGAGAATAAAAATATCTATTATTATCATAGAAATAATATATCCATAAATCATACAGATTAAGTGACACTAGGCCATTGTAAAATTCAAGTTAAGGGCCAGTATTTCTAATTTTTATTTATTCTTAAGATAAGTAAAAAAATATTTCATTGGTTAATTTCAAAATTCTAAGAATAAATTTATTCCAAAATTTGGAAATATTGTACCTTTCATAACAGGGTTATTCCCGCAATAACTAATCGGAGAATAAAAATATCTATTATTATCATAGAAATAATAAATCCATAAATCATTCAGATTAAGTGACACTAGGCCCATTGTAAAACATTTTCTATACCACTGGTCTATACCGTATGCGATAAGTGCACACACATACGTGACGTTTTAATATTCCGGCGGAAACAAAGAGACACACACAAACACACACACATTGCTTATATAAAACTCCGAAGAAATATAATCTTATTGCGCATGCGCACAGCTCCTGTTAGCTTAGCAATATGGAGGCAGCAATACGTCACATGTGTCGTGTTGCTCACTATACTATTCAATCCACAAAATGCATACATGCACAACAAAGACAGCCCTATTAAGCCTCACTCGATTCTTCACCGTATTAAACTATTCCAGTTAGAAAGAGAGAGAGAGATTGTATGTGCGCAGAGGGGTTTTAAACAAATGAATAAACGTACACACAAAACTTCTTGTGCATTGCATTGAAATTGTAAAGGAAAAACGACTTTGATAATAACATATTTAAGTTTTGTATATATAAGTTGTAATATGCATGCGCGACGCACTCAACCTAAACTAAAAACAACTGACGAGCGACCAAACTAAACAAAGAAAATAAAAGACTGTCGTTCCTGCTGCTATTACTGCTGCTGTTTGCCTGCTACATAGATATGTTATTAGTGTAATAAAGTAATAATAATTGTTTCTCTTCTAATTATCAAAAAATAAAAATACGGAGATGAAAATAAAACAATTGACGATCAAATTCACAAAATTAAAAAAAAAGAACCTACACAAAGAAAATAAAAACTGTTACTACATAAACAAAAATTATCCGAAATACTTTTAAATCATATCATAGATACACTGGTAAATAAAAACAATTGACAATCAATTTCATAATAATAAATAAAACAATTGACGATCAAATTCACAAAATTCAAAAAAAAAAGAACTACACAAAGAAAATAAAAACCACTACTACATAAATAAACAAAAATTATCCGAAATACTTTTAAATCATATCATAGATACACTGGCAAATAAAAACAATTGACAATCAATTTCATAATTATAAACAAAACTATGTATGAATTTATTTAAAAAAAAAATGACAACATAAAGACAATCATTGTTCCTGTTACTACATAAATAAGTTATTAGTAATCTGTTGACTAATCAACAAAATAAAATAAATCTATCCGAAATACTTTCAAGTTTTTAAATCAAAGACATTTAATAAATAAAACAAATGACAATTGGATTCAAAGTTAAAATCAAAACTAAAAAAGAATTTATCGCTAGTTAATTTATACAATAAAATTTGTAATGTAATAAAGCTAGACAAATAACTATTACAATAAAGATTATCAAGAAAATTGCGAATAAAAACAATTGATGTTTGCTGTTTTGTTTTTTTCAATGTTCAAGTTCATAAACAAATACATACGCCTTTAATTTATGCAATATACAAATACATAAAAATTGAAACGTAGAAAAAAAAAATGACAATCAAGAAAACTACTGATTACGATAAATAATATAAATAAAAGACCAATCAATTCTTATAGCGATTCAACTGTCATTTAAAACAAAAGATCACACTACAACGTAGATGAAAAAAAACAAACAAATGAGAGCTCTACTAGACAAGGTACATATTGATTAAATTAAGCGGGTAAATAAATAATTAAGTTATTCTATTTTTTAACGCTACCCACGAAATGTGTTATTATATAAAACAAAAGATACTCGGCGTTTTGTACAACGTAGCAGTAAAAACAAATGAAGGTAATATGTATATTGATTAAATTAAGCGGTTAAATAAGTAATTAAGTTCTAACTTTTTTCATTGCTAACTAACCACGAAATGTAAACGATGACGTCAAATGTTGGTACACAGTTGTTGTAGTGACGTAAGGCACAAACTGACAAGCCATTTTTGTTCCATTACACTCTATTATTACGCACTCGGCACAAACACTGGCTCAGTACACCGTTACGTAATAGTACCACAAAACATTATATATTGCTTAAGGTACACTCACAGGTAAAAAACAAAATAAACAAAACACAACAGAGCACCAAAGAACAAAACACACAGAACTAAGCCGGATACTAGCGCACAACTAACTGTTGGAAAAACTCTCTTCTTGTAACTTCGTTCGTGCAGCAGCGGGACGAGTTTGCGGTACCGCTTATCACCCTCCCTACTCCCCCCACCAACCCATGCCACGCACACTACGATCCAACAGAAATTAATTCAATATCTTTTGCGCGCGCTAATTTTACGTAGTTTGAATTTTATACACAGTTAGAAAATTGTATTATCGTTATTACCACTTTGACTGGAAGGAAAAGTGGTATAGCGTTTGGTACGGTGTCTGTAACTTTTTCAAAAATGAAATATTCAGGATAAATACCTAAGATAGGGTCATGTGGTTTTGTTTTTTATTTCCGTGTAAAAAATTACTAAAGTTTTTAAAAATTCATTATTTATTCGATTTTGATCAAATTTTCCGTAAAGTTTCTCCTAGTGCCCACATAAATTATAATTTTAATAATTTTAAGTGGTCTATATATGGGTTTACCCATACACTTCTAATCTTGTTGTATTTAGTTGGCGTTTTTAAATAGTATTTTGATTGTGTACGATGAACTTGAAATTACACGATACCACGTGTATGTAGTGCGCACGCGTGGATTGAAAGGGGCGCGAGTCACGTACGCACATTTATGACATGGAAATATACGTAGCGTGAATTTTGCGCCGATTTATTTACCCCCCCCCCCCCCTCCTAGCAGGGGCACTTGTTGGTTTGGTTCATTATGTTAAAGAACTGGGATCAAATTTAAATGCATATATGTAATATTTGCTGTTTTCGAAATCATTTGAATGCCGTATGCGTACTATTGGCTTTAATCAGGGTTGGACTGGATACAAAATTAGGCCCTTATCCAAAATTGTTCAAATAAAATATGTTTTATATTTTTTACCACTTTGACTGCAAGGAAAAAGTGGTATAGTGTTTGGTGCGGTGTCTGTAACATTTTCAAAAAAAAATTTGTGTATAGAAATCCTTCATATAGCCTCTAGATCAGACGAATCTGAACTTGGTTTATAAGTGGATGTATGGATGTGCGTCGTCAACTCGCTCGGTCGTAAGTCAAAATTTTATGGCCACAACTCCTCCTAGACGGTTCAACCGATTTTAATGAAATTTTCAGGATAAATTTGTCTAGTGCCCAAGATGGTCATGTGGTTTTGGTTTTTTCCAGGAATGACAACTTTCCGAGAAAAAAATTACTAAAATTTTTTAAAAATTCATATTGGCTACATTACTTATACGATTTTGATCAAATTTTCAGAAAAGATATCCCTAATGCTCCCATTAATTATATAATTTTATTATTATCCGGTGTTACCAACTTTCCGAGAAAAAAATTACTAAAGTTTTTAAAAATATATTATGACCATGTTATTTAACCGATTTTACTCAAATTTTCACAAAAGATTCTCCTAGCAATCATATAATTTATGTAATTTTAACAAAATACAGTGTTGCTAACTTTCCGAGAAAAAAATTACTAAAATTTATTGTGGCTACATCATTTATTCGATTTTGATCAAATTTTCAGAAAAGTTTCTCCTAGTGCCCACATAAATTATAATATTATTAAAATACAGTGTTGCCAACTTTCCGAGAAATGTCAAAGTGATCTCTATATGGGTTTACCCATATACTTCTAATCTGGTTAATAGAAAAAATTGAAATAAAATTAAAAGATAGATGAATTTGAAACACAGTATTACCGATATATTTCTTGAAAATAAAATTCGAGTTGATGTAAAATACGAAAGCCCATTATAAAATTAATATTGTTAATTATAAAACAGATTTTAATTATTTATTAGAAGTTTTGAAAATAATTACTCAAATTACTCAAAATTTTTCCAGAATATCAAATAATTAATGATCAGGCTTTTTCAATTATAAGTTATTACTAAATTATAACATAGTCGGTGATATTTTAATACAGTGGCGTCCATAATTCTTTTTTTTTACTAAATTCTGTTAAATAATCCGTGAAACTAATTGTGACAAAAATTCAGGATTATATATGAGACGTATCATAAATAAGAATAAAGTAAAAACTTTAATGTTTGAATAGTAAATTGTTGGTGTTTTTAAAACATTTTTGGAGCTGAAAGTTGGTATTATTGCGTAACTTCCACCGTTAAGGGCATTTCAAGGCAAACAAAAGGCTATATTCAGACAGGTGGTGGGAATCCAAAAATGAATAATTTTACATTCGGTTTATTCGTTTAATACTTCATATTTATGGTAACTAATTATTAGAAAAATTAGATAATTTATGTACAATTCATAATTTAATAACAATTTTTATATATTTACAGAATTAGCATAAAAAAAAATTAATCAAATATTTAATTGCCAATATTTTCATTATTTATTATTATTTTGATTTCCAAAAATATATATGTTGTTAATTGTTATTATAGTACTTATGTATTAATTTCAGAATTTATTTATGTGTAGTTTATTTGTTAAAAAAATAATTTTCATCATTTTCCTTGAAAAATGCGATTTTCTCTTATTTCACACATACATTTTATTTGAAAAAAATTATGATTAATCTTTATTACAATTAACAACACATATATTTTTTGGAAATCAAAATAATAATAAACAAAGAAAATATTGACAATTAAATATTTGATTAATTTTTTTTATATGCTAATTCTGTCTGAATATAAAAATAGTTATTAAATTATTAATTGTACATAAATTAGCTAATTTTTCTAATAATTAGTTACGATAAATATGTAGTATTAAACAAATAAATCGAATGTAAAATTATTTATTTTTGGATTCCCACCACCTGTCTGAATATAGCTTTTTGTTTGCCTTGAAATGCCCTTAAATTACTCCTGAGAAATTAGCAATAAATCCTATACCTTGGCCATATTAATGTTTTATCCATGCAAAATTTCAACAAGAAATATGTTAATTTGACAAAGTTAGAAAAAAAAAATAATCTTGTTAAATAATATTCGTATCTAATTAAGATTTTTTTGATAATTCCTTTTAGATAATATTATTTAGTATTAGAATAACTTTTGTCGAACCAAATTTGAGAAATTAGTAACTTAATTTTAAGTACAATAAATATGTAATTAATTAAGATCGTAATTATATCAATTGATAGCTTTTATTGAGTACGAGTTTTGTACTACTAGAAATTGTAAAATTTTTATTTAGAATAATTTTTTGTTTTTATATTTCTAATAAAAATATTTAGTGAAACAAAACTAATATATAACTAAAGGTAGATGTAAGCTATCGAATGCTGCAAACCGAATTAAAATTCGCTTATTAGTTTTTTAGTTATCAAACAAAACATTAGTATGGTAAAGCTTGATTTACACTATACATTTATACTAGACGCACTTGTCAAAACTTGGATAATGTAAATCAGAAAAAATCCAGCCAAGTTTTCAAACTAGAATCGTCTAGAAGTTGATTTTCAAACTAGATTCGGACCGGACCAATTTTTCATCCAAGTTTCTATACTAGACCTGCGCACTAGCGGTAATTTCACAGTACTACCAACTCTGTGCAAAGTGTAAATGCCTAACTAA
The DNA here is from genome assembly GCA_963966155.1 of Clivina fossor. Taxonomy (NCBI): domain Eukaryota; kingdom Metazoa; phylum Arthropoda; class Insecta; order Coleoptera; family Carabidae; genus Clivina; species Clivina fossor. The sequence continues at coordinate 16,103,312 of OZ014563.1, read as the reverse complement.
GTAACTCAGAACTAGCTTCAAAATCTTAGAAATTTTATCTAGTTTTTCTTGTTTACGTCTATGAAAATTCATTTTGTAACTTAACCTCTTACTTTCACACAATAACAAACTGGTATATAAACACTACGTATATTTTGGATGTTGGCAAACCTAACTCACATCCAATTCCGCGCCTGCGTACAACTAAAAAGTATGAACATGCGCCTTAAATAAAAAGTTTTAACTACTTTATAGACGATTCTAGTTTCAAATCTAGTATGTAAACTAGTCAAAGTTTCTAGTCGAATCTAGTATAATGTAAATTGAGCTTAAGGTATAAGATTTATTGCTAGAACTTTATTGCTAACGTCTCAGGGGTTAGTTAAATTTGTGTATTACTTTTGAAGTGAAGTTTCTCCTGCATTAATCCTTTCGCTACGGCCAGTTCATTAGAATTTAGTTGATAAAAAACAATATTTTTTTTTTGTGTGTGTTATAAGAGAATGTCAAAATGTTTATCATCGAAATAAAACTGTACTTACTTTTGGGTGCCACTGGAATGGGCGGCGTCTCCGTAAGCTAGAAACAAATTACTTCCATTAATATCCACCACACACACACACACACACACACACACACACACACACACACACACACACACACACACACACACACACACACACACACACACACACACACACACACACATACACACACACACACACGCATGGAATATATATGGGAATGGACATACAAATCGATAGAATAACGAATATAACACATTGATAAATGCTCTTAGCTTACGCTACAGATATATACAGGGTGTTCGTTCGCTTGGTTGATATAGGACAATAGCATGGGATTTCGATAATATGCAGAATACTACTTTCTGAAGTAAAATTCGGAGAAATACTTAGAATACTTTTCGATAGGGAATAACAAGTTATATAATTTGGTTTTAGTTTTAATTTGCTAGCATGTACCGTTTGGGCGCTAGAATTTTTTTTAAATGTTTTTTAGAATTTTCAATAATTTTTCCTGCTAAATCAATATGAGTTAGAGAAAAAAGTTACTTAGCTATTATGTAGCTAATTTTTTTCTCAATTTTACTGAATTTTTTCAGATTTTTTTGAGCAAATTTTGAAGAAAGTCTTATTTCGAAAAAAATTCAAAAAACAACTTTTTTCAAAATTTACTCAAAAAAATCTGAAAAAATTCAGTAAAATTGAGAAAAAAATTAGCTACATAATAGCTAAGTAACTTTTTTCTCTAACTCATATTGATTTAGCAGGAAAAATTATTGAAAATTCTAAAAAACATTTAAAAAAAATTCTAGCGCCCAAACGGTACATGCTAGCAAATTAAAACTAAAACCAAATTATATAACTTTTTATTCCCTATCGAAAAGTATTCTAAGTATTTCTCCGAATTTTACTTCAGAAAGTAGTATTCTGCATATTATCGAAATCCCATGTTATTGCCCTATATCAACCAAGCGAACGAACACCCTGTATATATATATATATATATATATATATATATACAATTTTTATTTTGTGTTTCGTCTATTATCCAATTCTCTCTCTTTCTCTCTCTCTCTCTCTCTATACACCATGACAAGTGTTGCGCGCCAAAATATTTTTTCCATTCGTTTTATTCCATATTTTTGTTACATTCTGTAAATTTCACAACCGAAAAAAAAAACAAGTTTTTTTACTGTTAGTTTCCAATTATTGATAAAAATGTTTTCCAAATTGTTATTCAATTAATAATGAATCAATGTATTACTTTTTGCTAGACCTCTTTCAATAGCAAATCGAAACGGTGTCGTGCCACTTGCGTACAAACATTATTTAGTGTCACTTGCGTACAAATAAGGGTCGGAGTCAAACCCAGGTAGTGAAGCTAGTTAGGCCGAGTGTTAGATGCGTACAGCGGTTTGGAAAGGTTAGGTTAGGTTAGGTTAGGTTGGAAAGGTCGAGGAAGGATGAAGTTCTTCTGGGAAAAGTGTGAAGAAAAGTCTATGTAATTATTATTACAAATTTAACATCACGGATTTAAGTATAATTTATCATAATATACCTAGTAAAAAGTAACGAAGTTGGTAAAAGATATGAATTTATTCAATATTAATCTACACAAAGCAAATTTAAACCAATAAATATAAACTTGGTCAATTTTAAAATTAAATACTGACTTGATTATTTGTAAAAATTATGTGCGATGATATTATAGCGTATTATAAATATTATATTTTGACCATAAGCACAACTCGACCCTTCCCAAACAGCTGTACGCATCTGACACTCGGCCTAACTAGCTTCACTACCTGGGTTTGACCCGACCCTTATGTGTACGCAAGTGACACTAAATAATGTTTGTACGCAAGGGGCACTATTTTATTGAAAATAGTACCCAAGTGATCTTTGACCAGTGGCTATATTGAGTATCTGTGTAACCATAGATCACTGATTAGGATTTTAGCTTTATCTTTTGCTACTGATGGTGAAAGCTTAGCTTAGCTTTTAAATGTGTATAGAGAGAGAGAGAGAGTTTTGTCTAATTGTATTTTACAAAATTTTTAAATTACATAAAAACAATTTTAAACTATCTACGCGAAAACACAAATAATTTTCTTATTGAAATGAATTTTTTTCAATGCATAAACTATAATTTTATTATTCATATATAATTTGAAAATAAATTCTACCCTTATGCGTGTTTCAACTATTTTAAATGGAAAATTCGTTAAACATATTTACATGATACTACACTGTTAAGAGAAGCCAAAAGGGCAGAAATAGTTAAATAAAAATTCTTACCTTGCCTAGAACAGGATTAAATGTAAATTTATTGTCTGGTTCTTTTCTTGGGGTAGCGGCTATCGCTGTCAATGGTGTTCGGACGTCTATCATTTCCTGTTTTGAAAATGCAACAAAAAAACCAAAAAATAACAAATTGAAATTTTTATAAACAACGAAAATATATATAATCGCGACAAGATAAAAAGATAGGTTACGTCATAATCACGTGATAAAACTTAACAACATGAAACTCACTAATGAACAAAATTAATTTTATTCTATTCTACATATAATAACTAAATCGTCTTGAAACTATTTACGTATGTTATTTTAATCAAATTAAAATGTAATATATACAAATATATCGTATATTATTGGGATTTTCTTTATCGAAATCAACTTATTTATTTTTGCTATATTTGGCAGCATTGATTTTCAATGTCAACAGTCACAGTACGTTTATATATTAGTTTATTACTGTACGCGAGAAGCTCATATAAACATAGTAGTGAGTGACGTTATTTGCCTAGTGACAAAAATTGATGACGTTCCTATCTTTTTATCTTGTCGCCACTATACTATAATTTTGAATTTGAATCCAAAAGTATTCGAATATTCGAGTAATTAGGTTTTCGGGTATCCGAATCTTGGATTCGAATCCTGTATTCGAATACTGGATTCGAATTCTATATTCGATTCTCGAATTCGATACTAAGATATTATTGATAAAAATAATTCATTTGTGTTTTTATTTATATTTTCATATAATTATTATTCAATTCAATTTTGTTTTCAAAATATATTTTATTAGGAGTATTATATAAGGCCTCAGCTGAGTTTTTATATTAAAAGTGTAGTTTGGCTTATTTTTAATTCAATTCAAATATTCAAACATTCATAATTCCTCCTCTCATACATGCTCTTTTATTCCTACTACTTGGAAACTTTCGCTCACGCAAGCCATCCTCTCAGTCATACCACTCCAACCACTCATCGGATGTCCACCTGCAAACGTATACCATCAAAATCATTCAAATAAATCTTTTGAACAGCAAACGTTCATTAGACGCATTCGCTCAACATGTCCGAATCATCTTAACTGACTCTTAACACGGGGCAACTTTTGCTACAACATTTTTTTCGAATTTCACACTCATCATACACTAATCTATTTCGTACCCGATCTCTCCTATTTACACCACATACCCCACGTAAAAATCTCATTTCCACAGCAGTCATTTTAATACAGAATTTGAACCTAAAGCAGTTTTGTTTTATTTAGTATTATATAATTCAAAGTTTTTTATAACTTTTAAAACTTACATGTGTTACTCAATAAATTGATTATAGATTAAATAAAACATTAGTAAAATGTAAAAATCAGAAAGACTAAATTTTATATAAAAAATAAAATTTGTAATTTAAATTTGTCGGGACAATCTTAATTAAGAAGTCATGTAACGTAATTTTGAACAAGTTATATGAAAGTAATAATAATAAAATTTTCTCATAATAGTAAATTTGAAAAGAAAAGAAAAAAAAAGTTTCAAGTTGACATCAAAAACAAAAAAAAAGAGCAGAAACATTTTTCTTAAAATATTTTATTCTCGAACTGAACTGTATAAAAGACAGACGACATACACACAATTATTGTTAAGCCCGGCAGTCAATGACCTTCGAAATTATTTCGTCATATTTCAAACGAAACATTTTTTATTTTTAATATTCTAGTACATTTGTACTTAATTTTTATTGTGTGTATGGTTGTTTAGAATGAATTAAAAGAAAATTTGAATACAGTGAAACTTTAAACGTAGTGTTTTTCCATGACATCAGAGCTTGGTACAGAACTAGACCATTTCCATTTTTTTTTTCGAATTAGATTGGTTTAACATTTTCTAACATAGTAAAAAAATCTTTCTCAAATTTGGCTCGATAAAAGTTATGCTAATACTAAATCATATTATGTACATACATATATACATACATACACAATCACGCCATGTACCCATATGGGTGTGGCACAAACTCTTTTCATCATCCCAAAATCAGTCACCTCCAAACATTCCTATCCAAACAAGCAACTTTCGCTTCATCCACATTCATAATTCCTTCTCTCATACATGCTCTTTTATTCCTACTACTTGGAAACTTTCGCTCACGCAATCCACCCTCTCAATCATACCACTCCAACTACTCACCAAACGTCCACCTGCAAACGTATACCATCAAAATCATTAAAATAAATCTTTTTAACCAAACGTTCATTAGACATTCGCTCAACATGTCCGAAGAAGTAAGATGTAAATACGTAATAAAATAGACAAAGAGGAAAAACTGATAATCAAGTCTTTAGCATATCCCGTGCTTATTTGAGCTTTTCAGGTTAAGCTCGAATAACGCGTCTCTATGCTTTAATTAATTATTGTAAAATTGTCTCAAGTTTAACGACTTTTATTTGAAAAAAATTACAAATATATTATGCAAATTTTTAAAAATAATTTTTAAATAATATGCAGAATACTTCTTTCAGAAGTAAAATTCAGAGAAATACTTAGAATACTTTTCGATAGGGAATAAAAAGTTATATAATTTGGTTTTAGTTTTAATTGGCTAGCATGTGCCGTTTGAGCACTAAAATTTTTTTTAAAATGTTTTTTAGAATTTTTCAATAATTTTTCCTGCTAAATCAGTATAAGTTAGAGAAAAAAGTTACTTAGCTATTATTTAGCTAATTTTTTTCTTTATTTTATTGAATTTTTTTAAACAAATTTTGAAAAAGTTCAGTAAAAAAATATATTGTAAATAAAGTTTTTTTTTTTTAGAGTTTAACCTATTCTGAATTGAGTCTGGTCGAAATCTCAAAAAATATTAGTGATTTTGCAAAAAATATATATATTATTTAATATTTCTTGGACTTATATACCAACTAAAGATAATCTTACATTATTTTTATAACGGTTTTTAGAATTATTAGTTCAAGTACAAGACGAGAAAAATAAATAAATTGGAAAATAATGACAATTTTATTTCAGTTAGATCTAACTTTTATGTTCTATTTTACGTCGATTAATTTTAACAGTTAAAAAAAAACCATACAAATACTTCTAGAGAAATAAAATATAAAAAAGTATATAAATATTGAAAACGCTTTAAAATTTCGATAAGTTTTTCGTTATTTGAATAAACTTGAACGAAATAGTTTTTGGCAATCGTTATTTTAATCTACATTTTATTTTCAAATTTTTTAATGAAAAATTTAATGACGTAATTTGTATATATGAAAATTTACAAATTCAATTACAAAAACTACAATAGGCTTTATTGACAAAAAAAATAAATACTTTTTTTGGAATGGATTTAAAATAAATGAAATTTTTGAAATGAGTATATCTCTTACCTTAAAAATATGTTCAACTTCTGGTTGATTTGCACTAGATGGTGTTTGAGGTTCACGAATATTTACACTACTTTGATTCTGAAAATGCAATAATACACAAAAACCAATTAATATTTCTCATTTGAGAATCATAAAGTTAAAAATTATGTAGTAAACGTCAAAATTTAATTTTGATTTTACTTTTTAATATGTCTAATTTTATATTTCAGTGGTGTTATGTTATGACAAAACATGTTATCTGACATTTTTGTGATTTACAGAAGACGCAAAAATAATTTTGTATTTATAATTGAGAAAATAGATTAGCATGTATGATTACCATAGTAGTAATTTTTGACAACTAAGCCCTTCCGTCAACTTAAAGTATACTTTATTTGTGGCCATTTAATGCCAAAAAATGCATTTTGAAAAATAAAGGCAGATGGCATGTTTTGCCAGAACAATACTGATTTCTTTTAATTTACTGATGTCATATAATGACTGTCCGATGAAGTGATGTATCTATGAAGTAAATTTAGAGAAATATATATATATATATATATGTATATATATATATATATATATATATATATATATATATATATATTAAATATAACTTCTAGAATTATATAGATCTATTCGGTTTGCATCTGCAAGGCCTGTAACGTTACAGAATCTTTTTGTTTTTTTCTAACACTAGACTAATTTAATTTACTAAATAAAAATAAAACATTCTGTAACACCACTACAGGTCTTACAGATCTAAATCAAAATGATCCGTCTTTTCATATTGTATTGTTATTGAAACTACAAAATGTATGTAAAATTTTAAAACAATCGGGTATGTAGAAGTGGCTCAAAATTGGAATGAAAAAATTGAGTCAATTTGGGCTTAAATAGAAGCTTATAAAAGCTTATTGCAATATCAAACTAATGCTCACAACATTGAAATGGATTGAAATAGAGAAATTTATGGTAATGAAAAGCATCATATTTATACATATAAAATAAAATTAGGTTTAATATTTTTCTAGTATATTAAAGACCTTTCAGGCATTACAAACAAACACAAAACTCGATATTCTTTAAAACAGACCTCACCAAAAATTATTAAGTTGTGCAATTATACACATTTTTGTAGAGAGTTAAAATGATTTATTTTAGTTAAGATTATAATATATATCTTGTACATATGTTTACATATTATTAAATATTGGTTTATACATAAGAATATCTCACCTTCTTATTTTTGTATTTTTTTTTTTTTTCAGTTTTGTCAAAAAATTGTCAAACTTTGACATGTATGTATATAAAAAAAAATGTCGACTCAATTTAATCGTGTACGTACAATATGAAAAACTTTTTAATAAAAATATCAATAATTAGTAATAAATCGATATACCGAATTGATAAACTACATAGAATATAAAATAGTGTAATCGTTCCGATAATAGGCGGCTGTGAAATACCATTCAATTAATTATTAAAACACATTACACCGGATTCCCATTTATATTATTATGCGGTCGCGCGGCACAAACCATGCTGTGTTTATAATCACCCAATATATATATATATATATATATATGTATGTTATATACGTTAATGATTATAAATACCTACACAAAATTCACAACAATTTTATTCATAAATGTATATAAATTAGTGAATATTTATTATATAATGTACAAATATATATTGCCCAATAAAATTTACAAACAATTAAATAAACAATGTTGATTTTTATTAATCATTTAAGTAAATATCAATTGTTTTTTATATATATATATATATATATATATATATATATATATATGTATGTATGTATGTATGTATGTATGTATGTTAATTAGTTAATTAGTAAAAATGTTTTATTTGACAATAAATTTAGGCAACTCTATAATTTTAATTATAATCCTGTATTGCGGGATGTATTTATACTTTTTTTTGCACTATTACCAAATTAATATTATTAATTCAAAAGAAAGCATACTTTTAATTTGTAAAATTAAAGTTTTATAACAGAAATAAATATTTTAATAAAAATAAATTATTTTGAAACTTTTTTTTAACTATTTCTTACTATTCAATTTGGGTAAAAATATATATAAATTTGACAATAAACATGACTGAATTTGTCCAAATAATATTGGCCCGTATTCTCACCTTACTTTAACGTTTACTTAAAATTACTTATTAAGTAATTTTAATTAGTTTATTTGAATTTTATAAGTTTTTTCATTTTCAGTTAAATAGTTATTCTTTGCTTATATTTGATATACTCATATTTATTTGTATATATATATATATATATATATATATATATATAATAAAAGCACTTTTTCATAAACAAAAAAGATGGGAATACGAGCTATTGTCTTGTATACAAATCATGTACATTGCAATGCTAGAACTAGAATTAATAAAATAAAATAGTTTAAGGTTGAAACTTGAAATTCTGTTTTATATTAAAATTCGACGTTTTGATATACTACACGTACATCGTCATCATCAGGAAAAAATATATACAAATGACAAATAATATTAAAAAAATAAAACATAGAAACAACTTACTAACCAACAAAATACAACTACATTTAAATTTTTTTTTAACTTTTTTCTATGTTTTTTGTTTGTTTATTATATATGTTATTTGTATTTATTTTTCATGATAATGATATACATGTAGTAAATCGAAACGTCGAATTTTAATAAAAAATTAAACAGAACTTCTATCTAAAGCATGTATTTTAATATAATGAGTTCTGAAAGATATTTTACTATATTAATATTAATGAAAATTAGTCTAAAATATTTATTATTTTCTAAAATATTATTATATAAAAAATATTCAGATCTTATAAATTAATTAATGTGCCAATTACATAACGAATAATCTATAACAACCATTCATTTTTTTCACAAATCATTATTATATTTGAGTGACCTTCAAACTTAGTAACATTTTTCACTAAAAATCTTTAGTAACTTACTACTTTGTTACATCAGTATGAAAAAATTTCCTTGTATTTTGTATTTGTACATAAAAAATATACATAGATTTTATTTGTGTCTTTGTAATGTCATAAAATCGTCAACATTTCGAAAAGATTTATAGCTTCTCAGAATTTCTTCCGAAAATTGACTTTTCGTTTAACGCCTTCTGTTTTTTTGTAAAATTTAAACGATATTTTGCTTTTGTAATAAATTTATATATTTTCGTTAACAAGATTAGAAGTATATGGGTAAACCCATATATAGACCACTTTGACATTTCTCGGAGAGTTGGCAACACTATATTTTAATAATATTATAATTTATGTGGGCACTAGAAGATACTTTTCTGAAAATTTGATCAAAATCGAATAAATAATGTAGCCAGAATGAATTTTTTTTAAATTTTGTGATTTTTTTTCTCGATAAGTTGGCAACACTGTATTTTATTAAAATTGCATAATTTATTTAGGCAATAGGAGAAACTTTTATGAAAATTTGATTAAAATCGGTTAAATAAAATGGTCATAATAAATTTTTAAAAATTTTAGTAATTATTTTCTCGGAAAGTTGGCAACACTGTATTTTGTTAAAATTACATAAATTATATGAATACCAGGAGAATCTTTTGTGAAAATTTGAGTAAAATCGGTTAAACAACATGGCCACAATAAAATTTTTAAAACTTTAGTAATTTTTTTCTCGGAAAGTTGGCAACACTGGTTATTAATAAAATTATATAATTAATGGGAGCATTAAGGAAATCCTTTCTGAAAATTTCATCAAAATCGGATAAATAACGTAGCCAATATGAATTTTTAAAAACTTTAGTAATTTTTTTCTCCTTGCAGTCAAAGTGGTAAAAATATTTTTTTTAATAACATCATAAAATAATCAGTTATAAATCATTGAAGAATTAGAAGCAATATTTTATTTTATTAATGAAATCAATTTAATCTTGATAAGAAATCTAATTATATGTTAATTTGTTAATTAAGTTATTATCAGATTACAATATGGAAAATCCAATTATAAATAAAAATATTATTTTTTTTTTTAAATAAAATATTTAAATAATTTTTTTGATAACCTCATTCATTTCTGTCAATTATTATTTAATTAATTTTTATTATAAATTTGTCATTTATATGCTAATATAAGATTACACAGTTGTTATTTAACCGAAAAATTAAATGAGTTAATTAGGCAAGTTAACTTACATATGGTTTAATATATACCGGGTGTTCCTTCGTCAAGTTCGTATTAGCGTTTAATATGTAGTTTCGATAATTTGCGATATACTTCTTTCTCGAGTAAAATTCGGAAAAATACTTAGAGTACTTTTCGATAGGGAATAAAAAGTCCTATAATTTGGTATTAGTTTTAATTTACTAGCATATGCCATTTAGGCGCTAGGATTTCTTTTTGTTTTGTTTGTTTTTATTTGTTTCCTCGAAAACTATCTGGTGTAGGAAAATTAGCATGGTATGAATAAATGCGGAATAATGAGTACTATAATGGAGTGAAGAAACTATTATTCTAGGATGTATGGTTTAGTAGAAAAAAATTAGAAGAAAATTAGGAAAAATTATTGAAAATTAATATTTTTTGCATTTTAATTTGTTTTTTCTTTCCTGCCAAACCAGAATGAGTTAGAGAAAAAAGTTACTTAGTTATTATGTAGCTAATTTTTTTCTCTATTTTACTGAATTTTTTCAAATTTTTTTGAGCAAATTTTGAAAAAAGTTTTATTTTGAGAAATTTTCAAAAATTCAGTTTCTAATTTTTTTCTACTAAACGATGCATCCTAGAATAATAGTTTTTTCACTCCGTTATAATACTCATTATTCCGCATTTTTCTATACCACGCTTATTTTCCTACACCTTATAGTTTTTAAGGAAAAAAATAAAAACAAAAAAATCAAAAAAAAATTCTAGCACCCAAACGACATATGCTAGTAAATTAAAACTAATACCAAATTATAAAACTTTTTATGCCCTATCGAAAAGTACTCTAAGTATTTTTTCGAATTTTACTCGAGAAAGAAGTTAATCGCAAATTATCGAAACTGCATGTTAAACGCCCATACGAACTTGACGAACGCACACCCGGTATATACAGTGTGTCTACTTAAGTTGAAACCATATGAAAAACTTTTTTATTATTGGTTTTGTGAAAAAATTTATTCTTAATAAAAAGTTGTGCATGATCCAAAACTTAAAATGCAACCATCAGATATCAATTTTTTTAAGCCGTATACGGGATTTGTCAAAAAATATCAATGTATGTGTATGTATTGTTCTTGTATCAGTTTTCCTGATAAAGACAGACATTGAGTTCGTTGAAACGTCCATTATTTATAAATCATGCAAAATTTGTTTTTATTATGTAAATACTTACTTGTTCAACATGTATCCTAGGCAGATTCCTGCCCGCATTATGTATCCGATTCATCGACGTCGAACTCGAACCAGACGCTGTTGTCCCCGATCCCGATAAATGTCCCCCCACACCACCAACAGTACCACCACCCACCGGTGGTCCCTTAATCGGTACAATACCATTCGATCTATGCGTTGTCCCGGCGCCATGTTTCACCGGCTGCCCTGGATAACCACCCCGGCCCTCATACGGTGGTTTACCATCGGCTGGTTTAACAAAACCACCACGTTCCCGATGCGACGAGCTAACGTGATGGCTGCCACTGCCACCGGGTGGTTGTCTTGATGATGAAGACGATGTAGTGGTGTTGGTACTGTGTGTTGGTTTCTTGAATTCGGTTGGTTGACGAGTGGATACGGGCTGGGTGGTTGTGGTTGTGCCGTTTGGTAGGGTTGGGGTGGTTGGTACGCCGCCATCGACGCCGATTAGACGCTTTGGTTCGTCGAGAAGGTGTTTAATGATGGAATAGTCGCCGAGTTTGCTCTGGATTTGCTTCGTTTCGAGGTCAGTCGACAATGGATTCACCTAGAAACAGCAGAAAGAAAACAAATTAATATTTGTGTTATTATGTAAAATTATAGTAAAACAAGATTAGAAGTATATGGGTAAACCCATAACATCGGTATCAGTTGCCTTTCATCAACTGATCAAGGCACCATACTGACGAGATCCTAAAGACCGAAACACGTGTCTATGGTTAATCTGACCAGTAACTGATGCATAGCTTAACAGCCGATTCAATGACTGAGTAACTTGTAAAATCTTGAGAAAATGTCTCAACTTTAAAATATTCCCATATATAGACCACTTTGACATTTCTCGGAAAGTTGGCAACACAATATCTTTAATAAAATTATAATTTATGTGGGCACTAAGAGAAACTTTCCTGGAAAATTTGATCAAAATCGAATAAATAATGTAGCCACAATGAATTTTTAAAAAAATTTGTGATTTTTTTCTCTCGATAACTTGGCAACCTGTATTTTGTTAAAATTACATAAATTATATGATTACTAGGAGAATCTTTTATGAAAATTTGAATAAAATCCTTGCAGTCAAAGTGGTAATAATGGTAAAATATTACTATAAAAAATCTGTAATTTCATTTTACTATAACTATTCTGTATTTCTACATCAAAATTCTGTAATTCTAACATAATTCATAATCACATAAAATAAATAAAAATAACCTAATAAATATGTAAATTACAGCTTGCATATTAATATTTGTAATAACGGGAAAGTTTAACGTAATTTTTTTAATTTCTTTATTTGGTTGGAAATGGCTTGAAAAGTGATGTTTAATTTATCATTTTTCTCAAAGATTTCGTAAAAAATGCAAAAGCGTGTCATGACTTTATCTTATAAAATTGCTTAGAAAACTGTTTTTACTTATAAAATACTATTTCTAGAAAAAAATATATAAATAAATATTATAAAGATTTCTGTAAAATGATTTATTTCTATGCAGTTACATTACAATACGATAACAATATAATGGTATAATTTAAAAATAGTATTCTATTTTTATAAAAGTCGTATAAGTATAGCTATAGGTATATGAAAGGGTAAGAAATTTGATTGTCACCATTAGATTGTGTGACAGTGTTATTTTTCATTTAGTAGTCTCGGTTGTTAGGTTAGGTTAGGTTAAAACAAGAGAAGGTTAATACATCGAATTATACTTTGTAATTAACAAGAAGTTGTGTGTGAAGTTTATTTTCAACCCGGTTGGCTCATTATTTAATATGCTTGGTTCTGTTTTTACCTTGAAAGGAAAATGATTCTTTCTTTCTCTTATAAGTTTTGATTTTATAGATAATAAAACAATATACTGTGTTACTATAAATGCTAATATATATATATATATATATATATATATATATATATATATATATATATATATATATATATATATACACGTATAACAATAATAATAACCGTATTTTTTTAATTGAAAACTAGAATTTAACTTGATTAATACCGAGAGTGAAAAGTTGGTAGTTTTCACGAAATAGGCTCACTTGCGTGCGTGTCAGATGCGTACAAACATTATTTAGTATCACTTGCGTACAAATAAGGGTCGGTTCAAGTCCAGGTAGTGAAGGTACTTAGGCCGAGTGTCAGATGCGTACAGCGATTTTACAAATAATCAAGTTAGTATGCAATTTTAATATTGACCAAGTTTATATTTAGTGATTTAAATTTAATTTGTGTAGATTAATGGGCAGGGCCGAGTTGTCTCCGAAAATTTGAAATTATACCTGAGACAAAAAAAGATAACCTAACCTAACCTAACCAATCATTTGCGCCGATGAGATAAGCACCTATATTGAATAATAATATAACTAAACCTCAAACCTTAACCTAACCTACCCTAAGTCAATAGTGGCGCAGATGATAGGATTTCGTGGCGCAAATGATATACCACTATTGACGCAAATGACAACTCCACATTTCCCAAACCTCTGTACGCATCTGACACTCGGCCTAAGTACCTTCACTACCTGGGCTTGAGCCGACCCTTATTTGTACGCAAGTGATACTAAATAATGTTTGTACGCATCTGACACGTACGCAAGTGAGCCTATTTCAATTTCTCGAGCATATAGGCTACATATTGCGCTTAGAAATTACATGCATTGATTATTAATATCAATTATACAATTTGCAAAAAAAAAATTGAATACATTTGGAGCAAACCATGTATTAACCTAATAACCTTCCAAAAAAACCTGATAACTTTCCAAAAAAACCTAGTAACTACATAAAAAAACAGTCAAAACATTCCAGAAATCCTAGTAAACTTGTAAAAAACAGTCATAACCTATCAAAAAAACCTAATAACCTTCCAAAAAAACCTATATTTATTCTTCAAACTGAATTTCTATTTTTAAAAAAAAAAGTTTTAAAATTTCTGGTAAATCTAAGAAAACAAAGGAAAACAATTTCGTATTAGTAATAGCACGAATATGCTTTGTATTATTCAACAAGTGTTTGTGTATAAAACAATTGATGATGTAATATTGTACAATTGACTATAATATCATTATTATAGCTTTTACCTAGGTCTAGGATAGATAAATTTTATTCTAGGAATAGACACAGTATTCTATTATTGATTGACTAATTTAATTGCAAGTGTACGTGATAATTTTCTAGAAATTTACATATTCATTATTATTTTATTCCATTCGACTGAGTATAATATATTGAAATTATTAAAAATTGATCAATTTTGATTATAAATTGTAAATCTATACTAGGAAATCATTTATAACAATTATTTGTTTCCAAGATAAGTAATATATTTATTAATGTTTACCAGAACTTTGTATAATGAAGGTTAATTCTGACTACCCTGATGTAACAGGGCGCTGTTACATATTTCTGAAAATAAGTAATTTTTTTATTTCTGTTAGAATTGACCTAGTGACAGATTTATGTATCGGGGTTTGCGACCAATTAGTTACTTCAAAGTATTTAAACCAAAAAACCCAAATTATGATTGCGTGATACATACATACACAATCACGCCATGTACCCAAAAGGGTGTGGCACAAACTCTTTTCATCATTCCGAAATCAGTCGCCTCCAAACATTAATATCCAAACAAGCAACATTCGCTTCATCTACATTCATAATTCCTCTCATACATGCTCTTTTATCCTACTACTTGAAAACTTTCGTTCACGCAAGCCACTCTCTCAATCATACCACTCCAACTACTCATCGGACGTCCACCTGCAAACGTATACCATCTAAAATCATTCAAATAAATCTTTTTAACCAAACGTTCATTAGACTTTTGCTCAACATGTCCGAACCATCTTAACTGACTCTTGCCACGAGACAACTTTAGCTACAACATTTTTTTCGCAATTTCACACTCATCATACACTAATCTATTTCGTACCCGATCTCTCCTATTTACACCCAACTACCCCACGTAAAAATCTCATTTCCACAGCAGTTATTTTCCGTTTATGCTTTTGCAACCAAACCCAACATTTACTACCCTATACATCGCAACGTAGGCACCAAAACTGCATTGTATATACTCAAACGGGCTTCTTTGGAAACATTTACATTCCTAGCAAAAGTTCCCAAAGCACCCAAAGTACCATACAACCAGCATTTACTCTCCTTTTAATTTCACGATTAAACGGGGCCATCTCTAGACAGCAAACTACCCAAATACACATCTACTCATCTACCTGCTCTAAACGTGCACCATCAATATATACATTACGAGCCGTAATATTATAAAAAAAAGTTTTCCCAAAATTCTAAATTCTATATGTCAGTTTATGTATGTACTGTGAACGCACTTTACTATGTTTATTAATAGATACAAAATATAAAACATATCGCAAACAAAGGCCGTGATAAAATAAAAACAGATAAGTCTAGAAAAAAAACAAAAAACTGATAGAATAAATTCGCGTACGAGAGAGAAAAAACAATATTTTTTTCCGAGTTTCGGAGAAAAGACGTGATCAAAAGCACGTCCGGTATCGTAAACTTCTCCTCATTCCCCCCCTGCGCGCTCTTTCTCTTAACCAACCAATTTCTCCTACTTCTATATCTTTCTCTCTCTCTCTTTATACTGTCTTGCAGACTAATATCATTTTGCAAAGAAGTGGAACAGAGAAGAATGGAGTAAACTTGACTGCGCATGATTTAACAGTAATCTTTACAACTTTACACTCTCAGTATTTCATTAATTAACAATTTATAAATTTTATGGATCTAGTTACTTATTTTGTTACCTAGTAACTAGTTTCTATGTTCTATTTATTTACTGTAAATGTCATTTGTATTCTCTAAAGCAATAGTTTTAATTCATACATACATACATACACAATCACGCCATGTACCCAAAAGGGTGTGGCACAAACTCTTTTCATCATACCGAAATCAGTCGCCTCCAAACATTCTTATCCAAACAAGCAACTTTCGCTTCATCCACATTCATCACATTCCTCTCATACCATGCTCTTTTATTCCTACTACTTGGAAACTTTCGCTCACGCAAGCCACCCTCTCAATCATACCACTCCAGCTACTCATCGGACGTCCACGAAAACGTATACCATCAAAATCATTCAAATAAATCTTTTTAACAGCAAACGTTCATTAGACATTCGCTCAACATGGCCGAACCATCTTAACTGACTAACACCAACTTTTGCTATTCGATGTGAAATATTGGAAACTAGTTGTTATCTTATGGGCCGGTGTCTGATGAAGTGTCTGTCTACGTAGTTTTATATTGACAAATTATTTACACATGTTTTATTACCACTTTGACTGCAAGGAAAAAGTTGACAATAGTTATTTTGAGTAAACGAACCAAGAAAAATAATTTTGATTTTGTAATTTAACACGTTATACGTTATTATATTTCTATTTGTTTTGAAATGTATCACACAGTTTGCACAGAAACAAAAAAAGATATTTTTTAAATTAATTGTATAGAAAAAATGCCAGTTGCATAAAATAGATTAGTGTACGATGAGTGTAAAATTGAGAAAAATGTTGTAGCAAAAGTTGCCGTGTTAGAGTCAGTTAAGATGGTTCGGACATGTTGAGCGAAAGTCTAATGAACGTTTGGTTAAAAAGATTTATTTGAATGATTTTGATGGTATACGTTTGCAAGTGGACGTCCGATGAGTAGTTGGAGTGGTATGATTGAGAGTGTTTTGCGTGAGCGAAAGTTTCCAAGTAGTAGGAATAAAAGAGCATGCATGAGAGAGGAATTATGAATGTGGATGAAGCGAAAATTGTTTGTTTGGATAGGAATGTGTAGATGAAAAGAGTTTGTGCCACACCCTTTTGGTTACATGGCATGATTGTGTATGTATGTATGTATGTATATATGTTATAATAAAAATTCTGAGTTTCAGTAAGAAATCTTGCTATATGGCAACAAAATTTCTTAGGGAATCTCAGAATTTTTATTTTAACGAAACTGTTATTTTTAACGGAATACACTCGAATGAGTCTTAAGTTCCGATAGAAAAAAAATATAAAAAATAAATTTGTATGTAAGTAAGTAAGTGAAAAAAAAGCAGCGTATTATATATGTTGTGTGTTGCCAAAAGTGACTACGTCACATGGAATTCAAATTCGATTCGTACCGTTTTATAAATAGCATTTCTGGTCGCACTGAGTAATTTGCTTTCTTGCAAAGCAAAGCAAAGCAAATGAATCTGATTCATACACAACACAAACATAACAACACATTTTCGAAAACGATATTAATTTGTATTTGCTGGTTAAGAATTTTATTTATGACATGAAACAGAGTTCGAAAACGAAAATATTTATCTATAAGTATATAAAATATAATAATTAAGATTTGTGTTAGTCACAGTTAAGTGAACGTTTGGTTAAAAAGATTTATTTGAACGATTTTGATGGTATACGTTTGCAGGTAGACATCCGATGAGTAGTTGGAGATGGTATGATTGAGAGAGTGGCTTGCGTGAACGAAAGTTTCCAAGTAGTAGGAATAAAAGAGCATGCGATGAGGAAGGAATTATGAACGTGGATGAAGCGAAAGTTGCTTGTGCTGAATAGGAATGTTTGGAGGCGACTGATTTCGGGATGATAAAAAGAGTTTGTGCCACACTCTGTTGGGTACATGGCGTGATTGTGTATGTATGTATGTATGTATGTATGTATGTATGTATGTTTGTGTAAAACAAAGTTTTTACATAAATTTTTTCAGTGTAATATTGGTTTTAAGACAACGTAACTGTCATAAAAATATAGCACTAAACAAATGGACTAAAACTAGGGTTAAACTCTTTGTGATTTTTTTCGAAAAATATTTTTTTTTTCTTAATTTCGAAAGTAAGAGTTTATTAATTATTTAATTATATATATATATATATATATATATATATATATATATATATATATATATATATATATACAATGTGTCTACTTAAGTTGAAACCATATAGAAAACTTTTTTATTTTTGGTTTTGTGAAAAAATGTATTCTTGATAAAAAATTGTGCATGGTCCATAACTTAAAATGCAACCATCAGATATCAATTTTTTTAAGCCGTATACGAGATTTGTCAAAAAATATCTATTTTACTCAAGAGTAAAGTACCTTTATTTTTTACAATACAGAAGAATGTTATAAAGTAAAGTTATTTTGAATTATAAGTTATATTCAAATATGCAATTACAGCCATTTAGCATAAAAATTAAGATTTGGTGATTATTTAAGACAATTTTACTATAATTAATTAAAGCATAGAGTCGCGTTATGCGAATTTAATCTGAAAAGCTCAAATAAGTACAAGAGACACGTTTAAGTCTTTCCTTGACAGATAAGTTAATTGAATATTAACAGTATTGCCAACATGAATAAACAATCATCAATTTCCCTTTTTTTCCCTAGATACGGTACACTTACTAAACTGTGTTATGGCGTAACCTGTTTCGATATTAAATCATCTTACTGTTACATATATTTTGATTAATTGAATAATTTTATTCAAAGTTTTAAGTCACTTCACACATCAATACAAATTAATTACATTTTGTATTCAGATAGACAGATACATACATACATACATACATACACAATCACGCCATGTACCCAAAAGGGTGTGGCACAAACTCTTTTCATCATTCCGATATCAGTCGCCTCCAAACATTTATATCCAAACAAGCAACTATCGCTTCATCCACATTCATAATTCCTCCTCTCATACATGCTCTTTTATTCCTACTACTTGGAAACTTTCGCTCACGCAAGCAACTCTCTCAATCATACCACTCCAACTACTCATCGGACACCCACGCAAACGTATACCATCAAAATCATTCAAATAAATCTTTTTAACCAAACGTTCACCAGACATTCGCTCAAGATGGCTCTCCGAACCATCTTAACTGACTAAAGGTACACTTACTAAACTGTGTTATGGCGTAACCTGTTTCGATATTAAATCATCTTATTGTTACATATATTTTGATTAAATGAATAATTTTATTCATAATTTTAAATCACTTCACACATCAATACAAATTAATTGCATTTTGTATTCAGATACGATAGATAATTTTCCATATTAATAAAAATATTCCTAATGAATATTTAATTATTATTATAGTCCCTTTGCGTTACGCTATTGGCGCTGTGGAATGAAGTGAGGAGGTGGAGGGGTATGAGTTCCTTTCCTTTGCATGTGATGTCACCGTAATATTGTGAACTCAGCACAAATGTCACTATTTTCAAATGTCAACATACACACACACACGCAAAACAACTTGAAATATATATTTTGCTTTAGTTTAAAACTGGGTCATCTTCAGAATGAAGGGTGAAAAGGGAAATAATACACCCACACCACCCTAGCGATTTTCTACTGTTTTTTTTTTTATATCGTAATATAAAAAAAAAACTATATAATTTTACGCAGAAATCATGTAGTAAATGAGAAATATAAACTTATCCAAGGACATATTGTTATGTATACCATAAAAAATAAAGAAATCTCAATATTTAATTCAATTCAATTATTTTTCTTTCAACTTTTAATAATAGTCAACTTGAATTCCAATAAAATTTAGGTTGTGTTTTAATGCAGTAATGAAATTTATTTGTATATTTTTGTATAGTATTATTTTTATTGATTAATATTATATCATTTCTTTCCTAAAAATGTAAATGTTTCCAAAGAAGCCCGTTTGAGTATATACAATGCAGTTTTGGTGTATAGGGTAGAGAATGTTGGGTTTGATTGCAAAAGCATAAACGGAAAATGACTGCTGTGGAAATGAGATTTTTACGTGGGGTATGTGGTGTAAATAGGACAGATCGGGTACGAAATACGATTAGTGTATGATGAGTGTAAAATTGCGATAAAATGTTGTAGCAAAAGTTGGTGTTAGTCACAGTTAAGATGGTTCGGACATGTTGAGCGAATGCGTCTAATGAACGTTTGCTGTTAAAAAGATTTATTTGGATGATTTTGGTGGTATACGTTTGCGTGGACGTCCGACGAGTAGTTGGAGTGTGTTATGATTGAGAGAGTAGTTTGTGTAAGCGAAAGTTTCCAAGTAGTAGGAATAAAAGAGCATGTATGAGAAGAGGAATTATGAATGTGGATGAAGCGAAAGTTGCTTGTGCTGGATAGGAATGTTTGGAGGCGACTGATTTCGGGATGATGAAAAGAGTTTGTACCACACCCTTTTGGGTACATGGCGTGATTGTGTATGTATGTAAAAGTTAAGACATCTTTGTTATCCATAACTTTTATTATAAAATTACAGAAAAACTTTTTAACAGTGTATGTCAAATGCAGAGAAATCTGTATAGTTAGGAATATTTCTTTTTGTAACGTTGTCAGAAGATCCTTGTTAATCTTTTTTTTTTTTGGTCCTGATCGTTTCCTTTTATAATCTACGTTTTCTCTGTTTCCTGTTTTTCTTCTATATGCTTTATACGAAAATCTGAATCTGTCATCTCATGCGTTTAACATCGTCACAAATACAAATGTATTTTTTGTTAGCTGATAAACGTTGATATTGTTATAACATGTTAACAAATTTTACCCGAATGTACAATTTTTTTTTTTAAATGTGTTTTATATGTTTTTGTTAATTCGAGTTAGAGGAAAAATAGTAAAGTGATTGATATAGTTTGTCCATTCCTTATAAATTTAGTGTAGTGTATGTTTGAAGAGAATTTGTACTTAAAATATTTTGTAAACACATGATATTGTTCTATTGAGTAAGATTATGTCAGTTTATGCTTTATGGGCACACTTTACCGAGACTGTAATATTGTCAAAATTAGGAAATAAATACATACATACATACACAATCACTCCATGTACCCAAAAAGGTGTGGCCAAACTCTTTTCATCATTCCGAAATCAGTCGGCTCCAAATATTCCTATCCAGCACAAGCAACTTTTGCTTCATCTACATTCATAATTCCTCCTCTCATACATGCTCTTCTATTCCTACTACTTGGAAACTTTCGCTCACGCAAGCCACCCTCTCAATCATACCACTCCAACTACTCATCGGATGTCCATGCAAACGTATACCATCAAAATCATTCAAATAAATCTTTTTAACAGCAAACGTTCATTAGACGCATTCGCTCAACATGTCCGAACCATCTTAACTGACTAACACCAACTTTTGCTACAACATTTCTTTCAATTTCACACTCATCATACGCTAATCATTTGCGAAAAGGTAAAACTCATTAATTCAAATTTTATACTTGGAAAAAAAATCCGTAATTCAATTGTGAATAAATCTTTAAAAAAAAAAGAATTTTGCTGTAAACATAAATACTACTTCTCTGATTAATAATCGAAACTAATCGATGGAAAATCAAAAGATGGTCGCTTATTTATATCAACTTAAATTTTAGAAAAAAATGTAATTAGCGACTTTTACCTTTAAAAAAAAATTGCCATTTTTACATAAAAAAAAACCTAATAAAAAATTACATAAATTTTCTGTAAAAATAATACTAATAATAATAATATTTTATAATTTTAAGTAAAATAATTAATTTACCCTATTATGTATATT
This sequence comes from Clivina fossor, assembly GCA_963966155.1. Taxonomy (NCBI): domain Eukaryota; kingdom Metazoa; phylum Arthropoda; class Insecta; order Coleoptera; family Carabidae; genus Clivina; species Clivina fossor. The sequence continues at coordinate 16,081,130 of OZ014563.1, read as the reverse complement.
TTTTACCGAAAAAGTAAATAAACTACGTATTTTATATTTATATATATATATATATATATATATATATATATATATATATATATATACTGTAAAAAAAAGTTGCCATTTTACATAAAAACCATAGTAAAACAATTACATATTATTGAAGCAAAACCAATGGTTTACATAAATTTTTTATAAAAATACTATAATTTTGTAATTTTAAATAAAATAATTAATTTACCATATTTTTTTGTTTTTACTGAAAACGTAAAATAGACCTATTTTACATTCATATTATGTAAAAATTTTCCTATGACATCTGTAAAATTACATATTAAAACTGGTATAAATCAGATGCCCTGGATTTTTTATAAAATTATCTAATTTTTTTTACAGTGTAATACAAAAATTTTCCTCTGATGCCTCTAAATTTACCTATTAAACTGGTGTAAATCAGTTGCACCAGTTGCATCAGTTGTGTAAATTTTTAGTACAAATTCTCTTAATCCATTGCAGAAAACTTTTGTTATGTTAAATTATTATATTCAATTAGACAATAAAATGTTATCTTTCATTTTAATTAAATATATATATATATATATATATATATATATATATATATTTTATCACCTCGACCTGGAATCGAACCAGGATCTCTCCACTTGCCGGGTAGCCGCTCTGACCACTGAGCTATCGAGTCTGACGCCAGATCTAGTGACAGAAGTCCAATCATTTCAGTATATGCTTTTTCATAATTTTTATGCTTTTTCATAATTTTTATATTTCGTAAGTAAAGTTACATTTTGTAATTTTCGATACTTAAGTATAACATATGAACGATGAAAGAATATTTGAACATATAATGCCGCCGTGAGCAATTAATACTATAATTTGAGTGAGAATTAATGGTTGATAAGAACAAATATGAGAATATATCAAATATAAGCATGAAATATTTATATATATATATATATATATATAAACCATTAATAAATTGTTGACAAACATATTACAATACAAACATAGTATATATAATATGCGTGATTTCATATATTATGAGAATTAATCTTTCTCTCTCTCTCTCTTCTCTCTTGGTGTGTGTGTGTGTGTGTGTCAGGAAACAGCTTCAATACGAAAACAAAAGACAATAGCGCACAACAAGGACATCCATTAATATAATACAACACAGTGTAGTATAGTCTGTTACACTCACAGCTAAAAAATAATTATTACAGAAACAAAATATAAAAATAACAATTAAAATAAAATTAACAAACAAAATACTGTTCACATTTAAATAAAAATCAATTATTCTTTTTCTCAAATATTATATAATTTTAAAATACAAAAAAAAAGTTGCGGTGGTTAAAAGTTATGCAGTGACTATATCAGATTTTTTGCCGATTCGTTATCAATATTTTTTCCATCTGGCTTTCTTGTACATCTGCTCATGAAAAAAATATTTCTCAATTGAAAATTTTAACAATAGCCTTGTGTGTGGGTGAACTACATTTCAAAAAATATTTAAAAAAATAAAATAAACAGATTTATGAATACAGAGTAATTCAAAAACAACGTGTGTTTTGTAAATGTAAGCTAACGTCTTTTGAGAAATAATAGAACACCCAGTATAAGTTATAATAATAAACAGATGTTTAATATTACTAAATATATTATTATTGTTATTAACTGTTTAAGTATTTTTTTTATTTTATGTTTAAGAGAAAATGCAATATGTTATGTAAAAACAATAATTATTTATAATTATTTTAAACCTGTATGTGTGTGTGTAAATTTAATAACTACCTATGTGTGTTTAAGATGAGCATATGTTCCATACTGTATAAAATATTGCTATTTTGTTATTACATACATACATACAAAATCACGCCATGTACCCAAAAAGATGTGGCACAAACTC